>LR990204.1:8750000-10000000 GCA_905147375.1 Hylaea fasciaria | reverse complement strand
TTTAAAATGTATACCTATCTATATTTATCATAGTATTATATTACGCGGTGTTACAACATTAATAATTAAGAACGGCGGGACCGATTTTCATGAAATTTACTAATTTCATGAAAATCGGTCCCGCCGTTCTTAATTGTTGGATTTGTTGTTGGATTCGTCTTCACTCCGAATAGCAGGAAAGGTACACGTGGGAAAAGCACAGCTCTACACATGGCTATACATGGGAAACATTTGGAAATATAGATAAAAATAATAGTATTCTCATACATATTTGACAAGGTCCTATCGGGACCTAGATACTAGAGGTCACTAATTGTAATTATTTTATAATATTATAAAATAACCATATTGTTTGAATACGTTTCATAAACAAGTATACCTAAGTCATTATTGTTAATAAATCACATAAATCATAATATGTTCAGTAGTTACAGATAAATTCATATTTGTTACCTGTTAGAATATTTCTTCAATTAAACTAAATTAATTTCCAACAGAGGTATGCTACTAGGTGCACTTCATTAAAATAGCTTACTTCCTCGTCTGCAGGAATCCAAGATTGAGGAATTCCTTGCATATGAGTCGCAGGTACGAGGCAGCTGATGAAACGGGAATTTAGACCAATTAATAAAAATATGTTGATCAGTCCTTGTTTTTGTTCTAAAGAAACAAATATTATTTTCTTACTGGATGTTCAGGCTCTGTAGACCATAATATAAAATATGTAGGTAAGTATATATGTATCTAACTTATTTTACTATATGAATAATGCCATCCCTTGGCGTAATGTTAACAAAGAAAAACACATTTAAACGACAATATGCCTTCAAGTAATTTTTTTTGTCGTATAATAATTGGAGCTATTGGTTACTATTTACTATGAGAATCCTTTGTCAATGATAACATTTCGATTAGGATTTGTTCACGTGTATACTTCTCCAAAACTAAGCCCCATTAAAAACGCTAAAACGAGTTTACATTCAGGTATGTTGGGAGCTGGCCTTCCTTAGCCTGCTTAGCTACCTCAAGGCTGGCCGATCTTGAAAGTCTAGACTTTAGATTTCTTAGAAACGCCTACCTAAGGAAGGGACTGTTAGGAGTTCGAAAGCTTGACCTTTAAGGAAAATAACAATTTTAATATACTTTGATATTTTAATATTAGTTAGCAGGCTAGTCCCCTTTGAAGAAGGAAAATATTTTCATGATTAAGAGTCTTATTATTAATGTAGCTAAAATCCATGAAGTAGGTATATATTTAATTTTCCGTGAGTATTTTTAGCCACTTCTTATGAATAACATTAGCTACGAATATGTTATACAAAACAAAGGTATAATTTAATAGGTACTTTAATCTGCTACTGATTACAAAAGTGGGCTATTGTCAAGTGAAAACTTTACAAGAGTCAAATTACTAATTCTGATTAACATAATATAGAAAACAAAAACAGAATACGGTCAGCCGCAATCTGCAGTGGTTGCAGATAGCCATGAAAAAAATGCAAATAAGTAGGTAACTTTAAAAGACATCAACGTATAACTGGATGGTTAAATTATCAAATGTATGGAGTTTATTCGTATAGCTAGTTATTTATGGAGCTAACTTCGCATTCCAAGTCTTTACCCACACAAGTACACCCATTCAATAAAACGTAATCACCCCGACTATCGTTCGGAAATCGGCAATGCCCATCGTAAAATCTGACCGATGTTTGCGGACATAATAGTTAAAAGTTATTGTAACAACTTCAAATAAATCAGGCTTTTTGTACACCATATTAGACCTTATTCTAGGGGGGTACAGTCGGTTTTGGCTAGAAGCGTTTCTTGCTGACCATACGTGCGCTGTAATTTAAGACAGTGATTTAAGTTGCCCACATAGTAATAAAGAGTGAATATTGTACCTACTTACGATTTTTACGGAAAATATGTGTAGCATGATTGCGATGGCCACGTTTATTGAGTTAACTTTATAAAATAAAAAGATGAGTTTGACTTCACAATTATTATGCAAAGTAAAGAAACGACCGTGAGGGAGTACCATTGGCTTCTTTGCGTCTACTCTTCATGCTCCTAGCAAATGTTAGGCTACGTTACGTTTATCCAGCAGCAAATTAGAGACTATACAAGTATACATACATCGGTAGCTGTAAAAGGTAACTTTATTAAGTATTAGAAATGCATATTATATCACAGATATTGCGAGCAATCGCCTTCATTCCAGTGGCTGGCGCGCGACTGAATGTACCTACCTTATGTACTGTTTAGTCTACTACTGTACCTATACGGTAAACATATGGAAATCAATCTGGTGATGGAATGTGCGGTGCATCAGTGTCAACGACCCCGAGTGCAAGTGTGCACGTGACATTTTGTGTTTACATGCATTTCCGGTTCGATTCTCGGATTCAGTTTGCTAGGTTTAGTTATTTGATACTTTCTTGGTCAAAGGTTAGTTTACGATAATGTTCTGTGGCATATTTGAGCAGGCTAAGGTTTTTTTATTCGTGGAATTTTTAGTTGACTTGTACTACTTAGTTGGTATAATTATAAGCAAATATTTACTCACTTTTCATCCGCTTCTTAGGTATTATAACTTGTGTCGGATTGAAACTTCAACTGATGACTGACAACTACTGACGTTTGACTGACACTACAATGATAGGCAGGATTGAGCCTGTACTGGTGATGGAGCAGGATTCAAAATCTCGGCTGTCAAAATATACTTTTGGATCGTTATAACCACTTTCCATCTCAGACTTACATCTCACATTAATTTCCGATTTTCCTTTAGTCACAATAGTTTGTTAACTTTGCCTTGAAAATGGAAAGTAGGAAAAGGTGTGTAATTCTGTATCTGTACTATAAGTACGTATCTACATTCCGTACCTACTGTACGTCGCATGTAGGGAATTTCCACTAAGAAACTTTCGACTATCTTCCTTCCTTATGATGTTATCGATTCATGACATCGATTTGAATACGGTAAACCAGCTTCATAGTAAGTAATAATAAATTATTAAGTTTCCTTTTTTGGTAGGTATAGGTATAGGTTTATAGGTAGACTAGCTGCGCCCCGCGGTTTCACCCGCGTTTGGATAATATACAATAATATGGTATCTTAATGAATTGTAGCCTATGTGTTATTCTGATATATGTAAGTTATATAATTGTGAAGTTTCATCAAAATCCATTCAGTCGTTTTTGCGTGAAAGAGTAACAAACATCCATCCATCCATCCATCCATCCATACTCACAAACTTTCGCGTTTATAATATTAGTAGGATATGGCATTTACTTAATAGGTATTTTATTAGACCTATGAATTCAATAATAATAATATAATAATTCAGCCTGTAACTGTCCCACTGCTGGGCAAAGGCCTCCCCTCACTATCGTGAGGAGGGTTAGGCCATAATCCACCACGGGGGCCTAGTCCGGATTGGTGGATAACATGCCTCCGAATTAATTCTCGGGCATGTTGGTTTCCTCACGATGTTTTCCTTCACCGAAAAGCGAGTGATAATTACGTACATATGTTTTAACAAGAAACACATTGGTACGTGCCCGCACTGGGATTTGAACTCGCCACTTCCGTTTTCGAAGGCGGACGTTCGCCCACTAGGCTACCACCGCTTTATTTTTATGAATTCAATGTTTTATTATTATTCATTTACATGGATAATGCATTTATTGTGGGGATATATTAGAAAGTGCTATTAATTACCTAATTAATAAGTGTTCTTTACGTAGGTAGGTATTCTAATAATTTATGTAAGTGCCTACTTATATTAATTAACATTCAATATTAGAATGAAGTATAATATGTTCCACTCGAATTACCTACCTAGTTATGAATGAATCTGAGGTACTTACACATGTCCGAGATCTACTCGAGATGGATTGAGCAACGTACAGTATTGTGTTGCAGTAAGGATTCTTCTGCAGCGCGATTCTTAACCCGCCTATTCGAGGCAGTATTCAGTTTGCTTTATCATCTGTCCCTTTCTATCGCGCAGTGTAGTCATTAGCTAGAGCGCGATACAATCATAAATGCTCAGAAAGTTCGTCCTCTTCCTACCACTAACCTAATTATATTTTTATCTTCCATAAAAAAATAGGTTTAGTAAGTAGATGCGAAGATTTTCAACATTTTAAATTTACGTACAATGTGTTAAAATCTTTGCTTCTTATTATTGTAGCGTTAGTCGAAATATCCATACTGGAGCCGTGGTTTCATTCAAATGTAGACGCTGTAAGTATTTATCAATCTGTGTTGAAACCGGCTTGTAAATGCCGATGATGTATAGATTTGCTGGAAACGTCTCTTTGCGGCCTTTTTGGTCAATTAATGAATACATTTATGAGTAAAGTGTGTACCCAAGAATTAACGGGTCAAAACCCAACGGGCCATAAAATCTGGCATTTTCCATACTATTATAAAACTGTAACTAAGCGCTGTCTTTACCTACATAGAAAGAAGATAATAATAATAGAAATAAAAAATAAGATAAAGAAATAAAATAATTTACTAATAGTTCACAAAAGGTCTCAAGCTTGTGTTGCCATAAAGATATACCTAGGTATTAATTAATAAGACACGGGAAGACATAATAACAACTTAGTGGCCTTACTGCGTTTTAAAGAAAATCAGTACTGTTGTTTATTTTAATTCCCTTTTTCTTCTTAAAGTTAAGTTGCTTGTTCTATAAATATCTACTTCAGTTCGCATGTTACTTCTATACTCTCTAAGTCGAGCCCGATAGTGAAAAATTCGTTCAATCGAGCGCGTCCGAATGGTATAATTGGGCAGATCGATGTGTATAGGAAACAATGCGCCCTGTCCAGCCGACGCCGATACGTCACTCGTTGCTCTTTCGGAGAACTGATTAGTGATTATGTCAATTCAATGGGACGCTGTTCGTATATGCCCCGCCAGACGGGTCGGACAATGGTCAGATGAATGGTCCACGTCTCATTTGACTAAATGTCATGCGATGAGGACACGAGGCAAAGATTGTGGGTTAGTGCGTTACGGAGAGAAACTTTTACTGTACCTAGTGATATGGGCATAGTGATAATCCTACTACGTTTCTACTTACAACACTTACGAGGATCTATGGTAGGACTAAGGTCGTTTAGTGGATACGGGCTACTCAAGTACACCCGGTTTTTAGGGTTCCGTAGGTACCCAAAGGGCAAAACGGAAACATGTTAGGAAGGCTCCGCTGTCCGTCCGTCTGTCACCAGGCTGTATCTCATGAACCGTGATAGTTAGACAGTTGAAATTTTCACAGATGATGTATTTCTGTTGCCGCTATAACAACAAACTAAAAAACAGAATAACATAAATATTTAAGGGGGCTCCCATACAACAAACATGATTTTTGGCGTTTTTATAGATAACTAGCTGCACCCCGAGGTTTCACCCGCGTTTGGATAATATACAATAATATATATTCATGAATTGTAGCCTATATGTTATTCTGATATGTAAGCTATATTATTGAGAAATTTCATCAAAATCTATTCAGTAGTTTTTGTGTGAAAGAGTAACAAACATCCATCCATCCATCCATCCATCCATACTCACAAACTTTGGCGTTTATAATATTAGTAGAATGGTACGGAACCCTTCGTGCGCGAGTCCGACTCGCACTTGGCCGGTTTTTCGGATGATATAGTGCTGACCTCTAGTGGCAGAGTTCGTCAGCCCGCCTCAAAGCCTGTGACGGGGCTGAAAAGTGACAATCGTGGCCGACGAAACATATCTTGCTATAAATATTTATGTAAACCGCTTTGTAATTATAGCCCATCGTCTTTTGCAATGCAATTGTAAGTTTATAATTCTGGTCAGCAAATTATGACACCTAATAACATTAAGGCAATTGTATAATCTATAACCTGACACAATCAAATTAAACATAATAACGGGCTGTTAGAACTTTTCCTTACAAACATCGGCGTAGATACCTACGTCTAGCGCAAATTAATTAACATTTTATTTGGCGGCTAGCAATCGTGAATTCTCAGCTAAGGCATGTTATATAATAACATGAAATTGCTTTTAAACCATGATAGTTATGAGAAATGTGGGAACCTGACTCTCAATGGATCCTGAGAATCGGTTGTAGTCACCAACCGGTTCCGATCCTGCTAAATACTAAATGACACGATGACACACATGATTTTAGCAGATGTTAAATACATTTTTTGAGAACGAGGATGGTTCTGTGAAGCACTATTAAAAACGTGTTTGTATTGCAAAAAAAACTCAGTTTTGTATCAATCAATCATTCAATTCTTCATTTGCTAGAATACATAGTTATATTCATACACTATAATTATATCTTTAGTGGTAATAAATTAGGTATTCAGCCTGGAAGCAGACGTGAAAATATTCAAAAGTTAAGTCTACTCCTACAACAAAAATCTATGAGCTCCTTAACACAATAAAAACAATTCTTTATTAACAGTCAGGTGTAATCAGGTTACAGAAGGACTAACAGCGGTTAGGTATTGTTTTGAGCTGAATGTGGAACCTGGTGTAGGATAATAGTCCAGACAGAGAGTGGCCTTGGGTTCCACCAGAATGCGGAATTAGCATCGTTTACTGTAGGATAAGAGACGAGAGTACAACGACCTAAACGTGAGATTCGAGGTATTTTTTTAATGTGGTGTATTTCGAAGTTGTAGGTTTAACTTTCGGAAAGTAGCCTCGGACTCTGATAGGCAATGCGAAATTGTGCCTTTTCAGACTATGCACGACCTAGGTACTTACTGCGAATTGTGACGTAAGCACTTTGTGATGTTTGCGTAAAGTTCTGCTGGCAAATAAGGAAAGGTTATCAATTAGTCACTTGAAATTAAAATATCGTGAACTTTCTATCGTTTCCCTGCCTACACCGTCTGTACCGAATATAGAACAATGTGAGAGAGTCGCCTACACACCAGAGCATTGTGGCGACTGCTCGAGATACGTCACTTTCCTCGCGAACCGGTCGGCGGCGGTTGGACCGGGACATACTGAGAGCGAATGAACATAACTTCATTAAAGCCGCCTGCAAATAGGTTCTGTGCTATGCCCCTGTATCTAGAGATTCCTTGTCCCCCATTTCCCTTAAATTTCCAGTATTTGTATCAACAGTATACGTAGCTATAAGTAGCTACGGATCTGTAGATACAGGAAGTCCAGTGGGATGAGCAGGAACCTCTATCGAGAAAGTATTCGATACGTTAACTGTCAAATTTGTTTTAGATTTGATCAGCGCCTTGCAATATCGACAAGATGCGTGCGCGAACGTTACCTTGATTGATGTGTTAACGAAACGAACCGATAAAATTGTCGTGCTTGTCCTATTGTAGGAGTAGTGATCAAATCTAAAACAAATTTGACAGTTACGTATCGAGTAGTTTCTCGACAGAGGTTCTGGCTCACCCTACCGGTGGAATAAGGGTAGGTACCATATTTACTTGATGCACAATATGGAAAAACCCCTTGCAAGATAAGACCTATAGATATTTTCGCATATACGATACTTCTTCCTTGTAGCGGATAGCAATAACTTAAAATCAGTAACATGGTCTGAATAGAATATAGCAGTTTACGACCGTTCGATATGGGATCAGCTTGTTTCTACCTAAAACCACATCGGAGATGCAACATTTCATTTGTGCTGCGCGTAATACAAGCAACTCGGAGAAATTGACGTATCGCGCCAGACTGGCTCTTCAAATCAGTTTAAAAAACATACTTTCTTTGGCACCCAAGTACTCAGTGTATATTGAGCTTTAAGCGTAGGTGCGCCCGCGCATACCCACAGTGAAATGTGAACGTATCTGACGCTGAAACAGTTAATGTGCTTCCGATCGGTGGGCGAGGGTCGTTACATTTTCGTTGATTGACGTCGCAGTTTGTACCAACTGTGCAGTGTACTGTGTACCTACAGTAGTAACTGTGGAGTCAGCTGCGGCGGTTGTCTATTTACATTATTTGTCGGTCATTCACTTCGCATGGCAGAAATTCATAGAAACTCGGCGTAGCAACATGATTTTGCAAATGTTGGCGTTGCTGACTGATAGGTGGAATAGAACGTCATTCTAATTTCTGTATTTTTGCTCTGTAGCACTTTTTCCATTTCAAATATGTGTTACTGTATGTATATAATGCTGCCGTGCGCAAGGCTCTCACGACTGAGGACATTAAATATCCAAAACCGGACCAGAGTAATTTAAATTTTCGACTGATGTTCCGGTTTACTTTTTATCGAGAGTACAAATATTTTAAAAGACTTGATTGGTAGACTATGGGTTGTTCACAGGAATTCCAGGGTTTCGCTACACCGAATCCAAGGTATATTTAATTACAAGGATAACAAATTAGGAAGAGTCAACAGAAACATAGGTTTTAGGATTGCCTTGACAACTTTCTATTGTTATTTCTTTTCTATAGTACAATCGAACTACGCGGTGAAGTAGGTGGTAGGTACAGTCGGAGTTAAAAGTAGCAAAACATAATAATAAATAATAATAAAAACTTTATTTACTAATATAATTACCAGAGTATACAATGTTTAATTATATACAAAATAAATCGGTTACTAACGGTCCCTGCACTAGGGCATGCCTGTGTCTGTGTGTGTGGTGAGGGTGTGTTGGTTTTAAGTAACATCGCTGTGAATACTCCAAAAGAATATTACAAGCCAAAATATGTGTAACGTTTGTAAAATTAAATTGGCAAAATGGACATGGTTAGGTACAGAGCTACTTCTGACGCTGACTGTACTGGCTTAGAAACTCGAGTAGGTGTTCCTAGAAAATTAAAGGTTACTTTTTGCGGATGAATGGAAGAGTGAATAGTAAGTAAGTACTTACTTAAATCTGTTTTTGTGGCAGGGGTGAATGATTTCGACAGTCACGAGCTTATAAGTGATTCATTATAATTTAAACGAGCTTTTGATGTATTGATTCGTCATACTGACTGGGAAAATTTGGATAGGAACCTGAAATGGAGTTGGCTAGTGATTGTTATGGAACTGAAAATCAAATTTGTTTAAAAGATTAGCCAAAAAGTGCGTACTGTTGCATGCGTGCATACATTTAGTTTGCAAATAGCTGACGAATGATAACGTTGCGTGGCGGAGTGTGTCAGTTGCTAGGGAAAAATAAAGCATAGTTATAATTTTATAAGGTGTGGTAAGTGTTGAGATTAAATCGCGACTAACCCGAGATTTGAAACGAACGCAAAAAATATTTTAAACAACTTATTCACTTCATTTTTTTTTTGTTTAAATATATGTTAAGTACTTATAAGTAGTAATCGGGTCTTTGTATCTCGTACAAAAAAAATGTAGTAAAGTACGTAAAAGTTTGTGAGTTTGTATAACTTTTTAGTTTTGATTTTTAATCTTTCGCCTACAGGGATAAGCTTTATGAGTAAGTAAAGTTTATGTTTAGTTCCGAGAAAAAATAATTGTCTTGCGGGAAAACGGAAAATACGCGGGCGAAAAGTTTCTTAAAATTCTTTGACCGATATCATGTTCACCGTTTCCAAGTTACATAGGCGTACGTACCACAGCTGGTTCCTAATCATCTTTGTCTGGTTCGCACCATGGTGCGAAACGACCCGGTCCTCGTTTCGACCCTGTAAAATGGGCATCGCCTGAGTGAAACCGCGGGGCTATTCTTAAATATCTTTTAGAAGATGCAGTTGATACCCATAAGCAGGAGAGGGGACGTCACGGACAAACATCAGATACGACTTCTAATTACGCCGAGCTGCGATAGCAGCAATATCTCGAATAGGACGTCCTTCAAACGGGAATGAGGTAGGAGGGAGGAGGGAACCTTAAATTGTTCATTTTTTTTATTTTATAGGCTAGGTAAAAGGCAGTGATTATGGATTTTATTTGCGCACCAAGAAAGTTTCCCGAACTACTTCATGGAAATAGGTTCGAAAATTTATAATTTTGCTACCATTGTGCGCTCATTCCGCCATTATAAGTTTTTGAAAAAATAATCAAAACACATCACGTTTTCAGTTACCAACCCATAACTTGTTGTGGGTGACAAAAACGGTGGCAAATGGAAAGTAGTCGACCTTCGTTCGTTTTTCTACCAATTGTATGGCAGTCGCTGCCACCGCCACCACCGCGCCTCCGCACCACCGCGTCTCTTACCGTCATTGACTATGAAACTATTTATTATCTTTGCTTACCGTCTTACCACAAAAGTTTAGACCAGAGTTAAACAGATGTTTCTAGAATTTCGTTCCACAAAATCGGCGTCTATCACTCGCGTTTTCTAACTCAATAACAAATTCACAAGTATGATAATTAGGAATGCTATGATTGAGTAAGTTAACGCGAGTGATAGACGTCGATTTAGTTGAAAGAAATCTTAGAAACATCTTAACTCTGGTTATTGTTTGTATGTACGATTGTTCTGTTGTCTAACAACATCTTAAAATGCCGACAGTTGGCGATCTCGATTCAAACAAACGATACATCAACAAGAAATGTATTATAAGAAAGATGGATCTTGACGAACTGTAGTGGGTGTAGTAGTTCTTTGAACTGAGCATCACTGAACATGACAAATTATATGAACACAATTATAACTCGGTCTTTATGTTAACGCGGTAAGGTACATTATCTCGCGGCAATGTTACTAAATTCATTCCATTTTCTTTTGCGCGTGCCATAGCATAATTTTAGCTAGTTCTTCTGGGATTTATTTGAGCTAAATGTTTATTTAAGAGCTCCTAATTATAATTTAAAGTGTAGCCTTTTTAATTATGTCTATTTATGCGAGTAGATTGTATCTGGCTGGGTATCTAGTTAAATATTTTTTGTTTGAGAATATAATAGTTACCTACTGAGTTTTGTATTGTAGATGCTTGGATAGATAACTTTTTACTTGTACTTAGATATTGTTTAAAACAGAAAAAAATAGTAATGGGCGTAGCAATGTCTCCCAGTCAACCTTCGCATGGTCAGCGACGATGAGGTTACAAATTATGAATATACATACTAACAATAAAGAACAACCACAATAGGTATACAAGCAAAATAGACGAAATATACTTAAATATAAAAATACTAAAAAATGAAGATAATATAAAAAAAAACAATATGTACATTCAAGCTAGACATATTATTATAATATTATATTTTACATATATCATATTTATATACTTACAGATATTTTTATTTTATTTACTAGATATTATAACGTTTGAAGCTGTCTATTGTCTACACATGTCCGAGTCATCTCACAGATTTTTTCGAAGCCATATCCGGCCTAAAGCTGCTAGAATAGACCACCTGATTGGTTTACATCCTGGTTGAAACCTAACTGTCCATCCAGTGTAGACAGTGTCTACTAGACACTCTACCGCAGTAGTGAAACTAAAGATCGTATCGACAAGGCATGTATCGTCTAGGCAAGGAGAAAAAAAGCCACGCGATCGCTATTTTATTTACTGTCGCAAATGACAACCATCGAAAGTTTCGAAAGTGTAAACACCTAGCCGTTGCCCGCGACTTTGTCCGCGTTGGCTAAATTTTTAGTGAATAAAGTATTCCATGTCCTTCTCCAAGATCTAATCTATCTTTTTACTGGAATTTTACACACTCGGTTCAGCCGTTCAATTGCGAAAAGGTTACAATTACTCTCGCATATAATATATCTGAGCTATAAAGGTACAGAACTAAAGACAGACAGATACACTTAATATAAGTATATGAGTACTTATGTAAACATAAAAGTTAAATGTTGTTCGTCGTTAACCACATCACGTCTGGTCTTTTTAGCATTTTTTTTCGTTATAATTCTAATTAAGTAGGTTTGTTGAAAAATAATATAATTGGAAAAGTTGCCTCTCGCCCAGAGCGTCCGCTGCATCACTAAAGAGCCTGTCTCCATGCCGCTTACACTTCAAGACACATCGACACCGCAAGAAAAAACCCGCCAAGTGCGAGTCGGATTCGCGCACAAAGGGTTCCGGACCATTTAGTATAAAATCGGTAAAAAATCAAATTTTTGTGCGGGAGCCCCTTTATATATTTATTTTATTCTGTTTTTTAGTATTTGCTGTTATAGCGGCAATAGAAGTACATCATCTGTGAAAATTTCAACTGTCTATCACGGCTAATGAGATACAGCCTGATGGCAGACGGACAGACAGCGAGACACGTACGGACAGCGGAGCCTCAGTAAAAGGGACCCGTTTACCCTTTGAGTAGAAAGAAAGAAAGAAAATAAAATTTATTTGCATCAGTCATGCACACCAATAAATATAAAGTAGGATATAAACAAAACAAGACAAAAATTAATTAAAATGATAATTACCCTAATTATTGATGTGCAACTCATACAAAATGGTCCAACTCAGCATAATATCGACGAAGGTGGTTACCCACCTATCGCCGACGCTGGTATTCTGTACTGGTATTTTGAGTACGGAACCCTAAATAGGCAGTATCAGCTCCAGCGATCGCGGGCGCGGCCAGTGGTTCATCAAAATTGGCACCCGTGAAATGAAAGTACCGAGAACTGTCCGCGGGTCTCGCGCCGATGTACAGGCCGTACGCTACCACATACTGCGACTAACCCCCAGTTTCTGAAACGTCAGTCAACGTTGACAACAGATTAATTCTATTGCCATCCTTGTCATTTGTTTAGTGTTAGATAGAGACAACGATAGTTGTAATCTACTGTCAACGCTAACAAACGTTCTAGAAACCGGGGGTTAAACTTATACTCTTTACGCTTTCATAAACCTTTTAAAAGTAAATTTGCGTTTCAGTTAAAGATTTTCTTGGAGATTTGTTAGAAAACCCGCAACTATGTCAAATAACAATGCCTCGTCTATTATTATGAGTGATGAATATTAGAAACAAGTACCAAACATAAACATAAAATAATGTGAAAACCTTTACATTGGTTCAAAGTTATTAAAATTTACAATGAAACTGATATTAAAACTACCAAGTCGTCTTCATAAAGTAACTAAATTATTACCAATAGTGGCTCAAACATTAACGCGTAGGGTATTTAAAATATTTACGGCTGAAACTTTCAAACGATACATAAGTATAGAGTTGTGGTTGTGACCCCTAGTTAAATATTATTAGTGTCGAAAGTTTATATTTGACACGCCCCAGTTGTCGGTTGTCGAACAAGTGTGTCGCGCGCCGCTCCGCCTGTCCGAGTGCAGTCAGTAGGAAATTGGCTCTTGGAGACGGGTGAAGGAAAGACATTTTGGACTTGTGTGCAAATTTTAGGCTTGATATTTATGAAATATATTGGAAGTTGGTAAAGTTAACGTTTTCTGATGAGCTTTACGTTCACGTCGCAGATGGAAAAGCAAAATGGACTGAATCATGAATTTGATTAAGGAACATTTAACATTATTAGTGGGTTGTGTCAAATGTACGAGTATGTTTTAAAATACGCATTCGGCACAATTAAAAAATAAGCTATGACAAAAAAAAAGAAACTGAGCATTTTTATAGCCAAAACAGCAATAAGTAGGTACAAAATTACGACACCTATTTACCAACATTCTAGCAGATAGTAACACAATGTTAATTCAAATTTTAACACAATCATCATTCTACAACCTACATGTTGAAACCGGTCACAAAAACCAACGTGTCAATCACGCTATTTTCACGCGTTCACGTTAAAAAAAGCAACCCGATACCTGGGGCACGAAGAGCGGAAACGCGGTATCAAATGAAAATCGCACATTCAACTAGCGTACAACTCTACAAACGTACGAAACAAGACGCCCGCGAACCTACCGACATATACCTGTATAATGTGCTCATATAGTCGCATTGTCCAAATATTCGGCCTGGTTATTGACCCCGGCCGATCGAGAACTGGTACCAGTAAAAAGCAAGGCTTTGCGAATCTCTCGGAACGTCAGCTCTGTGGTGCTTTTATGAGCCTGTTAATTGCGACGCACTGGGTTGGGTATTATTCAATTTTGGAGAAATTGTTTGAACAGGTTTTGACCTAATTTCGGTGGGAGGCACTCACAGACCACACATCTATAATCTTTGGAGGCACTAGACACTACTGAGTACTTACTAGGGGCACTAGAAGGTCGTGTTTGGTTTGGAGGTTGCCGTGATACCTACTAAAACAGGGCTTCTGTTTCTAGGCTATCCACTTACAAATTATGCGCTGGTTTTTGTTAGTCTCTAGAGAAAAATGGATGTTAAATCCTTTTTGACCCTTCGAGCGTTGCGTTACAAACTTGAAGTAAGTAGATCGTATTATCTTGGTGCACAATTACTGAGTGCCGTTTTACGTCCCGTGTAAAAAAGTCAGACAGCACCATTTTTGACTGACAAATGCATGATGATGAAATGACGATAACCACGCAATTCTTACTATTTAGAATTTAGAAAATATCAATTTCTCAAGGGCAAGTCGATCGCTAAGAAAATTGCAACACAAACGGCGATATTTTTAAATTTGTGTAGCTGATGGACGTCGTAAATTTCGTCTTGGGATATATCACGAGAAGGACGGATGGTGTCTTCCTGCCTTCTGTCGCACGTCGTTAGCTGATTAGGAAGTGCCTGGCCGCGGCCGCGAACACTTCAGACTTTTCTTCAGAAAAGTCCGTTAGTCTAAAACTGAGTTTCAATTTCAACACACCACTAAAGATTTAAACCAGAGTTGAACTGATGAGTCTAAATATTTTCTCCACAAATAGACGTCTAGCCCTCGCTTTTTCTAACTCAATAACAAATTCATAAGTAAAACATTTAGGAATGCCAGGTTTGAGTAAGAAAACGCGAATAATAGATGTCGATTTTGTGTAACGAAATTCTAGAAACATCTGTTTAACAGTAACTCTGGGTTAAACTATTGTGGTAAGGCGGCTAGGGTTTAAAAAAAAATCTGTCCAAGTCCACACGACTAGTGGTCGTCGCTACGGATCGAGCTGCCTCCCACACTCCGGCCGGGTGAAAGACCTCGATAATATTACACCAACTCGGCTGATCTCATCTCCTGGACTCGCTGCTATTTGGGATGCTGCGGTGGATCAGGGCGGGGCTCCAGCGATAGCTGTTTTGGATGCCATCTGAGGCTCTGAATAAGTATCTATGTTTTTCGTTGTAAGGGGCAGTTGGCACTGATCTTTCCGCCACGGAAGGCTGTTCATTGCTCAACCCATTAATTTAAGTTTTTGGAAATCTGTCAGCGCGTCCAGAATATTAGTGTAGAAAATTAGTGTCATTGCGCAAGTATATAATGAAAGAGAGACTCATTGAACCCATTAGAAAGAAAGCATACGAGTTCAGTTCGAATCTCGATCCAATTGATCCGTCAAGTGCTCGTGACCACCCAAATCAAGACATAAACATTCCACAATCGGTAAAAAAAACCTTTTCAATCCGAACCCGATATAAGCGGCCTTTTAAACCGTCTCGTCTAATAGTAATTAATGCATAGCAATAAGCAAAAAGTGCGGTCGACTGTGTTCAAACATCACGCCAATCTCGACTCGGGAACCCTGGCGGACGCTTACCAGTGATTACTAGCCCCGTCCCGTTCCTACGTTGTACGAGTGAGCGGGACGGTGACCGAGTTTGATTCGAGAGCTTTTTGCTCAAAACTTATCGCGTTGGAGGCTAAGGAATGCAATATCGAGATAAAAAAATAAAGTGCCCGATTGAGTTGATCGTATCGGAGCGCGGGTTGGCCAATTATTTGGACCAAAGCGGTTGCCATGGCGACCTGTTCGCTTGTTTGCACAGTCGGTAACGTGGGACTTTTGTCGGTGCTAAAGTTAACAGGTAGTTTTATTAACAGCGAAGTTTCAATAAAGAATCCACCACTTTGCTGTATATTATCGTTGGTTATCTGACTCAATATGAATTGACATTGTGACAATTTTAAAAATTAAAAATACTTACTTGAATTTTTTTTTACAAGGCAACGTGCGATGTTCAATTATTTTTTCCATTTGAGCGACTCAGCCTTAAAAACAATAATCCATATTAATAAAACCAATGGTATTACTAGCTAACACTTGCAGTTTTTCCGCAACTCATATGATTGCATATTCAGACGTTATCTGCATTCAACCACGGTAGATTAGTCTTTTCGAATACTAATCTGGTTGCGATTAGCATTACTGTAGGATGAGGTAAGTACCTATACTTGAACTGAAATACCTGTTTTTTTTTCTAATTCTTGCACCACCTCGCAGAGAAAGCGTGCGGGATGGATGAAGATAAAAACTCAAAAAGCTCAGAACTAAGTACAGACAGATAAAAAACCACAAAAAATATATTCATTACGGGCGCAGTCTGTGAGACATGCCGACGGTGTTGGTACAGTGCGCAAGCAAAGGCGGTAAATAAATGTATTTATTTTGCAAGTAACTTAAAAGACAACACCAAAAGAAAAAGTAATGCAAACTTTTGATAGCTTTTTTGAAGATTTGTTTATGATTAGTTTGTAGTTTATGTTTTAGTAATATTTTAATTAAATCTCTCTGTTAAAGACTATCGTTTATGATGAAATGAGAAGCATAGTTTGCAAGGCCGTTTTACAGATAATAATTATGAACCAATGCAGTTCAGTTAGAACTTTACTGTTAGTCTTGCTGCACTGTGTTAGCCTGATATAAATTAATATGGATAGTCCCACGTGAGTCTGATTTTATTTTTTCTAGGCTCTTCGGGAGCGTAAGTTGAAATCGTTTGACCAAGAGTTTTTTTTTTAAATTTAATTTCGTAATTGTTCTCGCTCTTGTGTAATAATTATTAAAACACAGGAAAACTCACGAAAAAGAGCTAAAAATCATATTCAATATCTAATACATTTATGACAGATCAATGTCTGTCAGGACAGCTTGTATCAAATAAATACAGGTAAAGCTAATAAAATTTTACCTTTTTCTGGCAACAGTACCACCTGTCCGAGCGGTGCATGGGTAACGGAGCACGGCGCGCGTCGAAATCCCCATAAAGGAAGTCAATATTGCCACACAGGCCATTATGTAATGATTTTTAATTACCTACTACATCAACGCTTTATTTTCCCCTCGTTTTAGGGAATGTTTGTGTACGGCTACTAACGGACTTAAACACTTGTTTGAAGACGAGTGACGACGTGAGAGAATAGATAGTGATCTATTTACTATCTTACCTGCTGATGCAAAATGCCTTAAGAGTTTTTTTTTCCGAAAAAATGCTTAACTTTTCATTTTAGTACGAAAAAGTAGAAAAAAAAAAAAAACTGTAGTGCAGTAGGGTATGACGAGTAAAAATGCAAGTGTCATTATTGGGTAGTCAACGAGTAACGGATTTACGTTTTTCTTGCATAGAGATAGGATACAGGATTGCACAGTGAGACAGATGACACCGCGGGGCACTAAAAGAAAAAAAAACAATAAAGAGAGTCCTTTAAAAAAACTAATTAGTTTTAATTTAACTATAAAAAACTTGTCTCAAGCCGAGAGACATTTGGGCACGCTGTCAAGCTATAGATAGAATCACACGTGGTTCTGATAAAATCTCCTATTAATTATATTATGAAGCCTTTGAAGCCTGGTTAAATCGTAGGTCGAGATGTTTCCGATTGACGCTGCTTTTAACCACAGTATTACAATGAATACGGTTGGGCAACGTTTCATGGATTGTAATACTGCGTTTTCATATCATCATCATCGTTATATTTCCTTCTCACTGCTGGGATAGGGTCTTCCCACGGAGGATGTGGGCCTTAATCTACCACGCCGCGCCAATTTTGTTTTAACGAAATTTGTTTTAGCACTAATACTTTTTTATTGTAACTAAAAATTGAGTTATTAAACTCCTGAATATGGGACAACATCGCTCGCATATTCAGTGTAATTTTCAAATACATCAAATAATTTGTATTATTCAAAGTACATAGGTACTTACTAATTTAAAACAGTAAACGCTTCAACGGCTATAAACTTCGCTAAGGCTTTAAATTTTGCAATGTTCACACATTATGTTACTCGCTTCACGGGCCATTGGCTACTGGTTTCTGCCAACCCTACATCATTGTCTATAGCCTATTCGCCGGTTGTTACCTACGTTAGTTTTTCAATAAAAAGTGTATCAAGTAAAAGAAATAAGTTATTCAGCTGTTAAACTTGTGTCGTAATTTTCCATTGGCTATTTTAAATACTTACACATAAAAACACCAGAAAATGAGGACGTAGAAAGACACATTGTATGTGTATGTAATGCATACTTATTTAATTACCTAGTTATTAAACATTGTCAATAAATTAAAAATTCTACCAGTCTCTTTTTTATTGCGTGCTGACCATAAAATATAAACATTTTTTCATTAAAAAAGAATACATAATCATAATGATATCTTCAACGGGTGAGATAGCGGTCAAATGCAAAGTAAAAAAGTATAAAAATAACCTGCAAAGTATAAAATTTAAAAGTATTTGTTTTTGTTTAAAACATTATTGAAAAAATCCTACTAATATTATAAACGCAAAAGTTTGTAAGTATGGATGGATGGATGGATGTTTGTTACTCTTTCACGCAAAAACTACTGAATGGATTTTGATGAAACTTCACAATAATATAGCTTACATATCAGAATAACACATAGGCTACAATTCATAAAGATATATTATACGCGGGTGAAACTGCGGGGTGCAGCTAGTATTTTATAATTATATTAAGTATGCCATTCGTTTTTGGTACTACAAGCTGAATAAATGATGAGCCCAAACACTATCTACTGTTAACCACTGAAGATTTCCTGTGAACAGTTGGGCACCTTCAGTTTCCTCATATTGTATAGTCATCGGAAATTTGAAACCGAAAAAGTTTTGATTGATCCAAATGTAATTTTCAATTTCCAGACTCATAAACAATGTTTTTGTTTCAATGAACTTACTCAGAACTTGATTTAATTAAATCTAGTAGACTACGAAAAATAAAATATGGAGTTATTACAGAATCGCAACTAATTTGAAAGTAACGTCTTAACTCATGAAGATTTATACTATGTGAAGAATAAATGTGGTGTAGAAGAGAATTTCCTTTATGTCGTTAAATATTTGCCTAATTTTCCGGTCTTGCTTTGGTTCTTATTGTTGTGAATGATGTTGTTATAATGTTGACAGTACTGTGTTGTGTTGTAGTATTTATATGTATTACATATATATTACAAACAGTACAGCACAGTATATGATTATACTCTTTAGTACATACTTACACAATCTCTATATTTATTTAATTTACTATTACATTTTGATCTAAAATTGCAGTAAAATCAATGATGTGCGTTTTATTCTTGAGACCGAATGCAATTGTAGACAAAGATAAAAACGGAGGCTATATATTATTCGTTACGTACTTAATAGGTTAAATACTACCTAGTATGTAGCGGGTACTGGTGGTAGCCATTATTTACAGTAGGTACCTATTTAGTTTGTAATTGCGGTAGGACGCGCATGTTCATTGTTCACTTCTACACTCATACAATTATTTGTTCTATGCCAAAGTTTTTCAAGAATGCAATCACAGTTTACATATAATTACGTTTATGGCGGGATAAACACACAATTTCCGGCGTTAGAGCTTTAAGAACGAATATTAAATGTTATTGCCCTATACATACATACACAGTATGTATCATCGTTATAATTTGCATATTAATTACAAAGTCGGTAGACAGCAGGATTAGAACGGCTTTTTTAAATTATAAGGCAAAGGTTAATTAAGATTTTTTGCCCGACTACAAGAGGGTGATGTGTTTCACGCCAACTTGTGTTTTTTTATATTTCCGAACAGATTTCAATAAGGTTGAAAATACAATATATGGCTGATGCTAGCTGCCATGTTTGATCGTATCGTGTTTGCAAATGCATTCTGATTGATTGATAGATTACTAATACTGCTTCAATAAAGCTCGGGGTTTGTTTTCACGTTTTCCGTTGTGAGGTTTTGGCGGTAAACCGAAGTGGTGACGTTGTTTTTTGTATTTTTAAAAGGTGTTTTTGTTTTGCATAAATAAATACAAATCCAAAAAAAACATGTAACTGCTCGAAGTTGCCAGGCAGTTGCAGTAAAGCTTCTTTACCTAATTACTGAACTACTACTAATTACTGAATTTTGACGTCAAGAATCTTTACCGAATTACCGAACGAATAATACTCATAACTGAATTGTGACGTCGACAGTGACTACTGTGGCTACTATGTGACCGGGCCTCGACATTTTATATAATATATTAATACAGAATAAAAATCACAATACCATAACACTGACAAATTAAATACAAGTCTAGGGCACGGTACAGAATTATTTAAGTTTATTTTATTATATCATTAAACGAACCATATTCAAATCTTTTACAAACATGTCCCACATCGACTTTTCATCGACTATCTAAAGTTTATCGAATCCGCTATGTAAAACAACGAATCAGAGCACTTCCGGCTGCGTCTGGATTCCACCCGAAACTAGTTCCTAGAATCACTAACGGTCTATCTAGACTCTGTATGTATTGATTGATATTTTGTTCCGACCTTTCACGAGATCACTCTGCACCGAACAACAATCTTAACTCGTGTGGTGTAAGGTTCAGAGTCGTCTGCCGTTTTTGGAGCTGCAGATGATTAGACCTGCTGGTAGAGGCGAAAGCGGCGAGTTAAAAATCTAATTTATTTAATGCGGCCGATAAGTGTTTCGAAGTGGCCGCCTTCGATTAAGTAAACATTCGGAGATTAATCTTTTGAAGAAGACTAATTTGTTACGGGTTTGCAGACAAACCACTAGAGAGAAGTACAGTCGGCTTCGGAAAAAGGCTTCTCATTTCCAATGGAAAGTATGAAAAAGCATGTATTCAAGGAAGTTTAGCTACTTCAAAGGCCGACATGTGGTAGTATTCGTTTAATTGGCTAAGGATCTCTATGGGCATACACATTGTGTATAAGCTGGGTAGAAAACGTTAGTCGCTAAACAATAACAATGAGTAGGAACTTTTGACTTCGCTGTCCTTCGTGTAGATATATAATCATATAGAATCATAGAAAGAAAATTGAATATTGCACTAGAGAAACACGCATATTTTAGGCAGTGTGAATTTATTGCTTATTCGCATTTCTTATTTTTCTCTTTATGTTTGAATTAAGGCTTAGTGAAGTAAATAGCTTCGTCATCTATTCGCTGCACGTAAATTCTCCTTCAAACTAAATCTACACAACCTTAAACCGGCTTAATTACTATCATGTATTCAGCCAAAACCAGCAATCTTCAAGCGAATCTAGTAACAGCAAATCTAGGGCTAAACCGCTAAGCCTAAGTTAGGGTATTATAGGTATTCTAAGTTAGTATAACTTGAGCTAAGTTCTTGGATCCTTTTACTCGAGCGCTCCGCAATTCAAGGGCAAGTTACTCTAACCAGATTGTATCCAAGCCTCATTAGGAATTCGGGATCTGAAGTAAGAGTTAAGAGTCGTCGGTCGATTTTAATGTCATGTTTTAAAATGTCTTTTGACCGTATTAATAAATGAAACTCAATAGCGCTACCAAGTGCGCTACCAGCTAATCCACACTCAAAATGTAATCTGCATCTTGAGATCGTTGCTATTTAATAAATGGATATTGAGATGTAGCACTGGCTACTAGATACTGTCTTGTATGTGTCAATTGTGTCATAATCGGATAGCACTTAACCGCTGAGTGTCATTTATTAATTTGCCAGAGATCATGTAAGTTTCTGTTCCTAATCTACAACTTAAGATGTATATATTAATTAGAACGAAAGAGCAAGTGCACACTGAAGATAGCTCTCAGAGCTAAGTTTGATTTATTAATACGGACCTTTATTTCTAACCCCCGGTTTCTTGACCACCGAATGTTGGACGAACCGATGAGTTTGTTGCTGTCTTTGTCATTTGTTTAGTGCCAGATAGAGACAACGATAAACTTATCGGTTGGTCAAACTTAATTTGGACTTCAGACCGGACATAACTGCTTCTGTTGGTGCCTGTAGAAAATAACCCAAAACAAATGATCTTCACTTATTGGGAGTAATAACGCGACTTGATATAGATATAAATACATTTACGAAAACGCTCTGAAAAAGTTTAGATTTTGAACACCTTTGCATGTTTCACCAACACCTCTCAGGCTATAAGGTTGAATGAAGTCGGGTAATAATGACGGCGGTGTTGCCAAAAGGCGTTATTTCATCAGCCTTTTTCTACCAAAAAAAACTTTGGACGGCTTTTTGATTGGCCCTGATTAAAGGACTGAAAATTCAAACCTTAAGCATTGGGTCTGAAACACAATGAGATCATAAAAATTGGAACAGGTCAGATAGAATAAAATAGAAAATCTAATTCCGATTGCTCATTACACCATCAATATTCCATCGCCAAGCAAGTGCATTGCTTCATCATGCATGATGATGAAGCAAGTGTGGAAACATCATTATTCCGGTTTGAAGGGCGTGAGACGTACCAAACCACCATTGTACCGAGGTGACAGACGCAGGCAATGCCGCGCAAGATTTCGCAATGCCAAAGCTGTTGTGGCACTGCAATTTTTATGGGCAGAAGTGGGTTTACTATCAACCAAAGATCTACTCGCATCGTCGTCATTCAGTCGAATGAATAACCTTATTGAGACAAATGTTCTTGATCACGCTCTTTGCAGAATTTTAGATATAGATAGTGTGCGCGCGATTTTATAAATTTCAGATGATTGGCTTGCTCATTAGAATCGGACAGTTCTGGAATTTGCTTGGAATTAAAAATGTTGAGATGAAAATCAACTGCAGTTTTTTCGGCATCTCAATCCTTTCATATTCCAACTGCGATGCAATGTCCATGGGAACAGCCCTAATTGTGTACACTCGCTCCGCTCGGAATGAGCAAAAGGAGCGTAAAAAGTGTAGGAAGCGGAGCGTTCATTAAGCTAATACGAAAGGAGCCTCGGCCCTTCGTGGAATCAGAGGTCCGAAGGTGCAGAATAACCTGGACAGAAGATAAAGTAGGAATAAAATGTGCTAAGTTCAACAAAGCAGTACATTATCATCATGGTAGCATAAACTTATGCACTCGAGCAGTTTATAGACGGCACTTGGCCGCGGATTCTATGCAGAGTTGGTGACACGGATATTTGCTGACTCCACCCGGCCTTGTTATGTCGCGCAGTCACTACACTTCGCTAGAATACTGCTCCTCCAGCATTTTTATGCTTGGTTTGGAAATATCACTCTTACTTGGCAAAATAAAAAAAAATACTTATTTTGCGACACGTGAATCTGTTATTGGGAGTACCTAGGGTTTTATGCTCGTAGTTACACAATCTGAAATTTTTTTATGTTAGTAAAAATTAAGCATTTCAGATTAGCTTAGACCAGTAGAGCCCCAATGAATCCTAAGTAGCCGATAATGACATAATTTTCACCATATTATTGTCCACTGCACCACCTGCACTGCGCCACCGTTAATGCTGCCCACAATTTATAACCCGCCAAAATGAAATCAGCTTTGTCAACCTGCAACGAATGTCGCGGCTCAACGGCATCGCTTCGGGAATTGACAAGTGTATCCAGGTAAATTATGGAGGACTGGCAACATTGTCTCATGCACGCGGATCCTGGTAAATTGTGGAGCGCGCTGGCAACGTGGGCTTGATGCATCGCTGGTGTGTTGATAAATGCGGTGTTTTGGAGATCGGCGAGAGTCCCTAATCGTCAGCTCGTTGGAGCAATTTCAAGCAGGATTAGTCTATGAAGTGTCACCTGCCCAAATTAGATTAATACTAAGTGGAGGGATAAAATTACTTGTGTGTATAGTGTTGTAAGTGGAACCACTGTAAAGCAACAAATATCAATTCATCATTATATCAATTCACTCACTTACGACACTTATCATTTAGTGCAAGGGCCTTATTGCACTCTGCTGCACTAACATTTGACATTCTCTTCAATTTTTGATTAGGATAATAATTGTAATATTAGGGAGGCAATAAAAACAGCTGAGTGCCAACCTTCATCGTAGGAAAAAACTTGATTATCCTATGCCATGCCAGTGTTTAAAAGATGACGAATTGTATCTAAATGAATTCATAAAGATGTCAATGGAATGTCGGTGTTACTTTCCCTCTGGTTTCAGACCTTAAGTATTTTATCACAAATACTATGAAGGTAAATTACGGAGGATATCGGTTTTAAGGCCCGTTGATTTACGACCATGGACGTTTGATTTATGTGGGTGGCGATATACAGCGATCCGTTGGGGTAGATGCACGAACTTTATGAAATCGGATTATGGCATATTTAAATCTGAGTTCTGTTAACTATGTCCTGTCGAAAGTTTTAATGTTTTTAATTAAGCCCTAATATTTTTTATTTTTAAGTAAATCGCAAATTCTACTTATATCTGTTTCCTCTGAAGATGCATTGCTCCACTAAACTTTTGCTCCAAATAGTTTTAGTACGGAACACTCGAGAAAGGGTTCTGGCTTGACTGCACTTTAACGATTGCCATCACCGGGCAAGGCGGTGATCCAATTAATAATAATAATGCAGCGAGCAAAAACAAGGCAACGACGTGCGATTTTGGCCCGAATCGGGCAAAATGCCGTCGCCTTGGGCCGAGTTCAACGCACCCAGAACTGGTCCAAATTATTTGCCCAAAAAAGCCCTTGGTCATGCCATGGTAAGGGTTAGCGGCGAGATTTTTCTGCGCTCCTTTACATTTTAGCGGTATATAAATTGGCTCCCGTCGTCAGAATCATTTTAAATTCCCGAGGAGATGCCGCCATTTCACCAGCAATTTGGGGGACTATATACATTTTCCGGGAGCTTTATCTGATGGGCAGTTTGGCCAAAATTGTCAAACGTTCGTCAAAACGGTGCGCCTTTTGGAAGAATGGCTTTAACTTTCATGGAAATGAAATGGAGATAGTCCCCTGTGATGAGACGTTGAGTTATTGGTGTGGGTTAAGGGAAAATGGTGTGTTTTCTTGGTGTCCCAGTAAGGCGCTATCTGATTCACATGTCAAGTCCAGGCGCCTTTTGGGACGGATCCGGCAGAAGGAGAGAAACGTAATAAATCAAAGGGTAATACCATATCAATTACGAACGCACTACTTTTATACCAAAAAAAGGTCGTATCAAAATAATAATATGGTTATTTTAAAGGACGCAGTCGCATCATTATTGGTACCACCAATCTCGATTACACACATTATGCGATTCCGCTCGACTTGCATCATAAAGTATGACTTAATTATAACTAGTAATTTTCATGGCCAGGGGTGTAACGTGTTTCCGTGATGGTTTCATTTCGGGTTAATAGTACATAATGTTGGAATTTCAAACATCATTACCATTGTTTCACTCTTACAATTCTTATTACCTGTCAGCCCTAGCAGGTATTATAGCCTCAGCAGGTTATCTGCCAAAATGGTATCCGCCTCAATCAGTATCAGATTCAGGAGAACATACTGAATTAGTTACTGATGGCCTCCGCGGCGTAATTGATGATGAGTGTAAGGTTCGATACACAGTGCAATATTTGTCTCAAACACGGGTATTTTGCTATGAATCTGAGAGTTTCTAGCCCTAGTCAGGGTCTAAGTATGTGATCATTGAATTTAGTTAAAAAGTCTTCCCGTCGATACTGAGCGATATTATGTAAGATCAGCCCAAAACTAACCTACACTAGTTATATCAGTCTTCTGTGCCTATTGTAGTATTTATTCATCAGGATACCGCAGACCGCAAAGCGCGTGGGAAATCCGGCACTGCGAGATCTCAGTGGGAGCAGACAGTCGCTAGCGCTAGCCACTAGCTGCGAGCACGTTATCAGGGGAGTTATCGCCTCACAGTACGCCACCGGGAGTCCCATGTTGGAGATATTTCCGTACCTACTGCTGCGGGGTGATCGCGCACTTTACAGCTACGATAAAGTCAAAGTCAAAACAATTATTGTAAATAGGCAATAAATTCGCACTTTTACAAATCAAACAGCCAATTCTTGTTACTAAAGAGAATCATAAAACATAAATTAATATGCACTTCTAACCCTACGTATCGCGTAGAACGTATTTGTGGATCGTTGGAGACAGTGGGAGTAGAATAGCTTTCTAGTGAAAGTCTTTACAGAATTGTATCGGCAGCTGCAGCCGTGACCACAAATACTTTGTTGAGCGAATCGGTCTCAAAATCCACAAAATTTTCGCCGTCCTAAAGGCGATCATTCGCTCTGATTACACCCTGAAAAAATACTTAATTTCCACATAGTAACATCTCCTCAGAGTTGGTGATAAAAACAGGTCTTCCCATACTGTGAGTTTGGCCGCGGGGAGCTCATTTGATCTGGAGCGCGTCGTCGACTTTTTGTGCTTTCGGGCCTGACTTGGTTCCTACCGCGGAGGTCGGCCATACACGTAGAGAAGATGGAACTGGCCGAAAAACCTTTTTTTTATAAATAGGCTCGCGTTTACACTTAATTATTGTCTCTGTTAAAAGCAACCCGAATCTTTACAATACCGAATAGTTGTTTTGGCGTGATTAAGTCACAAATAAAGAAAGAAAGAAATATTCCAGCTTTCATTAAATTACTTAGGGATGTTCTATGTTTTAATGTACTTATTTCCCTTTTTATTTCAGAATAAACAGTTCAATTAACATAAAAAAGTATTACATATTATATCTACTTCTCAAATGCAAATTGTTAGTGAAAATGAAATAATGAAAAGAATATGTACTGAAAAGTAAAAAATTAAAATATTTAGTAAAAGATCCTACTCTAATCTAACTAACCATTACCAATAGGAAAAGTTACCAAAATGCTGGCAGCATTGCCACTTTGTATGGCGACCATCTACCAATGCTCGTTGTGTTGCCACATCCAGCCTCCCTACACCCCCGTTCCTTAAGGCCGGCATTATACACTTCGCAATTTTGTTCCCCGGTAATTGCATAGCGTTTTCGACTCACATATTTATGTTAAGCAGTTAATGTTTCTTAAAATAATGAGTAGGTGCACGTAATTGGGCGGACTGGACGAAACCGAATGATTTTAATCGCAGATTCTGTGCCGTGCGTACCTACGCAGCTTTATATTGGTGCAGTTATGATGAGATACTTTTTTGGAGATTGCAGGGCGTGGGTGCAAATATATAATAAGTTTCTTGTTTTACATACGTACCTACTTGTCTAAACTAACACTGTTGTAATTTTAGTGACTGAGGACGCACCGTTGTCTACCTTCTGTATCTGGTATCAGATCAGCTCGGTGTAAACATAATAGTATTGTCATTGGAACATGATAGCAGGTTCTAAAACTTGTTAGACAAATATCCATTCATTTATACGCATGGTAAAAAATATACGATGACAAGGCAGTAATGAGGCCGTAGTACGAACATATCGAGCGGTGGTGATGCCAGTAGCGGAAAATCCAGCCAGCCCCAAAATGTTTGTTCAGATATTCAATGTTAGACAACGCGTTTAGCGTAGTGGCTAAGCAATCGGACTTCTGCGCTTGGTGTCGCGGGTTCGATCCCGCCCGGAGCAAATATATTATGTGTGATGCACAAATATTTGTTTCTGGGCTGGGTGTTATGTGGATGTAAAATTATATGTCTGTAAAAGGTAACCCACGACACAGGTGAAATCCTAGTATGGGGCTATTAAAAAAAATTTAATAGAATTTTATTGTTCTGGATGACCACACCATACCGCCACATCGAAGGGATGTTACTAACAACCGACTAAAAAAGGACATTGTCACCGCAAAATAAACATGCAAAACGAATTCACTTTGCTTAGTGGTTAACCCTAAATGCTACCAATTTAAAAAGCAACTAAGTTGCGAAGAGTGCTAAACACGTTTAAAATCTGCTCTGATAATAATTTACTGAGCTTTGATTCTCACCACTAAGGTATGGGAGCAAATATTTTTTTATAATCTACTTTTTGATAGTACTTAAATATTCAATTTGATAGCCTTGCCTGTTATCTTACCGCATCTTGTTTTTAATTTAATTAATTCAATTTTGAATGTTTATTTGCGTTGAACAATTTATTATGGATATACGAGTATAAGAGTAATAATAAATTAAGTTGGCAATTATTTAATGCATTACGGTTTTATTTCATTCTTGACCTAAAATACAACAGGTTTACATTTTTCTTTTTATGAACTTTATTAATTAGTTAAAAAATTCAATTTTAATTACAATCATCTGCAAATTTTTTAATTATTAATTTTATAAGGTCATCGCGCACTTGCGCATTTGTAAAACGCATAATAGGTACTGATTATGACAAAACATAGACTACGTATTACCGTACGAGCGCATTTCGCCGCGTCGACCGCAATGTATCGAACCTCGGCGGCGGCGGTCAAACCCCTTTCAACATTTAAATCCTTTCGCGTGTCCAAAATCACGCATGTTTCCATGGAAAAATTTAAAAACAAAAAGCGCTCACACATATTAAAGAAATTAAGTGCCAAAATAACGCCGGAAATAGCGTTTTCGTGCTTCGTATTAATTTAAGAAGTATGTACCAGTGATTGCAACCCGTCCAAAATTCAAAGTTGCTTTCCGTGTGTGTAAATACTTTAAACGGAATCGTAAACGGACGTGGAGATTATTGCATGGATTTGTATTTATTTTTTTTAACTTTAAGCCGGCAATTTTATTTTAGTAAGTAGGTGTTGAATTGACAGTTTGAATATTATTTACGATTATCGGTTTTAAAAAACTTGCCAGTGGAGTTACAACAAGGTATGAAGATATTCTGTTCCCACCAATCAGTGCGGTTATTTACACTATATTTTTCGCAAGATCTGATAATCGGTTAATGAATCATTATATTTTTTTCCCAAGTCTGACGTACTAGTCATTATTAATTAACGCTGGAGATAATAATTAATTTTACTGCTTGATAACATTGATACAGCTACTTTTAGCAGTCGTGTCGGTTAATTGCGTCAATTGCAGATGATAAAATTTTATGCGACACAGATACCTTTCCTGGCGATCATATCATTGTCCAGGGCCGAATCCACGACGGAAGCCGCAGAAGAGGCGTAAGTACCTGACACTTTCTAGTGATCACATTTGGGCCGCTTGCCTTCGAAACTTTTGGTCCATGAGCCCCCAGTACCAATTTTTCAAACATTTAATTCCTCGGCTGATTGACCGACGCCATTGATGACAAGAGGGCTGGCTCATATCTCGCATCTCGTATAGCTGGTAATGCAGCCAGTGTTCTCGACACCATGCGACATGAACACTCACTTATTAGATTTTTAAGGCTTAGCTTATGCCGTTTAAATTTTTTTTCGATATGCATTTAATATGTAGGTACCTACTGTTTGAATCTTTATTTGTCAAAACATTTGTGAGCTGTCAGCGTCGGACAATGTGGATAAAAAGCAAATTGGATGACTGTGATTAACGTAACCTATGTTTTTGGGCAATGTAGACGACAAGAACTTTTTTCACTAGTTAAACTTTTTCTTTACCAATTTCAACTTAAAGCTGTGAATATTAACTAAGTGTTAGAGCAGCATTCTGAACTTCAACTTTACATTAGAAGGCATGCAAGTATAATAATATAGTTAGTGAGATTTAGTACATTTTAAACTCAGAACAAAATCGTTCAGTATCTTCAACCATGATGGCAATGCAGTTTTTTTTGCACGCAGGGAAAGTACATTCGGTTAGGCGGGCACTCCCAAGCAGCTCGATTTAATGTTAACATAAAAGTGTTTTTATGACAGCTTTACAAACAACCTGTAATTTAAACAAATATAGAAGTTTTTACAGCTCTCATTGGAGAACACCGTGATCCTACGCCGCCGCCCGCAGTTTTTTCACGATTACTTGATAACATAATGCGTCATATTATTTTTTATCTTAGTACTAGCTAGTGATACATTTCTAAACTAGTCTCGGACTATGACAGATTGACGACGAACAATGCCTTAGGCAAAACATGATGTCATTAAACATTTTTAATAGCGTTTCCTTAAATCCACCAGGGTAAATACGAAAATCGTTAGTTTGAAACGCAAACGATAATTTGGTAAGTAAATTGTGACCAGTGCAAAAAGAGCTCTAAATTTAAAAGTAATTAAGTTGATGATAGTTCAAATTAGATCGGTAGATGGTAAGAAGTGATAACACACCCATCCGAAGTCGGGTGTCCAGTTGAATCGGATTAGTTTTGTTTTATGAACCGTCGTGAACTTTCGATGATCCAAATACGTCATTACGAACGCTACAAGGTAGAGCCATGGTGATAATCATTGGAAACATAGACAATAAAATAATACATGCCATAATTTTATTGAGTTTGAACTACAGTGCCTAGAATCCAGTAGTGCGCCTTTGTAACTACCGAAATACCGTGACTTAAAGTGCGTGAACTGATACCACGGAATAAAATAACAGTACTAACTAATACTTGTGCTGTGTCGTGAAAAAAGAGCTTCGAGTGACTGGCAACAATGGTACAAGGCTCGGTGTTGACCGTAAAAACCTTTATGGCATGGGGGTGGTGCAAAACGTCTCAAGAACATACTAACTCGTGAGGTGATCACAGCAGTTGCAACAATACCGACATTTATATACATAATATCGAGCGCTGTTGAGGAATACTCATTTATAAAAACTATGTAGGCATATAACCAAATAAATTGATCATCACCTACAAATTACTAGTACACACACGTATTTTGTTGAAGAGTATAAATATGAACGCATGTATTACATACGTTTTTGCGCTAAGTCATTACTAGTTATTATTCTGTGGCTAAGTTGCCAAAACTACCCGCACGCCTGTAAACAATAAATAACACGTAGAAGGACTTATATTTTTTGTTGATAAATGTTGTAATTAGACATGTCTAGAGCAATTATCAGCATTTTCCATCAGGAGTGATATAGAGTGATGTATCGACATCTCATTCAAATCGTGATAGGTACAATTAGGGAGTCAAACACTGTGAATACTGTGATAAATTTTTTAGGCATTTTTTGTTGGCTGGTTATTCTGTATGATATATTATGTTCTTTGGTGTTTTTGTCATTGAATTGTGATAAGGTTCGTGTTTTAGTCAAATGCCTGTATTTATTTTAGAAACTCTTACTTTTGATTTTTATTTATTATTAAAAACGTAGCTCCACACTAGTATTTTTCCTGTATCGTGTCTTCAATATCATTAAAATGCAAAAAAAAACTATTTTCAACATCTGCAAAATTAATTTACTTATTTTATTTTTAAGACTTAGATGAGTTTGCATAGTTATTCATGAACTTTGAGTCCATGTACTAAACAAACACTATACTGAATATTTTTTTATCAGAAATGATGGAGATAGACGTAAGTTACACCCAAAAACCCGGTCAAATTTACTACCTCTTCCTCTTTCAAATCGTCCAAAAATAATATTCCACAGTAGTGGTCTGTGGTTTCATAAGTTTTTTTCAAATATAATATTTTCTTTTTTATTAATTCATTCCACATTAAATAACTTATTATCCCATTAAACACATAATTTACGAGATGCCATAATTTTGTCGAATTTTGAATTATGCCTTTTATGGGAAACACGCAAAGCGACATTTTTCATTAAATGTCCTAAAATGTTTATAGTCGTAGAGAGCCCACACCTATTAATTATCATCCTTCCGAGTCATAAAAGCATGATTTCATCATTTTATGACTGCAAATGTCGGTCGTAATGAGAAGGGACCAGTGACCATGCTAGGCATTCCAGCACATACGTCCTATCTGACGTAGCTGTTCATATTTGAGACTGTCAGTAAGGGCTCTGCAGTTTGGTTTAAAGTACTGGCGGAACTCCAAAAACAAGTGTTTTAGAGTCCTGTGGTTCGGACTAAGCTACGAACAAGAAGATTGTAGCGTTGCTCGCCTCTTATATTTAGCTTGAAACGTACCTACACTTCAAATCGGAACACAAAAAGCTTCGGCACATTATTAAGTGGCACGAAATAAAATCATTCTATAATAAATATTTGGCACTTGGTAAAGGTTACTTCCATAGATGGACTCTTGCAGAACAACATTATTGTTATTATTTATTTAGTTACTATGTTATTTATTTATTTAGTTGTTCTTGAAATATTGCATTTTCTACATAGATTGCAAAGGTAACGAAGCATATCTCTCTGAAGAACTCCTGTTATAATTTTTTTAATAACACACCTACACGGTCTGGCAGACCGTTACAACGAAATTAAACAAAAACATCTACACAAATGCGCGACGCTAGATGCGCCCTTACTGCAATTATTTGCATTGCATCGCGTTTTCGAAGTGAGAAAAGGTCATCGCGCACTAGACCGAATCCTGTCTGGCACGATATAGAACCACACGGAGCGAGACGCGCGGAGCCGGCTAAGTGGCAGACAGAGTTATGGGAAAATATGCCTGTGACTTATGACTTGCGAGTGACGACCACCTTTCTGTCAGTCTTGGACCGGCCGGTTTGAAGCCAAGTATGGTGGATTTTGGTCTTTAGACGCTGTGGAATAAAACATAATTTTATGCCATACCAAATTTTATGTCTTTATAGTAATGCTGTATTTGACGGGAAAATTGAGCTGTACCTATGTATATTTTATTCGATATTACTTTCTCATAATTATCTCTTTACAATGGCGCGCCGAAAGATTTTAGAATGAACATACGCGACTCGTGAATATCTAGTTTATATAAGAAAAAAAAATCCAGCGTCCCTCCATTCGGTGGAGCGGTCAGTGGGGACAATAAAATACCTGGTGAAACAGGAAAACGTCACCAAATCTACAATTTGTCCAATCTAATAAAGTAAAAGTGAAAAGGACAAGTAGCAAAGTGAAGAAGTGAAGTTTTACACCGGGGCCCCCTAATTCGCGTTTGATCAGTTTTATTCGTTTCGCACGAGGCCCCTGGGAAATCACTTAGGTACATACCTGCCTTTAGGGAAACGACATTCTGCATATTGGAGTAGGAACACTTGGTTTTACATGGATTCTGTAGTTACTATTGTGTAGTTGCGTTTTGGAGTTAATTGGGGATGTTTGAGGTGGTCTGGAAAATATATATTTAAGCGATATATCTGTGGTATAAAGAAATGTTTTCCCTGTACGGTAATCAAACCTCACGAAAACCGCCACTTATCGAAAGCCGCGCGTCTATATTGTAACTTGAAACTAATTAAATGTATGATGCAATTGACAAATACTGTAAATAACAAAATATGTAATTAAAATGGAATTCTCTACGTTTGTAATAGGAGTAAAGAAATCAAAGTCCGGAATTCAGTTGCTGGTCGTCACGTAAGCGAAGTAGGTTAAATCGAGTTATGATTTTGCAACGCCGAGTTGACGAGGCATTACTATCGCCGTTACTACTTACAAAGTAAGTTTTAATATCGAGTCGGTCAGATATAGTTTATGTTGATTAGTATTTGCAGGACCGCTAAACACAACAGTGATCGTTTAGCGGGCCCATAAACATGGCGAACAGTGTTTGCACGCGACTGTTTGGCGGTTGAAAATCTGAATAAACTTCCCGAAGCGGACAAAGGAGGTTTTGTATGAGACTTGTTTTACATGGCTATAGAAAGACAAATAAAAAATCGGGAGATAGGACGTAAAAACCACGAAAGAGAGGGATAAGTGGAAGTGAGAACGGGCGGGGGGCGCGTGCCAAACATTTGAACCGTTGCGCAAAACAAACGCCAGTTGTGCCATACATACTGTGCATGCTTTACGGTCGGCCTTATGTGCAGCAAACGGCAGATGACTTACTAACCTTTACTGGCACAATAACTTTTTGGCGACAGCGGTTCCGATACAGATGTAAAGTTAAATGACTTCCGCTTGTCTCGTTGTTTCGTGGTAAAAACACAGATCATACTAAACATACCAAATTAGGTCATTGACCAGAGTGACGTCACGGCATAGAGGAGAAGGGCTTCCTAGTAGTAGGTGCCAATTGGCACCGAGCGGAATGTGTTGGTCGCGTTAGTGTCCACACGCGGTGGTGTAGGTTTGGCAATATTATGGGACTATGGTCCTTACGGTGTATTTCATCACTTTACCAGCTTTTCCCGCGACTTCGTACGGACAATCACAACGTATGATGTCATTATGACTTACTCCAGCCTAGTCGCCAAATCTATTTCCACAGCCCTTGGAACATAGTTCAGCGGATTAATGCGGTACCTACCCACTTTGTTGCAAAGATGGTCACTTGGTTATGAAACGTAGACCGAACCAAGGTACTTTATACGATATACCCATCAAAATCTGTTCAGTAGTTTCCGAGTTTTAATATAACTGTTGGCGACCGTACCTACTGGCCATTTGATATATTTTACTTTCATATTTTAACCTGTTTTTTAATCATTTGTCTGTCTTCGATAAACAATTGTGCAAATTAGATACCTACCTATATTTCCCTCAAGTCCTTAACATTAACAAACAAACAAAACAACTCTGCAGGGTTCTTTGCAGCTTCAGGCGGCACGTCAAAATCATTAAAAATACTTTATCCTGCGAGTAAAGAGAAATGCATCCATCCGTATCTATTGTCTTCCGTAAATCGTGATTCGAATGCCTAGGTTGTGAGGTTACGTAAACATCTACTATGATTTATTCTGTGCTTGTGCTGCTCATACGCAACTCCTCGACAGATCTCCCTTGTTCCCACTGTTCTAGAAAGTGTGCTGGTAAAACTTGGCCAGGTTATGCGATTGCATAATGTCTCATGTGTGTAGAATTAGAAGTAATGAGGAAGAATGTGATATGAAAATCAAATTTTTACTTTTTAGGGTCCCGTACCCAAAGGTTAAAACAGGACCCTATTAATAAGGATGGTGAATGCCAACATGACCCCATCTCGCTCCACTCCAGGCGGATCGACGGATCACGGGGGGGGGAGGGGGGGGGGGGTTAGTGGGTTCCAGTCCCACACGCCCCCTTTCGGCCACGGAAGGGATAGTGCGAATTTCCCTTATTCGTTTTCTATGCTCTTGCATTGTGGACAAGCTAGGGATTATTTTATGAAATACATAAGCAAAAACGTGCTGTAACAACCTAGCGAATACCATTACTTACGCTAAGAACAATTAAATATATTTTTTCTAAATAATGTTTAGTAGCTGTTAATTTTCTACCGGATATCCGAAATTACGGACATAATTCCAGAATTTCGTCCAAGCAGCTCAATAACAACAATTACTCAGCTTTCCCACAGCTGAACTAAGAATCTCAAAAACCTTTGTCGATTTAAACAATGATCAATTTGTTTTAACGAGTCAACCACAACTATTTCCCCTTCGATATCAAATTAGATTTGCGTAATATGGAACATGCAATTTTTCACGGTATACCGAACTTTGTTAGGGGAGTCCCTCGAACTTTTATGCGCCAGTATTTTGACCTGATACCTATTTTGTAGCCTTAATCATGATATCACCAATGGAACAGGAGTTATGATTCAAACGCACACACTACATGCATTTATATAAGTACATTCGGCTGTATGTATTCCGTTTGACGATGCGTCGATACTCATAAAAGAGGACATAACTTCTACCTTACGTAATGTGTGTTGCAAAGGAGAAGCCGCGCGGTGAATTCCCGAGCAACAATTTTCTAGTTTCCTGTTACGGTCATGCGAGGAGCTAGATTTCGGAGTGATGGTAAGTGCCACGCATGCAAATGTGATGCAACTGTATACTTAGCTGTGTCACGGGAATGACATTATAAAATAGAATTACAATAAGGACTGAAATCATTTACTTAAGCATTTTTAAGCCTCAGTTAAGCATCTTAGTCCTAGGCATTACGTAAAAGTTTTACTCCACAGTGGGACGACCGTCGACCATAGCTGAGTAATAATGATGATAGGTAACTAATAATAAGACAAATGTTAAACATACTGAGCATACGAAAAAGATGAAATTTAATGTTTTTCACGAGTTTTCATGAGTCTGTACTTAAATCTTTTATAGGTTGTAATGTTGTGAAACAGTTCCCGTAAACCGTGCCTTTTCTTTTCCGCGACAATCCACAGAGGCATTAGCCTCAAAAGTCCCGATATGCAATCCCTATTTTACAATCCTTGTGCATAATAAAAATGAATGTTTACCTTCCGCACGCACGCATCACCGAATGACTTGACCCAGGAATGGGCCCGCGACCCGTGCAACCGGGTCTTCCGTATGTAAATAGGTGCTTCACGATGTATACAGTTCTCGCAATGATCGCTGTTGCCAGCTGAACTGTGGTGTAGGGTAGGGAATGCAGTGGGACAACTTGCCCGTGTTGTAAGCTTATTTTAAAAGCTCACATTAAACGGAAAAACAATCTGCTTAAAAAAACTTACGAAAAAATAGATATTAGTTATATTTCCTTACAATTTACGGGACCAAAGTGTGGATGGGTACAAGTCAAGATGATAAATTGACGATGAAGGTGATTTCAAGGTGTTTTTTTAAATTATTAAATCAACTTTTTTTTTCAAGGTATTTTGTCAAGCCAGTTTTGCCTTGTTCACGAGTTGGAATATTGCTCAATTAAGTTTATGTAATAATATATATATTTTTTTTTACTCCGCTGATCTTATGACACGGATCAGAAGACGGAAGATTGGTAGACAGCGGAGTTATTCTGCGACTAACAGTTTTGATCAACATGCAGTACTGCGTACGAATTTTTACCAAATTTTATCGAGAAAAAACATTTTTCTAAATTAAAAATGTTCATCCTTTTTCGTGTCATTATTTCAAGCTCTGTGATGGCAGTGGACTATGTTGGCAGACTATGTAGGCTCGAGGTACTGACATTTTTGTACTGTGGCAAACTTTCGCATCACGAAGGTATAAAGGAGATGTCATCTTTTTACAGCAACATCGAAAGTGTTAATTATCACATTGTTTTAGGTCAAATTAGGCTTTGAGTGTCAAATTAATGCTCGTGAGTTTTCTCCAATTTAATGATGTAGCCACGAGAACCTTTTTTTTTTTGGATTCGCACGATTTCCGCATTTAGTTTGAAAAGGTCTAAATATCAAGTCAGATATTCAGGTAGTCAGTAGTATAGACAAATCGAACTCTATGTCACAAATTAGTGACGTAGCGGATACTTTACTTGAAATATTCTGAGATTGGGAAAGAGTCAAAATGGCGAATTTTATACTAATTGTCTCATTTGCCCACATTCGTACACATTTAGACACAAGTACTTATGAGAAAATTACATAACATCGACGCCATATTTTCGGTTTCCCGCTAAAACTCTCCCAAGCAGTCACATTGTTGTGGTTTTTGCCCCAGAGCTAATAATTTAAAAAAATACATGAAACGTACCTAATTACGGAGGTTGATCATAAAGGACGTTCCACTTTCAAAAAACCGCGCAAGATTTCCCAATTTTGGTGTTTTAGAATAAAATTATTTATATTCGCGCGTAAGAAATTATTAAATCTTTGTAGATAATATTCGCTATTATTCTAGTACTCGTACCATTGAAGATATTGTTTTTAATCTTCTGTCACTTGTAGACAGTACATTGATTAAAAAAAACGGTAATTCCCGTCAAAAAATCAACAAACGAGAACCGCAAAAATGTAACCCATTTATTTGGACTGAAAACTTTAGTCGCGGTTTAAAACGAGAGGAGCCAGCGACTTTTCTATTCTCCCACTCGGGGTCGATGACCGGAAAATGAAAAAAAAAAACTTTTGGCATCCGTCTGATGGTTTGTTACGTGACATCCCTTTAATGTTTTTTTTTTGTAACGCGGATAGAACACGAACATCGGATATAGTGACTGATATAGAATGACTGCGACATACGAGAATACTAGTCTCATTGAGCCGTCTTCGTCGGGTATGTAGAAGAAAATCAAATATTGTATGTGTTTTTTTATTTTTATTTTATACTAGAAGCACCTCGCGGTTTCACCCGCATTAACTACTATCCCGCGGGAACCATTAATTTTTACGGGATAAAAGGTAACCTATGTGTACCGGGGATAGCATAGCTTCCCAACAGTGAAAGAATTTTCCAAATCGGTTCAGTAGTTTCAGAGCCTATTCATTACAACCAAACAAACAAAGTTTTCCTTGTTATAATATTAGTATACATTATTACAAGGTAAGTACGAGTATAGTATTTCACGGAGTCAATACCCAACGCTCCGCAAATCGGCATGATTAAAATTCCGTTCCGATTTGACAGTCATTTCGGATAATCGGGACCGGCAGAGACGATAATATTTAGTTTTTATTTTTTAATTTTTTATTTATATTTTCGCATCAGTAACTAGCAACCCTAACTACAAAGTGGGGAATGGCAATACCAATGCTCACAAATGAGTGGCCATTCATTACACAAACTGTGAAGTTTGACTTTTCAGTTTTATTTGTAGTACTCTGAGAAAAGGAATAACATCCTGTAGACGTAACGTCGGCAACTTCATCAAGGATATTTATGATTTTTTAATTATTAATTTTATGTTAACTAATTTTATACTGATCTTTGGCTTAATACGTGTACATTAACTAAAAGCAAGAATTCCAACAAAAAATATATACTTACTAAGTCTAATACTACGTAATGTACGGTACTTAATTATCAATACTACCGGTAGCACTTCCACATTGGGCTGTCATCTAAAACCTAAATTACAATCATTTTTATATAATTTCGTAATTAAGGCTTATTTTCCCACTGATTGTGCCACTATTTTTTCGTGTAACTGAGAAGAGTCAGTTTATTTACTACCTTTTGTTATTTTTAAACAATACTACATATATTATTAAAATCTTTTTAATAGGTTCTCGTTTTATATTTTGAGTACGGAACCCTCCAAATAAAAATTGCCGTATATTTGTTTAAAAAAAAACAATTGAGTCGCGCAATTTCGCTTATTATTATCTAAAAAGCAACTTTTTAAATGTGCGAGCAAAGGTTTTTAAATTTCAAGCAAATAAAAGTCAACGACCCGATAACTATACCTTTTGTATTATTTACTTACTAGTTACAAATCGTAAGATTTTTAACTTAGTTGCGATTTTAACATAAATATTGCAAATTCATTAAAATTCCTTACATTATGAACTTTAGTTTGACATTAATTTGATTCATATTGTTTACTGCTAGATAATTACGTAATTTTTACGTAGTCAGAAGTGGGTATGGCACAAAATAGCTTCGTATTCAATAAGAGCCGTGTGTACATAACTAGGACGGCTAAATGTAAGTCGATGACATTAGGTACTCGGTATTGATAGAATTGGTGTTAAAAAAAAACATAAATGCATATAATTTTAAATTATAAATAATCCAAGATGGAATGTCTGAACGCCTTGAATCCAAATTTTAGTTGTTTCTACAACCAAAATAGCTCCTTACACAAACAAAAAGAGAAACAGCATCCATTCTTGAGAGCCAGTCAGAACTGGACCAGTTTACCACTTTTGACCACATCGTCACATGTTGGACAGAAGACAAGCCATCCGTGCTAAAAAATCCTCAGTGATGTTTCTGCTGACGCTACCTCATATTTTGTGTGGGAAACGTAGCAGGCGTCATCGCTAATTTAGTGCAAACATGCATATGCGGGAGTCATTGTCTTATTTGCCTTACCAAATGCATGCCAAGCATGCACATGCACACATGCTTGCGTGCGTTATGCAACGCATCCGGTCGCGACGTCTTTACTTGTAACTAACCACTTAATATGCAATTTGTTCGGAGGAGAATGTTTGACGTGCGAAAATCCGTCTGTGCGTTGCATTGCCACCAAAGATTATGAAACCAGAATTGAAACAAGTAATGTGCCAGTACTCCTACCACTGGTTTATGGTGCGAGAGTTACGGCAGGTTGCTGAAACCTCTGTTTACTTTGACAGCAGATTAAATCTAATACTCTCTTGAACTTTATCTTTTTATGATCATCATCGGTCCCGGTGCAATCGTCTGCTAGCATTTTGAAGCCACCTCAGCGGCCGTTGAGGGACTATTCAAATTCTGACGCTTACACTACTACATTTTAACAAATAAACAAACAAAACTTTTTGGAAATGTGTCATGACATAGCAGTCGCAGTGCCACCCAGACTTGCATTGTAAAATCTGGCGCAGCCTTTGCACTTCCTTATAAACGAACGTTAAACAATGAGTATGTTGATTAACACTTCATTAGGCCGCTTTCTTTCTCCAGGTCAGGCGGTCAAGGGCGTAGGGTTTTTAGGATACCATTCATTAGATACATTAGCACTATTCATACCTGTGCCATTGCACATTGCTTTTGGGCGTGTTCCATTTAGCCAATACAACTAATTTTGACGTTATTACTACGTAAATCAAAGACCATAATATGCCAATCGTGAATAAAATAAAGTTTGGTCAAAATCCATGTAGGTTGTCGTTGTCATTGACCCAAAAGAATCGCCACTTTGGAAATACAAAATGTATTAGAAACCAATGAGGACGCCAAAACGAAAGGTCGCCCAATGGCTTTTAGCTTGTTGTCTAGGCTTAAATGACTTGTACGCGAACAAAGGGAAGATTTCGAACGTAATATTGCAGTAAACAAATTGGCGCAAGACTCTTCCCAAACATTTCAAGGGACGTGGAAAGAGAAACTGGATGCGATTTCCATTAAACAAATCGCGGATAAGTAAACAATCCCATTCCTAACTTCCACAGTTTCCCGAGCGCGATGCTTTCATAGGAAATTTCATTCATATATATTCACTGTGATAGTACTATGCGTAGGTATGTAACGTACAGGATCAACTATGAACGCTGCAGACTAACTAACTAACTAACTTTTCAATTGTGTGCTCTGAAGTGATCCGATCCAGCCGCTTCATTTGATTCTGAACCCGTCGTAACTTCGGATGCAAGTGTGAGATCCCAGGTTATTAGATTGTCTGTTTGACTAATATTCATATGTAGCTTAATGTTTGCTATATGTTTGGATTACAATGGGATACAAACTTACATTAAACCCTATAATATGAGCATATAACTTCGGTTGCAGGCGGAGCCGAATTTTATCCATCTGACTCCATTTGTTATTGTGTATTTGATTTGTATCCACTTAGTTACTTCGTGTTTATAACATTATAAGTAGGTACCTACATTTTCGCTTTCTTATCAATAGGCCAGTCACCTAACAAATATGAGGTCAATATTAATCATAGCCCCTCGATACACTATCGTCTCCATAATCGGAAATGCCCTAAAAATGTAGTTCTTTGTTGGAACCGTTGAGTGTTCTCGAAACCTAATAAAGACATGACCTATGGTGGTCACGCCAATAAAGCAGTCAGATTAGAGTGTGATACCTCAATGTGTTAATCAAAATCTAATTGTACTGAATTGGTTACCTTACATCAAGACTTGCTTAACATTTTGACTTTTAGCCACAAAACTAATTATCGTTATGTAATTAGGTGGATACAGTCAGTGGAAACATTCGTTGTACCAATCGTATATAATGTGCTATTTGTACGCTTAGGATTTTCGGCAAACGCACAAACAGAAGTTATGAACAAATAAAAAAAAAACTAAAATGTAGATAAAAACATTAAAAAAAATATATATTTTTGCCAACGTTGTGTTGGTTCGAACTTGTCTTCGTCTTTGGACAACGTATAGACATCAGAAATCCTACTCGTCTCATGGGATAAGTCCTGTTACGAAGTTACATCTTCAAAATTGTATTTAAATAGTTTCACTTGAGTTTACCCCGAAACTTTGATCTTTCATCCCCTCGGAGTAAAGCCAGGGGACGGACAAGGGTAAACTTTTTAACCTGTCAATACCTCTGTATAGCGAGCCCTTTATTTGACATCCAGTTATCTGGATGTAGCACATTCCGCTGGTGTAGTATTCTGTCTGTCCGGAAGGTAGACCGACGTGTGAGACATGAATTAAAGAAATATTCTAATGTACGAAATTCTTTCAGTGCAATGTGTAATTGACTAATAAAATTCATACTGTCAATTCTCAATGCAAATAACCATAGTAAGCTAATATTTGACATTTTGTAAAAGCGTCTAGCAAATTATAATCTAATAGACGGGGTGTATATTAACGGATATAATATCCCTTCACAAATAAATAACAACTTATAAATAAATATATAAACTAAGTATATGTATCAATAAATACCTCTATTCAATAAATCGATACATCGATCATACATATCGATTAGTGTCAAAAATCTAATCGATAGTTGAAATGTTCCGATGCAGCAACCACTACGCGCTCCTGGGCAAACGTTCGCGGAACTGTTGCAAAGACTACTCAGTTCCGAGACACTACTACCGTGTAACAAGTTTTGTAGGAATAGTTTTTCATGAATGAAATGAACTTTGAATGCCAAGATTGTATGTATTACTACTCTCATTTAATCGAATGGCAATCGTGTTGATTTGTCCGAAAATTAATATCGATTTGACAATGTTAAACATTAGTTCGGAAAATGGATATAGTATATAATATAACTAATGTAAATGGACGGAGCGTTATCTCAGAAACGTAGTACCTACATGCTTATGTTATCCTGAACATACGTTTGTAATTAGATATAATGTAAAATAAATACCTAAACATAAGTGCAATAAAGATTGCAAAAATAATATTTATTCGGAAAATTTTGGGTTATCGCGGTATGTTGGCGAGGTCATGATTCAGGAAATGTTGTTTTATCAGTATTACGCCTAATTTGTAATCTGTTAAAGCGAGTATAATTATGTTGTACGGACGTGATGTAAAATTCGCGCTTCACAAAAATTGTAGCCATACCGACTTTTCACATAGGTTATTTTAGATACTTTTTATGTCTCATGCTCGAAAAGTGTGTCATATTAGCTCAGCTTAGCCGACCTAAACGAGATTGTTAAAATAGTGAAAATAGTCGTTTTTTTAATTTGTACTTACTATAATCACCAGGCAGTACCTAGATTCGTTATTTCAAAGTTCCATTTTGACATAGGCATAGAAGGCTTTCTTACGAAGCCAAACTCGATTCTATGCCTCACGAGCGAAGCTCGTTTTAGCGAGCTGATCTGATGATTGAGACGAAAGGTAGAATATAAGAATATCCATGGTGTTTGAGCTTATTTTGATCAGCCTGCAGTACCAAACTTGTCCGGAAAAAGCGTGACTGTAAAAAAAATCTTATAAAGAAACGCTACAGTAGTAGCAAAGTTTGATTCTAAATCAAACTATCAAAAGAATCCAAACTACCAGTGTTGATGTCTTTATCAGACACTATCTTATCGTCGCGATTAACCTACATTGTAAAGGTAAGAAACATTACGGCTAGATATATATAAACAAAAGGTTTGTTTGTATAGGGATCACTCAAAAATTGTGTCGAGCTAATAGTAAGCTACGGTGCTTTCCTCAGGCAGCTTTTACACGTGGGATGCAAATAGAACTTTACAGACCTAGTTCGTTTTAAAGTCGATTTATGATTAGGTACTAAAATGTCTGGGAAGCTTAGCATGACACAGCTAAGCTGGTATCCTAACACCGTGGTGTTTCAAAAGAAATAATAATTAAATAAAGAATCCTCCTTAGACGTATTATGTCAGGTCCTACCAAATAAAAAAATATATTGCACAACGATGCGCGCTAAAATTTTCCAATAGACTAAAGATAAAGTTTGGTGCTAGCTCGTTTATTACGCCTAATCACTAATAAATTCATTATTGAACTTCTTTCACTGACAAATAGATCAGTCCAAATCCTGTACGAAAAATCCTGTCTTTTTTACGAGCTACAATTATTCATAATCTTGGTCCTTCCTTTTTTTCTTCTCTCTCTTCCTTCTCTTCATTGTGCCCATTGTAGAACTGTTATGTTTGAAATATCGTGGTGCCATTATAAGCCTAGGTACGGTGGAGTTACATTGAGCAATTAAAAAATTGAAACTAAATACCTCCTAATAGCAATAAATAATATCAGTATCATCCTGATAAAGATTTTGTTTTGATCTATTTTTCGCCACTAAGTCATGATTTAGACGCTGAATCAAATTTTTAGGAACTATTTAGAGGTTCAGCGCCAGGAATGCGTTATCATAAGACGGCGCCGTGCGAGGCGCCGTCTTTCCAACTCTTATCATGATTTCCTAGATACGGCTCACACATACACGATTACTTATCAAACACTGAATTACCCTCCGCAAAAGCTGGCCTCTTTAGGCTTTATGATCAAGGTACAAGGTTTACATTAGTGCGGCTGAAATCGAGGGATTCTCCAGGAGGATTCGTCCGCGTTTTGATCTTTTTACTACTTTAACGTTGACACTATAAGGTTTAAATTAGCTCTTAATGGTGACTGATTTTGGACGAGGATACTGTTACAGAAGGTACCGTTGGCGTAATGTTTTTTAGACTTTATGTACTTGATGTAAGGTTTGAATTGGTTGAGATGTGGCTGGGTTGGTTCAGGGTACCAGAGGAAGTCGCATTGTGGAATGTTTACATTGGCATAACGCATTGGACATGTGAATCTTTTACGTTCTTGACGATCAGACCTATTCTATGAAACACTGGTTTTCGTCGGAACATGTGATAATATTTTTATTCTGTGATAGGAATTTCCTGAGAATTTGCCAAATTACTGGTCCTGTTTATAAATCATTGGTTGGGAGTAAAAGCGAAGATTGTTAATGGATTTTGTTACGAATTCGACGCTTCGCTTGCTCATTCATGTAATTAATTAATGTAAAATTGATGAGCAAGATAGAAACCACCTGAATTGGGATTAGAAAACTTGATCCTCATAATCATTTTGCATAACTTTATTGGAAAATATGTTTTTCCACGCAAGCTTTTAGAAAATATTTAATCGGATTATCTTAATGAGCCCGAACTCCATAAATCTCCTAACAATTAGTCATAAAGGAGTACCCTTGTATACCTTTCCCTAACTACTAACATCTCATCTGTGACAATTAGTTTTAGTAAGGTTGGATTGGATCAAATATTAAAAATCGTAGAATTTGTGTCTATTAGCTTTTCTGTGTAATTTTTTTATAAGTAACATCGGTCTATGGTCAATACAGCCTACTGATATACACCAATGAAAGGGCCTAGTATTCATGTTCAGAGAATCTATGCTTTGTAGCATTTGACAATATTGTGACAGCAAATAACATAACACCGCTTATCATAAAGAGGGTGTAGATGTAAAATGTATTCCATTGATGGCGGTTCGAGGAAATTGCACTTTTGTTTGTTATGTTAGGTAGGTACTGTTTATTTGTGTTATGCTTTCCTTAAATGACGGCTGTTAGTGTGTAAATTTTAACTCCAATATGTAAACAGTTTGTAACTACTAGAGTTTATTCAGCTTTTGCGAATAGAATTATTGTTTTAGTAAAAAAACGGGTTTTGGGACGTCAACCTTGGCGACGCCGACGCCGACGCCGACGCCGACCCTGACCACGCCGAAGCCACCACCGACGTCGCCGACGCCGACTAGAATGTTAACGACGCCGACACTAACACGACATAAAAAAGTGTCGTCTAGTTTGACAGTTCGGTTGGCACGTGGTTTTTGATATTTTTAAATATTATTTTGGCTTCGCACGATTTTTGCATTTCGCCAGTACTAGGAAAGCGATAGGACAATAGCAATCCTCGTGGTCAAGTAGTCAGGTCAATTTACAGTCACAGTCATGATTCAGTAAAGTGGTGGATGCTTTATACTGAAACGTCTTGAGAGTTTTGGGAATAATGCGAAGTGAAACGTTTTTTGGGTTTATATCATTTGCCCACACTCGTGCACGTTAACGAACACTCTTCCGCCAAATGCCAACGTCTCACTATCGGGTTCCCGCCAAAATTCCTTTCTTCTTTTTGCCTATGCCCTCCCAAGTCACCGACACGTGACTTGAGAAGCCACCGACAGGAGATCTATGGTTTATTGATGCTACTCGTGCGATGCCGCCGGGGCGGGTCTCTTGTAAAAATAATAATTCTATGATGGTTAAGTAGGTACATCAGTAGTGTATTATCATAATATGATCCATATGACCAATGTATTAAAACCTCTGCACTGCTGTACAAAATCAAACAGTATCGTTATTATTCAGGTATCAGGTGAGGTGACACATTGCCTTGATTGTCTTTAATAGCATAGCGCCAAAGTCTATATAAAATGGTCGGCTGCACCTATATTCGAGGAAATCGTCAATAAACACGTTATTATCGGTGATGTCAATTAAAAAAATAACTGTTACGTCATGTCTACCTTTTGGCTGCTTGGCCATTATTTACTTTGGAGCCTAATTCAAGATTTTCAAACATTACGAACATATCTTTCGAATAAAGATAATTTAATTACATTCGTTAAGCCCCGCGTGTTACGGTCTCCTTTAGAAGGCAAAGGATAATTACTACACTAACCTTTCCGAGTCATAAATCTCTCATCAAATCTGAGTGTTGCCAGAACGAGCATTACTCCCAATATTTTAGAATAATGGTTTGTTCAAAATATATTTATGTCCTGGCTGTGTAATGTGTAGATACGCTATGCAAAAACTACGACATTGTGCATGTAGAATTGTAGGCGACTGAACTGTAGGTACCTACAGTATTCATTAAACGTCCAGTAAGTACGATTTGAAATATAATAAAATGGGTTGGACGAAATTTTGGATGTGTGGTAACAGGCTATATACTGCTACGATAATTATAAGGAAACAGCACTAGCTTAACTAAATCAATTTTGAATGTTGCTAAAATTAATACCTATTATAATAATTATTATTATAAATATATAATATAATAATAATTCAGCCTGAAACTGTCCCACTGCTGGGCAAAGGCCTCCCCTCACTATCGTGAGGAGGGTTAGGCCATTATTATAAATACAACTTTATTTTAATTAAACACTAAATGGTTTAGAATTGAGTAGGTCTATACTCAATTAGTAGGTACAATTTATTTAAACAATTAAATAGCTATCTATTCAAAATATATCATGGGAAAATTAAAAGCTAGATTCTGGCAACTCAGGCACACATTAATGAATAATAACGAACGACCGGTAAAATATAAAACTGTATGCGATCAAAATATAAAAATATTTACTTAATTTTATTGCGCCAATCAGTACTCATATGGGAGTATAAAACAAAACAGAATTATACGAGCGAGCCATTGATAAACAGTTTTTGTGGCTCTATTTTTGGCAATCGTATCATCTCTTTTAGTACTCATTTTATTAGGATGTTTATTGATATTATGTCGGGCGCAAGTATGTTTAATATTATAGTCGTAAAAGGATTTCATATCAAATATGGTAACACATGTATATTGTTATGTACGAAGATGTTATTGTATTTCTTTAATTTGGCAATATTTTTTTGTAGTTGCATCCCTAAAATTAGGACGGCAACATTTGTGTCATACCGAACTGGACTAGCTGTAAAGAAAAAAAATAGGTACGTATTCACTACGCTTTGGCGGGAAACCGATAATGTGTCGTTGAAATTGTGCTAGGTACCTATAGCTACTCTCAATCTTCTGTCACACCAATTGATCCGGAATTTTCATTAAACCACCCACTATACTCTACTGAATCGTATCGGGGACTGCTCCTTAATTAATGGGACACCCACATTTTAAAGCAAATGCTTCTTACTTAATATTTACAAAAAACTTAATTTAAAAAGTTATCATAGGTACCTGTTAATTTTACCTGATTAGGTAGGTAGGTAGGTAAGTGGGTATACTTCCTGCAGTCTCACTTTCGGTCGGTGATATCAAAGTTTAGTCGGACCGTCAAATTACGCTCTAAACATAGTATTTTTATAGGTTTACTCGTAAAAATACGTTTTCCTGGAATGGTTTTGGCAAACGTCGGGCGTTCTGCCGCGGCGACGCATGATGCTGCCTCCTTGTGTGATATTTTTAATTCATGAGGAATAAACGCAGGCTGAATGCACCGCAGCCCGTTGCCGAGGCGTCGGTCGCTGTATGAAAAATAAGTTAAAATATGCCCGTTTCCGGACTAAACAAACTGCTTGACAAATCATGTGTTATACTCGTATTTAAGTAGGTACCTACCTATGTACTCACCTACCATTGTGATTTTTTTTAAATAACGTCCGAATATCAAATTTGGGTATTTACTAAATATATTTAGTAGGTAACCTATTTCAACTTTATTATGCTTTTTTATCCTGTTGCCGAGTTTCCGTACTTTAAGGTAAAGATTAAAATATAATATTATATACTTAACCTAATCTCTTTCGGACTAATGCAAAAATAACATAAGTACTTACCTAAATAACGAATTAATATAATATGAAGTTGTTTCGTTGCAAGATTCATCCACTACGCTTCGCCTAATTTTTGGACACCTTCTGTAGTTGTAACATACGAATTTTTGACTAGAGGGGCACACGTTTGTTTCTACCGATTTACCAGGCATCACAGTAAAAACATCTACCATCTTACATAACTACCAACTTGGAGTTTTGGCGGGATTCCGAAAGTGTTTATTTTGTTTATTTTCTCAAATTGTGTTTCTTCACGTGTTAGTGTGTAATATTGGTGGAGTATACCTGGTGGAGTGGACCTATATTTGAGTGTTCGTTAACGCGCATGAGTATGGGCAAGTGATATAAACCCAAAAAACGTGTAATGTCGCATTTATTTCCAAAACTCCCAGGAAGTTTCAGTACCACTTACTGAATCATAACTTGGATTGTAAATTGACTTGACTACTTGACCACGAACATGAATGCTATGCTAAGACTTTCTTATTGTGAAATTATACCTATTATATTGTAAAACTTTAAATATTTTATACTTGACTCTGGCTAATATAATGCACAAACCGTGCGAAGCCAAAATGAAGAAAAAAACTACCAACTTACTTGCTAAAGTTTCGGTATAATACAAGTAACAATACATGATCAGATATTCACGGGAGATGTGCGGATTTCCTCCGATTCATTCATTCTATGCGTGTTTAGAGGGACCACAGACGGACAATGTCATTTCACAGACATTTGCGCTGTAGCACTTTGTCGGTACAAGACAATCGAAATCTCCCTACATTGATAAATAAGATTTGAAAATGGACTATTACAACATGGTGCTAAAGGGGTGAGATATTTTTTAAATACCATGAGTAACATCTGTAGAGTGCAATGACACTACATTTGCATTATTATAACGACTTTTAATGCTCGGGAACCACATAGTTTTAGAAATGACAAATTAAGTCTTTATTTACTATATTAGTATAAAAATAGTTGTAATAGTTGTTGTATAGTTGTTTGAATTTTTCGACATGTAGTAGTGCTACCAATACATTTTTTTTTAAATATTGCGTTAAACGACTTCTTTTACAACTTTCGACGAGTTTTTGAGTTGAGTGGTGATAAAACTACGCTGCGCAGTTTTGATACGTCGTGGCTTCGCTTGATTTTGTGCATGTACATACTTAGTCGAGTTTTTAACGGCACAAGCATGGCATCATCCTTTTCTCTGTCCCCTGGCGGAAAACAAAGAGGTAGTTGGGTATAAAAATTCCAAAGACGTTGTTTATTTTAGTAATATCTTTACTTACTTGGTAACTTACGCGAAATATGCGCGTAGGTGTGAAGGCTGGGAACTTCAAACAAGCCTTGAATTTGCAAGTGTTCATATTTTTTTTTTTAATATTCTTTTGTTGTGGAAACACGGTTGAAATTTAAAACCGCACAAACGCTTACAAACTTCTCCAAACTTAAAAATAAAAATAATTCAACCTTCCGGAACTTTACACGCCTTAGTTTTACTTAGGAGAAAGGAATGTTATTTAATTTTATTTTGGAACACGGTTTTAATTTAATCGTAGTAAAACACGTATGTACTCAAAGGCCAACTGATAACCATAATAAACCACGTAGAAACTTAAAAGTAGCGTTTATTTGTTCTGTTTCAAATTTTTATGCTCCGCCGCCGCGCCTCACGCACGCCATCCCAAGTTCCCTAGATACCATGAGAGACCAGACCTAGTTAGGCGTCCTGACATAATCTCCGAAAGTGATCATGACGTGTTGACCTGAATCATAAAGGTGCAGATCCCTCTGGTATCTACACACACTTACGTAAACGTTTACTTTGTTAATTTTAACCAGATGAACATACTCCTTGGGCCAATACATTTGCTGTTGACTCAGGGCAGTGTGCAGAATTCTTTAGAAAATCAGCAATTGTCCACGCGCCATTGTGCCATGTTTTTCCTTAAATATACGCCTATATAAAAGGCCTTATAGAGGCAAAATAGTGGCATGTTCAGTGTTTATGTAATGAACTTATCAGCGATGTTTCTTACTTTTTGAGTCTCATCTTTCTCTCACATGTACTTGAATTTAGCATATCTTGCTACAAACAATCCCAGACATTTATTGTCATCATCACCATTATCCTATCCACGCTCTTTTTTGTCTTATCGCATAGTATCTAGGTCCTCAAATTTTAGCTAGGATAAGGCAACCCTGCGGAACCAGCTAGTCAAGTCAACCCGCCAGACATTAGATCGGACGTCAGCACCGACCTTCGCACTTCAGTTAAGCACACACCCATTCAAGTGATTTCGCACATGAATGGGTGACTCATCGAGAATTCAGTTTTCAGTTGGAAATGTTTGATCAATTTTCACTTAATATAATTTTTCGTCTAATGTTTCTCGTATTTTGAAAGTTATTGGACCCTTTTGGAGTTTTGCTAGTATTTGATTATGAGGTTTTGCTTTTTCTTCTAGTTCTCGGACCCGTAAAATCGCATAAATGGATGACCCTCGAATCATTTTTCATCTCGTTGCTCCCGGTCAGACCCGTATAAAAGAAGCTATTGAAGGATTTCATTACAACTTCCTCCTCCATCATCACAACAGCTCGATGGTCCCCACCATAATTTGCCTTTTGTTTGTAAAAAAACATACAGGCGAATCGAGAACCTTCTCCTTTTTGGAAGTCGCTTAAAAACAGTCGATACCACAATATTAGAAAGGGTAAAAACTGCGTCGAATTTGCATAAGTACTTACTAAGTTTCCTCTCTATGATTTATTTTTAGATCTTGCTGAAAGTCATCTTGTTCCTTCAGCATTGCGATATACTTGGTAGTTTTCAAATGAATCACGGTCATCGTAAAAAAATCTGTGTAATCGCTATTTTTGTAATCTATAATCGTAAAAATGTGTCAAATTTTTCACATGAAATGTTATTGCTCGTTATGTTATCTGATGTTTTATTTGATTAATCTAATAAAAAGATTGATTTAAAACTATGAACTGACGGTGGAAAATAGCACGATATTTTTGTATCGCATAAGTAAATGAAGTAAAAGAAAAGATTTGGCAATCAGCTGATCCCAAAACATTCCGGTTCTTATCAAACCCGGCCTGTTTACAAAAACAATGTTCCCTTCGCTACGAGTACCTGCAGTCATTCGCTCGTCACTCGCCAGCAAGATACGATAAGATGTGACAATAAAAATTAATAAAGTCGGCCAAGTGGGAGACGAACTCGCGCATCGAAGGTTCTGTGTTAGCTTTCGGTCTTTCGTAGGTACTAAATTAGGTTTTTTTTATCAAGCCTTCGACTCACAACTTGAACTCTGTATATTTTTTCAAAGCTCTAAAACTATTGAAACGATTCTGAAAATTATTTTTATATAGATAAAAGGCTATGTTGTACTCGATAGTGGCATAGGGTATATTTTACTTTACCTCAAGAAAACATATTTCCAGGAAAAACGGGAATTATACCTACATTGCGGGCGTAGCTTTTAAAACATATTTTCTGATCCCAAATTCATAATCCGATTCTTGAACTCGGTAACTTTTAATTTTAAAGTATCTTTATGCTCTGCGAAATCTTTTGATACGTTTTTAACAATAAAAATACACGTTGACGTGTGTTATAGTTAATTTAAGTGTTATTTAGGACCTTATTCGAGGTCTTATTAAATTAGAATCAGTTTTGATTGGCAGTTAAGTAAATGGAGCCTTCGTTATTTAAAATTATAGTGTTGTGCCTTACAAAAATGACATTTTAAGTTCCTGTATTTATACGTATTGATCTCGCACATTAAAATAAAGGTATATTTTTAGTCAAAATATCAAGTCAAGATTTCAGTAACGTGGTGGATGCTTCACTGAAACTACGGAGTTTTGGAAATAACAGAATTTTTAATTTTGTGGGTTTATATAATTTGCCTACTATAGTGCACTTTAACGAACACTCAATGGTTAATTTTCCATATAATGGTATACGTGAAGATGCACATTTTTTTTCTTTGAACATACCTACATATTTTAATGAGAAGTTTGATTAACATACAAATGACAAATTTGATTAAACATACAAATGAACAACGTCACATTTTCGGATTCCCGTCCAAATCCCACGAATATCGTTTGACTGTGATTGTCGTTCCGTCCCAGGGTGGACTCTCCGTAGGTACTCAAAAGGTACTCAAACCCACGGAAGAGAGGGACAACACGCTATGTCATACAAAATCCCGATCATGCTATCTCGCTTTAATTAATAATGCCCCTTTTTCAGGGTTATAGATAGTATTCTGGGGTTATACCTAGTCAGGTCATAAATTCTGTCACATGTTTTATATAAAATAATTGAAACAAGTTTATTCATTATGTAACCATTTATATACCAAAATGAACTTAACAAAACATAGATTCTTATGACACTAAAGTTTATTCAAAGTGACCTCCGTGATTTTGAATACAGGCCTTCAATCTGCGCGGCCAGTCGTCTATCGCAGCACGAACGAGGTCCATGTCAATATCGGCGGCTGCCTTAATCAAGGATGTCTTGAGTGACTCCAATTGGGATGAGGCTTTGAGCACGCCTTTTCCTCCAAGTGTTGCCATATCTTGTAATCTAGCGGATTCAAATCTGGACTGGAGGAGGGCCAGTCTTCGTGCCGGATGAAGTCGATTTCACGCGCCGCCAGCCAGTCTTGTGTGCTCTTCGCTCTATGAGCTGGCGCCGAATCTTGTTGGAATACCCAGTGCCTGTTATTAAACATGGTATGAGAAACAGGTTCCACAAGGTTCGTCAGGACCGTATTTTGATACACAACTGCATTCGTTTTTACACCTTACTCACAAAAATGTACCTCTGTTAAGCCCCAATAAGACACTCCCAACCATACCATGAGCGAGGATGGAAAATGACCTCGTTGGACACGCGGAATACGGTTGCTCGCTTCTTCACTACTGTGTGCGTACACCTTATCATTTTGTTTGTTGTAGCTCTCTTCTACGGTAAAATTTTTTTCATCCGAAAAAAGAATTTCCCGATATTTTTTTCCCGCGTACCGCTTCAACAAAGCGCGGCATCTCTTCAGTCTCAGGTCCATTAGACGAGCATTCAAATGATGTCCTGTTTTTCTTCGATATGCCCGAAGCCCTAAGTCTTCATTTAACACCCTTTTCACCGTGGTTCTGCTTAATCCCATCTGAAGGGCCAACAGTCTCTGCTTACGTTTGGGATTTCTTTGAATTCGCGCCTTCATAGCTTTTATTACTGCTGGAGTCCTAACAGACCGAGGGCGACCACTTCTTGACCTGTCATCTACACTAGAGTCTTCATTGTATCGTTTGATGGTACGATAAACGAATCTCTTGGTTATATATTTAAATTTTTCAGTATGTCAAAAATTTGAATTGGCGCGTAACCGCAACGATGCAACGCAATAACTGCAACACGGTCTTCTTTAAGCGTCCACTCCATATTTAAAAATGAGTAAAATTCTAAAAAGTATACATTTTTATTTTCATGAACAATACGAAATTCGAATTCAATAATCTTTTTTGTGGCCAGCATTCTAAAAGAAAAGTTTTTACTGTGTGACAATACTTATGACCTGACTAAGTATGTACAATCAGCAACGAAAGTCGCTAGCCACATCTTTTCAGCATATTATTGAAGGTCGATACATCCTCAATGCTTTTCACCCAACCCTTTACCATAATATGCCGCATTTGTTTTTTAAAGACATTACCACCTTTAGAGGCATGTCCATAAAGTGACCATAATTGGCAGAAGCGATGTCGTTGTAGCTTATAATGGCCCAACATTGAATACGATGGGGTTTCGAATCCCAAATAATGTTCGGTAGATCGTCATGTGGCTACTGACCTGACTGCATCGAATAATTTCCAAATAATTGTCAACCAACCCACAAATAAACAAGTTTATTCTAATAGGTGGTAACACAGGTACAAGCTTCACCATGTTTTTTCAACTGGTAACTCCTTTTTTTGCTTCGCCTTTATATCTAGCTAGCTGTTGCGTTCGGCTTCCTTTGCGGTATATTGTTAATTCTTATCGATAGGTGAGAATAACTTTTCCCAACAAAGCCTACCAGATAGGTATTTTTTTTATCAATTGCTCAGATTTTACTCATTTTTTTCGATGTAATTATTTAATATTGAACAGGGCAGATTCCATTAATAATCAGATTATTTCTAACTAGGTAGGTGTATTTTGAATTTTGAGTTTTCAGCCACGCAACCGTGTCATTGTATTTTTTTTTTATTGTAAGTACCTATCAAGTTGTATTTATACCTAAATCCAGAATCACAGAGTTGCGTTGCGTCTAGTTGTGACGGTCCTACATCCGACATAATGGTAACCAGTTTTTATAATCCATTTGCGAAATCGAAAAACTGAAATCGGTTACGAACAAATTCATTGTCATCCTGTCCCACGTTACGATTCTGCAAACCATAAACAAAGAAAAGCGGTGGATGGAATATGTGATAGTGAAGCATCACTGAAGCACCCACGATAATATTCCGGGCCGCTCGTATGTACATTTGTTGCATAAGCTTCATGCACATCTTATTCACAACAAGTTATGCCGATCAATGCTTCAGTAAGCCTTCTCACGAACTATGACGTTTGTCACGGTATAGTTTTGCTATTTACCACATTTTTTTCTCCTGATGACAAGGCATTTGATTTAGATGAGGTATGTCACAATTATTTTATACAACATTTTGATATTAGTTTGTGGGCGAATTAGACCTGTTTAAAGCTAGCTAGGATGAGAAATTGGTTTTAAATGACAGACACCGTTATCATAGCTACGTTTTACTATAATATTTTTGTTCGTCACGTGGCGTCCGTCTCTTTTGCTAGGTTTATGGCACCTCCTGTTTTTGTTTGTCAAGCTCGTAAACGATTGTTTATGTCCGCGATATGATAGGTATTATTATAGACGGCGGCAAAAACAATAGTATTAGGCGATTCCCAGGCGGTGTTTCCCACGGCCCCTGGAAGTTTGGCCTTAGTGACACACTCTCAGTTGGCCAATCACTGTCAAATGCAGTTGGTAGACGGGCTGTGACCTCTTTTAAGTGATAAAGGACGATTTGCGACATGTCAACACACTTATTTTAAATTTTACAACCTTTTAAAATCAACTCATTGTGGTAAGTAGGTATTACAAATGTCCTTGCGAGTAAATTTGGACCAGTTTCCGTGACCGCAGTTATTCTATTGAGTTGTCTAGTTCTGATGGCAATACACAATACTAGCAGACACTGCCACGCGTTGCTGTGGCTAAGGTGTTTGTTATTGCGACTATAGATTGAGATGTAAGCTAACCTATCTTTCAAGTTAGATCAAACTGCACACGGTGTGCAAATTTGATTAAAATCAGTTAAGTAGTTTAGGAGTTCATCGCGGACAAACATCGTGACGCGTAATTTATATTAAGATGAACAACTATGACAATATGGAGTGAGCTGATTCTGTTATAACAGACGGAATTTAGGCTACAAATTCAATGTATACAGAATATAAAGTTACAACGAAATACAATGAACCTCTTCCGAGAATCATGGCCCCCAATGGGATAGGAAGGAAGCAGGAAGCATGAATGAAGGAATTGGATGTTACACAATTAAGTTAATTGAGATGGGTCACACAATTGACACCAGTTGTCATTAATGGACACAAAAATGCGGCATGTCAACATGCCTGAGTCATTGCTACTGGGTAACCTTCCGCATTACGTACTACCTAATATACCATCATTATAATTATGTTCACACTCACATCACAGTAGAAGTGTCTGTAACATCTCTATTCTGTGGTAAAACTTCCTTTTGTTTCTACTGTAGTGACAGAATCCTCAGAGCATCATCCTTTTTGTTTTGAATATTACTTATCCGATACCTCCCGATATTCTATACCATACCGACCACATAAAACTAACTATAGATGCCGCATGTGAAATGCGTGTTGTTTCCTCTCGTCAGTTTCGTTTAGTTCGGGTTTTGTAAATAATGATTTATTTTTATGTTGTTTTTAATTTTCTCGCAAACATTTTCGAGTTCGGTCAGAGCTCTTGTCGTGAAGACTTTAAACTTTTATCAGGTCAAGAAGTTGTTGGTTTATTTGTTGCACGTAACGGCTTTTCTTTCAAACAACGAGTATCTGAAAACTCTGTAAGTCTGTCTCAGAAAGCAACATTATACCTACTCGTAAGTGCTGTAATATAGTTTACTTATAGATTTTGTCTTTATTTAGTAATTGTGTAAGTTGGTATAGACATATTGATTGGATTAAAATTAGTGCTGTAATTAGTATCAAATACAAATATATTATCTGCGATCAAAATATTTCTATTGACCATCGTTATCAGAAGGCAGACGAAACCATTCTCGATCTGAATTGAAGGCAGTGATGTTACAACAATGGAATTCTATGTCATTGTGACAAAGCCACTACTATTGGTATTATTTTAAGGGCAGTTATTTACCCAATGTTTAGCGAGTAGTGAAGTCGCGGTTAGACGTAAAGAAGTATTTATTAGTAAAATAACTATAAATATTTCTTATTAAATAAAATAAATAATAACTTGGGATTGTAGGTGCAGAGCGCGATATCGTATTTCATTTTAGTTTTTGGCCCCATTACCGTCTTAAAATCCTGTATAAATTGTATAATACAAATTAAATACGTAGGTATATTTAAAAATCTCAAATCCTAATAAGTCAGTGTTTTAGTACATTAAAGACATTGTAAGATATTCGTATTGCAAGTATAAATAAAACCCATCGTCGCTCGATCGATAATTCGATTTCGAAACAAGTAGTGGATTCGTCTGGCGTCAGAGTTCATTTGGCACCCAAGGGTCATAATTATATGGCTGACCGACTTCTAACTAACAAACAACAACGCGAACCGTCGGACAAAACACAGTGGCGCTCAAACTTTATGCCACACGGTCACCCACCCAAACATATGCCGTTGAGTAGGTATACGTTGCCTAATCTAGTCCAATGAACACATCATCGCCGTTTGTTTTATAAGAAAGTCTAGACTAGATATTCAGCTTTACAAGAGCTGACTTTACGTAACACCTGCCTTTGCTTGCTATGCAAACACGCGTTTTGCAATTCAATAAGACTTATGTTAGACATAATTATTATAAAAATGCATACATTTTGTCAAGACACGATATATAGTTATTAGCGTATTGTTCTACAATTTCTTGAGAACATATTAATAATATTGTGTTACTATAACACACTCTATAGCGTAGTATGTTATAATAATAGTTAAGACTATTGCGGTTTTACCATAAAATATTTAAATAAGAGCTGAACAGATGTGTCTAAATATTTTCTTCACAAATCGACGTCTAACTCTCGCTTTTTTCATATCAATAACAAACTCACAAGTAAAATAATTTGATGCCAGGATTGAGTAAAAAAACGCGAGTGATAAACGTCGATTTTATGGAATGAAGTTTTAGAAACATCTGTTTAACTCTGGTTTAAACTTTTGTGGTAAGACGGTATTGAATCAATAAAATTATGCAGGCTTTGCAAATTGCAGAAGCTCAATAGAGTTTGGTCAATCGCTCAGGGATTAATATAAGACCTATAAACTTAGTCTCAATTACTATGAACAATTCAACGCAATGACTCCAAATCCAAGTTAAATTTGCCTCCATCGTCACTGCCACCGATTCCGCCACCGTCTTGTTATGCCTTTGCCTTTACGTGTATTGAAGACGCAAAAGTATAATATTATTCAATGACCGATTGGAGTCACCTATAAAGAGGTCATTCACTTGAAACAAAAACTTTCAAAAGCCCCGACTTCCTTTACGTGGTCCGAATTCAATTCAAATATATTTACAAACCGACATAAAAGCCTACTCGTGCAACCATTGTTTCAAAGAGAAGTGGTCTGGACTCGCACTGGCGAATTGAGACGTCTCGTCACTTGAAATATGCATCAAGAGTATTATTAGTTACCAAATTAGCCAGGGCTGGCGCGGTCTTAAAAATGCTCTAACCAATATTATTATTTAAAAAATTAAAACTAAAATTGCAATGAAAGAAATGAAAGAAAAGAAAAAAATTAACTGGTACCTACCCATGGATTAAAAGTTTCGCAGCCAAGCCACAATAACAGTTGATGTAACTCGGCCGAAACGCCGAGGTACTATGTCAAAATTGTATATTTTGATATTCGTTTTTTCGCGAATTAGTCCCGTTTTCAGCTAGGTATAATATATTTAGATGCGCTCGCTCATGTGCCGATATTTATTTAACTAACATCAATAGCCAAAAGGTGTCTATTGTGTTTAATCTATCGTTATCATGTTTAAGCCTACTGAGCAATTAGATATGTGATAACATTTCTTTGTTTAGCTGCCTACTGATAGCTACTTAGAATTAGCAAGGGATCAATCATTTATAAACGGTCATGAATGACCTAGAAATTGTGTATTACGCGATAGTGTTGTTGCTATGGTATGTAACGTTGCTGCGGGTGCCTTTCTTTACCATCGAGGTTTGACGAAATTCCAAAATGTGACGTAGATTTTTTGCTAAGTATTGATTAATTTGGGAAACAAATGATCCACTTCACTGAATCATGACATTGACTGTGTCTTGACTAGATGACTAATTGGGATTTGACATTTAGACTTTCACACAAATAACCAATGGGAAAAATTTGGATTGTAAACTGATCCGTGATAGTGACGTCATTTGGCATTGCCAGCAACCAACAAGGCATCGGTAGGATCTGCACCGAAAGTGGTTAATCCATCACTCGTCGTACGTTAAAATATGTGGGATCTTCTCTTTCCAGCCCGGGCGACATTTGAGGGGTCAATAAATGTGCGTAATTCCACTTTGCCCCACCAAGGCACCCCACTGGTGGGACAAAGTGGAATAGCTTTTTTGGTGCAATTTGTTCGCGTCATTTTCTTTGCAGACAAAACAATCTGTTCAGACTGGGCCTTTCCAGTGACCCAATAATAAGTGGCTCAATTACCTTAGATAAGTAACTAAAGTAAGTAGGTATGCAGATAACATAATTATACATTTGCGAATGACTTATAATGTAGGTAAGCACTTATTAATTTATAGATTCTTTAGGTACATCTAAATTAGCAGGTAATGGCGTTTGTCATGTCAGAGTTAATGTAAATGAGACAAGGTAGGTCTGACATACAAAGTTTTTAGTGGATTTGGTGACTTTAGCTAGATAAATGAAATAGGTATTATTAGGTGATAATAAAGTGATGGTAGTATGCTGAAAAGTATCTTATTATTGTGTTATATTTTCATAAATTCATCGTAATCCGTGCAGTCGTTGCAGCGCTGAGGAATAAAAACAAAATGTCAGTGTGATCATTAGGTAGTTACCTAGAAGAAAAACTAATATGTAGTACTCATTAACTCATCTTAATTATTTGTCAATAGTGTTTTAAATTACTACTATTTTGATTACGTCGAGCTGTTATTCCGATGATATACAACTACTTCGTCATCGGCATCGCCGTACATTTTCAATCACATCGTCCAATTAATTCTGAAATGTAAATGAAACTCACTTCACGTATAAAATTCCATTGATATATTATTTAAAGAAACCATACACGCGTGTACGTCGACAATCTAAGAAGGAATGCCGACAAGCATTCCCTAGCTCTTATTCTAGGATTAAATATAAACATAACCAATTCACGTTAGCTAACATTGTCAGGACAGGACTAAATAAATAAATAAAATTGGCACCAAAGTCATAACAGCCAACCCTATCCAGCCGGGAAGTTATAAAATGGCGCCACCGTGCGTCTCCTCTGCGTCTGGGCAGCCGCTCGCCATATTCACCTCACACGCCCGCCATCCGTCGCTAACTCTGCGCGCATCTGTGGCGGAGTCAACAAACCTGCATGCACGGGCTGCAAGGGATGTGGTGCCTAGGCATGCCTAGGTATGGCGCGAGGATTTACTAAGTATGCCTGTGACGTCATTGGCTTAGTCAGAGCCTCTGAGTGCATTCACGTTGAAAGTTTGTAAATTTAAAGGTCTGTATAATATTGTTTGGTAGGTTTCTATGGACGCGCCGGGATGATTTCCCTATTCTTTTTAAAGAAAATGTTATTTGTTTACACCCTTTCTTAACATAGATTCGGCTGCAAACTGATCAAATGAGTTCAAAAAGAAATAAAGAGTTATTTGCAAAGCTAATTTACTAGTTATAAAAGCTGTTGCATACTATAAATTATTTATTATGATAACTGCAGGAAATGCAATGTGTCAGAGGATGTTCCAACATTTGAATCACTAAGTTTTGGGAATTTTTGGGATCCATTTGGCGGAAAGCACATGGATTTAAAATTTTAACACTTTATATTAAGACCTTCGCATAATTGATAAACGTAGTCTGCATTAGCAAGCGCATGAGTTTCAGTTTTTCTAAGGTTACAGAAACAATCTTTCGAATCCAAACTAGAAAGTGTCACCGTAAATACTGTTTCTTAGATCGAGATTGACACTAAACGGCCGTCATATAATTCACAAAACTGAAGATAGCTATCGTGGAAAAACATAATATATTGTGTACACTATAAAGTATGTGAAACATTAATAACACTGCAATGAAACAAGGAATTTTCAGTGTCGTTTCTAGCTTGGACATTTTGAAACATAAAATATGGAACAATAAAACAGAATAGATGAATTGCAACCATAACTTCTTTTTGACAAATTATCACTAAACGAGTTATCGTGGAACATGACATTATGAACGTTAGGATCAGACTACCCTCGACATATTATACCTACTATGATTTAGGACGTAAACACACTCGTAAAAGTCACATAAAATATATTTATGAGGACGAAAAGTTACACAATCTTTTCTTTGTAACGATGTCCTACATTGAAAACTTTTCGGTGTATTTAACTGGACGTGTGTAATTAAATATTTTTTTAGCAATCAATATCAATGATAATGACCAGCCATTTTATTCCGATCGTAGTTTTGTGTGGGAGATTATCAGGTTGTTCGCGAAGAGAGCTCGTGTTATACTGGCCACAGTTTTCTAAGACACTTGTTTAAATTATATGACCGCTTAGTAAATAATTCGCCTTTTGTTTAAGCCTTAACTTGTTTATAGGATTTTCCGAATCCTGTAATTAAATAATATTTAAATAAATCAACTCTATTGTTTCGAATTTTATAAAATAGAATAGATAGACAGACATTGGACGTGTTTCAGTAACTAAATCATCCTATAATAAAATCTAGCAATCCTACGTTTTATTAAAAGAAAAATAAATATGACCAGTATAACACGACCTCTCTTCGCGAACTTCAGTTGTTTCTACCAATGTCATTACCTACTCAACTGAATGAAGCAGGTACCATTATTCAGACGTAATTCGACAATGGAAAGGAGAAGAGGAAATATGTTTGGCCACATTGCACGGCATGACACATTCATAAAAAAACATCATAGAAGGAAAGGTAGAAGGGAAGAGAGGAAGAGGCAGACCTAGAAGGAAATTTGCAGATGACTTCAAAGAAAAGACAAATGTCACGGCGTATAGGAAAGTCAACGCTTTGGCTGAAGATAGGGAATGCTGGCGGTTAACTTTCCGACAATAGCAAGAAGAATAGGAATTGCTGAGGCTCTTTGAAGAAGAGAATTAATATTCAAATAAGTAAACGAATGTATTACCTAATGATGATGATTCAATTTTTATCCGTGGTTTGGAAGCGTTACGATAGATTGCACACGGTAGCCGCTTTGTTAGACACGATTAGAATATGGTTACCTTCCGTGATAGCAGGAACACGGATCAGCATAAAACTAAACCAGTAAACCTAGAAGTAAGACTAGCTAAGCTTAAAGTGCAACATGATTATTCATGTACATAATACCATAGAGTATCGCTGCATGATCTTAATTAAGGCGCGGTCACGGTGTATTAATACAATTAATGGTATATACCTCCATGTTCCTGGACGGTTTCTTGGCTCGTTGGTTTTTAGGGTTCCGCAACCAAGAAGTAAAACGGGACTCTATTACTAAGGCTCCGCTGTCCGTCCATCCGTCTGTCTGTCTGTCTGCCCGTCTGTCACCAGGCTGTATCTCATGAACCGTGATAGTTAGACAGTTGAAATTTTTACAGATGATGTAATTCTGTTGCCGCTATAACAACAAATACTAAAATACAGAATGAAATAAATATTTTAGGGGGCTCCCATACAGCAAACGTAATTTTATTTCCGTGTTTATAGATAATGGTACGGAACTCTTCGTTTGTGAGTCCGACTCGCACTTGGTCATTTTTTATTGTTGGCGCCGGCGACTAAAGGCTTGTTCACCAGCTCTGTGTTTATTTTTTCATCTTCGCCGTTAGTCTTTTGTTGTGTTTCATCACCAAGCCCATAGGACATAGTAGTCATGAGGCGTTTGGAAGTCACTGTGATCACGTATCTATCAATTGCCAACATGAAGTCAAACAATAAATTCAAATACTGTTTGACTTCTAATGGGTTCTATTTGCATAGTCACAATAAATTTTGTTTTAGTTTCTTTAGAAACCCACATTGAGCATGACCTGAGTGTTATTCTGAGAAACTATGAAAGGAAGCAAGCTAATCCTCACTCCCTATTTTTTAAACCACGCAGCGTTATTTCGTTGAAAGTGCACTGGAGTCATAAGCGTACAGACACGCCGCCGTTACACTTTGTGAGTAAAGAATGTTGAACAAAACAACCGAACATTCCAACAACAATGAGCTGTAAACCCTTGGGCCGCTTATTGTTTTTACGCAGTTAAAGGATAAAGTGTAATAAATATGGACCCTTTGTGATATTGCCGCCAATATGGCCAGCGGGAATCGCGGGCAGGTCCGTTCAACGCAGGTAAACGTCCGAGTTTTGGTGTCAAGTTCATAGACGTATCTTGAAAATTGATGGATCAATCTCTGTAGGGACGAACACGTCGAGTTTTGATAAAGGGTGTCAGATAAAGTTTCGGGTGGAGGGTATTTTGGAGTAGTTCCTAATCAACTGTATTTCTGTAGTTTCGAATATGAAATCACAATGTACGCGATTTCGAAAGTACAGGAAGTTCTATGTTCGCAATATAAATGGATATTATAGATGAATATCAAAAGATCATGTAGACTAAAATATCAAAATATCCTCGACGTTTTGATAAAGTTACCGTGGTCACGGGAAGGCTGGAGAGGGTGATGTCATCATCAAAATCGAGAGGTATAAAATCAACTAAAAAGCTCAAGGGTTTGTATGTTCCTATTGCAATAATAATCGAACTAGGTCCAACGTAACTTTAGTTGCGCACTGCAGCTCTGTGAACTGGCCCTTAGATCAGCACACTGTGCGCCGGCGCATGCGATGACGGTGCGCATGCGATGCAGTAACGTCGACCTGGGTAACGAAGCCACGTCGATTTCGCAATGTTGTGTACAGTCAGCCTCAAATACAGTTGCAAGATTTGTGACTTCCAATTTAAGGAGAAGGAGATAAGGCTTGCTTTTTTTCAAAGAAGGGAAATAAGTGTGAGAAGGCAACGCCCAAGAGTTGCAGGTGTTCAGAGGCACCGTTTTTATCATCATACTAGCTGTGCCCGCGACTTTGTCCGCGTGGAATAGTGATAACATTCACCTTTTAAACCTTCCTTGGACTTCCACAAATCATTCAAGACCAAAATCAGCGGAATCGGTCCAGCCGTTCTCGAGTTTTAGCGAGACACACGAACAGCATTTGATTTTTATATATATAGATAGGTCGCATGTAGTTGGTCACAACTTGTAGGCCGCTCTGATGCCTAAAATCACATTGTCTCACGGCAAGTAGGTACCTAGTTGTTTTCGTAGTTAAGAAAATTGGAATAATGGGCGTGTTCTGCTAATTTTGAGATCGATCTTACTTCTTACTATTCTTTCTTCAACAACGCTTCAATAATAGATAGAAAGCTGTCTGTCCCGAGGTCAACCATCGGTCACCATCACCCATCCAGTTTCATGAGCATTTAGTGGTGATAGAAATAGTTTTAGCTACTTGGGCGGGATTTATTGAGTGCCCTACATTATAGGACTACAGTCGTAAATTGGTCAAACCCGAAATAAAAAGAATAATTAAGAAAGAAGCCTCAACGAAAGCTCAATCAATTTTTTTCACAGCACTGCGCACGCGCACCTTCATTACGAAACAATTAGCGGCGACCGGCCTATTTTCATAAAGTAGGAAACGTTTAACGAGCTGTTGCAACATTCGTAACAGACAAAACAATGGAAACAGCTAAATTTAGATAAGAACCGGGAAAAAATTGAGGAGAATTTGCCATGGTCCGCGTCCAATGCCGGTCGTCGCGCGGGCTGTCAAACTTTTTGCGTCTACACTTGCTTAGTGTTTTTAAGCACAACTGAGTGGCAATTGTGTGCTTGATGGTAAGCGCAACTCGTGCTCAACATAACATTTGCAACCCCCAAAGTCTGACTTTAAATGATGAATTTAACCACAGTATTTTCTTTAAAAGGGCCGGTAACTGTCGTGTATAATCCAGCACTGAGAATCCTCATACACTGCTTTTTGGATTAGGCAAGCTTTCGAATTAATTAAATCGAACAAGCAATGTACAGCCACTCAAAGATATGCACCACACTTGTGGTAGGAAGCATTTGAGACTGTCCTACTTGGCACAGACTCGGCCTCCCACGGATGTCGTCGAATCAAACAAATCCGTCAGCCTCTGCTTATGCGTATTAATATGTAGGTATAGTGAAATAAATACACATTTTACTAGTCTCACCTGGTAGTGGGATTACACAGCCGACTTAATTGGAATATGCAGTATGCATGCAGCAGTTTATAACTACTGTCACAAATATTAAGACGTCATATTTTCGTGATTTACGCTGAAATGGCTGTACCGATTTGGATACAATTTTGGATAGGGTTGGTTAATAGGTAAAGGTACTAGAAGGGCTACGTATTAGACACAGTGGTAATTATTTCTCGGGAAATCTTGTACAACGAAGATTGTGAACGTAGCCGCAGCGCGCATGCAACATACTTGTTAGTAAGTATATATAATTATACCAAAAAATAGCGTAGAGTGTCTGTTACATCACCACACAGAAATATCTGAAACCTGACCTAGATACACCAGTGTTTCTAGATCTGCCAGGAACACTAGTGTTGGGTATTTTTAGCGTTTTCTAGAAGTATTTCCGATTGGAATGGAACGATGTCGATTCACTTGGTAATTAGATTTCGCTTTTGTATTTTTAGTGCATTTCACCCGCTACATTCTTTGTTCGCTGTTTCTGAGTTTCAAGCGGCTGTTTTCACGGTCTATCGTATGGATGTCAAATATATTATTATGGGCACTTACTGAGCAAAAACTCGATAGAATTCAAGTATTCCAAAATGGAACCGATAGAAGCGTAATATTTTAGACATAAGGTGCGATTTCAAATGTAAAGAGAAAAACTTAATTGAAAGCCATACATTTTGAGGCCCCTGGGGCGCCACGATAAAGTCTGACACGAGGCTGGCACAGCCTTGTTTAGCTTACTTTATATTTTATTTTATTTATTTAAGTAAACTTGCGTTAGAAAAAATTCATCATCATCATCATCAGCCTGAAGACGTCTACTGCTGATCATAGGCCTCCCCCTTAGACCGCCACACCGAATGACAATTTGCCACTTGCATCCACCGGTTGCCTGCGACTCTTTTGATGTGGTCGGCCCATCGTCACCACTCTAGAACCTTTCTTCCCCATCGGTTGTCAGTTCTACGACCGATGTGGCCTGCCCATTGCCACTTCAGCTTGCAAACCCTGAGAGCTGTGACGTAAACCTTAGATCTTTAGCGAATATCCTCGGTCCGGATTTTATCACGCAAAGAAACTCCGAGCATAGCTCTTTCCATTGCCCGCTGTGTGACTGAGCTTCTCCAAAGGGCCAGCAGTTAAGGACCACGTCTCAGTGTAGAAAAAAACGACCACCTTAATAAACCAGGGCCAGCAAAATAAAGACATCATAACTACGCCGATAATATTGTGGCCATTGTTCACATCTAAGGAAGTTCCTATGAGCACAACCCAGTTTAATTACCATCGGCGCAGGGCCTGCACATCTGCGTCAACAACATGCCACGTAATAAAGACGTGAGCTTGAAAGTATTACGCATAGACAAGGCTCTGAACGGAGGCCAAAGATTAACGAGGATTCAGAAGTGTAAGCAAAAAATAAATATGCCTAATTTATTTTTTTATTTCTTGTATCAGGAACTCCTAATGACAGTTTACAGTGACTAACCGTAAATTGGTTTGATGTGCTTGCAGTAGCAATTACTTATTTAATAAAAGTGAAAGTGGAAAATTAAGTTTATATTTGTATTTTTTTTATTTCACTTCGCCGCCGCCACCATTACCACAATCTTTTTCGAGCTCGCCACCGCTTTGGTATGACAATAATAATAGGTAGGTACGTAATGATGTAGTCATAATGATTTAATTAAAATATAGCACGGCTGCATGAGTATTATCTTTGCTATCAGTAAATTGGAATGCATTGTTGATAACTTATGAAGTTTACTAGGAAAGGGTGTATAATTACGGATAGGTATTCCCGAAATACGTGAAGTAATTCCAGCCTCATTACACGTTGTTTTTAAAGATTGATATTCATACATTCTTTGAAAATGGCAGTAATTGAATTACGAGCTAATTAGGTAATTAGCGATCGACAATTAAATCTGTTTGGTTCAATGCTTTCTCCAAAATGAATGCAACAAAATTTAAAACAAGAGAAACATCCGATGTTTTCATTGGAATATCTATTGAATAATAATAGTTCGTACCTATATATAGTAATTGATTTGATTGCTTACACTTACAGTTAAGTATGAAAAAAGTATAAGTATTAACAACTCATTAGGGTAAAGAGTAAGAAAAAGAGTGAGTGCAAAATAATTAAACAGAGTTTTTTCTTCGACTATGGAGTCTGTGGAACCCTCGTTAAAGACTATTTTTCACCGATTTAAAAAAGGAGGAGGTTCTCAGATCGTTAAAGTCCTTTTTTTAGCGCGCAATTTCTAGTTACAAGTGTACCTACTTACCTACCAAAAAAAAGATTAACATGATAGCGAGGTTTACCACGCACTGTTTTTGTTATTGTATTGTAGGCACTCACTGAGTATTCACTATTACACTTGAATTAGGTGTATTATGTATAAAAAAATACATTTGCGTAGCGTGTCCCAAGTCCGATGCGACAACCGAACGTTGTTCTTACCTACGTTTTGGGAGAATTCTCTCTCGTATGTAAGCAAAAATTGTAACGCTACCGAGCTAACCTTCTTCATATTTTTATTTTAATTGCACGAGCGCAGATCGTTATTAACAATAATTGCAATGGCTTTTACAACTTTTAATTGCACACATTTTCTCCGCTCGTCACCCTGCGAAATTGGTTTCGTCACGAGTCTCGTTGTCAGTTGACACAAACACTAGATCCAGTGCTTTTCGAATCGGAACACAGTATATTTGCCCACTACTGGGCCATTGCGTACCTTTATTTGTGGTGCCAGACGTATTTTCCCGGAAGGAACGCTTTTTAAATCTCCATAAGCCCAGATGGGAAGAGGTACCTATGCAAAAGGATGACGAGATGAGAAGTTCTTATAGTGAGAGTTTTGAGATGTCAAGAGCGAAAGGTATCTTTTAGACCAGATTCAACTTCAGTAACATCGTCGCTCATCATCTGAGATCATGGTCAAACCCTACGCAAAAAAATCTTCAGTGAAGCTCGATTTCTTTAGGCATAGAATTAGGTCGTAAACGACTCTGTCGGATTTACCTATTCTTTATAGCCCTTGGTGTACACAAGTGGGCATTTTCAGCAGAACAACCCTATGCCAATATTTGTTGTCTGTATAAATCAACAATGCGTGGACGGTGTGTTTCATATCAAACCGTTGCGTCAACGTGTATATTTAGGTTTTAGGTACGTGACCTGTCTGTACCTACTTAATACTTATACTTTAATATTAGTGTTTATTTTGATAAGAGTCTGTCTTTATCACTGACTGGCATTTTTCGTACTTTTGTACTTAGCTTACCGACTATATATTTTTTACCCAATGTTTTATGTTTTTGCAAATGCGTGAATGTCCTGCTTGAGGTTATTATATGCAAGCATTTTACTTTACTGATTCCTAATGGGTATAACGTTGTTATGTGGTTTTTATACCAGTACCTAGATGTATTACAGAACACTGGTAAAATACTCCAGAGCCAAGTATATTCGTGTCGTAATAAAAAAACTAGTCATTTTCAGTCATCCACAATTTTACTACAACATCCATGGTTTTATGGAGGTATCATTTTTATTTACTACTACCACCATCCCATATTCATATTCACTTGTATAGATCTACTTAAAAGTTATGAAATTATTAATTTACTACTTACATAATCTTTATGCGTATTAATCGAATACCAGGCTTGCATTTTATCGATAAATGTCGCGCTAGATTTACAAGCATAGACTATTATCGATATAATATAATTTTATGACACCCAAATCCGTCATTAAAATGTGACCACGTATCACTCATTGCCCTGGTTGTGTATGATAAATGATTACAACAGGGCATGGCTGGCGAGTTTCAGAAACGAACTTTCAGAATATGGTGTGCAACAGTACCCTCAAAATCATTTAAGCCGTTTTGAAGCCACGACAAACACCCAGATCCCAAGAAGTTAAGGACATGTTACCAGTTTACGGCTGAACCGAATTGGAAGGCCATACATTTTATTCAAAAGCCAGCATTTATGAGATGGTTCTGAATTTGATAAAAGGCCGATCAGCTATTGACAAGAAACCCTGTCGTCACGCATTTTTGCTGCTAGAAGCTTTGAGTTTGAATCTAATCCCAAGGCATGCACGGTAAACCATGCGCTTAACTGTATATTCCTTCTATATCATAAAATATTATAGTGTAATTACTGCGTAAATAATAGGTGAGAACCGAAGTCTCAAGGTGGCGCCCCGAGTATACGCTTGCAGTGTCGCACATAACTAGATTATCCCAATGTTTGGATAGCTCTGCAATTTATGGGCAGGCTATGAACTGACATAGAAATGGCTAATCAAGTTCGGCCATTTGCGATTCTTACCCCCAGTTTCTAGAACGTTTGTTGGCGTTGACAGTAGATTAAAACTATCGTTGTCTCTATCTAACACTAAACAAATGACAAGGATGGCAACATAATTAATCTGTAGTCAAAGTTGACTGACGTTTCAGAAACCGGGTGTAAGGTTCGTTTAGTGTGTGTATCTGTGGTGGCGCACGGTAGCGATCTGACGAGAGAAGTGCGAGTGGAGGAATGCCCACGGGGGGTTTTAGTGAGTCCAAGCCCCACACACCTCCCCGTCACCCCAGTGGCCGAGGGGACAGTAAGGAATATTAGTCCCCACAAAAAAAAGTCTGTAAAGGCTGTGGACACTCGAAAATCGGACAACGGTAACCTACTTTACAATTATATTCTCCGGCGACAAGTTCTTATCTACTTTAACCCAATTACTTATAAATTACTAGTATTATTTTATCAGCTTATCGATAGATCCCGAATTGGGCCGGCTTATCGGCCACGTTAAAAATTTTAACGATAAATTTAATAATCGTTGCGAAGTCTCAGATAGTTGTCAAGGAAATAATTGTGGTATCTTTTGTGATAAGAGATAGCGTTGTTTAATTTTCCCCGCAATAGAAGATACCAGTACAGAGTGGAGGAGCTATTTTTGAAGGTTTATTTGTGGATTGAAACGACCAGTGCTAAATTAATGCATACTGGGTTGATTCTCGCGCTTCGGCGCAAACTAGACGTGGTGCGATATGCCCCATACCCGGATCTTTGGCATCGCACAGGTAGAGATATAGACTTTTGCTAAGAAATACCTATCGAGCTTTGCCCTCGTTATATATAATATATTTAAGAAAATATAATGAACTAGCTGTTACTCTCGACTTTGTCTATAGGTACTGTTACATGAAGGTGTAAACAAACAGAGTTACTTTCACATTCCTAATATTAACACCGCCATAATTATAAACCCTTTCTTATGTCTTTTTACACTGTGATATTAGTATGGCGCGTGGATGGATGTGGATGTCCGCAAAAACAGCAAAGATAATAAAAGCAATGAACTATACAGAACACCAGAAACAAACATAAAATTGTAGTCCCGCAATTTAGATCCAGTGAAACTAATAAGTGTTAGATTGCATAACGAAATTCCTAACACAATATTTGAGTTACCACAAGGAAAATTGAAATGTAAAGTCAAAAGTACTTAAATTAAAATTTATGACTATGCTAATGACGAACATATTGTATGGAGGTAAACTGCTAAAGCGCCTCCTAGCGACATAAACACATTGATGTCACAGCTTAAAACTACATTTTGAAACATAAAATCGTCGAGTTTCTTACCGGTTTTCTCAGAGGGACTAACAGCCGAAATTAATATTGTATCTCCTATCCAAGATTGAAATCGATCTTGGATTGCTGCCTATCGTTCGATCGATTTCCAATCTGCGTGCCTTTATAAACCAATCCACAGATCGGTTATTGGCACGTTAGACCCTAAAAATGGATTGTGATATCAATCCCAGATAGCAAAATTTGGATTGGATTGATTATTAATTTCGGCCGTAAGTAAGTAGTACCTACATCCCCTAGGTATCTACCTATTCAATCCGGTGTCAGATCAGATGACTTTCAAGAGTCTTGGCATTCAGGTGAATAAATATTATTGATTTGATTATTCAACCACTTATCATTCAGACTGCAGTAGGTATCTTATCAAGTGGTAGCTTACGCTGGTCGGTGCAGACGTTCCACCGCACCTTCGGTTTCCGGTTAAGGCAAATATTGTTCCTGATACTGTCAAGTGTGAAGGGATCCTTAGAACTTAGGAGTAGATTAGGTATAGGAATGTTAAGGCACATCTTTCTATTGGACAGTCGGCTTAAGTGTGAACTGGGGATCAATTCTGCTAATTTAAGAACGCTCAATGGATTGGCTTCGGAATAGGTTGAGACATTATGGAAGTTGCAATATTTTTTTTGGAATTAGTCTGCTAGTCTAATCAGACATTTGAAATCAATGTCTTAATGAAATATCACAAACTATTCCGAAGCCACTACATTGAGATTCGAATGAAGCGTTCATAAATTAGCTAAATTGCCCCCCTGTAGTCTCTCGACCGTGGAATAGTAAGAAACGGTAACTATACATAGAAAAACTTCCCTGCGCTAGACCTCCGAACACTTTGCGACCCTGACACCCTGAGATAATTGTTTTAGAGTCTTCCTTTTCTTGTCCCCCTTTCCTACTTCAGTTTATTTATTTATTTATTTACTTCCGTCTATCTACTCCGTCTATGGTGGAACATCTGCATACCATTGTTTTTTGGTTTGGTAATTTAACTAATTATCACCAACGGATGGCAATAGAAAACCTTCCATTATTCCTTGAAACGCCAAAAGAAAACCAACTTTACCCTATAGCCGTTGTAATGTAAGTACCAAGTATGTCACCCCAAACTCGTCATTAAACCAGGACCGGGGTGAGAAGCGAGGGGGGAGGGAAGAGAGGGACGGAAACGGAATACTAATACGATAGAAAAGTGGGGGACGCTACCCGTTTTCATGGTGTCATAAATAAATGAATTTGAGATGGTAATGGCGTAAAGCTGTGATGCAATGCGAGTAGCGATTGTTTGCTGGCTTAGTTAGTATTTTTTCTTTTCCCAGAGAGTATAACAACTCTAAAAAGCGATGATTGATAGCCTAGTGGGCGAACGTGCGCCTTCCAAACAAATGGTGGCGAGTTCAAATCTCAGTGCGGGCACGTACCAATGTGGTTCTTGTTAAACATAAATGTGCGTAATTATCACTCGCTTTTCGGTGAAGGAAAACATCGTGCGTGAGGATACGAGCATGACCGAAAATTATTTCGGAGACCTACGAATCCGGACGGCCTAATCCTCCTCACAAAAGTGAGGGAGGCCTTTGCCCAGCAGTGGGACAATTACTGGCTGAATTATTATTATTATTTAAACGCTGATCTTATTATAATCTTATCTACAGTTAGCATTGTAAGTTAATTTTTAGAGCCATCACAGCACTGTCGTCGGTAAGTCCTGATGGTGGAACACAAAATAAATATGATTAAAAAGAAATACCATAGGTAATACAATGTGGTATTCGTTTGTAATAGATTGGTGGTTTAAAGCTCAGGAATTTCACAGTAGGTACGGAGGCGGAGCTAGACCACTTCCTTGTGGTACTCCAGCTTTTATTCGTTTATTTTGAAAATCCAATTTGTCTTATTTTGAATACTTTAGGTAATTCAAAGCACTCTACAATTAGCTTTTCTAAGTTTATGAATGTAGACCCTCATGATACTGATTTTCTTAAATCTGTGTCCTCATACCTTATCGAAAGCTTGTGCTAAATCTATAAATACAATAGAACACAATATGTTTTTTTATGTGTGTACAACTTTATTGAACTGAGACACGAGCTCATTCGTATAACGGTTAGCATAAAGCCTTGAGATTTGTCGAAATTTCACCCAGAACTTTAGATTGCAAAATCTTGTACCTACTCTAAGTATCCTGTATCACTCTGATTGCTGGTTGCTCCGTTATTTAGCTAAATACATAAATAGCCGTTTAGGTACCTACTGCGTTTGTAACTTCAGTATACATATAAGTACAAGTAACAGTGCGCCAGATTACAGATCAACAGAGAACAGATTTATGGATCTAGTGTGATTGGACCAGCCGGTAGGTGTCGACGTAGACGGACGTACCACGATCAAATCGAGGACGTTTTAAGGAAAGCCCAAGTAAGAGTACCCGTAACCGCAGAGCATGTATGTATCAAATCATGAAAGTAGAAGAAGCGGAAGAGGTGTATCAGGATCGTAGCATGTGGAAAGATCCTCTGCCTAATGCTGACGGGAAAAAGGCGTGACTGTATGTATGTATGTGTATTGCACCAGTACTTATTAAGTCTACAATTACAGTACTATTCAGTAGTCGACTATTGTTTCTTCTACGGCTGTGGCGCAACCTACCTGCTGATAACAAAGGTATTTCTCGTGAAATCAATTAGTTGAGGTGATAGCCTGCCCTTAGCTATATAAATGTAAGTATATATTTCCTTGCAATTGCAATGCGTTTGTGACTTCTTTGTTTGTGAAACTATATCAGTCATCTAGCCAACATTGATCAGACGAATTTTTGGCGGGATTAAAGCTACATATATTTCTACTTCATTGTTTTTTCTTATAATTTACTGTAAAAGTACTGCATAAGTACATTTCTATGTGAATTTACTTGATTGGGACCCTTTTTGATTGGGTTGTTAAATTGAAAGTAGACTCGTTTTTAAGATTCCGTACCCAAAGGGTAAAACGGGGCCCTATTACTAAGGCTCCGCTGTCCGTCCTTCCGTCTGTCATCAGGCTGTATCTCATGAACCGTGATAGTTAGACAGTTAACATTTTCACAGATGATGTACCTACCTATTTTTGTTGCCTATACAAACAAATACTAAAAATCTGAATTAAATTAATATTTAAGGGGGCTCCCATACAACAAACGTGATTTTTAGCTGTTTTTATAGATAATGGTACGGAACTCTTCGTGCGTGAGTGAGGCTCACACTTGGCCGGTTTATTATACATTGTAGACCAGCATTTGTGTAGGTACTATCTCATCAGGTCATAAGTGACGATGTGGTCGAAGGTGACATTACCTATTTACACAGTTAATAAAGTTTATAGTATTGATAAACTTCCTTCGCAGTGACCTCATCGACAATGTTCCGAATCGGGACGAATTCACGGACGGGCGGAAACGGACCAAGGCCGAGCTTAGGGCTGCCGAAAGTCTGTTTCTTTTCCAAGAATAACATTTTTTATAAACTTCTTACCAAAGAAGTAGTAGTAAAGTGTTTGTATAATAACTACGGCCATAAAACCCTACCTGAATTTTATTTTAAGAATTATGGTCGTTGGAGCTTTTTCTTTCTGAACTTTTGTTGCAGGATTGGGTAGGGTGTTAATATCAGTTATTTATAATTGTAATCCCTTTTGTACAAAATTATTATTTACTAATTAACTCTTCGTGTACTCGGGTAGACACTAGACATCCCTGGAAGTGAGAATAAAATCGATAAGCATTATAATATATTCAATTATTCCGAGAACATGTCTTTATAATAACTGTTAACTAAACTTAACAACACTATAACGACAATGGTGGCTTTAATTAATAGTAAAGCCACAGATTACCAACAAGTTATTGCCAAAACCAACTCTAAGTACAAGTAATAGTTAAGAACTAGTATAATACACCTACTTACATAGTATATTATATATTAAAAAAACAGGATTTTCGTAAAGCGATTGTGATCCAGACAAATACCAAAATTCTTACTTCGTACTTAAAATTATTCTTATCGCGCGTTAATTAATTCATTGTGTAAAGAACTATTAGTTAACAGTGTCGTATTTTCCTGTAGTTGTACGCCTCATTCTGCCGCCAATTGAACATAACATGCCAATCTAACTAGGTACTAACTGAGAGTACCTACCTATTGATTAGAGTGTATTGTTATAACACTGTTAATGTAGGCAAGTAATCCTTAGAAACAACACTTTTAATTGTACGCCGGAAGCAGGATTTAATCAACCAATCTATGTATGGCGTTTAGGTGTATATAAAAGCTGAATAAATATGTAGGTATGTAATGCCTTGAATACTCAACTTTAGTCTGAAATATTTTTGAATTTTACGCTACCTATTTGAGAAAAAAGACATGTTTAATTTTTCGCTTAAACTACACAAAAACGTATTTGCATCGTGGGAGTGCCAAAATCGCAACAGTCTCGAGCAGGTGCTATCCAAGAGTAGAAAGGATACCTCCGGTATCAGTATACATACGCCCATACACATTCATACACTTTTTTAATACACAGTTTGTACAGCAATCGTGGGAATTCAGACAAGGTGTATAAAGTTTGGAGTTAACAAAAGGGTTGACGTTTTTGTGAAAGCACCAGTTAGTTTTCGGCTTAGAAAGTCGACTGTGTTCATACAGCTAATAAGTAATTCGATGTTTTCTTGCTTAATTCGAATAACAAAAATAATCTGATATTTTTATGGTTTTGAACTTGGCGCATCGCAACTACATTTAAGCAAAGCAAAGTAAACAAATAAATTCATTAATGTTCGCACCTCCAGCGCTCTAAGTAGGTAGGTAATTCGTAATACAATGTTGTAGTCGCTTTGTTTTAATAGTCCTTTTATAATAATAACCTCTCGACTTTTAAATTAATTGCGCAAATTATATCTACATACTATTTTTAAGTAGGTTGAGTGTTTAATATCTATGGTTAAAATTTTAAAATTAGACGACGGGGACGACCGATTCCTTTCGTCTCTATGTTGACAGGAATAAAAAAAGTTAACTTTATTTTTATTATACTTGTTGATTTGCCAGCGGCCAGTCTGTCCACCAAACCATCGACCCGTAAACAATACAGGCTAAAAAACGCTCAAGCCAGTAATAAAAGGAACTTAACGACACTTTCTAACACATAATGAGGATAATCTCACTTCCCGTTGTGACACATAGCCAGTTACCACCCTATGCACATCGTGATTTGTATAAATAATAGGGATGACGTCCCGTGCCTACTTGCCTAGTATTATTATTTACAGTGCTATTATTATTCTAAAGTCTTGTTATTATGTAATAATGCAAATATTATGATGACTTTTTGAGAATAGAAGGGAAGTTGAGATGTTAAATGCGTAATAATCATTTGTAAAAAAGTCGAATCAGAGTTTTGGTGTGAAGCTTTCTGAAAATAAGTAGGTATATTATACTAATCAGCTAACATTCCTAACTGTGGTTATGACTTAGCTTAGGTAGTCTTAGTTTTCAGTATTAAGATACACTCTATTGAAACAGTGAAATGAATCGGTAGGTAATCAGATGGGTTTTGTTTTTATACATACATTAAAAACACCGAAGTAATAACTTATAGGTATTTCTTTGATGGCCAAAGAACTTTTGAGATAATCGCAAAGTCGTAAATTCATTGAGACGTGTCTAATTACGATCTCTTAAAGAAACCATGTAGCATAACAATATTTATCGCAGTAAAATTAGTAAACTTTTTAATGCAACAGTTAAAGTAGGTAGGACGTTGATGAGATAGTAAGGGCATATAAGTTGCAGCGCCACACAGACTTTACATTGCAAAAACTTGCGTGGTACTAAGACATCCCTATATAATAGTACCTAACTACCCAGTGGTAAACGAATGAAACAATTCTCTTCAAATCGAAACACTATAATTTCTGCACACTACTGCCTGGTGGGTGAACAATTTGCAAAGGTGCACTACCTGGTGAGACTTCCCTGATGGACTCTTGCAGAACTCTCTAGCAGTAGGTACAGAAATTTTCGGTTTGCCATACTTATCGGGTAAGAAGACCGTATATTTGTGATCGCGGAGGCTTCATGCCTGGTTTGAGTTTGAAGTTTTCCGAAACTTCAATCGACGAGGACTAATACTTCGTCGATGCAATAGCTACGAGTAGAACACAACAAACATAACGTCACTACAACTACTTGCAACAGTCACAGTAATAACTGCACCCTCAATTAGGGCAACCCTAATGTGTTCCAAAATATCATGAAGCAAATTCATTGCTACCTCTTCGCTTGCATCGGACGTTTCACTTGTCAAAATAATAGAGTGACATGTCGTAAAAACGCGACAGTCGCCAACTAACAAATGAGTTTGACTAAACTATGTGGCATGGATTATGACGGGTTTTCATATCGCCATTTGTAATTTGTAAATCCCATAACCGTAAAACGCTAATCTTTATTAATAGCTGCGTAAAGTTTAGAATAGGATTCAGTTTTTACATAAACATTATATTCAATGAAATTTTAGAATTGTAGATTAAGTGGCTATTGTCTGGCAACCCTGGCGAGTTACGTTCGATCGGAAGTATGTATTCTACGCTTCCTGGTTGTCTATTTTTTTTTCTTAAAAAGGGTTGGATGAATGTGAATTTAATTGAAGGGTGTCGACTGTCGAGGGAAGGTGCAGTTTTTCGGGCGCATAATCTAATTTTTAAAGGTTTTTGTAACAATAAGCATATTATTATGTCAAGATAACGATCGAGCATGAAGAATATTATACCTATACTATAAAAATGATGATGCTTCAATGTTTTATTACGTTTTTTTTCATGGCTTCTACCGAAAATGATTTTCTACCGAAAATTATTCTTACCAGCTTCGCGCGTGTTTCTTGAAGTTACTACCTAGGTACCTATTAACATCACAGTTTTAAAGTAAAAAAAATTGTTTCGAGTCATCCTAGTTTATTTAAAGTTAAAGTAGGTAGCTTTACTTATGTTACTTGTACCTACTTACTTAATTATTGTTTTACACTAATAAGTTCTAAGTTAGTGCATAAAAACTGCATAAGGTTATTTGAGATGAAAACAATACTTAATGTCAAATTGACAGAAACTTCAAGTGGTTTAGCGCTAAAATTAATGACCTTGTTCGCGTAACGTAGGTACCTACCTCTACCTACTAAACAAGTTTATTAATTGATTTTGCATTAAGTTAAGTATATCCTATTTAATTGCACCCTGAGTATAATTTTAATCTAATTCAATATCCAACATTTGACTAGATAAGAGGTGAGTTCATAAAATTATAGCGGTTCTTTAACTATTAAATAATATGTACCTATATTCAACGTTCAGTTTAATTACCAAAAATTGCAAAAATGGCGAATTCGACGCGGATGCTTTTTTTATTCCGCGGGAATGCAAACGTCAGGAATGCGAGGTCGTTGACCCCGTGCGCGGGAAAGCGGTAGGGTTGGCCGGTTGGTTGTTGCGGGATGACCTACCTATTTGTTCCCAACTTTGCATTTATGCTTTGAAACTCAATACAACAAAACATTTCAAAGCCCTTGTTTGAACGCTTTGAGCATGTTCGTTTTTTTTATACAGGACGCTTTTAGTTTTCCTTTGTGATATATTTTGCTTTCAGCCTACCTACTTTTTGCCATTTATAATTTAGGTCAGAACAGTACCTAAGCCTAAAGATAAAATTTTACTAGGCTTTAGTCAGGGAGGGTTATTTCCTTCTAGTCTGGATAATTATTTGCACAGTGCAGGTAGACGCACAATAAATAATGCGGTGCAATTCATTAGAATCGTTCAGGTATTCTTGTTTCGCGCCATAAGCCGCCCGCCGGCTGAGGAATGTCGACGGGCAAGCTTCGCCGCTTCGATGGCCACGTGAAACAGAGTGACACAGCCTCAACCCATCGAGGCTAGAAGCCGAATGAAGTGAAGTGAAGCCACGCCAAGCCAGCCAGCCAAGTGTTTCGATATTCCGCCGGCCGGCCTCATCATAGCTTCACGCACACAATCGCCGCGCACCAACACATCCTTGCCCGCCGTATTTAATTCTTTGAATCGAATGCTGGCTGATATCCTTCTTCGGCCGGCCCCCCCTCTGTTTGAAAACGCCAAATTACGCCGCTATTGCTTCTATTTGCCGTTGTAGGTTAATTTTCTCATATCGAGCTTGCGTTTGTCGGTGGAAATGTTGCATTTCCTACGGTATTTTCATAGTATTTGGTGAATGACATGGAATAAAGCCGGCAGTATGTCGCGCGGGTGGCGCGGCGGGCGAGCGGAGGAGAGGCGCGGGGACGGCGCGACCGCGGCTGCGGCGGGCGCGGCGGTCGCGGCTCGCTCGCAACTCGCTGTAGTCGCAGTCGGCAGTACGCGCGCTTCGCTCCGTCAGTCGTGTCCACGGCGCCACACGAATTGCACGCGCGGTTTTCTATAGACCGGCCGGCTCCCGAATAATGTTTCAGTGTTTGACAAACTCAATCGGAGGTCTCGGAAGAAGTATCGTATTTAGTAATTTACACTGTACAACCGTTTGCATATTCTCAGTGAGTGTTACTCAGTGTGTACGGAAAAAACTTTGTCGAAGATTTTAAAGAATTTTGTGTAAAATTGTGAAATACGCCGGCCGCGGCCGGATTGCGTTTTGCACAAAACTTTTTGGTGAGTGGTTGGAGGATAATAAATTGTATTTTATATGGAAAGTATCATGATGGTAATGCTGATTATAAACATCTAAGGATAGTGTGGGTACGTTTAATTATGTTGGTTCGTAGGAACGCCGGGGCGTTGCCGGCTAAACTCAAGCCATGGTGTAATAGCTTTTTCTGCGAATAATTGGCGGCACCTAATTTCTTAGCATTATAATTTCGACTGCCACTTTATTCTATGTATTAGAATTCTTTATTTTAAAATAGTTTCTGTGTAAAAATTTTAGGGTAGGTAAGCACTTTAATTCTACCTGCATTTTTATAAATTGTGTTTGATGTTAATCCACTTTTTTTTATAATCACATCGCTCGGCATCACTCACAAGAAAGCCGGGACATAGTGATGTGATAGGTTTTCGATAAAGTTAAATTTTTGGTGATGTTTTATTATTGCGATGCAAGTACCTAGATAGGGAGCAGATAATTACACAGTTTGTTATTATATTGCACAATATGTATGAAACTACCGATTGGTAGGTTTGTCTAGGTGTCTAAGTACATAATTGTTAAAATCCTTTACTAATAACAAAGTTACACAATTTTGTATAAATTGCACAGTAAAATTCTGACTTCAATTATAATTTAATTTTTAATCTTATTGTTTGTAATTATAATTGTTGTAGTTTAATTAAACATTAATGTCGCGTTTTTCTAGTTTATTTATTTAGTAGGACACCCAACATAAAAAAAAATATAATTGATGACTTTGTATTACATATAAATGTCATAAAAGTGTTCATCCTTGTGGTACCTAAGTACCTAAGTAAGGTACCTAAGTAGAATAAGTTTGACTGTTGGTAGGTAGACAGTTAGGATAAAAAAAAACAATGAAAGCGTCCGACGTAATGTAGCCCCAGGTAGGTATTTCACCTATTGTGCAGTCAGTCGGACGCAAAATAGCGGGAAAATAACTCGTTCAATTGCTTTATTAGTAAACATACATTTCGCGCCATTCTGCGCTTGTAAACAAAAACAGTTTACGGAAAATATTACCTGAAGCGATGCGCGTAAAAACTTACCGGGATTAGTGATGGGCCCTTCGTGTCCAGGTAAAATTTGATATCGATGAAAGGACGAGGGGTAGGTAATGTCAGGACAATAAGTTACGCCGAAACTATCCCATAGTCGGTTCCAAGGACGACTTACTATTTAAAACACTTCGTTTCTCATCCAGACTTCAGTTCGGTTTCGGGCTTCGTAGTGGGTGGACAGTCCCTTACTGACTTGGTGTTTATAATTATTCAGTTAATAGTGTTGTGCAACTTGCATTGTTTGTAAATATAGCTAAGAGGTCATTATCTTTATTACATTCATAAAATTTTAAAATTTCAATAATTTTACAATAAAATTTTAAAATATTTTCCCTCATTTGGAACTTAGCCACATATTCTAAAATATCATCAACACATAGGAAAAAAATTGAAATATTTTATCAATGCATTATTTTATTGAACTGTTTTAGCATCTAGCGCTTTTATTTCGGCAACCAGTAGTAGCATATTTAGTTTTTTTTTTTCAGTTTTTGTATTATTTTACTCTGGCACTCCCATGTTATCTGCCCAAGTGGTTATCGAGTGAAGCTAACATTTGACTTTCTGTTGTTGCAGACGGTGTGCGTTGACCCATCGCGCGCATCGTCCCTGTGATAAGAAGGCCCTGCCTGTGATATCGACGAGTTCGTCTTAGCTTTAAAACTAGTTGTAAATCTAGAAGTAAAAATGTCGCCGCCGTTCGACTTCAACCTGTGGGACAACCTCGACGAGGACTCGGTCAGGTTGACGCAGACGTCGGAGTTTTGGATACAAGTGCAATCCGAGGCCGACGGGCTGGACATAGTGTCTCCCGCCAACTACTACGGGTCGGACGCGCTACAGGACAGCGAAGAAGACTGGAGTATATTACCGCCGGAGGAAGCACACAAGGATAGCAAAGTTCTCCATGACTGCATGTGGGCCGGATCATGCTCGGATATGACAACTTTCAACAACACGTTCGTGCCGTCTGACTTGATACCGGCTACGCCTGGGCAGAGCCTGCTGCGGCGGGACATCTCGCCCTCCAGACCGGACACGCCGCCCTCCCTCGATGGAGACGAGCCCCCGCAGTTCCGCCACGCTGTGGACGTCGCGAGCACCGCTCGTCGTCTCCTCAGAGATTCCGTTGTTGCGGTCGCCGCTGATCACTCTTACACTTTGGCGAGACAGCAGCCCATTAGCGACTGCCTCGGCGTGCAAACACCTTCTGACTCTTGCGAATCAGGTATGTACTTTTATTAACTCTTTTATTTTCTTCGTTTGGACGATTATATCTATCGTTATTTTTTTGATGAATTTAAAATTAAAGTAGAATTTAGTTGATCTTTTTATTATTTTTACATAGAAATATTCGTTCAAGCGCCTTCACTGAAAATTGTTATTAGAAAATATTGATGGACTTGCCGCTTTTGACTTACTACATCACTAAATGACAAAAAAAGGTTATCGGAGCTAAAAATGTTTGATATGTTGTTATAGCAAATGAACATAGTCTGTGGTACATCATAATTAACAGTTATGTAGTGATAAACGGAGGAGTAAGCGGTGGGAGCAGTATTTTTCGAGTTTACTTCGAGTGGCTGTTTCGCGCGTCTCCGAAGACTTCGGATAATCTTTGAGCGGGCGGCAAGTTAGTTTCTCGGGTGCTCAGAACGCAGGCGCCGTATGACGAGCGCGGGAAATTGCGAGTATCGACCGTCACTCCGTCCCCCGCTGTGTCTAGACGCACCCGCGATTCCGTTCTTCCGGAACCTTCGCCCATTGCGACCTTGAACAGCTCAACCTTCCTTAATGTCAGATTGCGCAACGTTCGCACCCGACATCTCCCGGGATTGACACGTTTCATTAGAATGCAGATTAATTGCTCTACCCCATAAAAGGTCCTGGAGTCCTGACCCCGGTTAGGACGGAACTGAGGTCGTAAGTACGACGACCGAGACGTCCCGACCTTGCTGCATCGTCCGGTTCTGAATTGGCGCTTCCCGCTGGCTGCGACAGGGTGAACATCCTCAGAGCCCATTTAAATGATGAATTGCGGTCTGTCGAACTTGACCGGCCTCCCAATGAGTGCATCATTCACATGATTGCTTTTAATTCCCCGTCTTATTGGATTGGTCAAAAGCCGCCTTATCGGTCTTAAGTTCTTTACTTACCGAGCATCCAATACGACAAGCAAGACGTATAAGATAAAATAAAATGTTATACCAATTAGTATGTTAGACAAGAAAGATAAATTTATTAAACGTAAACTCAAGCATGTCGTAAAATGTAAATCGATTAGAAGTAAAGTCAAATTACTAAGTAGTGAGCGTAAGACGCCGTAAAATATAAATCGATTAGAAGTAAAGTCAAATATAATATGACCTGTTCTTTGACACGTGATAATTATTGTTTACTAAAAACTTACTATGATTGAACATTATGAATGACCCCAAAGTCGCGTATGGACAGATAGGTGTGCAACAAAGTGGGTTGCTATTTAGTTATCATCGATATCAGTGGGTAAGGTCGCGATGGGCATGTGTTTGCGCTCACACGACCGCGAACATATTGTTTACGTTCAAAACTTGTTGCGCAGCTTTTACTCAAAATAAACTGGTCGGAAGTTTTAATTGAATTACGGAAAATATAAATCGAGCGGGGCTTACTTTACGGTTGGCTCGCGGTCTGCAATCTCGCCTTGTCTAGTCCGTTACTCGTGTAAGAATGCAGCGGATTGAAATGGAATCTCATTGAAGTGAAGCCCGTTTGGCGCGCCGCTGGACCGGTTTGGAACGCGGCCCTCTCCCGCCCGGATGACAATTTGATAGACAGCGTCTCAATAATCGTGATCTCCGATCAGCCTGGAACGACTACTATCTGATTGTAACTGTAACGAATAAGATTTGGTCTTAATTACAAATGGACATCGTACGAACACTTTCGAAATAAATTCTAGTCATTCTTACTATAAAGAAATTAATACACGATTGTTTTATGTCCCATCACTAGCGAGTATGCTCAAGATAGGTATCGGTAATAGGTGATAAATAGTGATAATACGTTCCCTCGTACTAAATCGTGCAGTGCTTCCACAGCGCTGCGGTAGGTAGGCTGTAGTTCTTTCGTTTTCGCGCCAATTTATGTATGATGTTAGTATTTTATATTTTTATCTCACTCATGAAGCGTGTAATGTTTTTATGTAATTTTATGCCATTACCTATTTGATGCATCTCTATAATTGACACTAATCATTTCATAGACACTATAATTATAGTGATGTGACATCGACAAGTCACGATTGAGGGCATTGCTCGAAATCTTAAACCAGAATTATTTTAAATCAATGTTCAAGTCTACTTTCGTAACTAGGTTTCATTATCATTCATTAAGATAACGCCCTAAAGTACTACACGCCTCTGAATGGCGACATTATCTTGATTGATTGCATAATCTTGATTTAAGGTATTTCAGGTCACTACACGCTACCTAGATAACTAGGGCACTGGTTTACCTGCAAATTGTAGGTTCCATAAAGGGCAATTTGGGGCATAGAGTGCAGATCCGGTTTATTGGTCAAACATTTAACTGTTCGCATATTATAAAGCCTGTGAACTAAGCCACAAACTGCGGGCGTACCGAAAATTACCAGATTTTGTCATACAAAATTCATTGGTAAGGGCATGCCGTATATTATTATTATTTATGGTTAAAAGAACTTACCTTAAGTGAATTTCTACCAAAATTATACGAGATGTTACATCCGAAGAGATTTAAATATACCATGTAGTCCGTCTCTCGCTATATTGCATCGTCACACTGTTTATAGCATATAGATCAAAGTAAAAAATAAAATACATACGTTCGTTCGCTCGTTCATTCACTCACTCAGCGGTCATCATTAGTCTGTGGTCCGCTCAGTAGCTTCATTCGTTTCAGAGCCGTTTGTCTGCATTCTGCAACTTCTGGGTCTAACGTGGTAGGTACCTACCTACGTAACGCCTGTAGGTACCTAGTTAGTGTCCTACGGGGTGGGAGGGAGTTTAAATCTCTTCGGATGTAACATCTCGTATAATTTTGGTAGAAATTCACTTAAGGTAAGTTCTTTTAACCATAAATTATACTTCGATGTTACATCCTCGAGATTTAAATATACCATGTAGATGTTCAGCGCCTGTTGCAGAATGAAATTACTCAATTAATCACGTAAATTGGTTTATTGCCAAAAAATATTTAAGCAAATAACTAGTTTAACATAAAGGGGTATCTAGTAGATAATACATTAACATGATAATACTGCCTCAGCAAAGGATGTATCTTCGGAATTAAGCAAAGGTTGGTTATAGAATTTGATAAAGCAAAGGGAATTGCCAGCCCAGCCAGCTGTTCGTTTGATTAAATCTATAGAAATGCCAGATCTACTAGCGGCAGACGTCGAGGCATGGCGTGTGCTGTGCGATGTGAACACTGATACGTTCACGCCACTTTCGTATAATGTATGTTTTATATACCGGCTAATAGTTTGAGAAGACGCGTTGTGGATAGGCTTTTTTAGTGTAAGAATTAATTTATCTGTATTTGCAAGGTTTCGAAATTGGCTGGTTCTTTCTATGTATGAGATCAGAGTCTTTGCTGGGCAGATTGATTCATTTTGATCAAAAAAGGGGATAATCAGACGGGGGTTCGACCGATTTGGCATAGAAGTTTTTATAATCTCATTAATTGATATTGTTATTGACAAATTATTGATGAATATACCGTTAATATCAATCACAGATAACGTCTGCACACGTTGTCCTGTGGATAACGCAAGCAGAGTCACCAATTTCTTCGTTAGCCAATCCAATGGAACAGAATCATTAGGGAAAATATTAGATAAGTATTCCAAAACAATATTGGGATCCCAAGTTGATTGGTATTTTGGAAAGTTAGGTTTCATCTTAAAAACACCTTTGAAAAATCGACTTATACAATCAGAATCATAATTCTTTTTGCCTGTAATTAATGATAATGCACTCCGATACGAGTTCAGAGTGCCATAACTAGCGCCTTTGTTAAATGTTTCTGTTAAGAACTTTAATATTTCGATAGTAGATGTATTAAAACAGTTTAAATTATTTATTTGACAAAAAAGAAACCATTGTTTTAACGCTACATTGTACTGATTAATGGTATTTTTTGATAGCGAATTTAACATGATTTCGATGGTATCATCAGGAATCCCTTGACTTAAGTACGCTTGCCGGATAATATGGCGCACGCCAGGGTAAGGTTGCGCCATAATGGGTGATGCTCTCTGGAAGGTGATAACAATAGATTTATACTAGGTCTTAAATATATAGTCTCAGAATTTACCAATGATGTAAATAAAGGGTACCAAGGTTGACTGGGCCAGTACGGAACGATAAAAATGCCACGAGCTTCATCTTCGATGACTTTACGAAGGCATTTCAGAACAAGGGCGAAAGGAGGAAATGCGTAGAAAAAGACATTATTCCATTTAATCGTAAAAGCATCAATTTCAAAAGCATCGGGATCGCGCTGCCATGCAACATACCGACTACATTTATTGTTAAGCCGAGAGGCAAATAAATCGATAGTTGGTTGACCAAATATATGAGTAATTTTACGGAAACTATCTGCTTGTAAATTCCACTCGGTGTCTATGTTGCTATGCCTAGAGGCTCGGTCTGCATCGGTGTTGTCGCGAGATCTGATGTAGGAAGCAAATATGAAAATATTTCTCAATTCACACCACTGCCAAATTTCTCGACTAATTTGGTTGAGGTGGGGAAATTGTATCCCACCCATCCTGTTTATATAAGAGATGGCAGTGGTGTTATCGATCCTTAGTAGGACGTTAACGTTACGGTAATTTTTGCAGAAAGATTTCAAGCCTAAGAAGGCGGCTAAAAGCTCAAGGTAATTAATATGATGTGTCATTTCGCTCGCAGACCAGTGACCTCTGGTCACGTCCCCGTCGCATGCAGCTCCCCAACCCGTCAACGACGAGTCTGTAAATACTTCTATATGATAGTTGTTCCTATGAAACTTGTTTTCAGCTTTATTAGCAATTTTTGACCACCAAATGAAATCCTCTTGCAAGGAATTACTGAGGTTCATTCGAGAATCATAGTTGTCATGGTACTGTTGAAGCGCTAAATATTTTTCGCGCTCAAAACGCTTGGTGTACAGCCAACCATAGGCTACGGCCGGGCAAGCGGCAGTTAACGTACCGATAAACTTCGCAAATTCGCGTATAGTAATGGTTTGTTTATGTTTAAGCTTGTTAACTAAGGATAATATTTTATTTATTTTTTCAGTGGGTAATTGAAGTGACATAGTGTGCGTATTCATTACAAAACCTAAAAATGTACATGTTTGTTTCGGGTACATATTTGATTTTTCCTGATTAATTACAAAGCCTAGATTTTCCAAATTTGTTACTACTGTAGTAACGGTATTCTCACAAGATTTGTAATCTGGCCCAGTACACCATATGTCATCAAGATAAGCTATGACAGTATGTCCTTGTTTGCGTAGTAGCGTTAAAATTGGTTTTAACAACTTAGTAAAAACATACGGGGCTGAGCTAAGACCGTAAGGCAAACAATTAAATTCGTATAACTGATTAAGTTTGAATCTTAAGTATTTCCTGTAAGATGTGTGGATAGGCACTAAGAAGTAGGCTTCTTTAAGGTCAATAGTGGCCATGTAAGCACTATCGGATACTAGTTTAGCAGCGGTGCGTATGTCTTCCATTTTGAAGTGGGGAGTATCGACAAATTTATTAAATTTCTTTAAGTTTAAAATAAACCTAAATCCTCCATTGCTTTTAGGTGTTAAAAATACCGGGGAGACAAATTGGTCAGATTGTTCGGTGCATAGTGATACTGCGTTAAGATTTATGAGTTTTGACACGGCCTGACGCATTTCATCGTGGGGAAAAGGTGGATTACACGGTTCGGTGATTTGTGGTACAAAATGAGTTAGCGGGATTTTATAACCTCGAACATACGACAATATGACTGGGTCGTTAGTAATCGATAACCAGTTATTATAGAACATGTGTATTCTACCCGCATGCGGTACCTCTAGTGACGTCGTCTGTCGTGCGACTTGTTCGCGGGCGGCTTGTAGTTGCGCTGACGCGGGGCGGCCGTGTTCCTCCTCGCCGACGTCGAAGGCTGCGGCTCGTAGTACCGGGTCGGCGCTGCCGCTGGCTTGGGGTTGTTCTGTAGACGAGGAGGGGCTCGCGCGTTTCCCGACATCGGAATGCGACGTTGAAAATTCGGTCGAGTCACAGCAGGTTTTTTAATTTGTTGACTGGACTTTTCAATATCTTTTGAATTTTTAATGCTATCGCCCAGTTTATCACCGAATAAATAGGTTTCTCTTTTAACGCCTTGTATTGTGTTCCAGAAACTTTTGTCTAACAATGGAACTATCAGTTTTCGTCTATTTATAGTTTCTTCATAATGCAAATCAAGCAGAATTTGACTTATTTCAGACAATTTCTTGATAATGTCGAGTTTGTTCATGTCAGTTTGTATCAAATCTTTAGTCAGATTCACGAGGCCAGCTATACCCGAGCCTAGCTGGTTTTGTGCTTTTTCTAACCTTCTGTCCCGATTTTTTGACGTATCGGACAGCACTGCGTTAACTTCGGGATTAAGTTTGGGTGCTCGGGCTAGCAAAAAATTCTCCGGGATCAGCATCTTTTCTAGAAGTGATGCCTTTTGTTCCTTAGCAAGGCCGTCCAGTAGAATCTTCCCCCAACGTTCGGAGACCTCTTTAGGTATTTTTTCGCCTAGGGTTTCATCTAATTTTTTAGCTTCTCCCAACATTTCTAAAATTTCATCGGGTAAAACTGAAGGAGGCGACGCATTCAGTTCGAGTGGAGATGGAACGGCCATATCCGAAACAGGTGCTGAGCCTGAGGTCGCAACCGGATCTGAGGTCAGAGTTGGGTCTGCCAGCGTGGGTGGGGATATCACATTTATGGTGGAAGCTAGACTTGGTTCTGGGTAGTCTTCTTCCATATTATGTACGCTTTCACTATCGTGAATGCTTCCCTCACCGCTACCATAGCTATCTGACGCTGTATACGAAGATGGGGTTTCGGATCTATGATCGCGATCTGTAGAAGAGGTATGGTTCCTATATTGGTACTCATAACCCAAACGATTGTTACTTTCTGGATGGCATCGGGTACCACCACACTAAGAGAGTATAGTATTAGATTATTCCTGGGTGACATCTCGTATCACCACATTAAGGAATATCATAAGGTTCACCATCAGGGTAATATCGGGTATTACCACGCTAAGACGGTAAGTAACAGCAGGAAGTATTCATTATGTTCACAAACAAAAGAAAAAAACAAAATATTTTTCTGATAAATGAGGGTAGAATTATCACTAACCTTCGTATCGCCTTGAACGGCGTAATTTTTTCTTCCAATGACGAATCTTTCGACGAATGCTGTCGGGATTATCGTCTTTGTGCTTCCTTTTACCCATAGTTCTTCAACTAATTACGAACGATGTGGAGATGTTGACGATGCGGCACACGAAACACGAATGAAGCTACTGAGCGGACCACAGACTAATGATGACCGCTGAGTGAGTGAATGAACGAGCGAACGAACGTATGTATTTTATTTTTTACTTTGATCTATATGCTATAAACAGTGTGACGATGCAATATAGCGAGAGACGGACTACATGGTATATTTAAATCTCGAGGATGTAACATCGAAGTATAATCTGTGTCTTTCCAAACTATACTAATTGCAATGTTAAGTAAATGGTACATTTATAAATATGGCCAGTAATAAGTTAGTCTTTACGTACAGGCATTTTTCCAAAACCATCTCGAAACGCGCCGCCCACCGTTTGTGGCTAAGTTCGGAGCAGTAAAGGTATAATGTGCGAACTTTAGTACCTACCTATCAATCAGTATGCCAAGGATACGCGCCAGTATCTTTAAGACTGTGTTACGTATTACGTTTTTTTTTTTTCAATATTTTATGACTATAATATTTAAATGCCAGTCTTGACATCTTTAAGCATTGATTAGGTACTTCTAAACTCCTATTATGTAGAAGTCAGTTTTAAGTATTACAGGTTTTTATTGTTGGTAGGTACCTATACTCGTAAATTTATTAAGTTTTTTTAATTTTGAGAATGTAAGGCCATTTATGACTTCAGTAGTCTTTATTGCATACAAATCTTATCTCGTAAGGCATTTTATCGCGTTGCTAAGAGAAATAATACCAAAGGCCGCACCTGCATAGTAAAACCAATTTGCGCGGTCCTACATTTGGCCTAATTTGATCATGTACACATAGCAACTCTATAGACAAACTTTGAGTCATAAACTTGGTCGGTTATTAAGTTACAAGATAAACCATATTAAAGGTTTCTTATAAGTTAAGCCCAACTTGAAAGCATAAAGTTTAATTTATTAGCTGTCAGTACTTAGTGACCCAAATATTGTGATTGGCGGATTTGTCGGTATTAGAAGCCTTAACCTAGCCTTGCCTTTTAGACAGCGGGCCTGGCCTGGCCCACATTCGTCTGATCTCAATAACTCAATAACTAGTTATATTCACTTGGTATACCTACATACTTATGATTTATGTTTCTCTCTATAGTTAAATCATTCGTTGCGGCCATGTTTCCAATCGTACACTAGGGCTATATTTTACACCTTGCAATAGAGTTTAAAAATACCAAAATTCGCATACAAGATCGTGTTTTGAGTTCCAAGCAGTTATGCAACTTTTATAATCTGACTTTTCAGTCCTAAAACGGTACAGTCACTGGGTTAGTGTGTCAAAAATGAATAAAACAATGCTCCGTTTTTATCGACGTTCGCTGATAAGTACTTTCGCATCGGCGGCGGCGCTAGAGTACGTGTAGGTATGTAGTGGAAAGAACCTTGAGCGTTATCGCTCACGGAATATGCACTTAGATATTTAAACAATCAGTATGAATGTGTTGATATTCTTGATTCTCGCGCGGTGCGATCGTAACGCTGTGTATGTATGTAAGTACTATAGTCGCCATCTTGGCCGTGCGACCTTCGCATTATCAATGCCGATAACAATAGTAATACTACAACGTGACAATGTGACACCCTAACATAAATTTGTATTGTCTTATCACTAAAAAAGTTAAGTCGAGCCGTACTATAAACCAACGTCGTAACAAGATAATATTGTATTGTGTGATCACAATATCAGTTTCGATATTTCAACATTTCACTGATATTACTTACTTTATTAATGAATACTAAATGCTAACAGCAGAAAAAAGTCTCCATTACTTCATTCTACAGCCTAAAGAATGTTCGTATGCCTACAACATTTCATCAAAATCCATTCAGCCGTTTTTCGTATTTGTAACGTTAAATACAGATGTCACAGCCTCATGATGTAAATAGAACATGTCCAATTTAAATAAGAATTAGGTACAAAATGTTTTTTGATCTATCTAGATGGGTGTGGTGACGGTTGGCTTAGCAACACGCTGTGTTAAGTCAGTGACGTATAAACCACTCATTTGTATGTTAAAGCTAGGCGGAAGGTCGTCTCAAGTTTGATGAAACTACTAATCCGTGAACTAAATTAAATACACGTTTACAAAATAGAGCCTCGATTTATTTAAAATTAAAATATCAGGGGCACAGCGCAATCATACTATTCAATCAAAGTATCGATACGATAATAACAACCTGTAATACTGTGGCACAACACTACGCGAGAATTTGCAATAGTGCGGGGCGCCACGCGTAATCGACATGCGACACGTGATCTTATTAAACTATTCGCGCCATCGAGTCAGCCCTAGTCACGCGTGTGACTTCTTCATTCTTATTTGTTAATGGCCATTAAAAAAAGTGTTGCGTCACATTATCAAACTCACGCGTATGCGCGTCCATGAACTTCGGCGCGAACCGTCCAAGGTCGCGCGGTATAAACAATCGATCGGTGTACACGATAGATTAGCCTCGTCTATTTTAGCGGGAACTCGATTGCGGGGCACCAGTGGGCCAGAATCGGCCAGATGACCGAGTTTCCTCGTTTGCGTAACACCGCAGAAATAACCTGTGAGCCTGTCTTTGCTTAGCGCCTATCGCGCCTGCCCACAGGCAACATGTGTCACGCTCGGCTCATTGTTGATGCCGATTTCATGCCTCCAAGCAGTTGCCATGCTGACTATTACACCTCGCCTAATGTGTTACAGCGACACGCTCACAATAAACTTATTTAAATGCCGATTTGATTAACGTTTCGCTTAAGCAAGCGTTTAAAGAAACTGATTTCTCATTTTATTGTATTTTGTATTGGTAACGAGAAAATGGATTTCTACACAATCGTGTAAGTTTTACGATAGAATTTAATTAGTAGCACAGCACTACGTTCTGTCGCGACATATTAATATTACATACAGGCGGTGACAGTAATGCGAGAAATATAAAACGGATTCCGTTTTAAGGTCGTGATAAAATTGTATTATAATACTTAGGTAAGTAACTTTTTAATCGGCAACGGAATACATTCGGATAATTGGATACGGCTCTCGCGATATTTCCATGCCTATGCCAATTCGCTACACAAGTTTTTTTTTAATTGTCGTGTCATTCATTACCGAGCGCGCTGTATAAGATGGCGTGCGCCGTGCGCGCGTCACGATAATTTTTAATTATCGCGCTCAAATGCCAGTGAACTTGGCCTCGAAGTCGTGGCCAACCAAGCGTGAACTCAGCCCCCGCTTTACCAGGTCACACTTGACGACACCATTGTAGGTACATACTTACCAATCGCATTCCATTTTCAAATAATAAAATATACGTAACCTATTCTGTCGAAATAGATTTTCGTTTTTTAAAAGTTTTTATTTTTTTAATCTCTCGATAGAACTCGGCAAAACGCGCACGTCCCTAGCGCTCGATATAAGTATAAATTGTACAAAATCGGCGTTAATCAATTTCACTCGCACTTTCGCAAGATTGCAAACGTCCAATCCGGTCGTAATCACGTTTTGAGTCCGTCGGGTTAGGGGTGTTCCCGCTGCGCCTAATTAAACAAGTTTACCGCATTTCCGATCTCCCCCCCGACAGTTGCCAGACAAAAATGTTTAATCCACAAGATAAATCCCATCTTTGCACCAAATTCGGTGGTTAATTGCGAATTAACTCCAGCTTCGACAAGGGAATGCGATGATTTTCCGGAAACGGTCGTTCGCTCCCGCTTAGTTATGGAGAAATTCCACTCCAGGATGATTTACGGTCCACAAACGTTGTGCCGGTTTCGGGTAAATGCTTGCCGCGGTCCCAGTGTGGCAATGCCCTAACCGTCGCGGAGAGTAGCTACAAATCTTACTGTATTATGACTCATTGTATTTCTCACGGCGAGTCGCGGCCGTGCCTAGAAATTCTGACTAATCAAGCCTAGAACTCTAGACTGCAGCTATGGATGCTTGCCCCGAAAGACGCACGCTCATTGTTTGTTTTCCATTAAGTGTTTTTTATCGAGTTTGTCGATCACGTAAAGTCCCCCATCATACTAAGTAACGAGACGGAGAGAGCTGGTGATTTTTTACTCTGTCCGGCGCGGCATCGGCCGGCGGACAATAAAAAGCGGCTTAACTCTGGTATTATCGTTTAAAATTGGAACGGCGGCGCATCTGAGAATCGCGTCTCGAGTGATGGAGATATAATAGATATGCACTAGACCGGACACGGCGGGCGGCGCGCGACAATACCGCCCGTATCGGTTTACGCGGACCTGAAACACATACCCGCAGTGACCGTTAATCGCGGTGGCGCCACGGAGAAAATCGTCATGTGGAAATCGACTCGGACAATGGACGGCAGAACCGGCAGGGTTGCCAGCGCCAACCTTTTGTTTCAACCTCGTATTCAGCTTTCACGGAAGTTTCGTTTTCGGACTACCCGCGACTCACGCCAGCACTGTTTCGCCGCGCGCCGCCTGCCCTCTTTAGTTTATTTCAGGGCGCATCGGGGTGTGTCTCGACCATTAAATTTGATATAGCGATAGCGACCGCGGCCCACGCCTAGATTTAGACGTAAGCTTTTGACGACAGGCGCCGATACTAGAATTAGATCGACGCGGGCGCGTAGCCACGATAAGCGACCGCGTAACCACGCGGAAATGTAGTAAAAAGATCGCGTTCGCGAATAAATTTATCGCCGCCAACCGATAAATGTGTCTGATGCGCACTTTTTTATTCTAATAATGCGCAGTTGCGGATTCATAATTTCGCTAGTGTCCCTGACTCGCGTTTCGTAATCGCACCAAACAACTGCCCACGTAGCTTGTATCTATTTCCAGTGGTTAAGTAGGTACGCAGTGCGGACTTAAGAGGCCGCTCTCGTCCTTGTTAACCGCGCAAATAGCTCTGTTGTGCCGAACCGGTAACCTTTAATCAGAATGAACTGCTGACATAATTATTCCTTAGTAACCGGATAGTGCGCGGCGATTCCGCGAAACGTACACTCGCCGTAAACACGAGCCGGACTACAGTCTGCCTACATCCGCACTCGCCGCGGCGCAATGCGATCGCGAAACGGACCCGCGTACTTATTTAAAATCCATTCATAGAACTCGACAATGCGCTCGGAGTCGCACGCCGACCCTATGGCCCCTTATCGTCGCATTGCGAAACGGACCGGAATTTAGGCCGCTGCCGCTACGGCAACCCCGTTCCGCTCGCTCATAAAAAGCATTCGATAGAGATCGATGGTAGACCCTCGATAGACCCAACCTGCTCATTTGGGAGCCCCAGCCCCATGGCTTCGGTTCTAGAAAAAGCAGGAACATTAAAGCGGAGAGGCGCCCGTGTTGAGGCTGTCACGCTTGACGCCATGCAACCCCGTACGCCTCTCACATTCGAGTATTCTAGCTAGGCGGGATCGATAGTAGGGCCCGTGCCGCTCGGCGACAATACCGGTCGAGCCGGTCGGCGTGTCAGTTCGGAACGTAAGCCGGTCGGCCGCCGCTATCGTGCAACTCTCGCGTGACAGTTAATTCCGAATCAATGCTCTGTTAAATGGTTGCGGCGGGCGGAGGCCGGAAAGCGTGTCCGCCGCTTGATAATCCGGAGTCCATTGAGTGCGGACGGACGCTGCGGCAGCGCGTCGCGCATGCGCTCTCGTTTTGGCGCGAATGGCGCGCCGTGACGTCAGGCGTCTGGATCGATGGCGGCAGACGCTGCGGTAGTACGCCGGGGTCGACGCCCTCCCCCCTCGCCTTACGCCGCCCGCCCCTCCCGCGCACCTGACTGCTGCAGTCGCATCTCCCCGACTAGGACTAGCCCCCGCGCGCGTCTATATACCTACAATTTACGCTAACTACGCGACAATCGATTCCCGCCTATTATGGAGACGCGCGTAATCTGTTATGAATGGAATAAGGTGATCATCGGACTAGTCGGATACGTGGGCAACCGGCATCTTTCTAAACGCGATCTCGTTTGTTACAGAGGAGGAGATCGACGTGGTGGGCGACACGGTGCAGCAGACGCTGGTGGCGGCGCCGCACGTGCGCACGGACAGCCTGCCGCGCGTGCCCTCCGTGCACCAGCAGCAGCAGCTGCAGCGGACCATCTCGGTAAAGTCGGTGTCGCCGCGGCCGATCGCGCGCAAGAAGCTCGTGCCCCCGCCGAGCATGGCGTCCGGCCGGCACGGGCGCCGCGCGCGCGGCCCGGGCCGCCGCGGCCGCCGCTCCAACACGGACACGGACTCGGAGGCGGAGTCGCCGGAGATCGAGCGCCGCTCCATCCACAACGACATGGAGCGGCTGCGGCGCATCGGCCTCAAGAACCTGTTCGACGAGCTCAAGAAGCAGATCCCGGCCACGCGCGACAAGGAGCGCGCGCCGAAGGTCGTGATCCTCCGCGAGGCGGCCGCGCTCTGCCGGAAGCTCAACCTGGAGGACATCGAGCGCGAGAAGCTCAAGAAGAAGCAGACCCAGCTGCAGACGAAGTTGAAAAAGTTGCGCACCATGCTCTCGGTGCGCTACCGGTCGTACTGAGTGCCGCGCGTCTCCGACCGGTCACAGATCCGTTCCGATAGTGGAACCTCCGAGTTTACGCCGCGCGACACTTTACAGTCTCGACTTCGTGTGTGAGGCGTTCCAAACGTCATACTGAACTTTCATCTCTTTATTTCGACGACTGCGGTCACGAGACTTTGGACCCCCGTGTAGTTCCTTACCTCCGTTACCGGATCGGTTGCGAAATTTCACGTGCAGAAGTCACTTCTAAGTTAAGCCCTGTACAGTCGGGTGGTCGATAAAGTCAGCTTTTACGGCTTACTCTGCTTCTGCGGCGACGACGCGACGGTCTCGAGTGGTAGACGTGAAGCAATAACCGCTGCTTTGTTTGCTCAAAGGGTTTGCAGTGCCAAAGTGAGCCATAAAACTTGTAACGATAAATCCCTAGGTCTTCAGTAAAACGTCTTAATAGTAACAGACTGCTTCGAAACTAGTAGACTGGTTTTACCTATTAAAAATGTTTTTGAATTAATCATTTAAATATTCATAGTTAAAATAGCCACAGATTTCCGAGACGTCAGAGATGACATTTGAATAAATAACGGTAAGATTTTTTACTGGACCTTCCATTATTGATTAAGTATTGGTCCCCGTGTCGCCACGTTCCGTTGCACGCAACGTCGCGATATGTGGCGTCCTTGGTATTGAGTTTGTCAACGCTGTAAATATTGTAAGTTGAAGGTAGTCTGCAAAGAGTTGCCAGGCGCCAGGGAGAGACTATCAAAGGCTTTCGGGCAGAGGGAGTCGTATGGCCACAAATATGTTTTCGGCCCGAGTAATGTAGCATTTTATATTTTAAACCTTTAGCTCACACGAGCGAGGTAGTGATATCAATATTGTTTTAACTTTGATATTAATATGTTTAAATTACATTAGGTTAGCTCGCTTACGGTTTCTTTTTGTAGTGTTTTGTTATTTTGTAAATTTTAACACTGAATATTTTACATTTTAGTCACGCAATTAACTCCCGAGTCACTATTTTAACGATAACTTTGGTAATTTTCAATATATTGGACCATAGTAAACGATTCGTATGCACTTACGAAATTCATAAAATTATCTAATTTCGATTATGGCTAATAAGAATATAATATTTTGTCACGTGAAGTCACAATTCGGTTAGGGAGCGTAGCGAATATCGATATCGATTTTATACTCACATGTTTCCATCACTACGAACTACGGTTCTAGAATAGAGACGCGCGTTCGTAGCCGAGTTTTGAATCATGCACTTTCACATATTTCTATGATCATCGCATATATTACTATTATAATAATATTATATCATTAGCACATATTATTTCTACAAATATTACTCATGTGAAACAGTAAATTTATCAAACACATTGACAGTGAAACTATAATCTCAGTGACAGTTTTGTCTTACTATATTTTAGTAGACTGTATTCTGGTAACAACATCAACATCTATTACTTATAATATTCAAAATGGTCCAATACGGACTGAAATAAAACAAAAAAAATAACCAAGACATAGTTCCTCATAGTACCTACCTACTAATAGTAAATTTTGCATTTTGTTTATGATAATATTGTACTGCAGTAAGTTAGTGATGTACTCGCGATAATTGTCGAGTATCGATAAAATGGTCTGATTAGAAAAATAAAAAAAGTTTTTATTTCAATCGCAGATTTAAAGCGCGTTTTAGAAACTTTTATTCTGGTCAAGAATAAAAACGGTAAGCATTTTTGTGTGACTGTGTTTTGTACCAGTGACGGCGTTTTTATTTTTCTGATCAGGTTGACAATAGAGATTGATGTTTTATCAAGAACATGGTCAGCAGTTTTGTACGTTCGAAGGCTTTAATTGTGTGCGGAATGTGCCTTGCTATATGTAAATTGGAATTATAGAAAATTAGGTTTAAACTCGAATTAGTTGCAAGAAATATTTTTTTGTGAGAAATATTATGTAGGGATATAGCATCGTTTCTAAGTAGTAGAACACGAGGAGTTATATAGTTATCGTGTTAAAGATTCGCAGTTTATCTTCCACTAGACATTAAAATGTAAATAATAGACGATAGAGCTTAGTTGTATGTCTCTTATTTAAGATTTTTTTTATTATATGAGGTTTTTTTTAGTAATTGTTTAGTTTCTAAACTGGAGAGTTACGAATTCTCGAATGTTGTACCTGCATTTATTTTTTTTTGTTAATCTTATCTTGACATCAATATCTTTAAAGATAATGATTTTAGTTATCCAAAAAGTTAATTGGTTTCTTATCATGGTGATATAAAACCAGTGTTTAAATAATTTTTCACATAAGAAAGTCAGTAGTTAAAAGTTAATGATAAGGAAATGACAGCTTTATACATCGGTAGACAAAATCGAGATAATATTGTAATAGTGAATCAATAAAACTGCACATTATGGTGACAAGGCACATTTCCACCACTGCCAAAATATAAAAATAGGCGAAATAAAAAAGTTTTTACATAACACATGATTATTTGTACATTTTATAATTAAGGTTGGGATTGTAAGTGATGTTTATAGTTTAATTTTTATTATATTTTCTTGGTATAGTATCCGTTTTTATGTAAGAGCTTTCCACCTAGCCGCCACCGGGAGAGTGTATTCAGTGTATGGATTGTGGGGTGTGTCGGGAAAGGCCCCGAGGCCCTCGGCGCAGGCCCCGGGGCGCCGGTGGCGGCGTTCACACGCCGCTACAGAGAATGCAGGGCGCAAAATAGATTCCGCCTAATATTAAAGTTGTCCTCTGCAATCTTTGAAGCGGCGTTCTAATAATATCTAAGGACATGTGTACTTACCACGTCTATTTTTTTGGATACTATTATATAAAAAGAAGTTTTTTTTGGTTTTTGTTCCTTAATTAATGTATGAAACATTAAGATAATCATTACATATAAATAAATACTGATGTCGGGTCCGGATAGGTCTGGGAAACGGATGGTTGATTGAATTTAATTTTTATAATGATTCGGTGTAAAGTAGGTTGAAGTCAGTGTTAAGATTCTGTGATTATGTACCTGTGTGGTACTTGCGGTTGTTGTTTCCCAGCCCTCATCTGGTCTGACTGAAAAAACATGAAATGATTTTTAATTTGCTTTTTCACCTGTCCTATCCTGTAAACAGTAAGAGGTACTTTAGTTAGGTAGGTCAATGTAGGTAAATAGTTTTGGTTTGACAGACAATATTCTTATGATCTAATGATCTAATCAATAATAAATAACTAGAAATTTAATTAATTTCACACACACTTTATTTTCCATGATAATAGTCAAAACACTTGTTTAAGTAAGAGTAAAAGTGCAATATAATAATAATATTTAGCAGGTAATGCCAGGCCCCCGTGGTGGATTATGTCCTAATCCTCACGTACCTCAGTAAGGGGAGATTCGTGCGTAAACGGTGCAAAACAAAAATTTTGAAAATAAATATCGATACCTGGGTATTATACCTACGTAATCTTTTTCTTTCCCAACTCTATCCTATCAATATAATATAATATACCGACCTACTTAATACAAATTAATTAATATTGATGCTAGTGGGTTCTGCTAACCTACCTACACCTACCTAGGCTATATTAGTTACTGTTATTCTGTGCCTACACTTGCGATAAATAGATCATTAAGAAATCGATACATAAATATTATGCGTGATCTAGGTACCTAGATAGCAACCCAGTACATACATACCTGTATTTATTGACAAAAAAAAATATTAATTTATTATTATTCACTAGAAGCGCCTCGCGGTTTCACTCGCGTTAACTAATACTATCCCGCGGGAACCGTTAATTTTTACGGAATAATAAGTAGCCTATGTCACCCGGGGATAGTGTAGCTTCCCAACTGAACAGTAAAATAATTTTTCTATTCGGTTCTGTACTTTCGGCGCTTATTCAATGCAAACAAACAAACAATCAAATCTTTCCTCTTTATTATATTAGTATACTTAATTATAATTATGTATTATAAGTACCTAATATACATATTATAATAGTATAGTACATGTGTGTTGTAAACTAAAGTCCTGGGAAACAGTTAGGTAGGGAGCTTACAATAATAATAATTATATTATGGTAGGTACTTATTATCTAATTGGTAGGTAGGTAGGCTCTATCTTCCCGGCCACTCTGCGCACAGTAGAATTTTGTGACCTGTTTCCTGCAAAATTAAAAGGAAACAAATAATTCATTCTAAGGGTTAATTTAATTATGCCTAGGCTGTTATAAGGACAAGAAAGGTTTAGGAGACTAGCTGAGAACGAAAATAAAATATTTTAGGGTAGATCTCCATAATTCTCTTCAATCATTAAATCTTAGTTTATTCCAAGTGAAGCTAGGCAATTCCTATTTTAAAATCGTTTTCAATTATTTTACTGTAAAACCACATAAACCGGAATTTGTTACATTTTCTCTTTAGTAATGTTAAAATTAAATTATTCAACGACGATAATATTACACAATGTTCACCAACAGAATTAACGTAGAACGGAACGTTTCGAGAGAAACAACTTGTCAAAAAGTCAAAACAATAGTGAAGTTCGCGCGATCGGCCGATACAATGGCTCTGCGTTCTGTGTTATGTTCACGGATTCCTATGGTGGTAGTTTTAGGTGCTACTGGCACAGGAAAGACTAAACTAGGTGTGGAATTAGCACAAAAATTTGGTACCGAGATCATAAGTGCAGATTCTATGCAGGTAAGTTAGAAAACCGTAACAACATTAGTCAATTCTAACCTCTAATGTTTATTCTTTAATCTAACATGTATTTTTATATCTATGAACCTAAATTTTGACTTAAGATTATAGTTTTATGCTTTTGAAATGTATTTAAGTAAACGAAAACAAAATTAGAGTTAGTTCTTCACTGAAAAGTGCACTGTTACATAGTCGCCTAAGTATAACCTAAAAATCTGTTTTGATAGCCTTATTTTATTTCTATTTCTTCTTTTATACACTGACCTTATTTTATGCGTATTTCTCGTCTCACAAATACAGTTCCACATATTTTCCTCGTCCTAATATATTATCAGCTCATTATTTACCATGTTCTTCCAGTTTTCTTAACATAGAGTTCACACAATAAAATACTTAAATAGTTATATGCCCAGGTCTTTGAGTTTCTTAGTATTCATTCATCTTCATAAGAAAAGGTTGGTTTGTTCAGTGCTAATGAAGAAACTCAAGAAAGCGAGTAAATGAGGGTCACTTAAAAATAACGAAAATAGAATGCATTAATTTTAGAGATACATAATATCCTTAAATTTAAATTAAGTGTTCTCCAATTACTTACTATTAAGGTGTTATTAAAATCAAAAAACGTTTCATGCATGTTTATAGGTGTAGGTATTTTATATTATTTTGTACTTATTTGATTTCATGTCATTTTGTGATTGCCAGTCACCGCTTTTTATTCTGTGGAATTATAGTAATATAATTTGTTTTAACTCAAAAGCTGGTGGCTTGTTATGGAATCCGGCCTTACATTCTAATCTCATCTGTAATCATAAACTAAATCAATGAAAACTTCTGGGCTATTATCGACTATTATAGACAACTATGGTATGCAGCGGACTGGTCTATATAGACCATGTACAATTATACATCAATTACGTCTATCATTGGTTACTCAAAGGGTCAATAGGTATTCTGTGGGGAGCCCCAGTTGTGTATAGTGAAAGTAGATAAAATGTATTTCTTTAAGTCCATACTACATTGGCTATGCATACTGCTTTAATGTGCATAAGCTCTGGAAATCGACACAGACACAGTTATCTACCTGTATTAGTGTAATGTCACTACTACACACATCCTGGGTTGAAATGTAATAACTATAATGTAGATACCTACTTACCTACCAATACAATACATAATGAGCATATGAGTGCGGAAAAATAGGTAAACTATTTCAATTGTAAATTCTTACCTTACTCATTAAATCTAAATATCTTATATATTTTTTTCAAGTATTACAAGTACAAAATAAATATTATTTTATGTTTTTTTTTTATCTATAGACCCACATGGTTCTATACAAAATTAATTACTAGACCAGACACTGACCACTGTATAGTCCACCTCAAGATGTTCTAATAAGACATGCCCAAAAAACTCATATCCACCATAGTGGGTGTCAGCAGTGAATCATTTCTAGCAGTCAGTACTCTCATTAGGTAGTGTAGGAAGATTGATATTGAGATGAACTGATAGATAGAGAGGTATAATAGCACAAAGTCTAGTCTATTCTATACAAATAAATAAAGTTGTAGAGTCTGTTTTTTGGGCTGAACTCTGAAACGTATAGGCATTTACATCGGCAAATGGCTGAATTAGAATATGCAACTTAGGTCTCTTTTAAAAAAATCAATGCAGGTGAATTCCTGCGACACAGCTACTATAAAATTAATAGATTGGCGGCACCGTTTGACCGACTCACTTTGTTCCTTCAGATTTTTGTACTAAGACATATTTATGCTCTAGCCAAGTTTAACCAAATTTCGGCCCCACTATTTTCAAAGATTTGACAAATCGGAGACCAAAAATAAAATAAGATGTCTTCAGCTACTTAAGTAGGTATAAACTCTTGTAACATTTTCCCACAGTTTTTATGACAAAAGTTTACAGACATTTTTTATGACATGATCCAGTTTTTATAAACAGAGGCGGACCTAATACCTAGAACATCTATTGAGTCGGCCGAGTTTGTCTAGATATTCTTATGTAACAACCACATACATTGATTGGCTTTAGAACCACCATATTTACGATATGCAGTAACTCAAATACCGACCGTCTCATTGATTTTTCTTTCTGCGTCTCTTCCAAGTTCAGCCTTCTAACTTGCCTGATACAGGCTATTTTGGTTGAAGCATCGTGGTGACGTTCAGCTAGGTACATTGAACAGCGAGAAAGCAGTTATATAACAATTATAATATGATACTATTATAATTAGGAAGGTACGCTCAAGATGGATACGGAAAGGGGGAGGCCTATGTTCAGCAGTGGACGTCTTCAGGCTGATGATGATGACACTTAAGAGGGCCGGAGGGCCGATGCCTACTTCATTTCAAAAGTAATGTGCGGATGGCCGTTGCTGTTTGCTTCGAAGGGCATTTCAACACGTCAGTCCCAGTTGTTATCGGTTGACCAGTCCTTGTGTCTGACGATCTAATGACACTAGACTAGATTCTCACCCGAAAAAAGCGTCGTCGCTCAGTAAGTTACTGGAAGTTGAGTTACTGCTAGTAATTCAGTAGTTACCGTGGGCCGTCGGGTAGCCTTCATTGCGGTCGTTGACTATAGTATATTTTAGGCAACGAGATGAATAACTCATGTACGTTAAATCATTGTTTACTTTGTCAAACGCCTTATTTGAAAACTTTTTATACGCCACATTGGATTCTGTCTCGACACAGAATGCCTATAGTACGGTCCACGGCCGATGTAACTCGGTCGAAACGTCGAGGTATGTCAAAATTATATATGTATTTTGATATTAGTTTGTGCGCGAATTAGACCCGTTTAAATACTAATTAACATGTATTCAGTTCGCGAAAGTTTAAGAACTTCTATAATATGACCGTTCTCTTTAGACATATGGGTATGTTTTGAAATAGACTAACTGGAATCTTTGATTTGGTATTCATTTTTGCTGCTAAATTCAAAAATAAGGACCTTGTTACGTAAGTTAAATTTAGGTTACCTATCTTACTTAGATATTTTTTCCTTTACTAAGTCGAGCTCACGCTAAATGTATGTACTTATACCGTCTACTGAATTTCATGTGAGTGAAAATTGTGAATTCCAAATAAGGTGCTAAACTATGGTGACGTAGGCCTAGACTGGGATGCACTAATTGGCAATTCCACTTCCCACTTTTGCACTTCGCACTGAACACTTCGCACAGTGTGAATGTGAAATTATGTTACAACTTAGAAAACAGAAATCGAACGAAACGCCATGTCGTCAGAGGGTGACCTTGTCTTCCTCGGGCCAACGCCAAATTAGAACCGAATTAGTCCCTATTTGGTCATATATGAAGACAATACACTGTGAGACAATGTTTAACCACGTTATGGTCACCCTACAAAAATGTACGGCTCAATACGAAATTGTCACATTAGCACTACAACGTTAGTATTTAGTAACTTCACTAGTACAGCGTATTGGTTGCTTCCTATGAAACAAAGTCAAAATGTATGTTTGTCGGTCGACTGAAATGCGACGAGATTTATTGCCTCTAAAATAAACATGAATTATAGTAACTATAAACTTGGCATTAGACCGCATTGCACTCAATCTATGAAGCTGAAGATGCATGTCCAAATTACATTAACCCTACTATAATATATAAATATAGCTTTATCATCACCAGTTACACTATTTAGACCAGCCCTAGTTAGTTAAGTTAGTTAGGTACCTTATAACATATATTATATACATTTTAAAACAATGACATGGTGACATCATTTAGGGCAAAAGATTTCGGTGAGGTAGTTTGCTTTTAAGAAAAGTCGCCCATGTTGACTTCGGTAGTGACTTCGGTCTTGGCCTGATCCGATCCCACATAATATTATGTTACGGATCTTTAAGAGCACTCTTAAATGTGTCCGTTGTTTTGTTATTGCTTTTTAATTCTTCATTCGTCGTGATTGAGAGTGACTTGGCAAAGTCCGTACGTTTAAGGGGGGTTTACATATATTAGTGTTTAGTGCTTTATAGTAGGTACTATGTATTTAAGTTATTATTTGGTGAATTTAAAAAATGCGTAAATTTTTATGGTGCTCAACTAGAGGCGTGGGACACGTAACATTAAATTGTACTTATTAAATATCTGATGTTTCTAAATCATTGCATTTTTTTTGTAAACCAGGTTATGGTGTACAAAAAATATCTGCTCCACACATACTTATAAAAGTTATCTACGGGTAGCTCTACCTACTACATTATTATAACATTTCTTACATGAACTTTACTCTTGCAGTGTAACCGAAGCTTTAAAATTTTATTGCAATGAACGTTATAACGTTTCAAATTGAAAGTAATCTAATTTATTAACCCATAAAGCTTTATTTTCTCATTCGTAACTTTAGCACCGACTACTCATTAGAAAGTTCAGTAAAAATACGTTTGGAGTCAATAACATTATAGATTTAGTCGAACCAAATGGTCTCCTTATGGGATAGAGACGCTTTGATACTTTGCTTTATTCAGAATTTTTCTGTTATATTATGTGAGTGAAGAATAGTGAAGAAGCCTAGACACAGGGGGCTGATCCAAAGGAGACTTATTGAGCATGGAACTTTGGAAGGCATAGGCGGAGCCAGACATGACTTGTCTATACACAAAGTATCAAGACTAGCTGGTCGTCCATCCGATGATGAGCTCCGCACACTTTTTATTGCACTTTCAACACCATTTTGCGCTAAGCTGTCCTGCCCTCGTCGCCCTGAGAGATCGATTCTGATTCCGGAACTCTGATGAAAGTTGCTCAGTAATTTCCATGGAAACTCTTCGAAACTAAGTGGAAAAGGATGTGCCTTTTTTCCACTTAAGGGGGCAATGCGAATTATCCAGACACTGTCCTGTTTTAGTGTAGTTCAACGTGCCGCGCGGTTTCGTCAGGTCGGCGGGGTACCCGCTGCCCGCACGCACCCGCGCCCGCCCATGTTTGATAAAATTAACGAATAGGTCAACTGATCCCGCGGGATCAGTTTGGAGTGGGCTCAGTTTGGAGTGGGCTCAGTTGACGTACGAGCCGTTTGCGCTCCGTCGCGAGATCAACGTCTGCGCCAAGGCCGTACTTACCCCGTGGTGCCCCGCTCCGTGTCGATCGCGCTTGACCATATCTCCTATGACTAACTCCTTAAAGTTTGACTGGTGTGAAAAATATAAAAACATGTACAATGTACATAATATATTATCTTAATATATATAAATTACGTGTCACGTTGTTTGTCCGCGATGGACTTCTAAAATACTGAACCGATTTGAATCAAATTTGCACACCGTGTACAGTTTGGTCTAACTTAAAAGGTAGGATAGCTTACATCTCAATTTATAGTCGCAATATTTATTATATTGCAAATTATTAGAAAATAAAAAAAAACTGAACGGCCATATTGATTTTCTAATTTTACCTTCTTGACAGTGCAAATGACAATTTCTTGACTTTAAAGACAGGACAACGTCTGTCGAGTCAGCTAATAATATATAGTAAGTATATACCTACCTAGCACCATCCACATTTATCAATATCAACATTATCAACCCTTCTATAAATAGCGAATCCGTATTATAATGTCGTATGACATTAGTATATTATGTGAATTCATATGCCATATATTAACTAATTTTTATTACGTAGTCACTATCTATACGTAGGCGTGCAATAAGAAAGGATTTTTGAAAATTCAACCCCTAAAGGGGTGAAATATTATTAATTAATTGGAATTTTGTTAAAAAATATAGTATGCACGGACGAAGTCGCGGGCAACAGCTAGTTAACGCATAAATTAGTAAGTATAAATATACCAGGTATTTTTTCTATTTCGGTATCATCTCGTTTTTAAACTCGATGTATTACTTCATAGAATTTGTACCTACATTTGATTTAACATGTTATTAATTATTATGCGTGGCCAATATTATATGTGTGGTATTAATACGTCCAGCTGTTTGTCTAACCAAATGGCTATTTGTCTCAATGGTTAACTTATCACTTTAGGAATAACGCAGTTCCAAGATTTACGTCCCAGATTTGTAGGCTTTATTTGTGGGGCGACTCGACCAGTGCGAAATGAGTACGTACCGGGTCGATTATGACAAGTCTGCTAAATCGAATCTCAATGGAGTGGCTTCAGAATAGTTTGTGACAGCATTGTGACATTGATACCAAATGTACATATTTACTAGCGGACTGATTAAAAAAAAACCTAGCAGACTTCCAAACGTCACAAACTATTCCGAAGCCACTCCACTGAAATTAGATTGATTTAGTATACTTGCCCCACAGGTGTCGGGCGAAACTCTCTATACCCCAAAATATAATAACCTAAGTAATACCGACCTAGGTAGGTACCAACCTAAATTAGAAGGCCAAACCCAATCAATCTATTTCCTACAAATAGGTATTAGTAAACAATCACGGATCGACCTTAAACTTCCAATGTAGGTACCTCATTTGGGTGTTAATTAGCATTTTTAGCTATTCCGCAAAGGTAGCCGCATTTATTAAAAGGCATCATTTTAACTGCGTATTGACACCTCTGACACTGAACTAATATTATTGAACAAGTATTTACCCGTGGGTTTGCGTGTTGGGGCGTCTCGCACCACGAGTGGTTCGGGCCTTTCGGATACCGGCACTAAACGTCGCAGTTTTTATATATATTATGTATATCTTCATTCATTTGTAAATCAATAATGTTATGTACTAGCTGGGTGTTATCTGGGACTTCGTCCGTTATAGTGTAAAATAAATATTTAGGTTTCTAGACTAGTGCTAGATTCTTGAAATCAGTGCTATTATAATATTGTATGTAGTTATCGAGTTTACCATCTACAAGTTATTAGTTATACATTATTATAATATGAAAGGTGGTAGCCGAGCTATAGCAGGTCGAGGGGTACTCTATCTGCTTTGCAACCCAGCGATACCGGGCACGAAACCTCGGCCCCGCGCCAGTCGCGTAGACACTAGACAGCCTTGGGCGGCCTGTCAGCCCCAAACATGTTGATCTGCTGTAAGAATATCGTTCTCTATTAATTAGTGTTGTTTTATTTGAACGTAAATTACATGTTACATGTTACTCGTCTGTTTCGACGGGCTTGAGTCGAGCCTTGGCATTTTCGTTTTCTGAGTAGGGCCTAACCGTTGCCTAAGCAGGCGAAGCAGGTAGAAGCCTCGATAAATATTTAGTCTTTAATTGCTTCAGGTAATTTTCTTATCAACCATTTTGGCAACACTAATCGCAACATTTTTTTATCTTTTTATTTTTAATATACCACCCGAGTTGGAGGTCATCTCGGCCAAAATAATGTCGGTAGACGGCCGAGTTGTCCCCATGAAATTTTACCTTCCTTTGTAGGGGGCAACTCGATTGTCACTTAAAATACACGGTGTTTATGTACAGACAAATACAATCGCCTACTTCGGATTTGATATTATATGGCTTTTTTTTAATTCGACACCTTCCAGATTATTCACTTTGGTTGTTGCTGCGAAACGAGTGAGTAACGTCGATTCATCAAAATGTGGCAAAATGTGCGATTCGCGCCGCATCGTAGTGTGAAGCCAATTCAAAAAGAGAAGTAAGTATAGTGTCAACGTTATATAAAAATAAGAAAAAAACAATAAGAATGGTAATTGACTGTTGTTAGAATAGTTTAATATCGACTAATTAGTACTACATTTTCCGTAACTTTTGCAAAGGCACCTTCACAACGAGTTATACGTTCAAAATGATAATTTAATCTTTGTATGTATCTACGTAGGAGTCGTTTTTAGCTGCAAGTTTTCTAGCTTGTATATTGCCACATAATGAAAATGCTTGTTTTTTGTTTTAGTTTTGGCTACGCACGGTTTGTGCGTTTAGCCAGAATGATATTACAGAGAAGTGCTAAGTTCCCGCCCATTCCATTCCATTGACGCATAAACTTCGGTAGTTGGTAGCTGGTACATAATATACTCATATGACATCATTTTCTATTACTCGCGCTAGTGCTGTCTAGTGATTCACTTTGTTAGTGGCAAATGCAGTGGGCCATTATTTTGATTGTTACAGCTGCTCTGTGCTGGTCTGTATGGAGGTCTGCTTTTTCATCTGTGGATGTGGAGAAATGCAATCTAATCATACGTTATTAAACACCTACCTATATAAAGAAACGACAATACAAGGTATATTTTGGAAAATGGTCTGCAATGTCTTATCGCTAATAGCAATTTCTTACAGACTACCGATGGTGTTGCCAATGCAAGCGCAATGCAAGTTGCAGCAGTGGCATTGCATTGCTTAGTGATGTTTATCGTTCTGATTTTGTTGGCGTTTCTCAAAGGTGGGAATATACCTAATTACTTACTGGCCTTTGTAAGTAGGTATATTTACTCATCATCATCATCATCGAATCATATAGGATTTCTTTTACTGGCGTTTGGCACTGGCACAAACAATTTACGTAATGTGTCCTGGTATGTGTTATTTCAGGACCTAAAATTATATTATAATATATAGGTATCGATATTGTAATTAATCCGTTCACCTATTTCAGTGCTGAATGCCAACAAACAAACACACACAATTTTGTATGTACATTATAATATTTTGTAGGATTGATTATTGAATTGTGTGACGGAACTATTTAAAAATAATTATTTAAATATTTGTTTAGTTATTTAAATTATGAATATGTTTGATTGGCAAACGATTTTGCGAATTGCGCGAGCACGAGTGTATAGAAGTTCTTAAACTTTCGCGAACAGGAAACATATTAACTAGCTAAAAACGGGTCTAATTCGCGCACAAACAAATATCAAAATATATAATTTTGACATACCTCGACCGGAGTCTTCTCGTGACCACGGCCGATGTAACTTGGTCGAAACGTCGAGGTATGTCAAAATTATATATTTTGATATTTGTTTGTGCGCGAATTAGACCCGTTTTTAGCTAGTTAACACGAGTGTATACTCATTAAATTCGAAACCAGTTTAACCGTTTTAGATGAATACATACACATTATTCAATTCGTAACTTTTACTGCAACGAATGAAAAAAAACCATTACAAACGATCGCACATGATTCGTGTGATTAATCACAGCTGCGAGTCTGTAAAATAGCGTGTTATAAATAGAACTGATAAATCTCGATTCATTTCACGAATCTAAAATTGGTCGCACTTCCACTATTGGTTCTGGAATCAATGGCATTCGTGACGTCACAGTCGATAATTACTACCAATTTTTTTTTAAGTTTATTGAATAGCATTTGGCCACTATAGTCTTACTAAAAGTCTTAAGTGGCGATGTGATCGAAGGTGGTCAACATGCCCAGTCTAGAATGGGACTGGTTCAAGGACCGTTACCGGAACACCTCGATAGAGAATTGGCGATAGATTTTCTACTTGAGGGTAGTAGTCAGGCGGGCATTTAGATTAAGCTTTATTACGTGTCGATGTTACGAATTGCCCTAGAAAAGTGATAGCTGATAGTAAGCGCTACCAGTAGGACGAGCAGAAACCTCTATCGAGAAAGTATTCGATACGTTAAATGTCTTTGTTTTAGATTTAATCAGTACTCCTACAATAGGGCAAGCACGAAAATTTTAACGGTTCGTATCGTTAACGTATCCATCAAGGTAACTGTTCGCGTTCGCATCTTGTCGATATTGCAAGGCGCTGATCAAATCCAAAACAAATTAGACAGTTGACGTATCGAATACTTTCTCGATAGAGGTTCGTGTTCACCCTACTGTCCGTAACATCCTGCATAGCAAAATTATGCGCGGTATTCCACTGCGCCCGCCACCCTGAGCTACTAATGGTTCAACAGGTTCTAAGGTCTCGCATGTCCAGTAATTACGCTGGATACAATGCCCATCTAAACAGAACACGGTGATTTGCACACTACTGTTTGGCGGGGGAATATCTGGCGAAGTCTCAATGAGGATTTGCGGAGGCCTACCACTGGAACTGCTTGCTGCTTAACGATCGACACGCTGAAAGCCATAGATTCAACGACAAAGTTCCTCGACCTCTTCTACAAAATGTAAATAAACAATATGCTATATTCGCTGAACTCTATTATTGTCCCCGTGCCAATATGGGCTAGTAGTAGCCAGTGCCAAATGGAGCTTCCTCGCGCGAGCTGCTAAGAAATTTCCTTTGTGTGGTCATAGTTTTATTTGTATACAACTGCAAGTGCCCAAGAGAAAGGACTAGAATTTATCTTCCATACTTATAAAAGCCAACAGCCAACTCATGCCTTTTCATCGAGCGTTAGGCCAGTGCGTGGTTAGCTCGACTAGCACATCAAGCTTGGCCCTAAACGGGTTTAAAATTGTAATGGCACGCCCAACACTTGACAAGCAACTTGTCACCACCATCATAGAGGAAAAGATTGCTACGTAAGAACCAGTGTTTGGGCCACCAGTAAAACCCAATGTTAATGTAATCATTTTAAAATGCAATAAAAACCTTTAAACCACCACAGCCGAGGATTTGCTTCAACTCATGCACATTTTTGCGATCCAAAGGGAACCAACTGAACAACCATCGCCTCATAAGCGTTCAAAGCGTTTTTCAGCGTCAATCGGTGTTGTAAAAGACACTCTAGAACGTCTAGCGCTAATTATAAAGTCACACGTGGACTCAGGCGCGACAGGTTATTAACATCGTGCAGTCAGCTAGGATGTCGGAGCATTCTATTTCAGGTGTCTCGGCTCTAACGGACCGCCTCGAGAATTGAGGCCCTCACTTGCGCTTATACCTAGTTACGTCTGTGTACATCGGCATAGTTTCCAAGTTTCTCTTCAATATGGCAATTGGAACCTGCTTGTGTTTTATCGAGCTACCGCTAAATAGATTTTCGTGAGTTCATATACTCAGTTCAACCATAGATGAACCAGTAGTACAAGGTTGAATGGCCACACGTGGTTGCCCCATTATGGTTGTCTTCGATTTGTCTACCATTGTTAGCTGATGACTGCGAAATCGGAAGATGTTTCGCTTGTGATTGGTACTGTTGTTGGGTTATATTAAGACTTATTTTAAAAGGAAACACATTCCTTGATTTGCTGGTACAACAACTGTAAAGAAAATAATCATAGGTAGACCAACTTCATTGTGATGATAAAGTTATGTCGAATATAATGGAATTTTAAATTTACTTCCAATATCAATCCATTATTTTGATTACCTGTAAATTAACCACCTATTTTGTAGTTTCATCACAATCACAATTTCGTATCTATATCTAAGCCTTTTACTAATTATGTCTTGATACAATTTCGACGGAAAACTTTCATAGTATTCGTAGTTTTTATTGCATTTGATTGACTTGTTATCGGATGCCTTAATCAAAGTAGAATATAGCAGACACCGGCTTGGTACTTGGTAGGTATGTTTTATCGACCCTTTTTGTGACGCAACATGCTAAATGATGATTCGTGACTGACATGATTGAAGTGTTTGACTTGTAAAAGTGCGATTTTATTGCCAATTTACAATAAATGATTTGACTTTGACTTTGACATGATCATCGCTACGCACTTCAAGGCTTGGTTTTTGTTAGTATTAACCAGTACCGTGTGATTCTTCGAGTGTTACATAAGAATGGAAATAATGTTAGATGACCTCAGTGAAATGAATTTTCCAACAGGAATTTGAATTTTGATAGTAGGTACAGTTTGCCGAAATGTATTAAGAGTTTACATAACGTTGATTTGGCAATTTAGACACATTAATACAGCTGTATCACTTAATTAAATCATGCACATTGCATCTACACACTCGACTGAATGCTCTCCTCGAATGAATTTACCCAAGGGTTTGCTGGAACAACATTCTTTGTAGGGCTCGCCTTTGTACATTTATATCCTATGTAAGTATCTGTATACTCGTATAAATGGTAGTATACAATAAAGAATATAAGAATAAGGAAGTAATTAAAGATCTTTTTATAAGCATGGTATAATTTCATCCACTTTAACGGATAATGACGAATCCTATTTAGTTAAAATACTAGCTTCGCATAAACAAAAAGGCCTAACTTTCTTGGCTCCTCTTCCATACGCCTCTGACACGATCCATATTGGTACAATTTACACTCGAATTCATAGCAACATCCGGTGTTTCAATTTTGTAAGTGCAACAGAGATTACACTCAATAACCGATCGTACAACACAATGTTACCTATCAGCTTAATCGACTTCGAAAAAACGCCGTACATTTTCCTTATTGGCTCCTATCAAATAGCTTTTGTCTCGTCATCTCCGTCCACGACTGGCTATAACACAAGTCATCTTCTCACAGCTAATGTAATACTCTATCTGAGTCACATCGAATAGACTGTATTAGACGCGAGAGTTTGGAGTCTACTTTTTAAGATCATGTCTAGTTTTCTTTGTTGACTAATATTACTATTTGTATCGTGTAAAAAAGATTGTGTTCAAGCTTCATCTTCAGTTTCATCCCACTGCTGCGACCAGGATTTCTCCCAGTCTCTGAAGTAGTCTTGATTCTTGGTGGCTTTTCTGAACGAAACGCAAAGAACTCTATTTTAATAACAGATACTTCTACATTAGGCTCTTTTGTCGCTAAATCACTATCGCGATTCGATATAACTGATGTCTGAAGTCGCCGATTAGAAGTGTTATCAGTTTTGGTAGTAAAGTACAGAAAAACGACAATTATTTCCATTACCTCAGCAATTATCACACATTGCTAACACCTGTTGTTATTTCCTATCTCAGATAATGACGTTCGGGTCGTTAACGTCTCCAAGTGTCATGGAACTTGGCGAAATGGATGAATCATGACACGTTTCAGACATTTAAAATAATACTCTAACTAAAGTGACGAAACAAATCATCTCAGTTGACGACGCGAAACAATCCAATAGAGTTTTGGACGGGGGAGGTGAGATTCGTTTTACTGCCGAACTCAGTGGCTGCAAAGAGTGCAAAGTGTTTCGTTTCTTAGTAGGGTGTTGGATTGCTTTTCATAGAATAACTAGGCGGATATAGATTTGAGCTAATAAGGTTGACGCCTCAGTCCTAGGTTCAAGTGCGGCTTTGTCTCCGCCCTTCTGTTGTTTTCCATAATATCATTATTCGCTTTTCACTCTCTAATCACAGACTATAAATGTGATAGTTGGTGTGTGTTTGTTCCCTCTCCACGCCTCAAAGGCTGAACAGATATGAATGATATGAATGGGAGAATATCGATAACAATATAAGGTATTTCTTATCCCGATAACCGCATCGAAAAGCCAGATTAAATTCCAATTAACGGAACACTTTAAATTAGCGATGGAGAAACGACGAATAAGTATGAGCAAGATTTGACTGCCAGAGATTTCTTGCAAGCGAAATTTCCATAAATTCTGTATTCTTGAATTCAATGCTTCGCCTCGACTCTAGTCCATGGTTATGTTATGAAACCAGAACCCCATGACTATTTGCCGTAACAATATTGACCATCCTTGGAAAGTAGTACTCGTGTACCTCATTTACATTATTGGAACACACCAATGCCATTTGTATTAGTGTTTACTTCACCATACTTATTTTTAGTTTGCTATTGATATCGAGCAACATCGATTTTAGTTTGAAAATGGTGATTTGAGGAATTTAACGCAAATTCATCCTTATTAACAAACGAACTGCTGACAGCCTACTATATACTATTGATATTTGCTACTGATAATATAAATCAATAATCCACAATCATCATCATCATCATTATTATTAACGCCCATCCAAAGGTTGCCTGTAAGAAATTGCTTAAGCTAAGCGATAAGGCCCATTGTACAACATTTGTTTTATTTGTATGATCTGTATATTATGTTTATTGTATGGTATTCAATAAAGAGTTATGGTATTGTATTATATTGTAATCATCAGTAGGGGTGTATGTCGTTTACTGATTGATACCATTATGAATAATCAGGTGTACGTACGAATTAATAACTGTTACTGGAGTGACGGATCTCTATTCCTAGCTATGTTTCGTGTTCTCACTTTCCAAAACGGCACAGAAAGATTCAGTAAAGCATCCACCTCTTTACTGAATCGCGAACTTTACTGTGACTTTACTGGACATGTGGCTAGACAGACTGAGGGTTGACATTTACACAAATTCAGGAAATAAATACAATTAATGTTATTTTAACACTATCTGAATGCTCAAAACGTGAGGCAAAATATATTTTAAAAATGTCACAGCCCTCTACACATGACTTAACGACCACAACTAATCGAAAGCAGCAGAAGCGACGATGCCTTAGCGTGCCCTATACGGCACCCGGAAGCGCTTTGATGTTGATTAGTCGATTTTAATGATGTGTGAGATAAAAATCTCCAGTCGATCTCAATATCTTGCAAACAGGTTGACATTTGGATTGATATGTTTAACTTGACCTTTAACAAACTTAGGTTTTTGTGGAAAATATATTTTCCATTACATACAGACATTATATATAGACTATAGACGAGCTCGTATATATTACGTATCCGGACCACTGGCTGTTCAAAATCAGCGCAAAGACCATAAACTTACTGGTATTCACTGAGGAGTTCCTTTGTTTACCTTTCGTCTCAATCAGCAGATCAGTTCGCTGTCACCAGAATTATATATTGGCATTGCTTCAGTATACATTTTAGTAAACAAGAAGCTTTTTGTCTCAAAAGTTTGTTCATTTCTTTTTTCCTCCAATTTAAATATGATATATTTTCTCATGTGCCCTTTTAGATATTTCAATGTTTTCTTGGGCTTTCCTAAATAAATGTTATCTCAGCTAAAAATAATATAAACCTTTCGATATAATGTAATACAACTTATTAGTATGTTTATAGAGTGTTTGTACACCATCTGTTCTCCGGGAAAAAGTTCCGTCTATAACTTTCCGGGATTTCGGGATATTTCCGCAAAAATTTCGTAATTCGCCCGATAGGGAAGATGCAGGAGTGAGGGATAATATTGTTCAAAAGGGTAAGCTTGGGGGTACTTGTAGCTAGAGGGGCGCATAAGGAAATTGTTTATGAAATAGATCAAAACAAATATGTTTGGAACATTATGTGTTCTGATGAAGTTATGGAAAACAAAATGGGAGATGTTCTGTGATTACTTCCTTTTGTTTGGATTATGTTTGTTGCTGTATCTAGGGTAAACGAAGGGCCGTAGTCCTAGAAACAGACTGGTAGCAAATGCTGGCACGGGGTGGGATGGGAACCCAGAACCAGTCGCGAAGCAATCGACTCATCACACTTACCACAGATATCTTAAATGAATGGAAATGCTATAGGAAGTGGATGGGTAAAGATTGAGACTAGCCTCTACGAATGGGAATCAGTAACAGACATGCAAAATTAAACTCATTTGTACCACGAACACTGGCCGAAATTCACATGCACGATTTGGCCTAACACATATACATCCACCTAACACTGAGCTAAATAAAAGTCTATTAAAAGTTTTGTTCAAAAATGTTTAATAAAGGCGAACAACCTATCGAAATACCACACGCAGGTAGCGATTAGCAGTTGTCCAAAACTGACACAGCAATCAGAACTGGTTCTCATTATCCAAAAACAAATTCGTACGACCAATTTCGAGCGTACCAAATGATTATAATCTTCTATCACCCGCCATTTTAGTGTTACACCATTGTTCTATAAGATGTCGCTACAACGCTATGCTAATGACACGTGTTTTTGTTGTTATATTTATATAATGGTAATTAATTACATTGTAATGTGTAATTAACATTAGGTAAGTACTAAGTACTTACTGTTCGCATGCGACAGTTGTGGTTTGCTGGCAGTGCTTCGGATTATTTCCTTGTTTATTGCTGTTGTGAATGCCGCGAATGTGAAATATTATTTCAGTTCGGTTAGGCTTGCTTTTGTCTTAGGTAGTATTTTAAAAAGTTTTTTATTTAGGTAAGTATACGGGTTCGTTGTTCACAGATTTGCAGCTTTTTTTACATAAGTATACAATTTTGAGCTATCAACTGGAGCTATAAAATGGTCTGCGAATTTTGATGCCGAGAGTGAGATTTTGCTTAGGCATTGCGGTCTAGTGATTGCATATTTGGCATAGTTATTCGGTAATTAAAAATACCTTCAAAGTGCAACGAGACCGTAGTGATAACGTTGTCTGAAAAGGTATATACCTTTCTCATTGTGGAGTCATTTCATACTCGTAGATGTGTAGATATTTTCACATAAGTACTAGCCCAAGACTCAAGACGCGCGCTAAAAAGTGAACTAGAGAATTGGAAACATAGGTTACATCCAATCGAAAAAAACCTATACAAAACTGTAATGACTAATTGTTTTATTTCCTATAATGGTTAACATTATTGTCCTCTAGGATAATTTTTGCATTTTATTTAGCATCTCCATTTTGTTAACAAATACGTACTACTCCATGAAGTTCTATCAATTCAATGCCAATCTATTCTTTGTTCTACAACAAAGGTTTATTATGTATATTATGTCTATTAACGATACCGATTCAGCCAGGAAGTGAACCGGCCCTATATAGCGAACTCGCGCGCAATACTAGCTAGTTTTTTATGACAGGCCCCCGAAACTACGTGATGCAGTATAACCAGTATGGAAACTTGTGATAAAGAAGTTTGGAGTACCTACCAAACATTTATTTTTATAACCAAAAATTTTTGGTGACTGCTGATAAAGAAAGTGAGATAACTGCCAAGTTACGCGGTGTGACGCGGTCTGCCTTGTAGTCGATAAAACCACGAATGTAAAAGTAACCAACCATTCGATTAAAAGGCTCTCAAATATTCAAGTCTCTTCTTTTTGTTTCTCAGGTAAAGTAAATCTTTTGCATTGTGAATTGTTTTGAGGCTTGTGATAGCTCTCCAATTTTTCAATTGGCGGGGTTCTTGCAAAACGATTGTGTGTGTGTGTGTGCGTTCTAAATGTAGCGCGTAGCTTGAAGACGCTCTACTGCTACGGACTTATATAGTACTCAAGCGGAATTTTTCGCTCGCTTATATTTCTTTAGTGACATCATGAGCCAGTGACCCATCGAGGCCGCCTGTTCTATTACATTACAGCGTTAAATATTACGTCTCACTATCGGATCGAGCCAATGATCTCTAGAACAAGAGCTATGAGCCAGTCTGGTTACTTCAATTTTTTTTTAGTAATTCAAAGTTTAAGTAACGTCACAGAAGATACGAGGCATTAAGAAAAGTTTTTTGTTAGTAAACTTTTTGTGCGGCTCAATGGGCATGCTTTTTGCCTCGCCTATAGAAAGCTCAGATAATAGCATGTGCAGACTGCTGCTTGTTTAGTTGATTGATGGATTTCGATAGTAATCAAATTGCTTTAAGGCAATTGTGGACGTAAATGCAACTTCGTTAGGTATCTACTGTTAGAGGCAACTAGGTACGCCTGGTGCCTCTTATAATTGAGCTGTAGGTACGCATCCAAACCAAGTTCAGCGTAGAATTAGTAAATTAAAAGTATGGGCATAATTAGCCACTTTTGTTGCTGATTGTACCTTAAATATCTCGTCTTCGTTAAACGGTGTCTAGCAAAAGACTGCTGGGCATACATTCTTCATGCTACTGAACCATATGTGGCCAGTTCCTTCCTAAAGATCATCCAACACTTACTTAGGTACGTCAAATTTTTTGTCCACTCCTGATGTAATAAGAACTAGTAGGAGCACCTCTGCTTGTACGTAGTACGTACGCTAGGTACGTTCTAGAATTTTTCTCGCGCCATGTTTTGCATCACGATTGGTCCGACGACGTTTGGGAAAATAAACAAATAGATGATCAACGTCCACTTTTTACGACGCATTTTTTCGGAGACTGGAATTCCTCAATTTAGTGGGCATTGAAAAAGTGTTGTAAGTACCTACTTTGAATCCTTAGCGCTGAGTCAAGCGGCGACTCACTGAGTACTTGGCCGTCTAGATACTTAGGACCTGAACCAGGGACAACTGGTACCTGAACTAGGGACAACTGGTACCTAAACCAGGAACAACTGGGACCTCAATCTGGGAGAACTGGTACCTGAACCTGAGTTAATTTACAAACATTAAGACGAGTGCATACTCATACATGAGAACATCAAAACACCAACATTTACATCAATATTTTTTTTTTTTACATTTATATACTTACTTAATTATAAACAAATTGTGAGGCACGCCCACACCACTCTTTCTTTTTTATTGGTGGTTGACTGGTAAAAAATACTTTATGTATTAAGTCCGCCAATGTTGTACTACTTATATGTTTTGTGTGCAACAGTATTAAATAAATATCTTTACTGCAATAAAATCAAATAAACAATGCGGTTCTTAACATTCATAGTAATCTAACTGGTGCAGGTAAACGTGAGGAAACCAACATTTCTTAGAACAACAAAAAACAATTTACTTGGGCATCCCATCCGCCAAAGCGCACTGGCCACAATGTAAGTATTTTAGGTTCTATTTCATTATCATCAACATCCTCACCCCCATCAACATCAACTGGAAGGCATCCACTGCTGAACTGCCTCCTCCATAGAATACTAACGCGAGGGGTTGCTTGCTGATCGCATCCAGCCGTTCCCCTCGACTCGCCTAGGTCCACCTTGCAGGGGTCCGTCCCAAGCTGTATTTTTGTCTTTATTTTCTAAATGAAACGTAGCCTCACACTGGGATTGCTCCTGTATCGTGGGTACCGCTTACAGACACATAATTTCACATGCACATCACACCCAGACCAGAAACAAATATTTGTGGATCGCACAAATATTCGTCCCAGGTGGGAATCGGAACCGCGGATATCGAACCGATATCCGTTGGGGAAGACTACACCACAAACGTGCTGTCGTCTTCCCCAACGGATATCGGTTCTAATAATTACGCGGTCTGCCTAATGCTAATTAAATTTACTAAGATTTGGAGCTTATCGTTTTGCCATGATTCTCTTAAACTAATATTCAAAAATTTGAATGATTAGCTCTTCAATTATGTATTAATGTAAAGAATTAGATAAAATAACACATTATTCAGAGTTAGTTTGCATTCTCATTACATATGCCGGAGTTTTATAACGTCTGCCTGTTTTTCCTGCTTTATTTTTTATGGTGACTAATTTGTATTCTGTACCTAGGAATATATTAGTTCATTTATTGCTTTTGGTCTGATAATGGAGGCAATGATCTCGGAGCTAGATTTTTTCTATCCGAACCGGGGCCATAATAGATTTGTCACCAGCTTGTTTGAGATTAAGAAGGTGGAAAATGTATGGTTCTTTGACCGCTGGTACCTCACTTAAATAATACGAAATGTTTTTAGACCAAGTTACAAAAACAAATTATTAACTACTTATTACATGTAGGGTACAACGGGTGGTCTTATTGCCCACACCAATCTATGCAAGACGACCTTCGTACGTCTTGTGAAGGATCCTGTTGACAAAAATAATAGAACTGAATATTCTGGAAATGTCCTTTTATTTGATGTTATTAGTACATATTGTATATTTAGCTACTACAAATTTAATATTTTTTTTCAAACGAAAGCCACGTTAAATTGTAGTTATTCCTCTTTTCAGCCTACCAAAGGAATTAGGCTTGGTGATCTGATGATAAAAGAAATATTACTTGTAAAAATGTTCGTTAATAGTACATTGACGTAAAAAATAGGAAAATGGTAATTGGTGTTTTACAAATTCACGCACTCATTGTATTTTCGAAAATATAATACCCAGCTTGTCGAATTTTCCTTTCTCTTGCAAAGCGTCTGTATAATTTTATTGTTTTATAGTTCAAGTACTTGTGTTTGCGGCTACAGGACAACGACATTCTGAGGTCATTATTTGTCTAGTTCTGTCAATATGTACGTGTTAAGATTTTTTATCCGATTCCTTAGTCCAAAGAACTCTCCAATTAAGTTCTCGGTTTTTAGCTATTTTAATCTTGTTTTTGTCAAACGGGCATCATAAATTCGCACGTTTTTAGGGTTACGTATCCAAAGGGTAAAACGGGAATCTATAACTGAGGCTCCGCTGGCCGTGCGCCTGTCTGTCTGTCCGTCCGTCTGTCACCAGGCTGTATCTCATGAACCGTGATAGTTAGACAGTTGAAATTTTCACAGATGATGTATTTCTATTGCCGCTATTAGAACAAGTACTAAAATACAGAATAAAATAAAATATTTAAGGGTTCCCATACAACGAACACTTTTTTTTTTGCATTATTTATAGATAATGGTACGGAACCCTTCTTGCGCGAGTCCGACTAATACTTGGCCGGTTTTTTTTGTACGCTGTGCTTTGATTTGGAATTTGAGCACTTGATGTCCAAGTATTTTATGGACTTAATGTCTTAATTTCTCAGAAAAAGAATCCTAATTTATGCGTAACATGTTTTAGAAGATTAACTTAGTAGCTACATTATATTGTTTTATCTAGAGCTGAGTGTTATGTATGCTGTATATATGTATAGGTAAGTACTTATTACAACATTCGTTTTCCAGAATTAGATATTCCGTGTAATCTTTGACATTTGCTCTCCCTCAAATTGGGTTTGTTTTGCTTCTACTTATAAATATGTAAAAGGCGACATTTGAAGATGAAAACAGGCCGACTTGATGTCGTCGCAATTCGTTGAAAAATTGCAAATGTTTCACGATTTTCCTCAAACATCGTTACCTCTAACTTTTCTTGTTTATTTTCTGGACATATTTACATCGCAGTGCTTTTTAAAGGCGTTTTAGTATTTTGTAGAATTCGATTTATCTTTTAAACACCATTAAAATGTCGATTAATATCGATTCGAGATTTTAAATTATTAGACAAAGCCATATTCTGGAAGTTGCGTAATTATTTCGAATGCAATAAAATTGACGAATAAAAAGTTTACCTCATTTTATATTTTTTCATGTTATCCATGATTCACAACATACCTACTCATAAGTATAGGAAAAGCTATCAAATCCATTTATATTCCACTTCTTTAGGTATATGTCGCTTTCAAGCATCCAACTAAAGATAGGTACATCAACTGCCTAACAACTGTCTACTGTGTTTCCATCTGATAAAGTTACAGCGTCAGCCACGCCGTTAATGGTGCTTACAAGCGCAAATGCTTATCACTTATTAACGTCCCCATGGTCCCCATTAGGTGGGGACTCGACTGTCGTGGCCGCGTTTTCTTACCCCACTTAAAAGTGTACGCTTTCCCCCGTAATGAATGCTAATGTTAAGAAGCTGCGAGCAGTTATCTTGATCAATTCATGTTTTGTTCGTTCCGATGGTTTAATTACGTATATCATGAAATATATTGTTGTATGCAATAGCTTTTCGTTTATCTCTAACGTACGAATAGTACCTACTGCAGTATTTTATCACTGTCTAGGGAGCTTTATTGTGAATGGTTGTGTCATCTGATGTCTGGGCATAATATATTAGTTGATTTCTTTGAATCTGTCTATGCCCGATACATTTTTTCTTGTTATATCTCAGGCAAAGTTTTGGTCACTTATTGCTTGGTTATCATTCTCTATCCTTTTCTGTTTGCCGTCTTTTATCTCAGTTAACATCACAAACGTCATCGTTTTGTTCAAATCTAAGTAGTACGACGGACCACGCAACTACCTATATCGTTATTGGACCCGTTTTTAGCTAGCTCATAGATATGTCTTTTGTTCACGAAAGTTTAAGAACTTCTATTATCTTTATCATACAGGTTATCTTTACCACATCATTTTTTGGCCTCTCGACCGTGAAGCAAGTTCGCAACATCATTATCATTGAGTTCTTGAATGCCTTTCTATATATTTAACGGTTACATATCCGAAGAACTGGTAGAGTCAAAAAGGAAACAGCCTTTTTCAAACTCAAACCGTAATCAATTAATTTAATTTATATTTTTTTATGTTTTATGGTTCTCTTTGTCAACGAAAATTAGCTGTTTGACTTGTAAAAGTGCGATTTTATTGACAATTTACAATAAATGCTTTGACTTTGACTTTATAGATACTCTTTCACCCAAACACTGAAGAAGACCATCGCACCGGAAAACGGTACCAAAACGCCATAATATGACGTCGCCCACATCGCCGACTTTAGGTATATCCGAACGAAAGTGAAACTACTTCCTCGACCCGACATTGTGCGGCCCGTGACATGATGACCTTGGGCGTCGCTGGGTTTGTAAACAAATGATGGTGTCACGGACGCGGCTATGGGGTTTCGATTTCAGGTGTTAACAATGGGTTAGGTATTTGAGTTTGTCGGGAAACCAGAACTGTGACGTTTTTGGAGTTTGCATTTGCGAGCTTTTATTTATAACTCGCTGTGTTGCTCTGTTATAATTACTCTTATTATGTGTCCATTCATGTCTTACGGTTTTATTACTTTTAAATTGTTGCCCAGATAGTAAACCGATCAAATTCTAGTAGAAATAAATAATAGGTTGGCACCTACATGTCACAATTTACATAGATTTACATCCATTTGCACATAGGTACAACCGATATTGATCTGGAATCTTCAACAGAAGTTTTACCTAGTTACAAAATGCAGTAAGCATTGTTAGATACTTACCTACGTAGTAGGAAGCATTGTCATTTAAATAGGGAAACAAACCTTGGCCCGTTCGGTCACTATGATTACGATTGATGGGTATTTCTGAGTTTCATACTTTGCGTATCAAACCAACATATACCTACAAATATTTTCACAGCTTTCACACAATTCATACTTGATCAGACAAGATCTATATGACGTGTTTCATTTCTCAAATTGTTAACTTGGTAAAAGTAAGTATTGAGTGGGAACCTAGTATGAACTTAGAACCTTGTTGCATTTGTTGATGATTATAAGCTGTACCTAACTTGGCATTTTAGTTATGAAAATCAATAGATATCGGAATGCTTCGAATTTTTACGAGTTCAGTTTTTTAATAGCGCCTTTGCAATGTATCTTGTGACACAACTTGGTTCTAGTATGTAGCCGCATTTCCACAACTTTTTTACATATTTCAATGTACAGCCTGGTTATTAAATTAGATCTTTAATGTGGAACGGAAATACTATTCTGGGTGCGTAGATACGTTACGAAGGTGGAATATTTCGATAAACGAATAACTTTAGTAAAACATACCTAATCGTTTGACATATTAATCATCCAATGTATATGTATAAATGTCACATTTACGGTGATTAACAGATTGTATGCTGACCATTACCATACATTGTCATAGTAAGGTCAGGTTAACTATATTTTGGTCAAAAATATATACATGTAAAACACCTTGGCTTAATATTTTGATTAAAATTAGCCTCATTTGAGAGTGTAATCTAATAAGGAAACACCATAATATGTGTTTTATTAAAAACATAATATTTGTTAATAGGACGAGTCGACCTAATTTACATTTATTTTATTTTTAGATCATACCTAAAGGATTTTGTGAAGGTAAAGTTAAAATACAATAGTGCTAAGTATCTACTATAAATAGATAGTAAATATTAATGTGATTTTAAGTGACGAACTGTGAAACAGCTTGATGGATAAATAAAGCTCTAAATAGCGTATTAATATATCTATGCCCAGCACTAACTCAAAGTTAAACCAACCTAGTATTAATACAGATTAACTAAAACACAATAAATAAAAGTAAAACATAATAAATAACACGTCACGATCACATAGACTGCGCCGAAGCCTTTACTAAGGTTCCCTGTATCTATAGGGCAATTAGCAGACACGGCCACGCGTTGCTGTGGCTAAGGTTATTGTTATTGCAACTATAAATTGAGATGTAAGCTACCCATCTTTCAAGTTAGACCAAACTGCACACGGTGTGCAAATTTGCACTATTAAAATCGATAAGTAGTTTAGGAGTCCATCGCGGGCAAACGACGTGACGCGTAATTTATATATATTAAGATAAGATAATATAAGAATCAGGAATAACGAGAAACAAACACTGTGGTATTAACGCAGGCGGTGGGTGGTGGGTGGGTGTTGGGGGGTGGAGGTGTGGGTAATGTAGGTATGACCTAATTGGAGTTTTTAGGAAAGCCCCAAAATTGCCTAATCCCCAGTGAAGCCGATTCCCCAGACTAAGAAGCCTATGTACATTGTACAGGTGCCGGCTGACTAACGGCCTAGTTCATTTAATTAGCGAGCTATATGTAAAGTGTTTTAGTGATGAGTTATAAATTTGCCTGTATACCCCTAGTATGAGTTTTTACTAGCTCGACATAGTACGCGTCAACTAGCTCTTTGTATGAAGATTTTTCGTTCATAAACGCGCCTGTAGGGGCGCTGTACAGGATCTTTGTAGTTCGTACAAAGGCGCTAGTTGACGCGTACTATGTCGAGCTAGTAAAAACTCATACTAGTGGTACTGATCTAAGTACCATGTCTAATTATAGCAGTTCATGTGCCACCCAGAACTTCGCAATGCAGAATCTTGAGCACTCTTCACCCTGAGGAAATACGCTGGAAGCTGCACTCCTTTCTGGAGCATGATGTTTGCACCTTAGTGATTGATGGATGAATATCTGTGAGAATTTGAGGTGTCTCCTGCGATTCTTAACATATCGGCACCTCATCCTTGGACATCCTTGGACAACGAGTTCGCTTCATTGCAGTCTAGCTGGCTTAACAACTACGATGCGTCCACCAGAACCTTTATGCAACCAGTTCTTCTTGGCCATGTAAGCCCATTTTGAAGAGACGTCAATAAAATTACTCACAAATACCACTACTTTCCTGGCGAAAACGCGACTCCACTTGGAGCTGGTATTTTAATTTCGCGAAAATTTCAAAAAGCTAGTAAAATAGGCATGACTGCGTCGCGGATTCTCCACCAATCGAGGCACGCTGCCAACTGTCAGACTAGACTACCCGCTGGGACCAAGCAATCATCTACAAAATCTCTGGGGTTGCCAGTTTATAACTTTTCTAAATTGTAATTTTTAACACCAGAGTCGGTAATAGTTCGAGATTCTTTACAAGCTTTTTTGTAAGATGTTGGAATTTCCACACTTATAAGGTGTAAAAAAATCTATTAGGACTACTAATAAATTAGGTTACTTATTAATTCCACAATATTACAACGTCACGCAAGAACTCCTTACAGGATTAAGACAATCGTTCTGCCGTTAACTTTATGCGTTAGCTTTAACTTATTTTTTTAAGACGATGTAACTTGACTGTGCCAGGATGTGACCTAGTAGTGTGCCAGGATGTGACCAGAAGCTACCTAGTAGGTATTAAAGGTGACCTGGGGGCGTGTTATGAACTTATTTAAAACTAGGCAATTTACAGGCAATTCTTTTTACGGCCGTAAACTGGATTGTTTTTTTTTTCGTATTATGATCTATATGATGTCAAATTAAAGTTCTATAATGCGAAATTGCCAGCCTGTTATTAGGTCAGAAGTAGGTTTGACTGTCACGTGACGTTACTGGCTGGCATTAGGCGGTAATAATACGACATAGCCAGGCAGTTCAGTTTACGGCGTGAACTGACTGGGATTAAGAGTTCTTAATACGGCCCCAGACGGCAGCACCCATCGACAGACAGATTCACCTTGGCTGCTATCTAATGAACGTTGCACCTAAACTTACCTAATTCCGTCAGACACGTAGGCACACAAAACTTAAAAGTCAACCACCTTTATCAGTTCAAATAGACCGGCTCCGGCCTTATCAAATCAAACATGCCTCTAACCTGATCCGTCAAGTATGATCGATCGCCCCTCGCTTGCCGCTCCTAACATGGTTTGCGTAAAGTTTCGGTGCGCCCCTGTTGCTAGCATAAATTCGTGTAATCGCCGCTGACGTCAAGGCCTAGATCGAGCCAACGACCGGGCAAGGCCAACGCCGACCGTTTACGACGCAATCTGCGAAGCCTGTGTCGGGTTTTTTTTAATTGCGGAAATAGGAAGGCGCGAATCTCCAACGGTCCTTGAATTTGGAATTTCGGGATGTCACCGTGTCTTTGCAACGAGGTGAACTTGGAACTGTGACACATTGTTTCTGGTCTATTGTCAGCGTAGATGTTGTAGTAAAATCGACCAAGTGCGAGTCGAACTCGCGCACGAAGGGTTCCGTACCATTATCTATTAAAACGGCATAAAAATCACGTTTGTTGTATGGGAGATGCCTTAAATATTTATTTTATTTTAATTTGTAGGTATTTGTTGTTATAGTAGGCAACAGAAATACATCGTCTGTGAAAATTTCAACTGTCTTACTGTCACGGTTCATGAGATACATTCTGGTGACAGACTGTTAAACGGCCGGACGGACGGACACCGCAGCCTTAGTAATAGGGTCTCGTTTTACCGTTCGATACGGAACCCTAATAGGAAAACAACTGTGCTTGGTTTTCTTTCGCATCTAGGTGTTGCCTAATCACGGTTCTGGTTAAGTTCAAAATTCTCTCCGACACCAAGAATTTCAGTATTGGAATAGATTACCGGGACCAATCGTGGAAGTGGAGATTTAAGAATTTACTAAAGAAGGTACAGTCCGCATTGGTAGAAGCTCGCAGTGTGACATATAAGTTAATTCAGTTAAAATTAAGGCCTATATTAACCCCTTGGGTCTCTGCAACACGCGACAGGCGCACACTTCACTATTTGCGCCTGGCGGTTTCACCCGCGTTAACTACTATCACGCGGGAACCGTTAATTTTTACGGGATAAAAAGAAGCCTATGTCACCCGGGGATAGTGTAGCTTCCCAAATTTTTCAAATCGGTTCAGTAGTTTCGGAGCCTATTCAATGCAAACAAATAATCAAATTTTACCTCTTTATAATATTAAGTATAGATTTCGAAGTATCCTTTCTTCTAGTTGCAGATTGGCCTCTTTAGAATGGCCTCTTTTTTGTTTTTACGTGACAATTAATTGATATAATTATTTCAATTAAATAACACTGCTAACCCAATAGAGATGATTCGCTTTGACGATTCGCATGGTCAATCTCAACAATCTTATCTAAATTAAGCCATTCCCAGACCCAAACCTGGTCCACACGTCAGTATTACCAGTCATTAGGCAAGCGGTGAAACGTTTAATTATTATCAGGCTTGCTCGTTTGATACGATGAATAATATTTAATTATTAACACGGGCTAAGGGTCCGCTGACCGTGTGGTTACTCTACTGGGGTTGCCAGCCCACCCTTGCATGATTAAGCTGGACTTGTGGCTATATAAATTAAAAAATATATAATATTATATCGAGTTATAGGTCGGAGAATGAAAATGTTCCACCAAAATGGTCTATTTTGGCATTACCAGGAAAGTAGGTCATTTATGATACTGGTCATAATTGCCTTACTCCAAGCTTGGCCTAAACTACATCTCAACCAGATGCTCTTTTCTTCATTCATCATAAGCTTTTATTAAAATCATTGTGTTAGTAAAGGTGTGTTTCGATCCATTCTGAATTTTGACACAGTTTACGGGAACACAGTTGAGTAGAAATTCTTTATGCCTATCAAGTTCGATGACAATTCAATATTTTGGCGACACCGAACTGATCTGATGATACGAATCGAAGGTGGAACACGAAACATGTCGAAGACCTACCGAGATTTAGGTACATTTTATAAAAGATTGTCCAAATAAATTAACGTCATAAGCATAAACTGCCTTCAAATATCGGTCTTACCCTTTACGTGGTGTCTTATGCCAGCTTCTTCTGGGACTGGTCTCCAATCTATTACACGGTTAATTTATAGAAATAGCCTCACTGGGAGAAATTCTGGGTAACTGACCCGCGGCCGTGGCATCCCTACTTATAACCTCTACCGTTCTACTTCCGCGGTCGAATCTCCCAATGTTCCGCCACTTTACCTACGTCCACTCACCAATTGTCAACCTTAAGCGTTCGCAATAGGGATCACAGATTAAACAAAAAGGGTGCTCTTACAAATAACGATAATATTTTAAACTCTGTTATTATTTTTCCTCAATATAAAAAGTAATGAGTTTAAGCGCAACCCTTCTGCTTAGATGAGGCTTACCCCCTCGTAATAAAGTTTAAATTTTATTGTCGACCGGATTAAATTAGAATTGGTTATGGGGGTATGGTTAAGTGAAGGGTAGGTTGGGCCTTTTTGCGAGCATTTTAGGGGGCGTCGGTGGTGCATGCTTAATAAAGGTAAACAGAAATGTTGCCAATTAACCGACTGCCGCTTCGTCTAGCTACGGCGGCTTGGACATGATTGTTGTTGATTAAAACACCTGCGGCATTTTTTAAGGTGTTGATGAAATATTACCAAATTATAGTACCTACTTAAGTGAAAACTAAATTGTCCGGGTGAAAATTATCGTGATGTATCGTTCGTATATTGTTAAATAAGTTAAGGTTATCCCTAAACGATTTAAATTCTGGTATTGTTTATTATAACGCATGTTATTCAGATGAAAGCTTTAAATAATTTGATTTAAAAAAATATATAATGTCTTCAATGAAAGAGTTTTGTTCTCTAATATTACTTTCTATACTTATCTACTTTTTCCTTTCACTGTACGTTATTTCCCTTGAACTATAGATTTTTTCGATCATTTCGAAAGCGGTTCCTTTCGCCGGCAGAAAAATAATAAAATTAATTCAATCCGGCGAATGGGACCGCGGTCCTGATACCTAGCGGTCCCAATCGACGGAAGCCTGTTACTACGTCGCGCGAAGCCAGGTCGGGTCGCTAGTTCAATACAAAACAATAATAATCCAAATACGTAACGTTAAAATTGACGACAATTCCAGCATTCGGTCACGGAATGTACCGAATCCCTCGTTGACACGAATAAAGCCCTATACGAGAAGTGTATTGCATTTTTCCATGTAAGCTATAACCGTTCATGATAATGACATGGTTTTGCATAATTCCACCATAATCCTCTCTACAGGGAACCTGTTCTGCTGTTTGTTAGTATCACGGTGTACTTAGATTTTGATGTTTCTTGGGAAATTCGGTAGGATGTTCAGTTTTGAACGCGTCTTGGATTTCGATCTTCGATCAGATATTTAAACGGATGCATTTTTGTAGGAGTTTAATTCTTTTTTTGGTGGTAAAATCGAGGGACGATAATTTATGGTGGCTGCACAATTATTTTTTTGTAAATTCGAGCGACACAACTTCTATACGATGTGTTGAGATGCCCAACGTTTTTTTTTCGGTAACATTGGAATGTGGATTGGTGGAAACAGCCCTTGTAAATTATGAAAATTCTTGAAAGAAAACCCTCAAAGAAACCCGTTAGAAACCTCCCAAAATAGTTAGTTCAAAACACCTTGGATAAGGACTTTTGCAAGACCAACATCAGTACACCAAGTCAGGACTTTTTAGAGATAGGTTACATAGTCCTTTTTCATAAGGTTCAGCGATATGCAAATGCGATGACCAAGGTTGTTGCATTCAAGTCAACTGCGCCTCCAGTCGGGCCGCCTGCCAGTTAGCAATTTAAAAGTCAGCAGATGCCATCACGACCCCTGCCAAGTCTTCAATTGCTTTTCTTCGGTACTCGGAAACTAGGCTCTTTTAGATTTTCAATGTTTGAGATGGCCAGGTAAGCTTTTGTTTCAATTTACTAATTGAACGTTGTTCTTGGTGCATTTAACTTTCCCATTTGTTTGTTATATTTTTTGTTATTGGAACAAAAATTAAACACTAAATTAATAAGCCTCTTCCAATATTATATCAGGTAACGTTTCCGAAATGCTGGCTGTATTGACACGTTGTACGACTGCCGCAAAAAAAAAGAAGCCCAGCGGTTTGATCACGTGTTGCTGGTAGCATATAATTTAAAAAAATACGTGCTCATAATCTCAATAGTTTCAGCAGTTCTAGCGTTATTACTAACTAGCTTTTGCTTTTGCGGACGTAGTTGCATCCACGCAGAAAAAGTAAACACTTCATCGCGATAAAAAATATCTGATGTCCTCCACAGGGTTCAAACTACTACTTTCTTTGAAGATCAAGCTACTTTCACATCTTTAATATAAATTATGAATAATTATTGACAAACTGCGATTTGCAAACGTACGCTTTTACCTTACGGAGCATTCCGAGAAGCAACTTTGCCATCGAGTGCTTACTGCGCTGTTTGCACAATTAGATAGAATAAACTGTTTATTGAAACACCACAGAACAAAGAAAACTTAAGCTAGAACTAAGCAATAAAATATTTAGTGTCACAATGGGCGGTCTTTTCGCTCAAAGCGATTTCATCCAGACAACCATGCATGGAGAGCAATATCATGTATGATGGACGGTGGCTATCAATACATCAATTAGTGACAGGCTGCGGTTTTTAGGGTTCCGTACCCATAGGGTAAAGTGAGACCCTATTACCGAGGCTCCGCTGTCCGTCCGTCCGTCCGTCTGTCCGTCTGTCTGTCACCAGGCTGTATCTCATGAAACGTGATAGTAGACAGTTAAAATGTTCACAGATTTAAAGAGCAAGTTTAACTCCCTGGCTCCCATTGCAGGTGGGTGCCAATTTTCTTGTAAACTTACATTAAATCACTTAAGTAATAATCACTCGTTTTCCGCGTCGAGAGGAAAGCCACAGCTTTTTCCTTCACCGTTCAAAGAAGGTACACACCCCGTCCTCTCAGCCGTACCCCGTACAAGGAAACCTCTTGTCAAGAACATATCAATTTGCGTTCAGGACTCCTTCAGGATATAAAACCAACCCTTTGAGATCGTCACAAAAGACGGGGTAAGCAAAATTTAGCATTCAAGAGGGTTGGTTGCCTATAATATGATATCGACTCATCTAAATTTCATTGTCGATCGACCCACTCGGTGGAAAATTGTGTGTAGGTCGGTGTGCTCTGTTGTTATAGGAAAAGCTATGGCTATAACGTGACCAAGCAATATGTGGAGTAATTGGCGTCGTAGATAAACATCATATTCGTTAAACGCCCTACACTCAAAAAAACCCGCCAAGTGAGAGTTGTTCTCTGTGTTGTGGGTAAATAATAATAATTCAAATGTTCCTAAAGCTTTACCATTTCCAAATACAGTGGTGTAGATATTCTACGATACCAGAGTTATGCGTATTCAATTGGTTCTACTTCTACGCCAAACGTGAGGACACGTTTGGCGTAGTGGCTGAGCAATTGGACTGCTGCGCTTGGTGTCGCGGGTTCGATTCCCGCCCGAAACAAATATTTGAACGATCCACAAATGTTTGTCTCTGGTCTGGGTGTGATGTGTATGTGAAATCATATGTCTGTAAGCGGTACCCACGATACAGGAGCCATCCTAGTGTAGGGCTACGTTTAAGAAAAAAAGAAAAAAAATAAAGATCTCAAGGAAATCGGCCAAGTGCGAGTCGGACTCGCCGCACGAAGGGTTCCGTACCATATCTATAAAAATGGCAAAAAAAACATGTCTGTTGTATGGGAGCCCCATTAAATATTACTATATACTTATCACGGTACATGAGATTACAGCCTGGTGGCGGACGGATAGACAGACGGACGGACAGCGTAGTATTAGTAATAAGGTCCCAATGTATTCCTTTGAGTACGGAACTCTAAAAAGGACTCATTCGCAGAATGGCTTATTTTAAAAAAGGAAAAAAGTTCCATATTTAAAAAAAAATGCCCTGAACCAAATTCCATCTCATTTATACTTATCACGGTGTAGGCAATTTTTTTTACCGCACTTCGACAAGCGATATTTAATGTTACATACAATATAGTGTATCTATTAAATTATAATATATTTAAATCGCTCCGAAATTACTGCGTAAGTACTAGAACAAAGTTCAGTACGCTCACGCAGACAAGTGTTTATTCGTGTTTACTTACTTCCTTAAAGAAAACAAGCGAAAGAAACGACGCATTTTCCAACATGCGTCACACAAGTAACGTGTTGTCGTTTACCAACGTTCCTGGGACTGGGCCCATGTTGCAGTGAACTGTTAATAGCGTCGTCCGTTACTTGGCGGGAAATCTATGCTAATTATTCAAATTCGCGCCTGCGTTCGGAGAGAATGCGTCGTCAAGGTGACTGGGCGATGGAATTATGACCAAGATTAAACAAAATACGTCAATAATGTGAAAGGCTTATGGTGCAGGATTAAGAAGCTTGCCTAGGTAGGGTGTTCGCGCACTATTAGTCCAAGTCCAAGACCAGTGGACGCAAGCTGGGCGCTATGGTCTACGCGTCCCAGACCGGGCGACCAAGCGCGCGATTGAATGAACTGTTTTATAGAACATCTGATCTAAGACGGCCAGTAGTCTTGGACTTGACTACAAGTGCGCGAATACCCTAAAACCCTATTATCAGCAGTGGATTAATGTGGCCTGGTAGATAAATGTGACCATTTGTTTGTAGCTCACATATTTTGGTTCACCAACCACTCGACGTCGATCAAGTTACTACGAAGTAGCTAAATTGCGTTCTATTTCTGAGGTTTATAACATCATTGAGAAACTTCTGTGGGGCCAGGGCCTTCAGAGGTTCAGATTCAAACAATACATTACCACTAATTAACAGTTGTGGTGACGACGGGCGTCAAGGCAGGGGTCATGTCCGCTGCCACGTACGGATACTACGCAGTGCGTAGAGACTAAGTTGTCACCGGATTTTGGATCAACATCAGCCTGTTCCTTTCCCACAGCTGGGCACGTGCATCTTCTCTCTCATCATCCACTTGCGCAACGTGGGCCGTCAAATATCAATCAATAACAACCGGGATCGAGCTTGGAGCGATGGAACCTGGCAGAAAACTTGTTAGAAGTGTTGAGGGTCATCTCGGCCAAAAGAATGTCGGTTGAATGGCCGACTTGTCTCTATTCACTTTTACCTTGTTTAGTAACCTAAAATAAACGTTTATTTATGTACAGTCAAATACAAAAATTGTTTTACAAAGCAAATAGCTTAAATGTGTTTAATCGACCGAGGATCGTACCTAGCATCGTAGGTTCCGAAGCGCACTAGTTATCGCTCGGCCCTATTTCTCAAGTATTCAGTGCAAACATTTAAGACTTGAAAATCAGTCAAAACCTCCATTACTTACGAACATGACCTAGTTCGTTACGTCGGCGGGCCGTTCAATGCAATCATAACAATGCGTTAACGCACGTTTGTTGTGCGTATGCAAAACAGCGTTACGCGTGTGGTCGGTATTTGCTAACGACGCTTTTATGCGCGGATTGCTGCAATATATCGGAATTTCAGGTTGCCTCGCAACAGTCGTGACTTGAAGAAGGTTTAATTATCGGGAACGACACGTCGGCAAAGAGTTCCACATTGCGTCTTGTAATATTTGTTATGTTTTACTTGCTATTTTTTGTTTATTGTTCAGACGTTGATGGAGTAACTATCGCAACAGCATGGATTACTTTTGGGAGATGGTTCATTGCCCGACTATCATATGGATAGTTTATAGGGTACCGTACCCAAAGGGTAAAACGGGACCCTATTACTAAGAGTTGGCTGTACGTCCGTCTGTCTGTCTGTCTGTCTTTCCGTCTGTCACCAGGCTGTATCTCATGAACCGTGATAGTAAGACAGTTGTAATTTTCACAGATGATGTATATTTCTGTTGCCACTATAATAACAAATACTATAAAATAGAATAAAATACATATTTAACGGGGCTCCCATACAAAAAACGTGATATGTTTGCCGTTTTATAGATAATGGTACGGGACCCTTCGTGCGGCGAGTCCGACTCGCCGTTTTCCTTGAGTTCTTTAGTAACCAATTAAATACGCATAACTCCGGTATCGTAGAATATCTACACCACTGCATTTGGAAATGGTAAAGCTTTTAGAACATTTGAATTATTATTTAGTTCATTCAATACTCGCGTGTGAGTATACTTAATAAGATGTGATTATCAAAAGAAAATCTAAGCGTAGGTACTCTACGTGATATAAATTGCACATAATGATAATATATTGAAGATATTCCGACACAATCACGAAAACAAAGTCTAGTGCGAAAGAGATAAAACAATTTAGCTTTAACTGTGTCGCAACGAAATACTCTGAGACGTACGCCAAAGCGAATAGGGGCGTTTTTCCCGCGTGTGCACGAGAAAATTCCATAAGTTAGGTATTTTAATAATGTGTAAACTAAGGGGATATGTATAAAACATGTAACGAGAAGCGTTTCGCTCCTCGTGTATTGAATATTGCTTTTTGCCCGTTTAAGTCGGTTGAATTTCATCGGCATTGCAAAAAATTGTATCGGGTAGGTGCATTGCCTGTTTCAGATTGTACGATTTTAGTTTACGAACTGACGACATAATGAGAATCACGTGGAAACTTTAGAACCAGTGTAGCAGTGTGCGTGCAGTGCCGCGCACGATATTGCAATGCTAACTTCTGGGTGGCACTGCAATTGTTAACGCTTACCATCGGCTAAGTGACTTTTCACTGCTCAATAACAAATAAAAAAGCTCAACATCTCCGTTACTAAAAGCCAGTCTATTAAGAAAATGTCCATCTACATTTTGTAGCCGACTGTACGTAGCACGTAATTACACGTACATACATACAACGAGTCATGTTATATTATTAATGTTAATTCATTCAAATTAAAAAGTTGCAAAGTTCCTTAACGGTGAGTTGGCTGTTATCTGTAGTGCAGTCAAGAACCATTCCTATTGTCTCCAGCGCATCTTAATACTGCTGAAGCGTTAAGTTTCATAACACTTAGGTCTGCTCTCCGCTAGTCAAATGCAAAACTACGGGTTCAGTTGACCGAATAAAATGTTAATTACGTCAACTCATCCCGCGGACACAGTTTGGTGCGGGCTCAGTTGACGTAAGAGCCAACTATGATATGAATCCCACCAGCTACCACCTGTTACCGCAATAAAACTACGGCGAAACATCGACGTTCGCATCAAAACGTTCTATGGTATTGGAATTCAGTGCCTCTATGCATAATGTGCAGGTACAGCCAACAACGAAAGCCGCTTAACATTTCTAAAATTTCAACTACCTTTTTTCTGTTCAGAAATATTTTTCGTGTGTGTTAAATTGTATGGCAGGAATTTAGGACATGGTAAATTGTTCAGTGATCTTTGTTGCCGACTGTTCCTTCCCTTTATATTGAACTAATTAATATACTTAATTAACTACGGTTTTGAGTTTCAGATAATCTATCACCAGCCTATGAATGGAGTCCTTTGCCCAGTATAGATAGTGTACTATCTATACTGGGCAAAGGACTCCATTCATTTTCTTTCACTTTTTTATGAAACAAAAAATGTTGTTTGTATAATATATTTCTAGACATCTACAATTCTGGCATTCACCCGTTAAAAACCTAGTAGAAAAAGCTGTTTGACAGCTTAGAATTTTACGTAAGTTCTCTGTCATGACCAAAAACCAACAGTTTTTTTTGCCAAACAAGCTATTCCAACTAAGTATATTATTAATGCGCGTTTTCTCACCCCTCTTTATTATTGTACTTATATACTCTGAGGTGACATTATGCGGATTTCCGTTCAGGCGGTACTCTGTCTGCCGTAGCTACGAGACTACAATGTCTGTACGGAACCCTCCCAAACCCTTCGTGGTGGCCGGAAAAACAGGATCTTTAGGGATCCCCTGTTGACTCACAGTTACGGGAAACGGAAAGTCAATTCTTTGATTGTGGCCGGGCCATCGAGGGTCGAATCGCGTGCAAAATTGATTCGGCGATTTGGAAGAATTTTGCGTTTCTAAAAGTTGAATCTCGATTTACGCCGTAAAGTACATGACTGTTAAATCCTTTCTCGTCGCCATCGACAGTGTCGCTCCATTTCCTGGCTTTTGTTACACATTATAGGATAACATTTGATCATGTGTCTTAAGTGACGATGTAGTGAATGTGGTTGGGAGGTAGGTGGTGGCTTTTCACTACACACGTCCATTTTCTATCCTAATCAAATATATTGTTACGAAATCGTTGTCATAATTCGTTTTTATATTATTTCCGCTTCTGAAAGTATAATTTTTATTAAATGTTTGTGTTCTAAGATTAATCATACGTAAGTATACCATAGATTTACGATAAAAGCATCACCAGATGCTACGATTATAATACTGTGTTTGCTATGCTGTGATTGAGATTACATCATTTTCTTTTGTACACAAATTTGGTAGTAAACAGACGTAACGACCACCAAACAATACCAAAACAGATCAAATTCGGCTCACTGTCCCTCAATTTTTTCTGACCGCCTTATAAGCTTAAAGGAACATCAAAAAGCAATCGATCCCCTCGATATCGATAACAAAACCAATTCGCGAACAGTTCTCTATAGTCTCGGTTCTAAGAATCGCAAGTTCAATTCGGCAATCGTCACGCGTCCGGGCCACAATCAACTCAGATCCATTCGAGATAGGCAGGTGAACGATCTACTCGAGTTGAAGGCCAACAATCGTTTGGTCAGGTTTTTTTTATTAAGTTATTAGTACTTACTTATTGCTTATACGTATGTTGGACGGGCTATCGACCTGCAGGCAAAAAATCTACGTATACAATGTGAATTTCTGTGTTCGGGTACGTAGGTACGCTTTGTTTTGATTCGCCGAGTTTTGGGGCCCTTGATTTTTCTAAGCTGACAAATGATCGGCCTTGAAGAAAATGCTTTAATGATCCAAACGTTGGCCCAGGTGGTACTTTTAATCGTTTATAGTAAGTACTTGGTTGGGAAATAAGAAAATGAGGATTGTTAGCACCCATGAAGGCTGTTGAATTATAAAATCAACACCAAGCAGTTGAGCCTTGCTATTCTTCAGATCAGTTTACAGGTTTTTGATTCAGTAAATGACATTTTGGGTATTCTGCATCGCTATCCCAAGAAATTTTATCAAGAATACGGGAATCTGTCAGCACAGATTAAAGGGCACTATTCTGTCAGAACTTCCCATGGTCTTCCTAGTTCCTTATTATTCAGATACAAAGGGGTTTTCACACCGTGTGGAAAAAGGGGCCAAATTCTGTAAAACAGTAAGTTGACAAGCATAAGGAAGAAATAGATAGAAAACGACACTGCCCACCACGCCTGGTGTGTGAAGCGCCGTAAGGCATAGTATGGTAAAGGTCAGAGCTGACGGTAATCATCGAGCGATATTTATTTATCTAATTAAGGCTGCGAGAGACGGTGTCAGTGTTCCTACCAAGCGTTACGTAAAAAAAGCTAGTGCTATCGAACTCCGACAAATATGATCATATCACGATCGAGAATTATTACTAATTGAAAGGTAGGTGCGATCCGACGGTTTTGGCAAGCTCCTTTTGCGATGTTAAGGCGAGGTTCTGATGAATCGCAAGTTCTATGAAGAGCTCTTAAATGTGTTACAGTATAATTCATGAGCAATAAACTTGAAATTGACTCAGGGTTGACGGGCGTAGCGCAGCGCTGCGCGAGATTGTGGCTTCTCCTTAAGTCCTGGGTTCCGCAGTCATGGCTTTGACCACAGAGCCTGCAGGAAACACGTAACGTATTACTTTCAAGAGTAGACGATGAAGCCGCGGGACGTATCGAATTACCCAGTAAGATGACCAATATCGTTATCCAAATATAAGCACACGGATATGGCCAAACAACGTCATATCCAACAAGAATCTTACACGTGCGACCAGACATGTGTCAATAAATCGATTTGTGCCCATCTAACTATTCAAATTGTAAATACAAAAAAATCCTACTGTTGTAACTCGATAGCTTCCTCATTGCTAATGCAGACAAATGTATCCTTACACCAATTTTACAGCGAGATGGATCGACGGCATCTACTCGTGTAAAGTTACTGGCACGTGGATGTGCTTAGCATTAGCACGGCATCGTAGAAACTAGCGAGAGTGAGAAGTGCTATACCCAGCAGCCGGCGATAATGCTCATGATGATGATCATTTATATATTATCAATGAATATTATCAAACTATCAATATAGGGTGTCAAGACAGGCGACGTGGTGATGATGCCTCGTACCTATCGAGGCAGTACTTCCCTTGATCTTCCTCTAACAATATATTAATTGCCACATACAAGCCCACAGAGTTAAAGCCAAATTAGTGGTGAACCTTCCGTGGTACCCCCTTGTTGTTTTGCATGTCCACACACACTGTATACTGTATAATCTTCGCAACGTTGACACCAACGCTAACTCGCACCTCGATACAGCCACCTCAAACAACACGCCTTGTAGGGACACCATCTTTGCTGTGTGGAAGGGACGAAGCTGCTATAGTGTCAAGGGATGCATCGCCAAAATTGTTAGGCAGTTTTGGAGAGACCATAAAATGACACGTTCTTTGGGTTTGTATCATTTGCCTACATTTGAGTACGCGAGCAAAGGTTTGAAAAAGAAGTTAGTAATTTGTGCCGTGAATATTTCTTATTTCTGTAATAGAAGTACGCCATCTCCAGTGCCACGATTAGGGTGTTCGCGCACTTATAGTCTTAGTCCAAGACTTGGCCGCCTTAGACCAGATGTTCCGTGGAACTTCATTCTATCGCGCGCTTGGTCGCCTGGTCTGAGAGGCGTAGTAGCGGTAACGTCCAACTTGCGTCCAATGGCCTTGAACTTGGACTACCAGTGCGCGATCACCCGTGTAAACAAGCACCAAACTTGCCAAAGGTATCTTGCAAGCTTGTTACACCTTCCGCCGCATCGTCGCGTCCGTCAAGCTTAGTTTAGTACGAAATTTAAAAAAAAATATGTCCTTCAAAAACCGCGACTCGCAGCCCCCCCACGACTATAGCAACAAGATATAACGCAAACAAAACATTGCTGAACCCAAATAGGATTCCCTGCGCTATGAGAACCGGAAACGGTTATAACATTAGCATAACGCGTGCCATGGGGGACCAGCTGAAATCAAAAGTTGTTTTCAGTCGTCCCCTTTCAAAAATATTAAAATGTTCGGGCGTAACCAGGGGGGGGGGGGGGGGGGGGCTCACTTGTACGTCGTGGAGTGCAAATAAAGTTATTTATATGAACACTACTAAATTTATAACGTACATTGAAATTAGAATGTTCTTAATTCATCTTTTTGTGTTCTTACGTATCCGGGATTCGTAAACCAATTTGCATGATTCTGTTTTCAGTGGAAAAGGTTAACCTATATGGTCACTTGACCTGCGTACAGCTAAATGTCATGACATGTCAATTTTTGAGGGTCTGAAAGTGACCAGAGGCCTTTGGCAGTGCGACAGTATTTTACAGGCTCAATTTATTTTTTACCGTATATGATATTTTTATAACCATAATATAGATCATCTCCCCCCAATCAATAATCCTGGTTCCGCCCACGTTAAAATGTTTATATCTGAGGACTCCTCACCATAACGGTTACAATAAAATTTTATGATTCCTAATTAAATACAGGTTTGACGTGTTGACGAAATATTCACGGGTATTTATATTGAGTCTCGTTACTAACCGTATCAAGAAGTGGTCAAAATGATATTAACGAAAACAAATTGTTATTACCATCATCCCAAAGCCCCTATTAAGCACGGGTTCCATCTCACTTTCGTGAGGATTTGGAATCCACGACGGTGCTCAGTCTGGATTTGTGGATTAGGTACGCACTACTAGTGAATTTCCTCACAATTCACACACGCACGATTATCCAAAATATTTTACTTACACTTAAATCGTGGGTCCTTATCTAAACAGTAATGTCCAAATATCGCATGATTTAATCCACATTCGTCCCACGGAAATGCGTCCCACATGAAGAAATCTGCGTTCGTCCCACATTGTTTGCCATATTCGGCCCAAATTATATTTTGTTTTATACTGATTTCACATTCCTGGTGGTGGTACGATAGAAGTCGCGGGTAACAGCTAGTACTTATGTGAAACAAATCATGATACAAAATTTAATTAATGTTTGCTACGGAGTCTTGCAAATGAGATTGAAATAAATTGTCCAAGTTGAACTTTTAAAAAGAATTTTTAGTTGCAAACTTACGGCGAGTTTGTCAATGATAATGATGTTTTTGGGTAAATTGAATGAGGCATGCTAAGGGTTCGTGGAACTGGTGAAATCTCATCGGGTAAAATATGAAATCACAGTGTCCATAAGCGAATAAAATACTTATTTTATTACTATTTCATTTAAGTCCACCTTTATGGATTTTTTGGATCCAGTAATCCGGACCGAGGCCATTGATTGTCATATTCTGAACAACTGTTACAAGTACAGTCAAAAACAAAAAAAAACAAGTGCGCGTAGATAAATAATTTAACGAATATTTTAACATATACGAATAACGAATATTAACGAATTAAATAACGAATAATTTAACAATATGTACAATCAATTCACTGATAAAATTCACTGAATATATTAATGTCGCCTACCAACCCAAAATAGCTCCGAGTCCATGACATTGATAATTATACTCCAGTCTTTATCAAAACAAACTGTATCTGATACAGATATTGAGGTAATGAAAGTTCCATTATGTTCATATTTCATATTTAAAAGCCACAAAAGGTTTATAACTAAACAAATAAAAAGTATTGTAAACTTTTCTTTGGCAACTTTGTGTAAACTTGGGAATTTCCCTAAGCTGCAAAACAAAAGGTTTCAGGCTAAATTTATATTTTGCTGAATAGTCTACTTAGTATCTACTTATAAAAGTACTTAGATCTTCATTTCAGTTCATATCTACATGGCGTAAAATAAGCATTTCTAGCAACGACTAACTTAGACTAATATTTGAGAGAATATCGAATTAATGAACCATCGAGCCTATCTTGCATCATCTCGGTATCATACTATACAACTATCGATCCCAATCGTATCGATTCCACTTTTATCGTTAACTTTACGATTTTGTCGAACAGCCCTATTATCGCTATCTCGATTTTGATTCGATTTTGAGTGCTCATTTACTTGTGTGTGATTGTTTAGCGAGACAAGCCTGCGGCTTTTTTTACGACGCATTTCGGTTGATAGACTTTCCGTTTGATTTCCGTTAGTTGTATTGTGGTTGGTTTTAATTTTGTTTGTTTTATTGGTTGCTATAGGAATTGCTTTATTAACTTATTCGATAGTATTATCATTGGATATGGGATATTTACCATGTGCCTACTCTTACTTACTCGTTCGATGTTTGATATTTGAATTAATTGTTGTGTTTCAATATTTGACTCCACACGATTGTGCCATATTTTTTTAAGGAAGGTTTACGATGAGCGTGGAGTCTTGTAATTTTTTTATAAACTACCTATTAATTCTAGTTTTCTAAAATATTCATTACAAATGCAGAAATGCATCATTTATCAGTTTTATTACTTCGCTAACCGATACTAAAAAGAGAGAAACCGGTTTTAAGACTTATAGCGTACCTAAGATATTTTTAAGATTGAATTTCGACGAATTTTTTATACAGAGTAACGAATTCTCGTTATCGTGTCGATCACCTGATGGCAAGTCCCATGATTGTCCATGTTTCCATAACATTTGCAGTGCTGCCTAGTTACTTTGCATTGCCGATTCGGGCGCGGCACTGCATTACGCTCACCCATTAGATGGCACTTGGTCTGCTTGAATAACTCTAACACGAGGTCACGACAAACAGTGATCAGCGCCCTGAGTATGAGTTTTTACTAGCTCGACGTAGTACGCGTCAACGCGTAGTACGCGTCGGACTCGCGCACGAAGAGTTCCGTACCATTATCTATAATAATGGCAAACATTCACGTTTGTTGTATGGGAGACCCCATAAATATTTAGTTTAGTATTTGTTGTTGTAGCGGCAACAGAAAATAATTGAAAGGCATCTGTGAAAATTTCAACTGTCTATCGCGGTTCCTGAGATACAGACGATGACAGACGAACAGCAGAGCCGTAGTAATACGGTCCCGTTTTTCTCTTTGGGTACGGAACCCTAAAAAGTCGTGTTAGTTACAACATACCTTGTTCCCCCGTCAAACAACGACGATGAGCGCGTCAAAGAAGATGCAGATTTTACAAAATGTTCTAAGAGGAACAAAGAGTAAAAGGTGCAATCCCTTGCCTACATCTTTATTTAAACACGGCACATAACTTCATACTTACTTAAATAAAAGGAACAGTTAAATTATAGTAATACCTTCCCCTTAACAGTTTCAAGTACTATCAACATTGAGTACTATTTCTTAGCAAATAAAGTACATTGTCGGTTGAAAACAAAATAGTGCTTTAGTGAGTAATATGTGGTGTTTTAACGGTGACTGATTAAGGCAGATTAAATGTGGGGCAACCATGCGGTTAAACGATTCGGGGAATTTCCTTTTTAATTCTCAAATGCAGTGTTTCGGCCCATTAGCACGAAAGGGTCGTGGGACGAAACAATAAATGATCATGAACGACTGAATAGAGATTGGAGACGGCTAAAGCTTGGTCATGATATACAATATAAATAAAATTAAGCATCTATTTGTAATGTCCAAATAACAGCTTTTACCAAATGCATATGAAAGTTTATAATACGATATCTAGTATAATATCAAAAAATATTTATTATTTTTTTTGTCTGCATGTCTCTTTGTTCTGGATAATCTCCGACACAGCTGTACTGATATTGACGTTACTTTCACTGCCAGATAACTGATATTCTAAAGAGTAAAAGAGTAACTTAGGCTACTTTTATTTAAGAACTAGCTGCGAATTATTTTCGAACTCACTACATTTCTTTCTGTACATAAATATCTCAGAAACGACTCATCCGACTTCGTTCTGGTTTTCGGCAATCCGAATTCTGTTCCTGAAGATTCCGAAGAAGTTTTTAAATCAAGTCGCATTACCCATGATCACGAATAGAATTAGTTCCCTACAATTTAAAAACATAGCTGATTAAATATGTCTACCGTAAAACGAGTCTTGGGTGGTCAGACAATAAGATAACCGATCATATTTATATGAATTCAGATATTATCCCTCATGTTGTTGAAGAATCGTGGCCGCCCTGGCAGCGGTCAACGACTGCGAGCCTTGGCATTGACGCTACTTACATCACCGCCACCTGCCAATGCTAACATTCGCCAATCGCCAATGTTACATTTCCGACATTTGTTTCCTTTTTAGGGTTCCGTACTGAAAAGGTAAAACGGGGCCCTATTACTGAGACTGATCTCATCACCGATCTCATGAACCGTGATAGACTGTTGAAATTTTCTCTGATGATGTATTTTTATTGCCGCTGTAACATTGAAAACTAAAAAACAGTATAATATTAATATTTAAGGGGGCTCCTATACAACAACAATAACTTTTGCCATTTTTAATAATGGAACGGAACCCGTCGTGCGCAAGTACGACTCGCACTTGGCCAGCTTTTTTATATGTAAGAAATAATAAGAAAGCAAAATGTTTACACCGTAAATAAACAACATACAAAAACGACACAAACAACAACAAAACAGAATACATCGGACACAATGAACTCTCTTGGCCTCCATTTACTCACAGCTATTTAAGGCTCTAACTTATTAGTTTTTGTAAGTAAAAGAGTTTACGTCGGTCATGGCCTTAAGGGTAGGAGTCCACCGGCTCGCATTTTCCGTAAAACTATCCGGTACTGTCGCTCGACGTTCCCTTGTACTGCCGAAAATGCGATTCCGTTAGGGTAGATCTTAGACTAAGAAAAGTCTGTCTAAGGTTTGTCTAAGAGGTAAATCTACACCAATCTTTCAGAACAAGACTGACGTAAACTCATTTAGTTTCAAACGTGTTATTACAATAAGCTTCGTAGATAAATGAACTATTCGCAAAATGACGCCCATGAATTTTTGGTACTAAAAGTGAGGCCCTAAAATATTGTATGTTATTAATTGGACTTTACTCTCATGAATGTAGAAAAATATATTTACCGCAAACAATTTTGATTGGGTCAATTGGGTGTCAAAACTTAGTCTGCTTACGAATTTTAAACCGACGAAAAAAACGGAGGAGGTTTTATGTCGAAACGTATATGTTTTTTAGATGGTGAATGTAGAGGTGGTATTTGGCAATTTTTTATTTTGTATTATAAAAAGTTCTTTATAAATTGGTGTGTCTACAGCTTTCTGATAACACATCAAGTTATTAGTTAATAGTTTAATATTGTCCGGTTTACGTTCGTGGGACAGGGCGTGCCGGGTTTGTTTTTACAATGAAGTTGTTAAATTTTACTCTTGGTTTTTTAAGGTTTTCGGCGCTAATTTGATACGGCTGCGTACATTATTTTATAACGACAATAGATGGATGTTCGTTTCTCTTTAAACTAACTTCGGTTTTTACGAGTTATCATTGTATACATTTTTGTATAAGTTTTGTAGTTTCGATGGTAGTAACGGCCACTCTCAGCCTCTACGCCAAACGTGTCTTCTACCACTGAATTGGTTTTGATGACAAACCAAACTGTACCTACATAGGATACTTTGCGTCACTCAGCTAGTAATACAAATTAAGTTACTAATTAAGTAATTATTTTTTCAGGTACGTTCAACAACTGAAATGTCATGAGTAAGCGTTTACGCCGCGCCTGTCGCATAATATGTCATTATTGAAACGGTAAGTAAACGCGATTCGAGCTCAAATATCTGCTGACCAGGTCACAAAGGTTGTCAGGTTAGGTAAACTCTAGTATGGTGACCATACATCATTGTTATTGCGGATAGTAACATTAGTAGTCCAAGTCCGAGGCCATTAGACACATGCTAGACGTCTACTACGCGTCCCAGGCGACCATTTGCGCGGTTTAATAGAACATCTGGTCTAAGGAAAGAAAGAAAGAAAGAAAGAAAATACATTTATTTGCAACAATAAAACACAAACAACAATGAAACAAGATAATTACTAATTCACATAAATTATTGTTACAAAAAGGTCGCAACTCAGCATGATGCTGGCTGTGGGCATACAGCGCTGGGCTTCCGTTAGGACCATTTCGTGATTTCGCGGCACGGACGTACAACCAGACAATACAAAAAGCCAAAAGACTTGAGGCTACTACCGCGCGTACACCCTTACTATTTACGGTAATACTAATATTTTTCTTGACCTTAGAACTAATGCCACAGGGTGACGAGCGCAGTGCAGTGCCGCTCAAGATTCTGCAATGCAAAGTTCTGGGTGGCACTTAACCCGTTATGGGCAGTGCCACAAATCGTCAGGTAAACTACTGGTTCGATCGAACGATGACGAATCGCGTCTATGTAGAAGCGGCTTTACCCGGGGTCTCGCCTGCTTTGTCCAAACTTCCCCTTAGGCATCAATTTTCAAAGAACGTTGAAGTGCAATATCGTATATCATTAGCAGGTAGCATCAACCTATTAAGTTCCCACTTAGTGCCCCATAACTAATGGTCACCTCGTAATGTAATTTATACGAATCAACAGTCTAAGCAAATTCTTACCTAGTTACATACGATACTCAAAAGTAAACAAAGAAATTCCTATGAAAATGTTTCCATGTTGGTGCTTACTCGACAATTATTATGAGCAATTTAAATGCCTATTTGTAAAGTGCAGAATTGCCACATAAACTTACAGTAGGTAGGTATTTACTTAATAGACCCACGTGACACTGTTTTACCCGACTGTCGAAGTAGGATTATGTTTTATTAAAAGGTGTGCGAGTGGTGAGACGAGAAGGTAGTTTGCCTAATGGTAAGCGCCGTGCTTGCTCATATGAACTCGTCGTTGTCCGTATGATATAATAAGTTGAAATCTGCGGCACGTTTTTTATAAATGCCATGTAACAGTGCTACCTAAAAACGTTTGACTATCAATGGTATCCGTTATATACACTTTGTGGCCGAATGCGGCATACAATGTGGGGCAAAAGCAGATTTTTTCATTTGCGGCGAACTTCCGTGGGACGAATATGGCATAAATCACAAGTACGAATGTGAGGGTCGACATTATGACTTTATTGTTTAGGTGGATATTTTGTAAATGTGGGACGAATAGAGCAATGCAAAGTGAGTGGGTTCGGACCTTGAGGTGACCAGACGTGGGACGAAACGCCCCATACCCCAAATATCATTTCTGAAAGTCGTTACTCGTTACTCAAATCCTTGCACCAAATTTCACAAAAAAACGATTATCCATATTGTAGTATCGAAAACTGTTAACAAGTTGCGTTACTATGTTTATTCATTATTCGTTATTTACGGAACCCCTCTGTGCATAGACCAACACGCACTTGGTCGGCTTTAAATTTGCACGCCACTGAAAATTAAACAGAAAATTATAACAGTCGAACTTTCTCACGTTCCACCGAATATAATTCCAGGTATATAATTGTACAGCCGACAAACAACACAATACTAACAACAACAACACAGTCCCACGAATAAACCCCCTGTATTTATCTTTCTATAATTGTGCCAAAATTAGGCACAAGACCTCTCTAAGAGAAAGATAAGAAATATTTGCACCTCAGACTAACAAAACGAAAACAACTAACTTCTAATTACTTATAAATACGTTCCAGAGAACAATCAGTTACGTTCACAATAAGGACTAGCGCATAGATACAACTTTTAGATGAGCAACTAGTTGTAATACGTATAAGAATTTACTAACAACTAACTTTTACCTGTATAGCAAAGCAATACCCACAGAAGAATTCAAAATCCACCTTTTCGATCATCTCAAGACACATCAATCGATGCATATCTATTTGTCATTTGTCTATACTAAAAACATCAAATGAGGACGATTACCGTTACGATTTTGTGTCCGCCTGTCCCTAGAACTGTTTTGTCTCGGCAACAGTTGAGTGTATGCGCTAGACCTTACTTATTACTTATCCCACACAACAATCACTTACGTTAAGATACAGGTCTGCCGCAGATAAGGCGGCAGTACACAGTTCCCTGACCCACCTATCGGGTGATCTCAATCACGCGTAATAATTAATATTCGGCGGTACAGAATATACGCGTGTTGCTGAGCAAAAAGTGGCTGTACATCGCTCGCCTTGCCATGTCTGTGGTCAATCGCGGATATTGATATGAGCGGCAGATGCTCGGATTTGCTGCCAGGGTCCCGTCCGTATGTAAATGTCGTGAGGGTAACTCTTTTACAATGCTAGTTAACTTCATTGCAGTTGGCTGTATGCCATTTCTTAATTCTTTTTTGTTTGTTTTAGTTATGGCTTCGCACGGTTTGTGCATTTAGCCAGTGACAAGTATTAATGTCATTTGTTAAATGCTAATAACTTTGGATATTATATAGTCTGTGTTACCACAGAGTATCACATATTAAAAAGTTGATACACAGTCACCTGCAGGTGACGAGCACGAAGTGCTGTTGTCATTAAATTTATTTTTCGATTCTTCGAATTTTGAATTCCAAATGCGTACCTACGTTTTCAGTTTTTCACTAACTTATGAACCAAAAGTTGTGTTATATATTTAAACATCGAATGTAATTCCTGGCTCCCTCTCCTTACTGTCTGTTTTTATGGTTATTTCAACAAGCTGCCTAAAAATGATAATAATTTATCACCAATCTTTGTCAACACTCATTCAGTATTATTAATCTAACTAAACATCATCGTAACCTTTGTTTGGAATAGAATATCAGATGGCAGCACCTACAACAAGATTTATACAGCACTTATAGCTCAAACGATCCGCTTGTACCGTTACAGGGCCGCGGTACCCTAAAAGCAACAATGTATGCGAAATAGTTGCGAACCGGACCCATTTCTCGATGATAGTGCAGGTCAGTGTACAAACAGAGACATAAATATGGAGATAATGATATTTAACTTTTGTTTGGTGGCTTGGGCACGCGGGTTTTCTTGACCGGAAATGATTATGAACATAAGGTTTATCATGGAGTTTATTATACTATGTACAACTTGCCTACTATTTAGATAATACGAGTATATTGTATTGAAATCGTAAAAGTATAAATTACAGTAAAATTGACACTTAAATAATTAAAATTCGATGGCTACAGTACAATAATGTATTGTTTATAGTTTTATATGCTTCCGATTTACTCCAGACATATATATTTAAATCAATCTGCTGGTATATTTGTTGTTGTGTAATTCTATAATTTCTCATCGATAATATTATAAATATAAAACCTGCAATTTTCCTTGCACACTTTAAAACGAATTGGCACATACAAACAGACAAATAAATTCTACTTCAATCAATCAAGAAACGCGATATACAGTGCAGAATAACATTTCTGCGAATAAATTTAGATAAACTTATTTTATAAATGTTAAATAAGTATCTGAAGACCAAACACCTACAGTTTATTTTGCACATAAGATAAGAATGCTTATTTCGCTTTTATCTGTTAAGTACTAGCTGTACCGACAGACGTTGTCTGGTCATAGATATATGAGAAAAAGCGAATTATCGTTTTTCTCTCTTCTTCGTAAACTTTCACCATGTTTAAATTATTTATTCTGCTATTCGGAACGGAGACGAATCCAACGAAGCAAAGATCATAAAAATCAGTCCAGCCGTTCTCGAGTTATAAATGGTGTAACTACCAAGATTTTCTTCTACTATATATTTTTTTTTTTATAATTATTAATAATTATTTTATTATAGGTATATTTTTGTATTTGTTATGCATTTTCCCGCGGCTTCGTCCGCGCAGACGCGTAAGTTCATGCAGATAAAAGTACTAGGTATATCCGTCTCCAAAGTTATCTATTTCTTTATTTCTTCACCAAAAATTATCAAAACTGATTTAGCTCGGGCCGACGACATCAAAAGAGTCGCAGGCAACCCGTGGATGCAAGAGGCAAATTGTCGTTCGGTGTGGCGGTCTAAGGGGGAGGCCTATGTTCAGCAGTGGACGTCTGCAGGCTGATGGTGATGATGATGTTGATGATGATGATAATGATGATGTTGATGATGATGATGATGATGATGATGATTTAGCGGGTTAGATGTGAAATAAAAACAGACAGATAGACATATGTTATAATTTACAATTCGTATGTATGTAATACGTAAAGAACTGACCTAGTATTTGCTAAATGCGATGTACCAACACGGATTCTTTATCTGTTATTTTTTATTAGGTATTATTTGTTGCTTTGTATCTTGCATGCCTACTACAATGTTTGCACTCGCACGATAACCCGTCTGAAAAACTGCGTCTTTTTAGAACTCAACGCCTTCCTGTGTAAACATATTATTTGGTAGATAAAATATAATAATCATATAAAATTCATGTGCGATCAATTTTAATTAACTCGTGTTTAATCAATAAATTTTATTATTCAATTGGAATCGATACCTACCTGACTTGATATAAAATTGTATGATTGAAACGACTTATGTACTTGCGACAGAGATCTACCCCTTCTCTCTTACGATTTTTACGATTGGCACAGTAGGTACTTACTACTATTGTGATAGAAAAAGAAAAAGATAAAAATAAACAATATGAGTAGATACATAGCAAATATTATTCAGTTTTCATTGGCAATGCTAAATATACTAATGTTAGTTACTACGTTACTTGAAAACCTTATGATCAACTAGCTGTTGCCCGCGACTTCATTGCGTATCCCATGTCTTTTATCGAGATTTAATCTATCTCTGTTCCAAAATTAATCAAAATCGGTTCAGCCGTTGTGTCGTAAAAATGCAACAAACAAACAGTGTTACTTTCGGCTTTATAACATTCATATCGATTTCCTCAACATCTTAAATTGTTTATTATAGCTAGTTTTTTTTCCGTATGGGGCATTTCGCACCACCTCCACACTCCACAGTGCGAATTACAAATGCTTTACAAGGAGTCTTTCGCACTACATACGGACCATACAAAGAGTAATAACTCATATATTTTTCACGGGTCAATTGGCACCGCTACTAAAAGTATTCGTGAAATAGAATATCCATAGTCTCTGAACGTTGCCCTACTCTACATCGGACACGACACCCCATTGCTCATTGTTCCGTCTAGATGTGTATCGCATTCTGATCCCAACCGTTATTCTTTACACGATAGAACTGCATTCTCTGCCGGGGTATTCTGTACCGGGGCAAAGTACTTATGCATGTACGAAAAGAACCTGCGCAGCTTTAGGGTTTTGGTGACAGTTTGGGATAAGCATTTTTGCTTCATTTTACATCTCATTTTTTCAGGTTCTTAGACTGATTTGTTTTTTTTTTATAAAGTTATTTGAAAACGTACGTCTCCAAGTACCCCATGCAAGACTGTTGTTTTTTTTTAATAAATTCTATGGTACTAACCCCCGGTTTCTAGAACGTTTGTTGGCGTTGACAGTAGATTAAAACTATCGTTGCCTCTATCTGACACTAAGCAAATGACAAGGATGGCAATAGAATTAATCTGTTGTCAACGCTGACTGACGTTTCAGAAACTGGGGGTTAGTCGTTATTTGTAACCAATAATTATACCTACCCATAATCAGCGGGCGTAATAATTACGAAGAGACTCCTGAAAGTGGTAGAAGATAAAGAGGTGTGTCAGGATCGTAGCATAATATGGAAGAAGTAGTCTCTGCCTACGCAAACAGGAAAAAGCGGGACTGTATGTATATGTGTATGGTTGTACCTATATGTAGGTACATGTAGAATTATTTCGCAGCCCCTGAGCTCATAGCGTAAAGAGCTATTACCTCTTCAAGTGGCATTCGAACAGTTTAGATAAGATGCCACAGCTACACACGAGTACAAAAAAAAATGCAATGTCAACGCACAGCACACGTAATGCCCCTAGTGTAGTGGATGACAAAACGCGGTGGTGACCATTTACCATCAAGGTAGGCCGTTAGATTGTTTACCGTCAATTTTGAGTAAAAAAACCTACACTTCGTTCCAATGTTCCGCTCGACTCCATCGCTTACTATAATAATATTCAGAATCGCCCAGCACTGTTGAATATATCGGCACATGTTCGATTCGGCGCCGATACGATCGGCAGATGTCGGGGGTTAATTACTTTCGCGAGCCGATTGTCGGCGCGCCACACTTACAAAGAAACTGGAGTGAGTAGCAGGTGACCTCAAAGTTGATTTGCGAAATCAGCTCTGCAGATTACATTTCTAGACGACTATTTTTGCGCTAGTCGAAAAAACTAAGTTCAGACCGAACAATAGTGAGTTTTTCAGTAGGTACGGTGGTAATAGGATTGGATGAGGGGATACCGGCCTCTGTCTGTCAGGTAGTCTAAGGACCCCTGACGTGGCTTAACGATGGCTATGACTCGATAACAACCGGGGCCCGCGTGCCTTCTGAAGTGCAGCGGAATGACCGCGCGGGCACAAAACCGTACCTAATGGTAGACGTCTTCATTTGTCGTAGCGAGGGCCAAAATATGGCAAATCGAAAACGTTTACATTAATGTGCATCGGCGGTCTAGGAGCAGAGCGATTAAAATAAATCAGCGTGATATTTCATTATGAGCAGGAACATGTTTTTTTTTCTATAATGCAGGAAACTAGCAGATCATTCGTTTCATGGCAAATGCCACGCCAGCCCAACAACCGCTCCATTAAGTCACGAGTACAATTCGGCCAGCTCTTTAAAAATAACAGATGTTCATTCTCATACCTATAGTATGAATAAACAATGAATGGTTCATAAAAATATGTCCGGAGTCCGGACGCCGCGTCCTCGCTAAATATAGACCGGACCGAATCCGTCATACGTCGGGGAATCCGGAAATATCCCAGTCTGGTTTCAGTTATACCTCCAGTCTGTACAGGATATAGACGGAAATTAGACTTTTTTAAGGGGAAAAATGCCGCCACATCCGATCCCACAAAACCCCCCTGTGAGCAGTCCTCCGCTGAAATGGGGTAAGATAGGGCTGCGCTAGTATTCGCAATCCTTGCCCCAGCCTTCGCTATCTTGGCCCGGGTGGTATCCGGGCCTAAGGTTTATGTGGGAAATCTGAGACACCCTACCCTATAGACAGATTTTCTACTTGAAGTTGGTAGGTCGCCAGTCGGGTATACCTTAGTGACCTACCACCATGCAACCCTAACTTTCTAATCTAATTAAGGTCGATATTTGACTTAGTTTTGCTACCTGCTTTGCGCCCGCCTACATCGATATACTACCTACCATTTGCTTATACGTTAACACTGACCGCCGGTTAACGATACACAGTTGGATAAACTGGCCGTTTATAGTCCATAAGTTACTGCTCCATAGATTTGATGTCCACAATCCACACTGAACAAACAATGGTAATGTAATCTTTGTGTCCATAACACGTAAAAAAAAATCTACCTGCATTTCATGACAAATGAAAATAACAAAATATTCGCAGCAGATTCTTCAATATTTTTTAATTTTAATTATTTTTTTTTAGTAACAAGATGATCAATTCTTTAACTGTTGAGAAACTAACTAGTCGTTACGCAATCTGGTCTTATTGTGATCTAGTTCAAACGCAATGTACGTAGTACATAATATTGCGATGTATTCAAATCGAACCATATTGCGATGTAGTCAAAAGTTAGTCTTAAAACGACCTTTATAGTCATATTGACATGTAGCCATAACTCATAAGGTCCTAACCCATATAATCGAGCATTATACTAGAATGTAGAAATTTAAAAATATAAGTATTCCGAAAGATGAAAAAGATAAATATAAGTTACCACACAACACGCGCTGTGTAGGTACGTCACATATAATTGTGTTGCTACGTCATTATCTTTTTAATCTTTAATTAAGTTCATGATTTAAACCAAAACAATGTTCTTTGAGACAGCCGGAACCTTATCGTGAGTTGCTTTACATTGAAAGCTATCGGAATCATCTTCAAACATAAACAACGAGACTATAACAGTTTCTGCGCATGCATTTTTTTCTTATGCCACAAATCAGTACACGATAGCGCGGAGTGATGAAATATATCTATAAAAAAATATGTCTTGACACTTTGCCCCAGTTAAAAATGAATGATATGTGCCGATAACTAGCGTAGGCAGGTACTGTGTGTTGCCACATTGTATCGGTAGCGTTAGCAACATCTTATATCTTTAAATGAGCAATTCTTGGAATTATTGGAATCTCGGAATCGGCTCATATTAGGTAACCAGTTCATATTTTTTTATTATTCTATCGGTAAGATCGAAAATATTATTATTATTTCATAATTTTATTAGTAATTCGTACTTAAATATAATTTCCAAAAAATACAATTTATAAAAAAAAAAAAAAATAACTGTCATCCAAATATTAATGTAAAAAATGTGTTAACACCCAATAGCATAATATACATGTATAATGGATACCTGCTATTGCGAAACTTAAATATTAAAAGGTTATATGCGGATTACCTTTGCTACGTGCTTCGATGATATGTTAAGTCAACGGTCCCGGTTGACATTTATTGATAGTAGTCGTTAAGCCACGTCAGAGGTCCTTGGCAGGCCTGCCACAATCTGACACCATAGGTCATCATTGTCTGATTTGGCAAATTACTAACTGCCGAAATTAATAATCAATCCGATCCAAATTTTGCTATCTGGGATTGATATCACAATCCATTTATAGGGTCAAACGTGCCAATAACCGATCCGTGGATTGGTTTATAAAGGCACGTAGATTGGAAATCGATCGAATGATAGGCAGCAATCCAAGATCGATATCAATCTTGGATAGGAGATACAATATTAATTTCGGCTGTAAGACGCAATCATGTTATTGTACCCAGCAGTAGATCTAAGTAGAAAAATCTTCTGTCAATGCATTTTGGTACCGCGGCTGCTGACCGTACATCCCGGTGGTACGTTCCTACGCGAGCGGTTGTTTGCACCGCCCACAGTCATAACTGCAGTCCGACCTGACTTACAAGCTTTTCCCTTTACAGAAAAATGTATATGAGTAGGTATAGGTTATTGTATCCTGTTTAAAAAAAATTATTTTCACAGACATCCTTATCCGAGTTGGAAGGTTAGTATTAGAATATTTAGGTACTAGCATAGTTTTTATAACTTTAAAATCTCTATCGAAGATTCACGTAGCGTTTATTAGCTTGACAGTTGAGATTGCCAAAATATAGACGAGAAGAACGATTTTAAATGGGTTCTATTCTGAACGGATAAAATATTGGTAAGATCTAAAATTAGTGACTCCTTACAGATTTTTTGATGCAGGAGAGTAATGATAAAAGTACGTAGTTCACCTGTCGATGACAAGCGCAATCTTGCGCGTTGTGAGGGACTCTATTGCGCCTGTCGCCCTGCGAAATTGGTTGAGAAATATCATTTGCCTGGTCATTCGACGGGAATAAAAGTGTGATTGCAAACTGTTGCAGAAATAATAAATACAGGAGATTTGATAGTTTCCGACGCAGGTTTGTGCGTAAGTGCCCTTGCCTGCAGAAGTGAGTTTGTGACTTTCTAGTTAACGACCAAACTAGGTGCTATCGGATTCCGTTTTTATTCTCCTAGATTGCGAACCAAGGTTTATTTAGCAACTACATACGAATGACTGAACACTCCGGTGTCCAGTAGTTTAAACTAAAGCCGACGATGTCCAATTCTCAGAAGAGAATCGAAATTTGCCTATATTACGAGTATAAATATGTACAAGTACAATATATTTAAATGTGCCATAAAAGCAATGCCCTGTTGCGACATAGTGACATCCGGTGTTATTTTACGGCGATGCAGGAAAGTGCATTGTTTACATTGGCGTACCGTATCAGTGTTAGTGGAAGCCGTAAGCGATAAACGTATCGATCGCAGATAACATTGGGAAGTGGGTTATTTTAGCCAAAATACTTTAATCATTTTATAGGTCCTACTTTTTTTCAGGATCGATTGTGTCTATCTAACATTGACAGCGACACACCGTAGGTAATTAGCGCTTACCACAGATGTGTCTAAATATTAGTGTGTATGTAGTGTATGTGTCTAAATAGTAGTGTATGTGTATAAAACTTTTGTGGTAAGGCGACTATAGCTCTTTTACAAGACTGTATCACACACCAAAATATAAGATTACCAGCTGCTCCCCGCGGATTCACCCGCGTTCGATATTATCCCACGAAAACCGTTCATTTTTATGGCATAGAATATCCTATTTTCTATTCTAGAACCTGGACTAACGGTCTGCCATCTAAGTGTGTACCGTTGGTATACTATGACTGAGAATCGGTCAAAGTACGAGATACCAACGAGTGCGTTAAAATCCGTACATTATATTGCCTATTTGAAGTATTCGAAGCTTCTACTAAGAAGAAGTAATGGGAGAGGCATATTGGAACTTTTTCCTGGTATTGTGGGAGCGGATGTGTCTCATCGCGGTTTAATACCTTGAGCTATGTGACGTTTCCTAAATTATTAAAATACTGTAAGAGTTAAGAGTAAGGTTATGTGTCTTAGTAGGCACACTTGACTATAGGATAAGTCTAAAAATCGCAATGTGTGACGTCATTTGGCTTGCGGTGCAGTTCGTAGGACCTGAAGCTGAGGCCAAAGTTCGATTTAGTTACGTATGCGGTCCACTCTTCTGATAGAGTCGTACTTATCGACGATGGTCACATACGAGTATCTTGAGCACCAATAATCATCATATTACATACATTTACATACAGTAACGTAGGTATTTAGGTACCTATTAGGTACCTACCTATTAGGTAATTTGTGAGATTTTTGGCATACTTAAAGTACCTATGCCAAAAATGTCACAACTTCCTCCCACATTTACGTCACAAATCTTATCAGCCATTGTACTTGTTCGAAATGTAGACTTTGCTACGTTAAATCCTAATTATCACCTGTATCATGATGACGTGTGAATTTCCCCCTTTGTATGTATACGAAGGTGTGCTTGTGTGGGTGTCATAGGACACGTCACCAGGGCGGAATGTTAGCTAGGTGTGAATTTGCATTAGATTTGCGATAAGCAAATTACAGTTTTCCTTCTAACGGGAAAAGTCCCCTGCTTTATGGTGATTACCTAAATTTAGGGTAAATACTGTTTTTATTTACCCTGTATTATCCCATGGGTTGAAACATTGCGAAAGTAAAAGCCTTGGTTATCTACATGCTTATTAGGAATCGCAATAGATGGGCCGACGACGTCAAAAGAGTCGCAGGCAACCGGTGGATGCAAATTGTCGTTCGGTTTGGCGATCTGAGGGGGGCCTATATTCAGCGGTGGACGTCTTCAGGCTGATGATGATGATGATATTAGGAAATACGTACTTATGTATATATTCCCTGTGGCAACCCTGCAGTGACGTGACGTTTCCTGGGCGTATTATGTGGGTAGTTACACATCGGGCGTGTAATCGGTTATCGACACACCTTTGCAAATCGCAAATAATAATATGAATAACAATGTACGGGGAAAATTGTTTTAGGGACAAGTTGACTTTTTGACGTCATAATCTGTACTGGCGCCAGGGATAGATGGAACATGTGGGTTGCGTCGGATTTCGAATCTGTTAACTTTGCCTGTATACCTCGGGTCAATTAATAGTCTACACTCTTAGTATAACCAAATTCCTGCACTCTAAATTCTACCTTCAGTTTTTATTAATCGTCTTACTGGAGATTTATATTAATTTGTTTTTTTTCTTATTTGTCAGTATTATTGTCGGCTTATTCCAGAAATCCCCTGGCAGTTCACCTTAGACAGGGCATATTATCCGTCGTATCATAAAATATTAGACCAGAGTTTTACAAAAAGCGAGGGTTAGACGTCAATTAGGGGAGAAAATATTTAGACACATCGGTTCAACTCTGGTTTAATTTGTTTGTGGTAAGACTGCGATGTTTTAGTCGATGTTTATTTTCTGTGGCAGTCCACTTGCTCAATGACATGAGAGATGTCGTGGATGAGCGATAATCTGTGCGTTTTGCAAATCAACGACGACGGGTTCGACTCCTTGGGCCCGCACAAATGACTTATTTTCAAAAGCACTAATTGCCATCGCATCCTTAGAATAATAACATCGCATCGTTCTTTGATGGTGCTTTCGACACGTTAAGTGATCGATTCAGGTTGTTGTAGATTGATATCAGTAGTCAATCCACGTCAGAGCCAATAGAGCGGCTTGACACCCTCTGACATCATAGACCAGTACTGCCTCTTTCGACAAACAATAATTTAACATAATTTTATCTTACATCTACCACCTACTTACCTGAATTCAATGAACTCATAGAATCATCAAAGTTATCTTTAATTATTTCTCACATCATTTATGCAAAGACAATCTGTCAACTTAACCTATTTGATTACACGATTAATTTGCATAATATCGTGTGTAATGGGAAAAACCGCAGCAATACTGTAATAATAGAATTAGTTCTAAGTATTTGCACCGTACCGAACAGGCGCGTTGCAGTGCAGTATGGACGTCGCGGAAGAATTTACAGCTCAAAATTTTTGGGTTTATCAGATTGCGGTTTCATATTATCTTTATTGCAATTAACTGGAAATGTATTATCTGGTATCTTCGGCGTTGTAAAAGTTGCCGTAAGCGACGTCAGTGTGCCGGTTGGCATCGACGACGTCAGGGTGCCCGTCGGCGACGTCAGGGTGCCCGTCGGCGACGTCAGGGTGCCCGTCGGCGACGTCAGCGTGCCCGTCGGCGTCGGCGTCGTTAGATTCTAGAAGATTCTATCACATTCACTAATTTGATATAATCGTTCCAGACTCTAGCACAGTCTAGAGACAATAACATGACGTTTGGAAACTTCACGTATTGTGTCAAGATACCCTGCTGCCTGTTACACTATACGACCAGTTCCAGGTACATTAGCGGTGATTATGTTAATTTTAATAGGTTCTAAACCTATTTCAGTAAACGGTAAATACTGTTTCGTGATAACTCGTGCGCGATTTTTGCATAGCTTTTGCGTTTCGAAATTCATGCGGGCTGCATTATGATGTGACCGAACTTAACTACTGTACAGCGCTTATCGAAAATACCGTGGCTTAAGTAAGTGCTTAATTTCAACTTGCAATTATCCCTGTTGACAGGAATAAGTAAACTACTTATACGTTTCATAGAACTGTAACTAGGGTCATGGAAACACAGCTAGTGAAAATGACTTGTGTTTAAAACTGGCCGAGTGCGAATTGGACTCGTACACGAAGGATTCCGTACCATTATCTATACAAATGGCAAACATAAATCACTTTTGTTGTATGGGAGCCCCCTTAAATATTTAATTATTTTATTCTGTTTTTTTTTTAGTATTTGTTGTTAGGTGTGGCGAAAATAGAAATACATTTGAAAATTACAACTGTCTAACTATCACGGTTCAAGAGATACAAGCCTGGTGACAGACGGACAGAAGGACGGACTGATGGACAGCGGAGCCTTAGTAAGAGGGTCTCGTTTTACCCTTTGGATACGGAACTCTAAAAAGCGTGTTTAGTTAAAATAATTATTAAGATTAATTTTCCTTAATTAATGTACTACTAACATGGTATTTATAGGTTCGTTGTCGCTAATTGGGCGCTAGTTTAAGGTATTTTTTTATTTTATTTACTTTTTTTGTTTTACGAAACGTACACTAGAATTTCTCCTGCATCGTGGGTACCACTTACAGACGTATAATTTCACATAATACTCATCACACCCAGACCAGAAACAGAAACTGTGGATCACTCAAATATATGTTCCGGGCGGGAATCGAACCCGCGACTAAGCGCAGCAGTCCGAGCGCTCAGCTACTAAGACATGAAACCAAAAAAAACCGGCCAAGTGCGAGTCGGACTCGCGCACGAAGGGTTCCATGCGACAATAAAAACGGCAAAACAATCATTTCTGTTGTATCTAGAAGCCCCCCTCAAATATTTATTTATATAGGCTGTATATTATGTATAATGTATATCATGAACAGTAATAGTTAGGCAGTTGAAATTTTCACAAAATTTATGTTGCCGCTATAGCAACAAAGTTTGTTGATCATAAAATACAGCCTAGTGACAGACAGACGAACGGACAGCGGAGTCTTAGTTATAGGGTTTTGTTTACCCTTTGGGCACGGAACCCTAAAAACATTTAAAATAGGCACGGATAAAAAACATTATAATACTCGTAAATGTCAACTCGTAAGTACATTTCCGTACCTACCTACGGGAAACATCTGCAATGAACAACCTTAATGCAGGTATAGCTTCAGACGGTCCGCTGCGAACCGTCCGTCGATAAATTCGCCGCAACAGTGACCTTTCTGTTCCGATAGCGAAGGCTCCACCTCCACTTCCGGTGCCGGACATTCTTCCCATAGCGAGCGGGTCGCCGACCTTTAGAACCTTGCAGTGTACTTCATGTTGTCTTTATCTATAGGCATACATGTAGGTTAGTTTCGCAAAAATTCGAAAAGGGTAGGTATAGCTTCAAGTAAAGAAGGAGGCTCTCAATTCGATTGTATTTTTTTTTTTGTTTTGTTACCTCATATCTTTCGACTGGGTGAACCGATTTAGATGTTTTTTTTTTATTTTAAAGTGTATACTTCTAATGTAGAAATTTTATCAATAGCTGCTCGGTAGTTTGGTTTTTAAATCACAATAACTGGAAATATTATAGTACTTTTAATGGGTTGAAGTCGGTTCATTTTTCTTAAAGATTATTCGTATGATTTTTTGCTTGAATATTTAATTGTTCGTACCGATATATTGTTATTTAGACGGAACTTAGCACCTATAATCGGTAACATAAGGAAACAATTATTTTTTTATTATGCCTAAAAATCCCGACAGACAAAATACGAACATTACTTCTTTAATTACAACTTTGCGTATTATGAGGCGTGCGGGGTAAACACCGATAACTTAAGAGCTAAACATTTATTTTGGCTTAGTGTTTCTGCATTTAAATTAATGTTTATAATGGGTAATTTTTTGAGTTATTGACTTTTACCCCGCACTGTGGGCGTGGGCATGCCGAGGTGTAGTAAATTTAAAAATAAATGAGATATTTCATTTAGTAACAGCGTGCGTGAAGCAACGAATTTGCAAGCCCATGGTTGTCGTTATAAGGTATTTAGAAAAATAAACGATGGCGGTACATGCTATTGTACCGTATAGTCATGTCGGTTTATTACCAACACTGCTATTGCAAGTTTTCTGAATATAAACTTATAGTAATAAATATTGAAATAAAACTCTAAACCAATGAATTACTTCGTGAGTATCCCGTTTTGGGAATGAACAATATGTATTGTTAGCGAAGGAGTTTGGTTTTCCTGTCCGAGATTCGATATTGGATCAGAGCTAGAAAAGAAAACGTCTATTTTCGAACTCAAACCGCGCTCAAACAATAATTAATAAAATATTTCATCATATTTTTTGTTTTTATTGTACTACTAGCAGACACGGCCACGCGTTGCTGTGGCTAAGGTTTTTGTTATTGCGACTATAAATTGAGATGTAAGCTACCCTATCTTTCAAGTTAGATCAAACTGCACGCGCTGTGCAAATTTGATTAAAATCGGTCAAGTAGTTTAGGAGTCCATTGAGGACAAACATTGTGACACGAGATTTATATATATTAAGAAGAAAGATTTGTCAATAACATTTATGTGTTTGTCTTGTGAAACTGCGATATGATTGCCTACATAATCCCAGTGCGAGCACAGGTACCAAGCAATGTGTTTTTTCACTGATAGAAAGCCGGTTCTGAACTTCCACCCCTTTCTTTCTCTTTTCCCCAGTGACATGACTGATTCATCCCGGGTAACGGCTTTTTGCGGGGAAATCGGGGGTTTTTCATACAAAATAATGGATGCGAAAAAAATGCCTAATGCGAATCAAATAATAATATAGGTATTGAAAATGATTTGCCTAATATTATAAAACTACACTATTCCGAGTGATATAAATGTGATTGGCTGTTGTCTAGATAATGCGGAGATATTTGGGAAAACGAGATATGCGCGTGAAACCGCGGTATGCAGCTAGTTAAGTCTATAAATATATCGATAACTAGGTTGGTAAGTGCGCCTGCCCATCACTGGGCGTTCCTTCCTGCGCTCCACATCCGCTTAGGACTGGACCACACGCGACGCTCTCTGGAGACATTTTTTTTTTTTTAAACGTAGCCCCACACTAGGATTGCTCATGTATCGTGGGTACCGCTTACATACATATAATTTCACATACACATCACACCCAGACCAGAAACAAACATTTGTGGATCGCACAAATATTTGTTCCGGGCGGGAATCGAACCCGCGACACCTAGCGCAGCAGTCCAATTGCTCAGCCACTACGCCAAACGTGCCGTCAACATTGTAGTGTTGCCTCACAAGAAAAAAATTGAGATATAATATAAAGCTATACATATAATAAAAATGTAACGGATCTCTGTCTGTACTTGCCTGCTGCACCCAAACAATGATTGTTAGATTTTTTGTCTGTTTGTCTGTGCGTTTGTGTACGCTAATATTATTAGAAATGGCTTATCCGATTTAGATGTTGTTTTGACTAATATATTGTAGTAAGCTTCATTTAACATTTAGTGTTTGTTTCATGTTAATCAGTTCATAAATAAAAAAGTTACGGTGATCTTTCAAATAGCTTTAGGTAGGTGTTGTATAATGTAACGCGGGTGAAACCGCGGGGCACAACTAGTAAGACGTGTATTAAAAATCACGTTTAGCTAATAAATAGGTTTAGAATGCATTGTTAATGAGATGTGAGCTACCCTGAAAGTTCCAGCCGGATAGCTAATAGCGGAGAGATCGAAGAGCTCCAAAATTCCACCCGGAACCACAGACAAAGTAAAAAATGAGGTTGTTCTCCATTGCTTATCCTTTATGGTTTGGAGATCATAATCCCATACTCGTATTACGACATCCATTACAATTTTTACAGTCATTGCTCTATTACAGTCACAACAATTGAAACAAGACAACAAAGTATTTAATACAAAGTTACATCACCATAGCAACCTACATAAACATTGCCGTTGGAACGCACTCACGATCGCGTTCAAATCGAGATCCATTGACTCACCAGACGTTTCCCGCGTAAAGCCCGTTCGAAGCAAACGTCAAACGTTAAAACATTTGTCAACCGCTGCTCGTCTGTTGGCTATCCTTATTTATTCCGACGTAAGGACTAAAATCAACAATCAGAGCATATTTTCTTCAACTTTACGACGGCAAATACTAATTTTGTCAATTTATAAATAGTGCAACGGTTCCAAGTGCCTTTTGATTTTCCTCTTGCAAGGAATGCGTGACGTCAGTTTCGAACGCGCTTTGCGAACGAGATTGTAACAGCGTGTGATCGTTCATGTTTATGCAGTTTTCGAACGTACCTTTCGTTGGTATGCGGACTATTTGTATGGAATGTTTTGTTAGAATTGTTATTACTTAGCAAGAGGCATTCTTTACGCTTTCTAACTTAAGCCCGGTTTTTTTAAATCGTATTGGTCCTTGGCTAAAACGGTCTTACCACAAAATATTTAAACTAGAGTTGAACAGATGAGTCTAAATATTTTCTCCACAAATGGACGTCTTTTTCTAACTAAATAAAAAAAATCACATGTAAAATAATCAGGACTGCCAGGATTGAGTAAGACAAAAAGAAGAGATAGACGTCGATGTTGTCGAACGCAATTTTAGTAAGACTGTAAGTGTTTGTAATAATCAAACGCAAAATTTTCTGGTCTTAGAACACTAAATTTTCAACTGTTATTTACTTCAAACGTTATCAAATCAATTATTCCCTGCCGGATTTTCCTTACAATTGTTGAATGATTGACCTACTCTCATGTAATGGGTCAGTCAAAACGTATTAGTATTTATTTGTAAAAGGTGGTGACTCGACCACGCGGGTGAATTTTATTGCAGTCGAGATGACAACCAACTCATTTCTTTGTAACCAATATCCGTTTGGCTACCCATCTTTCCACCATCGAGCGAAGAATCTGTTGCTAAAGTATGTAGAATTGGAACAGCGCAGGAGTGGGACACCCTACCAGTGCCATCATCATCACCATCATCATCATCATCATCATCACCATCATCATCATCATCATCATCATCATCATCATCATCATCATCATCATCATCATCATCATCATCATCATCATCATCATCATCATCATCATCATCAGCCTGAAGACTTGCATCCGGTTGCCTGCGACTCTTTTGATGTCGTCGGCCCATCTAGTGGGGGCCAGCGTCTTAGTTTCCCGACAACTAATAACTGGAAACAAGTCAAAAGTGAATATCCCATCGTCGACCGCTTCGACGCTTATCATCAGTTGAAGCTTGCAGCCAAATGCTTGCCTATTCAACGATATAAAAACTGTTCTGGTTACCTCAACCAGAAAATTTGTTCAACAGACGTTCCGGCAGCAAACCAGGCTTATGGCGTCTTTCATTGATTCGGCGGCGTATTTGTATCACTTGGCTGACCGTAATGGTCGTAATGGTAAAAGTTTTCATGTGACGTTTAAATTATCAAATGGTCAAATCGAACACGTTAACCCTTATGCATCTGCGGTCTAGTGGCCGTATAAATAAATTAACCTTAATAGCGCTACCAAGTGCTCTATCAGCTGATCCACACTCTAAATGTAATCTACATCTTTAAATCGTTGCTATGTAATAAATGGATATTGAGATGTAGCACTGGCTACTAGATACTTTCTTGTATGTGTCAACTGTGTCATAATCGGATAGCACTTAACCGCTGAGTGTCATTTATTAATTTGGCAGATATCATGTAAGTTTCTGTTCCTAATCTACAACTTAAGATGTACTCGTATATATTAATTAGAACGAAAGAGCAAGTGCACACTGAAGATAACTCTCAGAGCTAAGTTTGATTTATCAATACGGGCCTAGGAGCTGGTGATTTAGCCTCTCATGATGTTGGTATGTCGGTAAAGGCAGTACGTTCAGAATAGAATGTAATAATATGTATATTATTGTTTTCGCGGTCCACATACTGCGTGTTTTATTGTTGTCCTCCAAATGTGCCACTCGAAGGCAGATAAGCGCATACGCATTCCGGACACGACTGGGTTAACGAGCCGTGCCGGCTTCGAAGTCCTGCGAAATACAAATTGTTTTGGAAAAATGTGGGCTTGCGGCGCGGCGTTGAAAAGTTATTTCGTTTTGGTTGAGATCTTATCAATTTTGTTAGTGGTATGGTGGATGAGCAGTAGTCAGGGCACTTTACACCCAACGACACGTGTTTTTATGACGTGAGTAGGCGAACGTTTGATTACTATTCCATTGTATTACTTGAAGGGAGGCGACGCTGTAGCCGAATGTGAGTTACGTAGAAGATGCGGGTTCCATTCGCTCCGTTATTCGGGGGCGCTTTACCGTCAGTCCAGTTTGTTAGATGTGAGCACCCTGGGAACCACTGGGAAATATAATTACCGGTTGTCACCACTGGCGAGTATCGAGAATTTGATTTTTCCAGGTGTTGTCAGGGGTGAGGTGTGGGCAAACTTTTGCCGGTTGTCGCCAGTGGGGACTGAGATGGTGGAGGCAACTGGGAATATACCTACGGTTATCGATTGATAAGAGTTGAGTCACGTGAGCCATGTCAGAGGCACTTCGGTGTTCTGACAGACTGACACCACACGATGTGTACCTCATTTTAGAACAAACGAACGATGTATATGTACTTATTTGCATTCAACTAACCACTAGGCAGCAACAGCAGTTCCGCAATTTCAGGTTTGCGTGAACGGCGTTCCAATTAAGATAGATAGATAGATAGATAGATAGAAAATACTTTATTGCACACCACATTAGACACGAAAACAATAGACAAATTAAGCTAACTTAAATATAATTGGTATACAATCGGCGGTCTTATCGCTAAAAAGCGATCTCTACCAGACAACCTGTGGATGGATAATGGACAATTTATAAATAATATGGGGCATAACTATATAGTAGTATATTACTATATAGTAGTAAGTCCAAAGAATAATGTTTTTTTTGCCTTTATTCCTTTTTTCAATGGACTCAAACTATAGTTTTAAGTTAAACAAAGATCCCAAAAACCATACATAAATCAACAAAAGAAAGCGAAACGTTGACAGGCCGGCTTGCGCATTCCTCGTATTGAAACAAACAGAGAAAATGCAGACAAAAGAAGGTTTCCAAAGCGCAGTGTCAGCCTCTACTGTACCTTCAACATTCAAGGTGTGACCAAATTGCACTCAAATGTTGAAAACCAATTGACGTGTGACCGAAATGCACTCAATCAATATAAATAAAAATAATAATACTGGGTTACCAATACACATTGTTTTTTGTGTGTGACTAATTTGCATTGCTGTTTGCGTGTGACCAAATAATACTTACCACTTTTCTCGAAGGGTTTCAAACAATTGTGTCCAGGTCCATAGATTTCGAGCCATACGGTGGAACATGAAAATGTTTTTCACTCCTGACTTCTGACTTTCAGGGTAGTCTACCGCCGGTATAGGAACCGTCAGTGAAAGTAATACCCTGTTAAGTAGGAGCGTAATAAAATAGAGTAGTAAAGTATAGTTTTTATATGAAAAAATTATGTGTAATTTTGTTACAATAAATTATAATTATTTCAGTACCTATGTTTAGCTGAAATAATGTATACTTATGCAAAAATGGCGCCGTAACTAGATTTACTAACAGTTTCACTAACCAAATTACATGGACCCATCCTGAAAGTATTTTTTTTTATCACATTAGAAAAGAAAACACGCAAAAATCACTAGGGACCTTTTGAATTTGGTTAAAAATATAAAAAGAAGTAGACACTTCCGGTGGCACTTGTGTAAAGGAGGCTTTACGAACGTGTCGCTGCTTTTAATGACTAAGATTATACTCGAGGACTTTCACTTACAGGCGTTTCACACTTCCTCTATACATTATAATAAAGAACGCGGCTATTGTAATGTTTTGTTTTCAGTGTTTTTTTCTTTAGTTTTCTTGTTTTTTTATTATTTCGGTGGTATGTTATGCATCACTCTGGACCGGGCCCCGTGGTGGGTTATGGCCTAATCCTTCTCACGAAAGTGAGGGGAGGCCTTTGCCCAGCAGTGGAACAGAATTTTTTTGAGGTTGATTTTTTTTTACTCCTAACAAAATCTAAATAAAACTTTAATCTATTGTTAGACATAGGAGTTCCGTTTTCTAGTTTCTGTCTCTATCATCAGATCAGCTCTCTGTCACTATAATATTATTATATTACTTTAATAATAGAACAATATCATAATAATAAATCAATATTTAAACTGGACAGGCATGCAAAAATTCAACTCAGGATAATGAGTAAAAGACTCGCCAAAATTGACTCAAACAAAGATCAGTGAGTTAAAAAAAAGCTTATAAACAACGCTAACAGACGGACAGATGTATTTTCTATGTAGCGGATAGTAATGTATGCTCTATTTACCGAGGTAAACACTTTGGTTTGTGCCATTGTCAAAGTTAATGGTCGGATATTCGATGGTAATATTGTGGGAAACTCCTTTTCACATTGTTGCGTGACTTGTATTATGTTAGTCTATTGTTGAATAATAGTTCAGAATTGTTATTAATGATAAATAAACTACTTCAGGTGTTATAATAAATAAATAATAATTCAGCCTGTAACTGTCCCACTGCTGGGCAAAGGCCTCACTTCACTTTCTTGAGGAGGTTTAGGTCATAATCCACCACGGGGACCTAGTCTAGATTTGTGGATAACGTGCCTCCGAAATAATTCTCAGGCATGTTGGTTTCCTCACGATGTTTTCCTGCACCGAACCGAAAAGCGAGTGATAATTACGTACATATATCAAGAAACACATTGGGACGTGACCGCACTGGCATTTGAACACGCCACCCTTCTTTTGGAAGGCCTGCGTTCGCCCACTAGGCTATCACCTCTACTTCAGGTGTTGTTTGACTAAATCATAGAATCTGTATACATTTATCCTACATACGATAACTACCGATTGTATATATGAAGAAAGGTTAGTCTCAAGATAATGCCAGACAGTCCCAGTTAGTCAGCTATACTCGTACCGTACTTGAGCATTGTCGCCTAAACCCCTTCTGTGGTAGCCTAGAGAGGCTGCGAGTAAGGGGTCATCTCGCCCAAAATAATGGCGCCAGGATGGACGAATGTAAATTTTTTTTTAATGTAGCCTCACACTAGGATTGCTCCCGTATCGCGGGTACCGCTTACAGACATATAATTTCACATACACATCACACCTAGACCAGAAACAAATATTTGTGGAACGCACAAATATTTGTTCCGGGCGGGAATCGAACCCGCGACCCCAAGCGCAGCAGTCCGATTGCTCGGCCACTACGCCAAACGAGTCGTCATATTTACTCGTTAGTTTTAGAGGCAATTCGCCCGACACAATATACACGTATTTAAACATATATACAGTCAAGCGCGCCAGAGCTAAGTACAAGACGTACTCCTCGTACCTATTGTATGGCTATCAACTTAGAATTCCATGAATTCTATGGCTACAAATATCAAGTCGAACATATAATGACTTTTCGTTTTCCGCCTTGCACGGGAATTCAGACTCGGCTGATACACAGTCATATTGTTATTATTTTTATCAGGGTTCCGTACCGAAATTGGACAAATGGAACGTTAATGTAATCTCACTTGAGTTCATCAGTTACATTGGTTGAGATTCGGGAACAACCCTATTTCACCCTCTTAGAAAGGATATATATTTTGGAAATAAAAACATACGTATGTTGTAACCCCAAACATGGTCTATCTTCGGATTATTTATATCCAGAATAAGTTTTAGGGCATGTTACATTATGCGAAATCACTAACAAAAATGTATAGGCCCATACATTATTAAAGAAAACACTGAAAAATTATATTAGTAAAAATAACAGATAATTAAACGCTTTTATTTTAATTATATTTACTAGTTGAGATCTGGTTGTAATTAGCACACGAAATATATCAAAATATCATTTTAACATCCTATCGAACTATCGATCAAAGTACAATCGGCCGTGGTCACGGAAAGAAGTTGGCTAGTTAATAGTAGTAATTAATTTCAGTTCGCGAATGTTTAAGAACGTCCATGCCATTTTTGTTTCGCGACTGTACAAGCATTAGGTTATTTCCCCATGCCTTTACCCACGATGCTAACAGGAAGAGTGCGGTCTCCTATCGCCCTTCTCGACTTCCTATAGGCTAAAATATACAACAATATTATTTTATTTGATAAAGCTTGTTAACGTAATTGCGTATTTTTTTACATTCAATTGAAATAATAAATTAAGGATGGTTTTTCCCTATTTTTGTACAATCAAATATTATGTAATCAACGGGTGTATGGCAATGCCTACTTGGATGGTACAGTCAAAGAAAAAGTCTTAAAATAATACTTACAAAAAATTAATCAAACGCAGTTCGCCGTTTAAGAATTTCATGAAAGTACTGTAACTTTATTAAAATGTTAAATTATATTATATCACTATGTTATCATAATTTCACACGAGTTTATTAAAGTTTTCAGAAAAATGCAAGTGCATAGTATTATAGACTATCATGTTTACAATGGCCTACATTCCTCACATTCGCTGATTATAATAAATGTGTATGTAATTGTATCGAGTCTGTCTGTCTATGTTACCATGTTAGTTTTGTATGAAGTTTATTTTGGCCCAGATTTTTTATTTATTTTAGTTTTTGGCTTCGCACGGTTTGTGGTGTGTATGTAGTCAGTGTCAAGTATTAAAATATTTCAGGTAAGTATATTTCTTATTTTCACAATAGGAAAGTCATAGCATTATAGCAATCCTCGTGATCAAGTAGTCAAATGCGATGACACGTTTTTTGGGTGTATATCAATTGCCCACACTCGTGCACCATACCGAACACTCAATGATTAATATTCCACCCATATTACACATTAACACTCGAAGAAACACAAGTTTGAGAAAAATAAAATATCTACAGCGTCTCATTCTTTCGGATTCCCGCCATAAACTCCTTGACCCGGTTTGCGATGTTCAATGATTTAAAATTCGGAGACATGCATGTCAAGTTTCAATCAATTTATTCAACAAACAAAAATATTCACACAAACAAAATAAAAACTAAAAACGAATACTAAGTAAACCTATTCTAATAGCCCGCTACCAATGGGCAACGTTTCCAAAATGCTGCCTGCATTGCCACGTTGTATTGCAATGCTTAATCTTTGACCGAAATAGTTTAAATGATAGGTAATAGACTATTATGGTGGCAGCGAGCTGATTGGTTGACATGGAAGGTATGACACGGAACTCAATAAGTAACAGTAGATTGATGGATTGATAGGCAGGCGGATCGATTCGCAGGCTAATGCTTGTGAGTTATACATATATTGATGAAGTTCATTTTCTTTGTTTACTAACAAAGCAAATTTTGCAGAAAATAGGAATTCTACCGTAACACGAGTACTTCGATGTAGGTAACGCACACATGTACGGGGTGTTAGGTTATATGGTCATCGGATACTTTAGTTACCTCTTAGTAACGCTTATGACAACGATTGATAAATCAAAATTATATTTTGATATTAGTTTGTGCGCGAATTAGAACCGTTTTTAGCTAAACATCTAAACATTATATTTGTACGCCATTGTTTAATAACGTCTAAGTTTATATATGACGTTGACTGCGAGATAGAGTAACAAAGAGAATGGTAGGATGAGCCACGTTGGCCTAGTGCGGGGGGCGGCTGACACCATGACCTTGAAGTTATGGGCATATAGTTCAAGATAGATAATTATAGACATATAGTTAAGGACATATACGTAGTACAATCATCACCACAGCTAACTTTCGCAACCCTGCTCCACCCACTGCAGACTGGATCACTATCTTAGGGAAGAGTAGGCTGCAATTGACTACGAGCCCGGTTCGTATTGGCGGATAACATGCCTCCAATATTTCTCGGCAAGGAGGTTTCCGCACGCTGTTAACTTTCACTGAAAAACATAATATGTTTTGAAAAAATCATAATAGCTTCATGCTCGATCTGGGATTTGAACTCGCATTGCCATGCTGGCAGGCGGATGTTCTTCCACTAGGCCATCACCGCGAAAAAATCATAATAGGTTCATGCTCGAGCTGGGATTTGAACTTGCATTGCCATGCTGGCAGGTGGACGTTCTTCCACTAGGCCATCACCGCTACTCATACACTACTTAATTAGACTAATATAAAACTTATATGCATATATTTACATACAGTCAGTAGTCCCTTTGGGTAGCCAGAGACTCTACTAGTGTTACATCTTTCCCCATGCTAAGATCTTGACACACCTCTTTCGCTTCTTCCACTTTCACTTCTTCCACTTTCATGAGCGCCTCCATGCATGCTCGCTGGTTAGGTATACAATACTGACTATAACTAATTTCCAGGAAGGACTAGAGGTTGCTAATTCTTCCAAATAGACAAAGCTCTATAAATATTATAACAAGCCGGTTACCACGTCTGTTTGTAGCGGGCAACCATGGAACACCTTCAACCAACCTATGCAAATAACGAAACATGATGCTAAACTTCTTTGAATATTATATGTTACTATGTGGTAAGTTAGTATTACCAGCGTCCCCGCAGATAAACTTCCAGCGGGATCTAAATGGAATTCGGGGATCGCCCCGTTCCCGGACGATCGGATACCGGTCGTCCCCACTTAATTAAAGTTTTAGCGAAGTTTCGTCCTCACTGTTTGGCCAGTTAGTGTAGACGTTGGGCATAATAATGTTATATGTTATATCTATCAGTTTTGACCGCAGCACCTGAAGTGACGACGTGTTCGACGTAGGACGTAGGATGCATGCCTATAAGATACCAATTTATTCAAAGTGAAAGTCAAAACATTTATTGTAGATAGGTAATAAAAACGCACTTTTACTCGTACAAGTCAAACAGCAAATTTTCGTTGACAAAGAGTTTATAGCATAGAACATAAAGTATGATAAATGAAATTAAACAGTAATGAATGATGGTTTGAATTTGAAAAAGGATGTTTCGCTTTCAAACACTGTACCAAGATTCTGGGCAGGAAAAGGTAACTCCGTTGACTCTACCAGTGCTTCGGAATTCGCCGTATTCGTATTTTAGTGTAAAACAATTAGTAAATATCAACGCTAATAGGTCCGTTATTTTTAAACTTATATTATCTATTGACTACATATCCATCGATAAAAACAGGGTTTATTTAGGTACTGAAAAAAATCTGGTTTCATAACTATATTCAATTGCTAAGAGCCTCTACAAATATCACGTAGTATTTGCGCCGCGTCGGACCTCGCAGACCTTAGTACGCAAGCGGAGCTCGGTTCCAACATGGCGGCCGTCTGGAGGTCAAGAGGACTGGTCCCGTCTCTTTTGTTCTGTTTTTGCCGTATCCTGACCTACCTTTGTGATTTATGGACCCTAGTGGCAGGGCAGGTATGGTATGTGGTGGCTGTTTGCCGCGGCTACTGCTGCATTGTGAGATTATCAACTGTGAACTTAACTTTTTCAATATCAGAAGTGGGATTATACCGTTTAATAGAATTTACTTTTTTCGCGTTCATGTACCTTGTGTGTACAATATTCTCGGCTTTTTGGCTGGTTGTAGTGTGCAGTATTGTCAGAATAAATGTTCTGCTTTCTTTTCTTTCTTCACATACTTACTTAAATTGTGGTGACAAGATAACCTTAAAACAGTCATAGTCTGCGTCGGACTTTTAGAAAACTATATTTTTCTTCTAATGTACTTTTCCTTTTAAAGACAGACAGACAGAAGTTCCCCTAAAGTTGCCCTATGCAAGGCCATCTTTAAACGATTCAAATATATATAATATAGGGTCTTTCTTACTCTGTCGCCATGCTAATTTTGGTACTGTTTAAATCGGTTTAGCTTGCGGTCCGGGTTCGAGGTTGTTGCTCTGTTACCGTTGTTTCTGGACCTTCTGCTCATTAATCTTTACTAATTACCGGCTCTTTTGAATAACATTTTGACTAATTGTTAAGCATTTGAGACAAAAGTGCAGCAGATGTGCTACAGTGTGCTTCTTCTGATGCTTTGTTGGAAATTCAAAATTTGTTTATCTGGTTTGGTTTTCAATAGTATTTTCTTTATAATAATATAGTTCTTATCCTTTGAAACGAACCTACCTTGAGGACGGCGGTCTGTGCAGATAACCGTACAACTTTTTTAAACTGTAAAAATTTTGATTTAAAAATAAAAAAAATACTACGGAAGAGGACACGTAGTAAAAAGATTATGTTGAAAAAAAACGATATCATTTACTAACGACAATGCACAATATGACACAAACACAAATCACGATATGTATTGACGAATGCTCTCTACAGACGTTACTTAAACCATAAGTGTTACTTACTTCTACGCCTAATTCTAAAAAAAGCCTTTTATATTATCTCGTAAAGGTCACCCAGACAAAGCCGCACGAAGCCTGCGGATATGACTTGTAGCAACACTCTGACGTCACCGAGCTATCTGATAGCGAGTGAAAGGGCATCTTAGTTAGCCCACCACATGTGCTGTGAACTACGAGCATTACCTCTTTGCGGTTCTCAACTAGGTGAAATCTTTTTTAAGTGGGAATCACACGAGCGTTTCTCCATACAAACGTATTCCCCATTTCCTGTCTGGATAATCCTCTAGAACAATCATTTTTTTTTTATAAAATTTAGTTTTGCTATACGCATGCCCCTTCGTTTTGTTTTTTTTCCGAAACTAATAACTAATAAAATATGAGCCTACATAATCACAATAAGTGTGCGCATGGCACTCGAGCAATTGACCTTGGTTTTTGGTTCCACATTCACTAAATACACGTAATTCGTAGTAAGAAATCAGGATCTATGGACATGAAAAAAAACAATGTCCTGAAATTTCTTGTACCTGCTTGAAACTGCAATCAAAGTTAGTGCCGACAATAATAAACTGAATGCTGCTTCAGGAGGCATGTGAAACCATCGACGGACTGCAGTTCTTGAGCCACGTCAGAGGCCTAAGGGCCAGTTTAAAATAGCTAGGGCTTAACACAGATTAAATAACGTTACAAGCGTGATTTACTAACTGTTCCAAGTCTAACGTTTGAGTGGCGGCAGGCGCCCACGCAGCCGCCCACGCACCGCCCAGTAGGGCGGATCTATGTCAGCTACGCACTGCGCTATTTATGCCAAATGTGTTGGAAAAACGCTTAGATCCCTATATAAGTAATTTGATGGCATGTGATTTATGAACGTTAAGGTTTGTTTTGTTTTGAAGGTTACATCTTGGTATTATTTGGAATGGAATGGTTTTCGAAGTTGGGAATTGGAAAAAACTCGCTACAATAAATAACAACCGGATTTTCCCTATGTGCGTTTGTACCCGTACGTTCTTAAGGTTTCGTCTTCCAAGGTAAAGAGCTGGCTTATAATTTAGGATTCCACGTTGATATACCTTTGTTTTTATTTTAAGATTTATACTGTGTAGTTAGTATGTTATTGTTTGCTTCTCTCTCTATCATCAGATCAGCTCGCTATCGCCATAATGTTGTGTTATCATCAGAACTTATAAATTTGCCGAAGTTCAACTTCTTATTAAAACAACAGAATCTGTGTTTTTCTGTAGCAAAATGTGATGTAATCCATCTACAATAACACAGTAACAAACAAACGCTTGTAAAAGTTCCCTTGCAACAAGATTAAAAGCCCTAGTTTTATTTTCCACCTGCAGTGACACAAATCTGCCACGATAAACATAACTTTCCAACACTTTTTCCATCTTGCCGCCGTGCAAATGTGCGCTCTATCTTTTTTCAGTTACAGTTGATTTTTCCTGCACACCAAAAGCGGGAAGCGGTTGCGACACGTTTATCGAAATAGGCCGCGCGGTCCGTAGTGAGTGTAGATGAGCTGTGGACGTGTGTAGGCGTGCACTGGTGCGTACTCTGTGGCAGCTCATTCATAATCTGAACAGGTGACGTCACGAGGTACGTCATATTATGGTGTTATTGATGGTGTGGATGGTGGTTTTGATACAAAGCTTCCACGGCGCAGTGCGTACCTCGGCTACCACTCTTCGCCTATCAGTAGCTATCTACTGATAGGCGAAGAGTGGTGGTGGAAGAGTGGCCTGATGCCTGCTCCGTCTTAAACTTCTTGCATTTCCGACTCCTACGGTCTTACTTACCACAAAAAGTTTAGTTGAATAGATGCGTCTAAATGTTTTCCCCACGAATCGACTTCTAATTCTCGCTTTTTCCAACTAAATAGCAAATTTACAAGTAGAATAATCAGGAATGCCAGAATTGACTAAGAAAACGCGAGTAATAGACGTCGATTTTGTCACACGACATTTTAGTAACCTCTATTTAATTCTGGTCTAATCTCTAATCTTTTTTTCTAATTCTTAACTCAATCTTAGCATTCATAATTATTTTACTTATGAATTTGTTATTGGGTTCGAAAAAGCGAGGGTTACACGTTGACATCTGGAGAAAATATTTAGACACACCTGTTCAACTCTGGTTTAAATCTTTTGGGTAAAACCGAAATATTCAAACTAGTTTTGAGGCTGAAAGTACCGGAGGATAGCCTAGCAACTCCCACTATCCCGACCTGCGATATTTCCCAATACGGTCGCCGCCGCGTCCAAAATTAGGTCATTGTCGAATTCTCGCGACCCATCCCACTAAGCTCTGAGTTGGCCGCTAGACACCAGATTTCTTAATATGGTGCTAAGCTTCTTTTATAGTTATACTTCGTTTAAATTTAAGGCGTCGTGTGGGAGGATGACGTCACCAGTCGAAGATGGTTGTGAATGGAAATGTAATATAAAAAGTAAATATAAAAAGTAAGTTTGTGTGCAATATAGTATTAAATAGGTTAATAAAAATAAACTACTAATAGTTTTTAATATAAAAATACGACGTTCACAGATTTGTACTAAAGTTTACTATATCGGAATGTCAATCCAAATAAAAGATACTTACATCACTCTTTTATTAAATGTACCAAACGATAGGGTGTTTATATTAAGAAGTATTTCTCTCGAATAAACTATAAAAGATCATTCTTCCACCCTGTACATTCTAGAAAAGTAGTCTAAGACCCCTTTTCCTAATTATTTAAATTAATATGGTTTCCCTAAATTGTTTAGTTTTCCAATTTTATTTAGTCTTTAAGTAATTCATTATTGTACGCCCGAAATGGGCAAATTGTTGGAACTAACTGTATACCTACCTAATAACAACTTATGTACACAATTTTATACAATAAAAAATATTCTGATAAAAAAAAAAAAAAAAAAAAAAGATACTGTTTGTTTATTCTTATAAAATAATATAGTTTGTTCTCTGTTATAATAAAGTATACTTATTTGTAACGCATTAAATGCACGAGACGCATCGAGTTTTATATACACACATCAAAAAAGTCTAAGCAACATGTACTAATTTCTGGTTCTTTTCTGGTTCGCCGAGCTGTATGTGGACGCGCATTGTCATGCATTAACGTAAAGTCGGAGCCAAAGGTTTGTGCAAATGGATGGACATAAGGTCTGAGAATAGTAGTTTTGAGATAGTAATTTTCAGCGTTCATGTTTCCATTTACAAAAACGAGCTCAGTTCGCTTGTTCTTCATAATACCCGCCCATACCATAACTGTTGAGCCGCTGTATGGATGAACTTCCTGAACGCACCTGAGCCTTTCAGTATTTCCGGGCCGACGGTACACTCGCACCCTTCTTGTATCAGGCCTAAACCCGAATCGCGACTCATCGGAAAACATAATTTTATCCCATTGTTCCTGGGTCCATGTTATGCATGCATGTTGCTTAGACTTTTTTATGTGTATATTATGCAGACCAGACGAGTTAACAACAGTTGACTCCCACAAAAGAATTTCCCGCCGACATTTACACAATACTATTAATTATTACATAGTATTTATACACATGAATATTATTTAATTAATGCGGAGACAATGCTCGATAACTATTAACACGTTTGACATTCCTTTAACATTCAGACTGTCTGTAGTATATACAGTTTTATTATATATACCTACTATAGTATTTTCCAACATTATACTTGTACGTATAAAATTGAAAATAAAATGAAAAAAAATACAGAGCAAATTCAACCCAACTCTCTTCTTCTTTGTTTTTGCTTCATCCCCAACTGTTTTGTGATCATGTCAATGGTGAATAACCTTACAAAATAGTACTTACTTACCTAATAAGAAAAAAAACATACAAACATATTCACGGCTGTACATAATACGAGTATATACAACGTTTTTATTAAAACAACTCGTATATTAATGAAGGCTGCTAGTTTTACTTTAATCAGTCTGCTAGAACATTTGGAATCAAATGTCACAATGAAATTTCACAAACTATTCAGCAGCCATTCCACTGAGTTTCGATTGCAGCATTCTTATATATTAGCAGGCTTGGCCCCTTGTACAGTTTTGTAATTATAAACTTTGACATACCCCTTCACCCTTTAAGGGGTAACTTGGGATTTGTCATCGTCATCACCACCATCCGTCCAGTAATGTACGAGTAACAAAATGATTTCCATTACCTTCTATAATAGCTTCTGATAACATTATCGTATATTCATTCACGTCTAGGACGATTTATTCATGCATATCATACAAATAGTATACTTACAAGAAGAAATAATACAGACTATGTAACTATAGGTATAGTAATCGTTAATAGTGCGAGTAGAGTGATAACGCGGCCTTGGGTGATTTCTGTTATCTACGAATTTTCGCATGTAGGTTACGGTCACAGTGCGAGCGGGGTATGGTACGCGAGGCATAAGCGGAGCGAGTTTTGACAGTGACTGTTTAAAGGTTTTTTTTCGCCTAGGTTTTGTTTTCTAGTTTATATAACAACATAAAAATGTGTCACAGATATAGTAAGGGACGTTATTGGGAAGCAGTATCCCTAGTATGAGTTATTACTAGCTCGACTTAGTACGCGTCAAATAGCGCCTTTGTATGAAGATCCTGTACAGCGCCTCTACCGGCGCGTTTATGAACGAAAAATCTTCATACAAAGAGTTGACGCGTACTATGTCGAGCTAGTAAAAACTCATACTCAGGGCACTGTTCGTTAGAAAGTAAAGTAAATTAAAAGCTGCAATTTCAGATTCTTCATGTCAAGATGCGGACAATCAGGCTGGAATCCGAATCTGTTGACTTAGAAACAACGGAAGTTATAATAACTTTTATTTTAAAGGTATCTTAGAGGATAGTTCATTATAAAATAGATATATAAAATATAGGTAAAAGCGAAAGTGGTGTCCAATAATAAGAGCATTATTTTAGTACGACTTACGAATGTCCGATGAACGTTAGTCCGAAAGAATGCCTGTCCGAAGAACATTAGTGTGAACACTATACCACGAAAATGGGGTCAAAATAAAATTATAAGATAAAAACTAAAAATCTGCACACAGTGAGTCAAATATAATCAATGTTTGGAAAACTGAAGAACCTTCAATATTCTTACAAACCAGATATTGAAGTTATCACTCGCTCGCGCTAACTCCTTGGACCGCCTAACGGTACCATGGTAACAAAATCGGGCCCGTGTCATACATATAATTATATATTAAACATTGTAATTTGATAGTGTTATCTGTCGTCTGCATCGCACGTTTTATATTCCAAGTTTCACCGCAACCGGTTCAGCAATTACGAGGATCGGAAGGTCAGTGGGAGGAGGTTTGACATAGACTATGGAGAATTAATTACAGCTTTTGAATTCAGGACTAAATTAAGTTGATGAAAGCCAGATGTCAATTTGCAAATATGTTACGAGATGGGCAAGGTTACCCTAATGGTAGGCCAATCAGGCTTTTGTATGCTTTAGCATTAGGCTAATATTATTTGACCCCGCAAAAATATCAAAAAGTGGTACATTCATAAAGGGTACTTCCTATATATTATAGTAGGAGGGTCAAATGGAGTTTTTTTTTCAGTGCGAGAATTAAGCAGAACGAGTACTTACTTGAAAGGGAGATTTCCTGTTCAAACTCAAACCATAATCAATTAAGTACTGATTAATTTAAATCTAGTTCCTGCTTTTGTGTCGCTTCACTAAAAACTTATCATTCAGTTTTGGTTGAACAGAATCGGTAGTTAGACTGCGATGATGAAGTCACGAAGGCCCCACTCCACCTCGTAAAATTATCGCACAGCTTACGAATAGTTGTAAAAAAATTAAATAAAATATCTATTGCCCATTACCCATTGACCCCCATAATTTATCAGCGAGGTTATAATTATACTATCGGAATAAATTTTATTATTTCTATAAATGATTAATATGAATAGCTTTGCCCTCAATTTTTCTATAAATCTCATAATTACCCATTCTAGGTTACACGGGATTTTTTCGCATCCCGATCCCGACCTCGATCCTGACTTCTGAGGCCTAATTGGGTTTCCATGTACCTAGGGAATCGGGAACTAAGAGGACACTGGTCCCACAAAACCCCAGACTCGGAGCGAATAAGTGTGCTTTACACGAACCATTGCCCTGTGCGGAATCGAGCCCCCGACGCTGCAGTCGGCTCATCACTCACTCAAACCACGGAGATCGTCTAACACCTTGGACATTGTCAGTTAAGACCAGAGATGGTCAAAGGCTAGGGTGGCCAGGAGTGAGTTAAAATAGCTCGTAAAAAGATGGTGGGAAATTTGTCTCGAATTCCTACTACGGTTTCCCACCGTGAGGTCAAATTACATTCCATTGCTAGCTTTCGCCTGCGGCTCCGTCCGCATGTAACACAAGTAATCGCGATAAAAAGTATCACATGTTTTTTTCGAAGGTCCAATCTATCTGTAAACCTAAATTCATCAAAATCGGTTCAGTGGCTTACACGTGAAAACAAATGGAACCAACAGACGTTTTCGCATTTATAAATATAGAGCTATAGTACGGATAATTATATTTACGTTACATTATGATATAATATACGTTATCTATTCATTTTACATAATATTCTGTGATAAAAGGCATAGACTTGTCCTACCGCAAGGTGATTGCAAGTTGAATATAATTAATGCAAATTAGTTACATTATAACGTATTTGATATTCGTTTATAAAATAATAAGATCAATGGGCATCCGCATATTAATAAGAACGCTAATAGAATGCTTATTATACTAATATGCGCTATTTAAGCAGTATTTTACATCAGACTGATTATAATAAGCGATTTTATAATAGCTAATCATACAGGTTTTTAGTATCGTTTTTTTATGCTCCTCGGTCGTGGATTTGGGAAACTAATTAATTGAAATTTTATTTTTCTAGAACAACCTATTCAACAGTCGGCCCTGTGGATCTATGAAAACGACCCATTGGGTGAAGGAGCGATCATCGCTCAATTGATTCTGTCTTCTGATCACACAGACACAGATGACACAGATGGCGCAAATGGAATTGTGTGCATGCGTAAGCATGCATACCTAACTAGTTCATTTCCATTGTTTTTGTTAGGAATCCTGAAATATCTGTATTTACTAGTACTTACCTCTTATGTTGCGAGGTAATTTATTGAGTTCGTATGCATGTGGCATACCGATGGAATGAGCATGAACCAGAAAAGTTTTAAGAGCATTGGAAGAACTGAGTCATTTTTATTTATTTTTTATTCTAATGCAAAGTTGAACTATGCTATTCTTTTCTTTATTTTCTTGACACTTTGTTAACTCATAATTATTTTATTCTTCATTATCTTACTTAAATGTCACTATTAGTGGAATACATACAAAAAAATGGTTGAGTTTATAGCTAGCTGACAAAAAAAGTTAGGACAGCTTAAATACCAACTTCGAAAAATTCAGAAATAAAATTGACTGAAAAATTGCTATGAGGCTGGATGAGGTTGGCTGTACCGCCATATTGTTGCATATGGTCCCACCTGACCCCCCTCAACCTATAGCACACGTTCTGCCGAACACCCTGTATATGAAAGGTGACTTTGAAGACACCGGAAGGGACAAAAAACAAAAACTAGGTACTTATATAATAAATCAGATAACCCAAGAACCAGGATGATAGCTTGATCTCATGTTTTGGTCCGCTTGCAGCCGAGATAAGTTTTGACTTTCAATTTCGTGTATGACACGCGATAAGAGGCACTTAATGGAATGTTAATATATTTATTTGTGCAAACAAATGCAACAAAATTGCAACTGCGATTATAAGTGGACTTAAGTTAAAAGAAAAATAAAATTTACCTAATGAATCATTTTACAATAGAATCTTACAAATCTCCGAGATTATGACAGTTAATAATTTGACTAGATGCTTCGTTAGCTTATTACGATTGTTACAATTTTACGGTGACATATAGGTGCATAAACTTCACATGCATAGTGCTAAGTATATCCTATAATCTAGTACTCTAACGACCCGAATACTTAACCTTCATCCGGCGTTGAATATTCAGCGGCTGTCACATGAGACATTATTGCTTTTCAGTCCCGGACGGCCCTTTTACATACATTTCATACACTTTTGCCTCGCATTAACATAATCGTTGTTATTGACTGTTCACAATTAATATTAGTACCTAACGTGTACCTACTTATGTTACTGTTATTTGCCTTCGATATTACGCCCGCTGAAATATATATATCGAAATATATCTCGAAATAAATACAGGGTGTCCCACGGATATGCCACATGGAGGGAGATTACCTTGAATATTGTTGATGGAACATTTTATTATACCGATTGAAAGGTTTCTTCATAAGGAATATTTTTAACATAGTGTCAGAAAGACCATGAATTTTACCATTTGATGTGATATTTTGTTCAGAAAAATGAAAAACTGACATTGCCGTTAGGACATACGAGTACAACAGACATTATCGCATTTGATAAATTGATTAGTTTTGTATTAAAAATGTTAAAATTTATGGGCTTCCCATAATTGGATACATGAATTGTTAGTTAGAGGTTAGGCATGATCTTATGTACCTATGTGTTTGTGACGCATTACTTTGATCTACTTCTAACAGCCGAAATTAATATTGTATCTCCTATCCAAGATTGAAATCGATCTCGGATTGCTGCCTATCGTTCGATCGATTTCCAATGTGCGTGGCTTTATAAACCAATCCACGGTTCGGTTATTGGCACGTTTGGCCCTAAAAATGGATTGTGATATCAATCCCAGATAGCAAAATTTGGATTGGATTTATTATTAATTTCGGCCGTAAGCAAATTTGTCACTAAACAAATTCTCAATCAACAGATATACTTAACCAATGATTTATTGGTCTAGTTCCAACTAAAGTTGTCCTATGAAACGTTAATTTACTCGTAACATGTTGATTAATTCTTTTTTCAAAACGTCGCGTCGACCCAAATCAATCTTTTTAACTGACCTTGATGTTATATTGATCTATTTATTTACCTAATGAATATTTAATTGCTTAAAAGGACGTAAAATTCCATAATTGTTCGATTACGTAACGTCATGATCGCTGTTTTGGGCTATATATATATATATACAAGGTGTAACAGCAAGGTGTAGTAATACTGAAACTACGCATACACATACATATTTCGAAGTAGTCTGGAGGTACTATAAATCTGTAAGTAGTTACGGTAATGAATTAATACACGTCAAAGTTTACTGCAAAACTAACCATCGTTCAACCCTAGTTATCAGCTGGGCAATGTCAGTGAACTTGAGGCATAAACTAACATGTACAGTAGTACCCAACTTATATGGTGCGTCGTGAATCTTCGTTCGCGCAGAAAACAAAGTATGGTCCGAAGATTAACGAAAGAATGCTTAAAACTTACAATCAACCTAAGATCACTATTATAAGGTTCATAATACACTGCAGCTGTTGCACATCGCAGTTCTACCTGCGCAGAAGATGAATTTTCAAAGCGCGGGAAATGCTATTGACCGCTATTGGTCGGCAGCCGCCGTCATCTTAGCGAGCTTAGAGTGAGATGGAACTAACAGCTGCAGTGTATTATGAACCTTATAATAGTGATCTTAGGTTGATTGTAAGTTTTAAGCATTATTTCGTTAATCTTCGGACGTCATCCGTATTATGTTAGGGTTGTAATATTTAGTTATTTTGTCAATTTGAGTGAAAAAATCGATTATCGATTTCAGGTTTTAGTACCCTGGCAAATGATTCATCACCAGGTACACATACCCACATTTCAATATTACTACACCTTGCCGATACACCCTGTATATATACCAAACCAACTGCGGACACGAGCGGCTAACAGGGGGGCCTACCATGACGTCTTATTGCGATCCAATTGAGGACCTAAACATAATCATTTCACTATAAATAATAGTAATAGGTACATGACTTTCGATATCGTTTAGGTAGACGTCAATCCCTTTCAGATTAAAAGCCAACCTAAATTGCCAAAAGATGTAATGGTACGAATAAGTAGTACGATTCTGTGGCTCGTACGTCAACTAAGCCCACTCCAAACTGAGCCCGCGGGATCAGTTGACCTATTCGTTAATTTTATTATATTTCTTTGGTAGACTGCGTTAAGGTCCTCAATTGGATCGCAATAACAAGTCATGGTAAGCCCCACTTGTTATTCCGGCATCTAGCTTTACCGCTTTCTTTAACTTTACTCGCTTACCCCCGTATTCACAAACCTTACGCGTCTTACCCACAAAAGTTTAAACAATAGTTAAACAGATGTTTCTAAAATTTCGTTCCACAATATCGACGTCTATCACTCGCGTTGTCTTTCTTACTCAATCCAGGCATTTGTAATTATTTTACTTGTGAATTTGTTATTGAGTTAGACAAAGCGAGAGGAGACGTCGCTTTTTTTTTACTCAATTACAAAATTTAATTAGGAATGCCAGGATTGAGTAAATAAACGCGAGTTATAGAGGTTGATTTTGTGGAACGAAATTTTAGAAACATCTGTTTAACTGGTCTAATCTTTTGTGGTCAGACCGTACTTATATCTAAGAGACGTAGGTACGGCCGAAATTAATAAGCAATTGCAATACAAATTTTGCTATCTGGGATTGATATCACGATCCATTTTAGGGTCAAACGTGCCAATAACCGATCCGTGGATTAGTTTATGAAGGCACGCAGGTTGGAGATCGATCGAACGATTGGCAGCAATCCAAGATCGATTTTAATCTTAGATAGAAGATACAATATTAATTTCGGGCGGTAACCACACTTATCGTATGTAGTGTGTCAAGTAGTGTCAACAGTGAAAGATATGAGACGTCTGTAAATTGTTTCAGATTTACAAAGGTCTGGATGTGGTGACTGCCAAGGCTACTGCAGCAGAACGCGAGGCAGCCCCCCACCACCTGCTGGACATCCTGGAGCCGCACCAGATGTTCACCGTCGTCGACTTCCGGAACCGGGCGCTGAAGATTGTATCCTTTACACCTGTAAAAGATGGACTTATTTTCACAGGCATACAAAAGGAAGCAGACCGGGTATTACAGATATCTAGTCAAGCCAGACACTTATGTGCTTGTCCGTTCGTAAGCACAAGTCACAGTCGTAAGCGCAAGGCTTACTCCATCATTATGTTTTCAGTTCAGTGCCGATAGATTTTCAGGTACACATGATGTCAGTCATACGTCACTAAAACTCACTCAATTTCCAAATGTGCCAGCAAAATCCAGGCTATGTCAAGATCATTTTAAAATAATAAATTTCTACACTTTTCTGCCGAGCCTACTCAATATTTACATAAACCTTACAACGCAAAACCCATTTTAAAATTCTCTTTAAACAAAAGAAAAATTGTAACCATGACAATTTGTCAATAAATTCATCCGCTCCATAGTTTTCCACTCACGCGCAGCTGGTCAAACATTTGCCTCCGTAACCTTAATCATTCGTTACATTCTACTAATACAATGGCCCGTTAATTCTTCCCCAAAATATATTGCGTTGTGACTCTTTGTTCAAACACTAAAATCGTTTCCAAATGGTTTGAGGTAGGTAGTGATGTGTCGTATTAGGGTATTAGTCATACGACTCGAGCGTGTCAGACGTTTTGTAGGTGTCCGTAGGTGGCGTTAAAGGTCTCGACAAACACACGGCGCTCCGGGACGGTGCTGGACGCAGACGGGACGGTGTTGGACGCAGACGAGACGTGACCAGGTGTAATGTGATGAGACGTCGTCGCGCTGAGCCCGGCATGGGGAAGACGACGCGACGTCTCTGTAGATACATTGCAACTGATACGTCCCGCCGCCGTCCTGCCACCGCCGCTGTGTGGCGACACCTTAACCCTTTACCACCCACAGAATCTATCAAGTAAAAAATAGACTAACCAAGTCTTAACTAATTCGGGTGATGAACCCGCCTGGTGACGTCTACTTCGTGCAAACACATTATGACTGATGCGAGGCGCCACCGTCTACAAATAGTTACCTACTTTACCTACTCTATTATCTACTGAGTGAGTTTCCGTGTACAATACGTCGGGACGTCTATCCCTTACTCGCTCAAAGTTCGTAGTCTGCTGCAATATAAAAATAGGCTGTACCTACCTACAAAGTCATTCACCTTATTATCTATGCCAAAACATGATTATGAATTATGTTACTTAAAGTGAATTATCCAATTATCGCTCTTGACCGATTTTCTTTATTCAATTAAACCACTATATTACAAGCCATTGCCATTTTATGAGCCGGTAGTGTGAAAGAAAAAAACTCTCGGTTTGTTATTCAAAAATGTACAGGATTGTTTTATGTTGATTTGCATGAGATTATTCCTACTGCAGTTGTGTTATGATGATGCTATGTTTGTTTTATTACAAGTGCATTATTTAAAATATTGTTTTGCTGTCCCACAGCTGGGCAAAGATCCCTCTTTCCAACTTTTATGCGAACTAATATTGCGTGTGTGGGCCAATGTTTCATAGTCGTCAAGCTCGTCCTCCCAATGAGTGGTAGCATTTGCCCAAGCTCGTCTATCATGCGGCATAATGTCCCCTGCACAAGTACCAACCCGTGTATCATTAATTTCTAGTAGGTACTTATAAAAACAGACCAGACTAGAGCAGTAACGGAATGGTGTCCAAGAGAAGGACAGAAGCTTAGAGGCAGACCACCTGCCCGATGGCCGGACGACGTCATCAAAATGGCAGGGCCGGAAAGAGTGGCGTGCACATGAGGAGGCCTATACCCAGCAGTGGGTTGATGTAGGGTGATAAAGATAGATGGTGAATGCCAACACGACCCCATCTCGCCCCACTCCAGGCGAATCGACGGCTCACGGGGGGGTTTTAGTGGGTTCAAGTCCCACACGCCCTCCTTCCGCCACCCCCGTGGCGGAAGGGGATAGTGCGAAGGCATTTCCCCCCCTCAAAAAAAAAAAAAAAAAGGGTGGTAAAGATAGATGGTGAATGCCAACACCACCCCATCTCGCCCCACTCCAGGCGGATCGACGGCTCACGGGGGGGTTTTAGTGAGCTCATGTCCCACACACCCCCTTCCACCACCCCCGTGGCGGAAGGGAAGTGCGAAGGCATTTCCCCCCTAAAAAAAAAAAGGGTGATAAAGATATTAATTTATAAAAAAAATATATGTTCATGACACAATTTCCTCGACTGTCCATCATTTGGAAGGCTCCGTTTTTGGCAGAAGTTCGTTCACCACATAATCCGCTTACCGCGGGCGCGCGTCTACACATTGGTTTCAATTAGTATTACGGTCATTTACAAAGGTCTGCTTTATCAACCGTTAGTAATTGATTAGCTATAATCATAGACTGCCGTTAGCGGCCTAGAGGAACGCTGTTGAGAGGTTGCAAAAAATATTGCCGACATGTGGCGATCTTTACTAGGAGATTGGATGGTTTTAACGGCGGGGTTCTAGAACATTTTAAATTATGACAACAGATTAGTTTATTGCTGTCTTTGTCATATGTTTAGTCCGAGACAGAGAAGGCAACATTGAACATACTGAACTTATTCTTGATACTTAACGATCCGTTCTGAAACTACGTTTTATATTACTCTACATTATATAGAGCTGCACTACATTAGATTATGTAGAGTAAGATATCTGCTATTACATGCTGTGTAACCTAACCTAAGACCCTAGGATCATGTATAATTAACTGAACAGACACCTCAATAAATCGAATACTGATCGCTTTAGGTAATATCTTGTAGACAATTCATATAATTATATTTAAAATATAAAATAATACATCACATAATTACAATAACGATGAACCATAACATATTTTCGAATCATTTAACTCAACCTATCATATTTTTATACAATTAATTGACTTCACTGTAATGACAGATTGATAACCTCGTCGAGCAAGGGAAGATGCCGATAATAGTTGGAGGGACAAATTATTACATTGAATCAATAGTATACAAAATCCTGGTTGAAGATATGGATGACGACCAAGCTCTATTGTGGGATAAGAGTAGAAGAAAAAGAGATTTTGACGCCTGCGACAGTATAGAAGATGCAAAAAGAGTAGCCTCTGACAGAAACACAGAAGGATCTAGGGCCACAGATACAAATGCTGCAAGAGAAGGATCTAGTACCGCAGACACTAATGCTGGAAAAGAAGGTGCGGTAGAGAGGATAGAAGATGAAGTAGAAGATATAAGAGAAAAATTGAAGGTGTTTGTTGATAATGAGAGTAAGTTTACAAATGAAGAGGTGCATGCGGAATTGAAAGCGATCGATCCAGTGATGGCAGCGCGTCTACACCCTAACAATAGAAGAAAAGTTTTAAGGTTAGTGCCTGTTTATGGTATTGATTGTATAGGGCGTACCAGCTTGTAGCTCCTTCTGTAATACCTTGTGCATTTTTATAACTGGTCAGCAATAAAGTATTTTCTATTCTGTTATACTAGCTGTTGCACGCGGCTTCTTTGATGGTGCTATTTAAAATCTCAATGTTAGAGGTTAGTTTCCTATCAAAGTATCACCGGTGCAGTGCAATGCGTATAAACAGTTTTAACAAACTTGTTTAAACGTGATTGGAAGATGCAGTGTAGGTAGGCCTCCCACTAGATGGGCCGACGACATCGAAAGAGTCACAGGCAGGCGGTGGATGCAAGTGGCAAATTGTCGTTCGGTGTGGCGGTCTAAGGGGGAGGCCTATGCTCAGCAGTGGACATCTTCAGGCTGATGATGATGATGATTCAAACGTGCAAAAATTTACGAAATCCATTTGGTTTAGTTAGAGCTGAAGTTCAAGTTAGCAATCACTAGTTAAATAAATGATTGTTGACTGGATAACTTTTATATAATTAAAAACAACAATTGATCGCCGTGCCTACATTGTTTCGTTGTATTGAATAGATAGTACGTACTCGTATAATAATATGTACGTGAATTAACGCCTAAAAATAAATCACTCCACGTCCATTCTTCATTCAATAACAACGAAAGTGACGAAAACAAATCGCCACGGACCGTTTTTATGAATGAAACAAGTTGCTATTTGTTTTGTGTTGTCAATCATCTTTGACGCTACGGTCAAACTGTCAACTCTGTGCGAAAAGTTCTTCTTATAAAATATTAAAATTAACAGTTTAAAAGTATCTTTTTCGATAAAATTTTACTCAATAACTATCAAGTTTGGTGCAAGTTATAAGTTTCAATAAGTACACAGTGCAAATAGTGCGTAAATAAATCAACTACAACACAAAATTACAAAGTAATTTGCTAAACTTAACAAGTGAGGGTAATAGTGACGAGTAGTGCTACCCCAACCGCGCAAGGGATCTTCACGGTTACGCGCATCGCCTAACCGCGAGAATTGCGTGCACTGTACTCTATGCGCTAGCGCCGCGTCACAGATAAGTTCCGGGCAAAGAGTATACATCGCAGAGTGGACTCTTCGTTGTACTACCATCAAGCAGGCTCAGTGAGGCAAATTTTAATTTGAGATAAATAAACACTCATTATTCAGTAAAATGAAGTGTGCAGGATGTTTGATGTCCATCAAAGATAATAGTGCCGTTAAATGCACAACCACGGCCTGTAATAAATCGTTCTGCCTGGTATGTATAAACGTAAAATCTCTTACTATGGAGCGACAGAAATGCTGGAAGTGCCCTAACTGCTGTGTTGACCCTAAAAAGAACGACGACAACAGCCTAACCCCAGCCAGGGCCTCTGCCTCTGAGAATGTCACCTTACGTAAAAAATCCGACTCCACTGGCTCCGAGATTAAACTCCTCACTGAGCAATTACGCCAGCTTACCACTGAGTTTTCTTCGGTAAAGACCAAGTTACAGGATCTGACGGAGTCTCTAACCTTCACTAATGAGAATATGAACGAAGTAATGGTTAAGATAACTGCCACCGAAGAGCGCTTGAAGTACCTTGAAAAGAGAGATGCTGAAGTCGAAAACCTGCAAGCGACTGTGCTTCAACTTCAGAACGAAGTGAAAGCGCAAGCACAAGCAAATCTAAGAAATGAAATCGAAATCATCGGCATCCCGGAGAATGCATCGGAAAATCTACACCACACTGTACTCGTAGCAGCTAAGAAAGTTGGAATTGACTTGGAGGACCAGGATGTAGATTGGGTCATGCGTGTAGGTCCGCGTGGGCCGCAGGTGACAACAGCCCTACCCGAAGATGGCTCCAAAATGCCGCGCCCTGTTGTAGTAAGAATTCTGCGGCGTTACAAGCGTGATCAATTTCTCAGGGCCGCCAAGACACGGAACAATTTAAACAGCGGTGATCTGGATGTAGCGGGAGCGCCACGTAAAGTCTTTTTCAACGAAAGACTGACGAAGGAAAACAGAGCTTTATTTCGAGACGCAAGATCCAGAGCGAAGCTGCATGGGTATGCTTTCTGCTGGTGTAACCAAGGTGTCATTTTTGTTAGACAACGGGAAGGGAAAGCAGCCATACCCATACCATCATACTCCAACCTGGACCGTCTTCTACCCCAATCACTTCCTACAAATAGCTCTTAAGACACGTCTACGGTTTAGCATAGCTCTTTTTAACACACATTACCCGCTTTGCTCCTTCTGTGCACTATACAAGCTTAGCTTGCTGCGCTTCTGCCCCTGTTTGAATATTCTATCCCTTTATAACCATGTTAATATTAATTTTTCCAAAATATTATGTACGTTAATAAGCTTTGCATCAAATTATAATTACTTAACATTTATGCTACAATATGTTTACTCCCTGTTTATAAATATCTTATCTATTGTTATATATTATAATTATTACTATTATAAAAATTGTACAATAATGCCCGTGATATGCTTTTTTGCAAACAAATATACTAACGCTAAATACAACTCTCATCAATTTCCAATTGTCCTTCTATTTGTGAATGGCTTTAATACATGTAGAATACCCGTGTGCTTCAACTGGTTCTTTTGGGTATATGGTTATCTGTTTCTAGCAACAATGACGTTTGCCGACATCTTAGGCGTAGATCTAGACTCAATTCAAATTAAATGCGAGGTTACAGTTGATCTAGCTATTTGTAAGCAATTGTTTACACCACATCACAGCTTTAAATTGCTTTCACTAAATATAAGAAGTATCCAAAAAAACTTAGACTCTCTGTTGGTAGCCTTAAAATGTCTTGAAATACCTATGGATGTTTTGGTCCTGACTGAATGTCGCCTCTCTGATTCAACGATCATCCCACATATATCTGGATACCTTTCGTATAATTCCACCAAACATGTGAATCAAAACAGTGGTGTTGTTGTATATGTAAGAGACGTCTGGAACCCCGCGGTATCGGAACCCTCTATAGATGATGCTGACTGTCTGTTTATATGTATCCCTAAAGTCGTAAATATTCTCGGACTATACCGCTCGCCATCTTTTAGATGCGTGGATAACTTCCTTAATTCGCTGGAAACCTACTTCCGTCAAATAAATGGACTTCCTTTTATTCTGGCTGGTGATATCAACGTCAATATTTTGGATACAATAAATGACCCTCAAAGCCTAGGATATCAGTGCTTTATGGCTGAACACGGACTTTACCCGGCTATAACGCAACGCACAAGGGAATCCTCCTGTATAGACCACATCTATATTAAAAATGTTGAAAATTGTATGCAAACATCCGTTGGTATTATATGTCAAACTGAAATCACGGACCATTATCCAATTATGCTGGGTCTGAACCTCTCAAAACCAAGACCAGTTCGCCCCGATCGTTTCGTATTAAAGAGAGACAATATTGCTATCAAAAATGAGTTGTCAAGTATCGACTGGTCTACTGTCACCGACCTTACTGACGTGAACAGAGCTACTGAAGTTTTTATGGAAATATTATCGAAAACTGTCAGTAAACATACAAATAAGGTAAAAATAAGTAGATCCAAATCTAATTTAAAGCCATGGATAACTCCTGGTCTGATGAAATGTATGAGGAACCGAGATCGCTTACATTTACAAGCAAGAAAAAATCCAAATAATTTAATATTTAAAATAACCTATTCACGTTACCACAACTTCTTTCTGACCCTACTACGTAAACTTAAATCAGACTATGAAGAGCGAGAATTAAAGGCAAGCAAAGATAATCCAAAGAAACTATGGCGAACTATTAAGAACATCTGCAGCCTAGCAAACCACAAAAAAGAACCCACTGAGTTATTGGCATTGCAGGGTTGTCAAAATACACAGCAGTCCATTAACTATGTTAACAATCATTTTTCTTCTGTTGGTCAAAGACTAGCTGGCGAAATTCTTACCAGAATAAATAAAAATGAAACGGATCTTGCCAAAGCAGTTGCAATTGAACATTCCCCGGTAGACTCTATCTTCTTGACACCTACTAGCTATGAAGAAGTTGAAAAAATGATCATGAATTTACAAAATGACAAGGCTCCAGGAATGGATGGATTTGGCAACACCCTTATTAAATACTTAAAAGATGATATCATAGTACCACTCACATATATCCTAAACTTAAGTCTTTCCGATGGTACATTCCCAAAAGAATGGAAAATTGCGTCTGTTTCTCCAATTCACAAGAATGGCTCAAGAAATTCTGTAGATAATTACAGACCTATCTCACTTTTGGGAACCTTCTCAAAACTTCTAGAAAAACTGGTTAACGGGCGTCTTGTTAGCTTTCTAGAGTCGCATAAATTACTATCATCAAAGCAATTTGGGTTCCGGAGGGGAAAAAGCACTGAAGACGCAGTATCCGTTTTAACGAGTGCAGTGGCCACACACCTAGATGCTGGAAGATGCTGTGTTGGCATATTTTTAGACTTGGCCAAGGCGTTTGACACTGTCTCCATTCCTATACTTCTCCAAAAACTTGAAGGCCTGGGAATCCGAGGAGTTGCATTAGACTGGTTCAGAAGTTATTTGACGGAACGGAGACAGTGTGTGAGAATTGGTCAGTCTACCAGTAGCTTGCAACAAATCAATTTTGGTGTTCCTCAGGGTAGCATCTTGGGACCCACGCTATTTCTGCTGTACATTAATGATATCCATAACGTCACACTTGAAAACGCAGAAGTTCTATGTTATGCGGACGATACTGCAGTGATCTTTAACGGTCCTACATGGCCTGCTGTGTACTCCTCTGCAGCTCGTGGCATGGCGCTGATTTCACAGTGGCTAGAGCAAAATCTTCTTACTTTAAACACCAAAAAAACCCAGTACCTGTGCTTCCATAAGACCAAGGCCTCAGCTCCTGATGAAGATGCTAACATTAGAATCCACAATAGTGCATGCACTGATGCAAACTGTGTGTGCGATCCAATTACCCGTAAAAAATATTTAAAGTACCTTGGAGTTCAAATTGACGAAAACCTGTCTTTCAAAACACATATTCAGTACCTATCAGCCAGAATCAGAAAAGTAACTGGTGTCATGCGAAATCTGAGGCATGTCGCAAGTATTGATACCCTTAAATCGGTTTATTATGCACTGTGTCAGTCTTTGATAGCTTACTGCATAACGTGCTGGGGCAGTGCCATTAAAACATCTATAATTATGGCTGAAAGAGCGCAGCGCTCAGTTCTGAAAGTCATGCTCCGAAAACCCTTCAGATACCCCACAACAGATCTCTATAAAGATGCCGGTGTACTCAGTGTGCGCAGGCTCTTTGTACTTAAAACTTCTCTTGCAATTCATAAATCTGTTATCTCCTCCATTGAATATGAATCTTTACTAAACCGTCGAGTTTTCAAAGTACCAGCACCAGTCGTTAACACAACATTTGCGCGACGTATTGGTAGATTCATGAGAATTCACGTGTATAACGAAGTTGTCAAACGTTGCGACATCAAATGCAAAACACTCAATGAAGCGAAACACTTGATAATGAAATGGTTAATCACGCTAAATTACAACCAAACAGAGAATATTGTGGAAATTGAAATATAATAACCTTGATTTACCCTTATTTTATTTACCTATTATTTATTTATTTTATGTACCTACTTATTATTATTCATTTAAAAACAAAAAAATTACCTATATTGCAATGTCTTATTTATCTATCTATTTAACTGAATATTTTATGGAAACGCAATAAAACATTATATTATATTTATGACCTAGCAAATTTAACTTCCTGAACTTTCATATAAAAGTTTCCTCGATACAGGCTTTGCCTAGTGAGGAGGCTGACAGATAATTTTATGGTTTTGTTCTTTGCTGTCTGTAAATTAAGTTAATCATTTAAGTACTTACCTATACTTTGTAAACTACTCTTATTTTACAGTAATAAATTGTTTTTTCATTTTTTTCATTTTTTCAATAATAACGACGTAATTAAACAGCCGACTCCAATTCTCAATTTTCACTTTTATTGCTTCGGAATACGAACTACTTAGTCAGGTCATAAGTATTGTCACACAGTAAAAACTTTTCTTTTAGAATGCTGGCCACAAAAAAGTTTATTGAATTCGAATTTCGAATTGTTCATGAAAATAAAAATGTATACTTTTTAGAATTTTACTCATTTTTAAATATGGAGTGGACGCTTAAAGAAGACCGTGTTGCAGTTATTGCGTTGCATCGTTGCGGTTACGCGCCAATGTGTTATGTGTAGATACAACGTGTAGATGACAGGTCAAGAAGTGGTCGCCCTCGGTCTGTTAGGACTCCAGCAGTGATAAAAGCTGTGAAGGCGCGAATTCAAAGAAATCCCAAACGTAAGCAGAAACTGTTGGCCCTTCAGATGGGATTAAGCAGAACCACGGTGAAAAGGGTGTTAAATGAAGACTTAGGGCTTCGGGCATATCGAAGAAAAACAGGACATCATTTGAATGCTCGTCTAATGGACCTGAGACTGAAGAGATGCCGCGCTTTGTTGAAGCGGTACGCGGGAAAAAAATATCGGGAAATTCTTTTTTCGGATGAAAAAATTTTTACCGTAGAAGAGAGCTCTCTTCTTCTTCTTCTCTTCTTCTCTTTGTTGTAGCTACAACAAACAAAATGATAAGGTGTACGCACACAGTAGTGAAGAAGCGAGCAACCGTATTCCGCGTGTCCAACGAGGTTATTTTCCATCCTCGCTCATGGTATGGTTGGGAGTGTCTTATTGGGGCTTAACAGAGGTACATTTTTGTGAGAAAGGTGTAAAAACGAATGCAGTTGTGTATCAAAATACAGTCCTGACGAACCTTGTGGAACCTGTTTCTCATACCATGTTTAATAACAGGCACTGGGTATTCCAACAAGATTCGGCGCCAGCTCATAGAGCGAAGAGCACACAAGACTGGCTGGCGGCGCGTGAAATCGACTTCATCCGGCACGAAGACTGGCCCTCCTCCAGTCCAGATTTGAATCCGCTAGATTACAAGATATGGCAACACTTGGAGGAAAAGGCGTGCTCAAAGCCTCATCCCAATTTGGAGTCACTCAAGACATCCTTGATTAAGGCAGCCGCCGATATTGACATGGACCTCGTTCGTGCTGCGATAGACGACTGGCCGCGCAGATTGAAGGCCTGTATTCAAAATGACGGAGGTCATTTTGAATAAACTTTAGTGTCATAAGAATCTATGTTTTGTTAAGTTCATTTTGGTATATAAATGGTTACATAATGAATAAACTTGTTTCAATTATTTTATATAAAACATGTGACAGAATTTATGACCTGACTAGGTATATATATCTTGCATCTTCAATTCCATTCTCATGGTTTTATCTATGAATGTCAGAGTTCAATATCTACTTACTAGCTTATTAGGTTGGCCATTCAAGATACGATGAGCTCGTGATTTATGGCCTTCTAACCTTGTGCCGCGATACTAAAAGCTATTTTTATTTGGCACGTTTTATGAGTACAGAACCTGTACTTTATTGTTTCTCCCGTGATGTATATCCGTCCTGCTCTTATTCTTGAGGTCGGATAGAGACGTTGCTAGTCAGTCTACCGTGGCTAATCAAACTTATTGCATTATGTTAGCTTCGAATAGCAGTTCAGGTCAAAATGCATATATTTCACGGTTTATTCCTTTGTAACGTTTCGGTACTCGTTACTAGATGGCGTACTCGTCACTCAGTACCGAATACATACGGTTTGCCACAGCTCTACACGACGCCAAACGGGCCGTCATATTATGCATATTTTACTTTGCCGAAGATTTGGTAGAAATCGGTCACGAAAAATCACCATGACTCGGAAATAGCTTGAAGATTGAAAATCCTTTAGAAACGATACCATGATACCACAGAATATGATGTAATACCGATAATCCGAAAATCGAATAAATCACCGATAAATCGAAATCCGCTTGGATGCGATGCGACTGAAATTTATTTCCACCATAAAAAAGTAGAGTTGTGTCGTTTTAGTTCTAGTTCTTAGTCGATGGAAAGATCAGATTGTGCACTCTCTCTAATGTAAGACCATTCATGACTTCCTACTGTTCAATGACTTTTAGTACGTCTGTAACTGTTAAATTAATATCATACACAGCTTGTGAATGAAATAAAATTATCATGAATGCAAATTAACTATTCGTTATCTGTGATCTCTGTTTTACTCTATGGTCAATGGCGGCGTAATCTGTGCATGCATTCATTCATTCACGGATAGCAGACATGATAGTCTTCATGCCTGTATTTTAGGGCAAAGTCAGCATTGCATTTTGAAATAGATCATCCTCATTCTGCAGAAGTGAATTCCTATAAATATAGGTTTGCGGTAGGATTTGATGTCACTTATTTCTTCCATGCTAAGGAAGATTCCTGATATTACAAGGTGAAACTAGAAATTAATTGCATACATACTACACTCAATTTATTTTTTTTAACTTTTATCTTCTCGTGACCACGGTCAATGTAACTCGTCCGAACGTCGAGGTATGTCATAATAAATATTAGGTTATGCGCAAGTTGGACCTCTTTTTAACTCTAGTTAAAATAATATTTTCTACGTAATTTAAAGAATGACACCAAGATAAAGCACTTTTATCTCCTAACTTTTTATTACTTCAGATGGTAGTTTCCGACTATCAATTTTCCATATCTCTTAACCTTTAACTCCATTTCCTGTTACTTAATCATTTACGTATTTAGTAGATCATTAATATCTTCTTCATTAAAATTAGTGGTTTTGGCATCTATTTGATACTTTTGCTGAGTTTTCATGTGGTATTATTGTGTATCATGTTTTAATTGTAGACGATTTTAAATTTACCAAGCAATCGATTTTAGTTTGGTTTATTTACAAGGCAATTATCAGTTTAATCAGTTAAATCTGAATTAAGGAAGTTTACTTGATTACAATGAAACAAGAGAGTACTATTTAAGAGTTGCATACATTGCAGTGCCGCTCAGAATTTTGCATTGCAATATGTTGCGCGGCACTGCAGCGCTGGTCACCCAGCAATGTTGGTACTTCGTGCCACGTAATTTGGCTGGAAACTGCAGACATACATAGGTAGGTACCTTACTAAATCATTAAGTCTGCAGCTCCGTTAAAATAGGTTGTTTCCCGTACAGGGCATTTTCACACTAAGGTATAACCGTGATTAGGTCTAAAACGCATGGGAGTAATTTTGCGAATAGGTCTTTTATCTACGGAGCCGTGTAAAGCGCGTTTCAAAATGGTCCAGTTTCCGAACGTTCCAAAGTGAAAACTGGTGTTCAAAGGATTCTCTCAAGTCGCACCCTGTAGCAGCTAGACCTAAAAAAAACAGTATTACTAGCCTAGTAACAGGACTTACGCGCGCGGTTTACATATACACCTAAATTGAAGGTCGTATGAGATGATGACATAAAACCGGTGAACCACGTAAGCTGACCCGCCTCCCTAATCTAATCGCGTAGTGACGTGTAGGAAGTGTATTGATGTCGGGGTCTCAAGTTACGCTGGGCGTCCGACTTCCGCGGGGCTATGACCGCTGCCAAGGCTTTGGTAGACCGTGTTGGGTGGCCTTGACTCTACTACCCGACGAAGGTAGGTACCCCATGAGAATGGCCGAAAATCGCGGACAAGATGGCGGATGTGGGTCGAACTAGAGTGGGCATTTCTATTAATTATCGCGTTTATGGTGTATGTATTTATGAGTTGGTAGGTACCTATTTCGATTCTTAGTTTTAGGGGGACGTGGGAGTGAAGTATGGAATTTAATGTTGTTATGAGATTGCTAGCAATCATAAATGCTGTGGTCACCATGAGATATGAGCATGATTAATTTGTGGTTATTAATAACGCCATAAATATGTTTACTCCTACATGCTTATTTTGTTGACTAAGTTTATTTTTGCCAATTGGCGTACATTTAAATTAACCACTGAAACTTGCGCTATTTATTTACGAAAAATGATAAATTAGACAACGACTACACGCGGGTGCGAGGGAAATGCACAACCCAAGCGAGACATCGTCGCGTCGGTGCAGGCTTTGCCGCGTCGTATTTATGTAATAAGAATGCGAAGAAAAAACATTGCGAATTTAGGAAAGTCCCACATCTGCCCCGTTTCATAGCCACCCTACTTTATAGCAAACTCGGCCCGATAACCCCGAATTTATTTAACATGTGATTTCTAAACATTCTGCAAACCAGACGTATATATTTCCTAAATGTTCGTATACGTTCGTGAATTATCATACATTTTATGCAGGGCCTCTGTATCGACGTCAAAACATGACGGCTCGCTCATCGTGACGCCATTCAGGCAACACTAGGAACGTGATTGGTGGTAAATAACGAATATTATGTTGCCATGCGGATCCTGCGGGAAACTTTTTTATAGTAGTTTCAATACTTACATTTGCACCTCTACTCAGTTGACCTGCATTAGCAGGCATGCATTTTCTTTCACAAGTACCTAACCCCCAGTTTCTGGAACGTTTGTTGGCTTTGACAGTAGATTAAAGCTATCGTTGTCTCTATCTGACACTAAACAAATGACAAGGATGGCAATATAATTAATCTGTAGTCAAAGTTGACTGACGTTTCAGAAACCGACAGTTAGTGTTTTCTAATAGGGAATCTGTAATGAAATAGCTAACTTTATGTCGATAACTTTCATCATATCTTCACGTCCTTGGTGTCTTTTCATCCGAAATTTACTATTTTCCCCCGACTCCTGCGGGACAAGGATGTTTCGGGGGGGGGGGGGAGAAGACAGACACGAATCGTCTCGCAATAACACCGCCTGTAATATTTCAGTCTTGCTTCCAAGGTCGCCCTCTGCCAGATTATTCTATTCGGATTTGCCACATAACCACACACAATTCACATCAATTTATGCCGATGATTCTTATTTAATTTAATGATGTGACGCACGATTAGCGCTCTCTATTTCATTTGGGCATAGTAAACGTTTCTTTGCTACATTTTGTCTCGCAAAGTGTTGCATGGCAACCCTAAAGTTTGTAAGTCGCCGCCATTGTAATGCTTCGCTATCCTATTTGAAGATAAGTCGTGGCCCTAACCTTGCCTATGGAAATTTTTACATTAGCATTGCCTATTTTTTATTTTATAATGTTTTTGAACCGCTAGCGTTTGGCGTTACGCTTATAACCAAATAATGGTTGCGAGAATTACACTTTTTTTAAGACGTAATAAGTTGTCTTCTCGTGACCACGGTCTATGTAACTCGGCCGAAACGTCAAAATGTATATTTTTATATTACTTTGTGCACGAATTATACCCGTTTTGTATCCACATTTTCCAGAAAAAAAATCTGCCTTTTAAAAATTTCAGCCCATTTGGCATCGTTTATCATCATCCATCTTCGGCTCAGTTTCATTCAAGCTAATGATGATTATTGTTGTCCTTAGAGATCTAGCCTTCGGACTCTGAACTGACCTAGTTACCAGGGGTATAGCAAACTATGAGCCCGTCTAGGCATAAGGACGGCGAATATTCCGCAAGCGGAATTAAACCGCCTGACGTCACAGTTGCTAGGCGGCGGCGTCCGGTAACTATGAATTAGGCTGTGCCTTTACGCATAATATAGAGGCAAGAGACAGTATGGACCTCCTTGCTTCAACTATCTTTGTAATAGACAAACAGCTAACTTTAGGGTAGTTCACTGCGAGTGGTTCCAAAAGAGCCCAAACACCATTACTCTATTATTATCGTACTTTCGTCTCAAGCATCATATCGACAATGGAAATTTAGAGAAAATTTAATAATAGTAAAATTTAATTTTAGTTTTTTTTCTGTTTTACACGATACCGTAGACGTCCTTTGCCTAACAATCATCATATGGCATATAAAATCATATAATAATAATTCAGCCTGTAACTGTCCCACTGCTGGGCAAGGGCCTCCCCTCACTTTCGTGAGGAGGATAAGGCCATAATCCACTACGGGGGGCCCGGTCCGGATTCGTATACGGCATAGAATCTTAATATATGTATATAAATCTCGTGTCACAATGTTTGTCCTCAATGGACTCCTAAACCACTTAACCGATTATAATAAAATTCGCACACCATATGCAGTTCGATCCAACTTGAGAGATAGGATAGTTTAAATCTCAAATTATAGTCGCAATTTTAATTTATTGCAAATTATTAGAAAATTGAAACAAACTGAACGGCCATATTGATTTTCTAATTTTACCTTCTTGACAGGGCAAATATCAATTTCTTGAATTTAAAGACAGGACAACGTCTGTCGGGTCAGCTAGTAGAAATATAAATTTTTCATAGTTACGATCGTAGCGGCACAGATTGCTTATGGGGGATTGTTCACGTCAATTATGAATCCGACTGACACCCGGTTTCTGAAACGTCAGTCAACTTTGACTACAGATTAATTATGTTGCCATCCTTGTCATTTGCTTAGTGTTAGATAGAGACAACGATAGTTTTAATCTACTGTCAACGCCAACAAACGTTCTAGAAACTGGGGGTGAGTGTCCTTACGGTCAGTGTAATATTATGTGGCCCGTCTGGGCGGACCATAGAGTTATGAACGCTGCGAGGCGACAACGCTAGGCTCCATACGTGGTCTGAATAAAAAAATGCGCAATTTTCCCAATTTTTTGTGAGCAGGAAAAACTTAAGCGTGTGTATGGAATGCTATGCGCGAATATGCGGAACCGGTTGTTAATATCGTACAAGTTAATAGTTTCATTGTGATATTGTATTATATATTATATTGATTGATATTGTATTATATTGTATTATATATATTATATATTCATCTGTATTTTTCTTTTTATGTAAACTTTTGATTAGCTTTCTTTTTCAAAATTTTCACAATAAATTAAAATAATCAGAATCACAATCAGAATCAGAATATTTTTTATTGTATAAAATTGTGTACATAAATTGTTATTAGGTAGGTATACAGTTAGTTCCAACAATTTGCCCATTTCGGGCGTACAATAATGAATTACTTAAAGACTAAATAAAATTGGAAAACAAAACAATTAAAGAAAACCATATTAATTTAAATAATTAGGAATCTAGGACTTAAGTCTACTTTGAAAAATATTCTTTTATGTTATAAGAAATATATTTAGCGTATTTAGAAAAGCGTAGGCAGAATGATAATATGATACATCGGGGTTTACGTAGAAAGCTAACAGAAGCATAAACACTTTAACATTTCGTGCTATCTCCGAAATTTACCAGCTTCGGGAAAGATTCAGTGAAGCTGGTGTACGCTTTACTGAATCACAGTCTTCCTACACTTCTAACTTATCCACTCTAAGGAGGCGGTGCCAAAATAACCATTGCGCCGTCAAATGAACGCAGGTCGCAGAATCATTTTAACTGTCGTTTTTTAAATAAATACCCTCCTGCAAAGATGATGCTTTGACACTGTTCTGAAATCAACTCGTTTCACTATTTCATTTTCTTATATTCATTAATAGTGCTTTCGCAACTTACTAAGATAATTTGTAAATCATACGGAACACTAATCACAAACTGGAGACTTGTTCGTGGCCGATTAAAATCACGGTTCCATTTCATTCAACCACTCACCACATTTGTTATGATAACAAATCGTGCGAATTGATGCGAAGTGAAATTCATTAAGTAACGTGTTAGAATTAAGGTTGTAAGTATATTTGTGGAGGCCTCTCTCGTATTGTTCAAACATTGTCTGATTTACGTCATAACATTAAATATTGTGTTTAAGTACACGCAGCAGACGTGTTTGCTCAGTTGATTATACAATTCGGTTTAGTAGACAAAGGACCTATTCGCTACGAATTCAGTCGTGTTGGGAACTAAGCGAATGCCTTATTTGGGAATTACTTTATTCTACTAACGACTTATAGTACAAAGACTTAATGTTAAAGAGATTAATTCACTTACAGTTAAGGATATTAAAAATGTCTAAAGGAAATAAAAAGAACAATAAATCGTTGTCTATATGATTAACCTCTCCGCTGCTGCAATACCAGACACAATAGATTTTCAATTGTGTCTCGTCAGGATCCTCGACAAAGCACGGGAGAGATTAAGGCGAGGGTCTTGGTTCAGTGAAATCGGGCATTACAATAGAATATAAAAGTTTTATAGGAAGTACACCAGTAAAACGGTAGACAGGATACTTGACAAAAGTCGGTCGCCATTTGCGTCCAAGTGGGTCCAAAAGTCAAGTAAAATCGTAAACTACCCACAATGTTACCTATCACACGACTTTACGATGTTTCCGCATTAATACGATGAAATCAACAAATAAATCGTTCAGTTTTATCAGATATGTTGTATGTTTTGATTGATAACAGTAATTGAAACATTATCAAGTACACGCAAGTACTTGCAAGTACACACAAGTACTTGCAAGTACTCGTAGCCGTACTGGATGTAGTGCGGCGCGTGTCGGTGTATTACATTACTATAAATCAGTCAATACACTCAACATTCCTAGCACGGTGGGGGATTCTGCGACGGGACCGTGCTCGGTCGAGGTGTGATATCCCACAAATATTGGGATAATAATTTCTCAATACGAAACATGGTGATGGGCAAGTAGTACCTTATAGTATGCAAATATTTTGTTTCAATCTAAAAAGCACTGTACCTAGGGAAACTGCGGGACAAAAACGATTAGATAGTACTCCTGTTACTGCCGAATACCTAAATTGTTAAGGCTAGTCGATGCGTTTCAAACCATCAGTCATACCTGTGGACATAACATACCACAGTGATATGCAAGTAAGTACCTACTTAAGCAAATAAATAAGAACACCGCATACATAACAATTTGAAATCATAGAATCAATATGGCGCGCCCGACCTACGTACCGACCTCGTGAAATTAATTCCGAACTGAATTCGATTTCAGAACAACGATTAACACTTGTCTGACTATTCTGGCCAGGAAGAAAGCATAACCAGTTCCATCTCATTATTGAAACACGACATTTACTGCGACTTGACTAGCCTACTTACTAGCTGACAGTCTGGTACTCAAAATTATCGCCACTAAGTAAAACTGAACTAGGTATACTACACGACACTGGCTAAAAGAAACCTCCGACAAAAACCGAATTTCATAGCAATTCCAATTTTGATCAAGATTAAGTTTGCAGTCTGAACTATCACCCGACCGTACATATTATATGTATGGGCATATTTACATATTACATATCGTTTAGTATGTAATCTGCTACGGGTGGCTCCAAAGTGGGATAATGCGAGCGTTGTGGAATACACCCGCACGCATGGACAATTGAACACACTTCCTTATTGTAAAGCTTGCGTCATGTTCATGTACCGAGCGGGCGTCGACTAGGTGACTCCAGAACCCAGGACTTTACTGTGCAGTGAGCTGAGCAGGTCAGTCGCCTGATGGTAATGACCATATTTATCAGAATAGGCTGGCATTTGACCGTGGCTTCACCAGGAAACCGATACGCGTAGCAGTGTTGTATCTTTATTTTATCCAGGTGATATGACCTGGCTGAAATGGTTCCGAGATGAAATGGGGGTATTTTCTCCACGTTGTCCATCCAGGTGAACAAAGTGGAATAAACAGCTTTGCATTTTATGTGTTCGAACACGGCGAGCCCTAGGGACTGGTTCTCAAGGATTATTGCTAGAATAGTCTGAATGGCGCTTGGAGTCAGACTGATGGTGGTGGATAGTCCATCGCAGACAATAGTGTCGTGCGTACAGTTTTAACAAAGGAAGCGTTTTCGGTGAGACACGTGATGTTGCCTCACCGAAAACTTATACTCATTGTTTACGGTCTTTAAGTTTCTCGGTACTCAAGCAAGGCCTGCGGTGAACTGCACAGAGAACTTCGATTCCCAGTTTGTACACCGATCAGTACATTTAGGGTTCAAATTCGCATAATTGAAAAGGACTGCGCAATAGCTCCAGTCATTATTCTCCGACGCAGGTGTTCCAGCCCCCGGTCCTGTGACCTCAAAATTCGCCAAATGACAACACAAAGCGTGCCGAAAATAAATGACCATACAGTCGTCGACTCCAACAATGAATGTGCATGTGTGGGTGCACGAGTCAGTCTCCATTCAATGCGATAAATTACTATCAAATTGATTCAACGCGCGTGAGATTTTCACCATAAAAGTGAGTTTACAACAATGCGAATCGTAAATGAGGCTTTGTGAGGGAAATATTGATAGTGACACGTAGTAGGGACCGCAAGAGTAGGGGTGTTGCGTTTTATATTTATGTATCTATTGGGAACTGATGAAAATCGGAGTGATTCCACTTTGCCCCACCAAGTGGAATTGATTTAATATTGCATTATGGGGGCAGATTACACTAGCCTAAAATGTTAGTGGATCCTGGCTACAGTGGCCTAAAATGTTAGGGTTGGCGCCTTATAGTAATAAGAGCAAAATAAAAAAAAATTAAAAAAGTGTATCTACTAAGATGGTGTTTTGGTTGCAAATCCTTGATTACTAATATCGATCTCGAGCAGGCGCCTTCGTAAATCTGGGAACCCTGAGATTTTTTCAGAATCCTGGCGCCCAATGCGTGCTCAGTGGAAACTCTTTGCTCACTACTGCTCGGTCATCTGGAAAATCACTAAGTAGTAGTCGAAACGTACAACTGCAACGGCGAAGGACGAAGATTATTACCAATTCGGGTATTCACACGAACATTTGTTACTCTCTAATTTAGCCTGAATTATGGCATGACAGCCAATTTAAAATTCGAATAGCAAATGTCATAATGAATATCGAGTCATTCTCGACAGATGGCAACCTTATTCAGCCTTCCTCAACGTACTGCTGCGTATTCTGCGCTACGGTCGGCGCCGCCGTGTGACGTCACATCCGCCCGTCATTCATGCCCAGACGCTCATTCATAAAGTCCGCCAACACATAGGTACCTACACTATTATTTCAAACCTTATTTTTACATCGTTAAATCTTAAAATGATCTGTACTTAGCAATTAACACGTACAATATTAAAATTTAAAGGCAATATCAAACGTGTTTGTTAGTTAGATAGTTTTTATAAATTTTATAGCATTTTTTATGCATTGAAATCGTAGTTTTTTAAAGCTTCGTTTTGGATGTAGACCATGTAATTAAAATAAAAACGGTTTTACTATAGATTAAAATCACCAATTATTGCCTAATTGATCGTAAAAACCTGTTGTTTCCCAAATTTCCATTCTGTTTATTCCATTCCAAGGCTACTTCAGAATTTTGTTGTTTATTAGTTTTCAATGTATACTTAACAGAATCTGTGTAAAACATGTTGTGTTAGTTATATTTTTTCTACGTAAAGATACAATAATCTTACTCTAAACATATAGTGTAAATGAAACTAGAAAACGTACCTAACTAAAGGGGATTATAAATTTTGACTTGTTAGAAATATAAAAAAATTTACACTGGTTTAATGCAAAAATCGTAAGAAGGACAAATTAAAAAAAATACAGTTTTCCGCCAATACTACTGCATGTATTAGCGGGAACTTGATGGGCTTAGGGGAAAAATAAAAACAAGTTTTTCCTCAAATTTGCGCCTGTTAAATCTTAAAACCGACTCGTCCGTCCAAAGTATTTTAGAGTCTCGTAGGCATTGAAACCTCTGCATACTTATAAAATTATCACGATCTGAAGCGGAAACATAAAAATGATACTGATATATAGATAAGTACTTGTTTTATGTCCATTGTCAAATACCTGATGCAAATACTCTGCCATGCCAAGGGCAAGCGAATACATCGTCATTCGTCAAGGGCCTGCGTACCTACTCTATACTTATGACTAGCTATGGCCCGCGACTTCGTCCGTGCATATTATATTTTGTAACGATAAAAAATAATCCCATGTTCGTTTCCCAGTTCCAATCTACCTATCTCTTTACCAATTTTCGTCTAGACAGGTTTAACCGATTAGCCGTGAAAAGGTGACAAACATACAAATAAGCAGAAATACTTTCGCATTTATAATATTAGTATGGGCGGATCCAAATGTCGCTAACGTAGTTTATGTAACACTTGTTTCTATGACTGTACAAAAATACAAAAGCGGCCGAGTTGCCTACTAAAAATATTAATGAATATAAAAGGTGGCAACTCGACCACGCGGGCGAATTTTATTGCGGTCGAAATGACAACCAACTCGTCCGTACGAATCATTGCTTCATTGGTCCAACCTATAATATTGTCTGTAGCAAAATTCAACCACGTAGGTTATTAATAGGTACCTACTATAATGAATTAGTTTCATTAAATATAATCCAGCTGCATAATAATGTCCGGTATATTGATAACAGTCGTTAAGCAACGTGACAGGCCCCAGGGTGGCCTAAAACTGACACTAGAGCACTACACATCAAAGGCCTACTAGGCTATTATACTAGTACCCAACTTATAAGGCGCGTCGTGAATCTTCGTTCGCGCAGAAAAGAAAGTATGGTCCGAAGATTAACGAAATAATGCTTAAAACTTACAATCAACCTAAGGTCACTATTATAAGGTTCATAATACACTGCAGCTGTTAGTTCCATCTCACTCTAAGCTCGCTAAGATGGCGGCGGCTGCCGACCAATAGCGGTCAATAACATTTCCCGCGCTTTGAAAATTATCTTCTGCGCAGGTACATCGGTAAGCCATATCAGTTGGGTAATACTGTATCTCACTCGACCAACAGACCACAGTGAACCAACATATTGACATACCTATTCCAAAATATTTAATAGACCAACAAAGTAGATTCTGTTTTCGTATCTCTACTTATTAGCATAACCCTAATTCTCCTTCAGAAGTGACACCCCTTGTCAAGAGTCTCCAATGACCTCGCGGGTGTTTCGCGGCACCATTATTATGGTGTATGTGTGTCAAAGACGTGTACTTACTTCCTTTTGCAGATAATTTGGAAGGGCCGCTATACGTATGTGTGTGTGCATGTGTCGGATTAAATTGACATCGCTGTTGCTAACTGGTACAAAAATAGGGTTGTCCCTACTCGGTACGTTCTAAGTTTGCGAGATTTTCCCGGGATCGTGTTTTTCCCATTGGGATCGTTCTTGTGTCCCTTTTTGTAGTCGGCATCATCATTATCAGATCAGTCCCTATCCGCAGTAAAGTAGTATTTTCCCTAAATTATAACAAAATACTATTTATAAAACTATTCAATACACAAAAGTAAGAAACGGTATTGAAGCCAACCAAATTATACCGATAATGTAGATAACTGAAACGACATATTACTTAAATCGGAGCATAGAATTCTTCAAAAATAAAATTACATAATGTTAATGAGTATTTACGAGATAAAATCCCGGTAAATCTCAGCCCACTCCGGGAATAACAAATGGCTGTTGCGCAACCCTAGGCCGCTGAATAATGCCCACGGCCGCTCACGAATAAGCGATTATATCAATTAAAACATGTGCTGACTCCTAATTCGGTCGCTGGGCCCGTCGCTGATATCGACAAGACCGTTTTAGTTCAACAACCGGTATAGAGTTGAGAGACGAATTACCGATAATAGAGGTACTGATGTTGGTTTTTCCCCCTCAAACTTGTAGACTTCGGGTATTATTAATTTGTAGTACTAGTAAAATAGTAATTATTGAATGATCTAGTGGTATAGGTATATAATATAAAATAAAAAAACGTGCAATTAACGCTTCTTACCGAAATTACCAGGAGGTTTATTCAATCCATCATTTTACTGAATCGTGATGTTGACTGCGACTTAAGTAGAATTTGACTTGCAGGGAATTGACATTTACATTTTTAAAATTTAACAAGTGTTAAAAAGCTGGCTTGACAGACGTTGTCTCGTCAACTGTCAAGGCATTCCCAAAATGTATGAGAGAATTAGTTATTATTTCCCCTGTTTTAGTATTTATTCTGCTATTCGGAACGGAGACAAATCCAACAAAGGTCTTCAAAACGGTCCAGCCGTTCTTGAGTTATTGGTGTACCTAACTAAAACGACTTAGTTTCATATAAGTATGTATGTATGTAAACATATATAGATAAATAAGTAGTTATAAGATTATATGATTCGGACGTAAAATAATGATATCGCAATTTACTGCAGTAATCGTTATTTTCAATTCAATTCAATTCAATCAATTCAATTCAAATGATTTATTTCAGACAACAAGTCCATACATAATATTTATAAAATTTACACACAAAAACATTCAGCATTACAAATTAAAAATTAGACATTCACATACCTACGACTAAACTAAACCAAAACACAATTTAAAAAATATGAAGCCTAACTAAATGGCACATCATGGGGCAGTCGACCCTGTCAGCCACAACGCTAAGGATGGTGTTGGTGCTGCCGCGGACACGGCTTAGCAGTGAGGCGGCTCTCTTGCGTAAGATGGCATGAAAGCCATCAGTTCGAGCATCAGCAAACATGCCTGATGCACTGCAGTACCTCGGCAACCCCAACACAATCCTAAACGCGTTATTATACTGCACGCGCAGGGCATTGATTGTCCTCTGCGTATAGTTAGTCCATAGAGTGCACGTGTAAAATGATTGACAGAAGGCCTTGAAAAGAGCGACCTTTACGTCGTCGCTACAACGTGCAAATCTACGGGCCAACATATTGCATCGGACAGCCAGCGCCCTGCGCTCCCTCTCAATGTCCTCGGTGTCTGTGAGGTCATCAGCGACCCAGTGGCCCAGGTACTTGAAACGCGTCACTCTTGGTAAGTCAACTCCATCAAGAGTGACTGGAGGCACTCTGGTGACGGTGTGACCACGCGATTGAAATACCAGTATCTCACTCTTCTTCACGTTGTACCTGAGCCCGTGTGTCGCAGCATACATCTCACACCTCTTGAGCAGCTTTCTGATGGCACTTATCGAGGGCCCCAGCAGCACCATGTCGTCAGCATAACTAATGTTGTTAATGAATTTACCATCTATTGAGCAGCCGACTCTGGTGCCGCTGAGGTCCTCGACAAGTCCATTCACGTACAGGTTGAAAAGCCGGGGAGATGTTAGCCCTCCCTGCCTGACTCCACACTTCAGCCTGTACGCATCAGAGACCACTCCCCCCCACCTCACGACATTTGTTTGGTTGTTGTACCAATAATCAAAAATTTTTATAATTTCTTCAGGGAGGCTGGTTTCCGATCTCATCTTCTTCCAGAGCACATCATAGGACACCAAATCGAAGGCCTTGGATAGGTCCAGGAAGCAAGCGTATACGGGAGTCTTCCTGTCGGTATAATAGCGGACAGTTTGCTTAAGGCATAGTATCGCAGTTTCTGTCGACAGCCCCGGTCTAAAGCCGAACTGGGCGTCGTTCAGCCGCAGATGCCTGCTCAGGATACGATCAAGCAAACTGTCCAGCACCTTAGCCACAGTGGTAGCTAACGAGATGGGCCTATAATTACTCTTGTCCGATGAGTCCCCGGTTTTATTTTTGATTATTGGTACAACCACCGTCTTCATACACTCACTAGGCATATAAGAGTGTCTTATGCAGAATGTATAAAACATGGACAGGACCCTTGGCAGATGAACACCAGCCCACTGCAGGTGCTCGATACTGAGACCGTCGTGACCTGGGGATTTACCCCTCGTCATGTGTTTAATAACCGACCCCACTTCTTTAGAAGTGAAGCCTCCCGTTAACAAAGCGGACAAGTTATCATCAGTATCGAGCATCGGCAGCTGCGGCGGCGCTTCTACAATAGGCGAGGGTTCTACCTGGAAATGAGCCCTGAACATGTTTGCAATGTCTCTAGGTTCCGTTACACCGGCAACACTCAGAGGGGCGGTAGGTCTAGGACTGAGCTTTTTTGTGCATTTCCAAAAATTTTTAAAATTCTTTTTAGCATGATGCGAGGCTAGTATATCCATTCTAATTTTGTCAGCATTTTGTTGACACCACTTGAGTTTAGCCTTGAATACACGGCGGGATTCCGACATGTTATTATAAACGGTACCTTCCGACGGTCTCCCATAGAGTAACCAGACTTTAAAAGAAAGCCTAGCCGCTTCATGGGCGCTCCTGACATGTTTATTCCAGCCTACCACCACACGCCTTCGTTTTCTATCATTAATTTCTGAACATGAACTAACCACAGCAGCCTCACACATAATTTCAACAATATTCGTATACAATTTGTCAATCACACGTCTATGCTCCACTTTATCGCATGTACCATCTGCACACTCCGATAACTCCGGAGGAAAGTCAATTAATTTTAATTTCTCATTACATATTTTAGTATACATGTCAATTTCATCAAAGTCCCTCTCTCCCCACAAAACCCCATTTCGCTTACTTTCTACCAAAACAGTCCGAGTTTTTATTTTTGTAAAATTACATGTCAATTCCAGTGGGAAGTGGTCTGACCAGATACAGTCGTAGTGCACCTTTACATCCAGAACTGACTGCCACGCAGATTCGGTTACTAGGCAGTGGTCAAGCCAACTTGTGGTACCGTGGGCTTCGCTCAAAAATGTGAAGGTGCCTGACGAAAGGCCTAATTTAATTATATCCGCACAAATCCAACTTTGATCAGCACAAAATTTTAGTAACTCTCTTCCGAACAACTCACGTGGATTAGAGTTAAAGTCTCCCAAGATAAATACAGATGCAATATCCGTGTTCTCAATAACCGCGCTTATCTCACTCAGACAGTCAGTAAATTCAATCAAATTTTCAGTTGTATCCACTGGCATGTAAACCGAAAATATTAAGACTGAACGATCACTCACACTTGCCTCAATCGCCGCGAGACGCACACTATTGCACGGAATAACATTTACCGAACTGAACGCACTTTTCCGCCACAACAACGCTACTCCGCCATAAGGCCTACCACGCACTATACCGGCGGAAGTATCGATCGCAGATTTTCCCGTGAAGCCGAAGTCCTGGTCGACCGTGCCGAGGATTGGTATGTCGTGCGGGAACAGCCAGGTCTCCTGCAGGGCGACGACATCAGCTCGCTGACACAGGGTCCTCACATGATCCACCGAACGTGTGAGGGACTTACAATTAAAGCTGACGAAACTGCTACTTGGTACTATGTTTACTGTTTGGCTGTGATCCATCATACGATTTGTTAGTGCGTCTCTTGTTACCAAAATCTATAAAACGCCTAAAAGAAATCCCCTCAGGCCAGGTGCTATCATTCATAAATAACTCCAATTTAAGCCGCGGCACAAATATCTTATACGCGTCATAGTCTTTTTCTCGCTTCATTTGAATCTTCTCCAAGGTTACACCTACTTGTGTCCTATCCCTGATAAATCCAATAATATCCGTAATCGTGGCGTTCTTATCAACATTGTTTATAAACAAAGGGATCTTTATATCTGCGGCCCGGAACGTACACTCCTGCTTAGTGTGCGCGCTGCCTTTATTTCCAATAAATCTATTCCTGTATCTTTTTCTTTGTACTTCTGTCCACTCACTACTTCTCTTTGAACATGTATTAAGTATTTATTACATAGTAGGTATTTACATCGCTTGTAATGTATTTATAGATAGCGGAATATAAGGGTAATGCACTCCTTGGTGATAACCGACCACACTTTATGGGAATAATGTGATGCCGAGGATGGCAAGGCCTTGTCATGCCATGTATGTGTTTGGGGCATAACTTAGATTGAGCGTTCTATAGATACTGATGTTCTATAGATTTTTTTGCAGCATACCTACTGAATGATTATATACTGACATATTTTAATATGATCTGATTCGGTGATTATAAAATTCGGCAACACAGATTTTTCGGTTCTATCTTACATTTGAATTATTTCATCATACAAACGTTCTAAAATGTATTGAGATAATATTAAAAAAATCGGCCATTGCGTTTCACACTCGCGCACGAAGGGTTCCGTACCATTTTATCTATAAAAACGGCAAAAAAATAAGGTTTGCTGTATTTCAGTCCCCTTAAATATTTTACTATGTTTTTTAGTAAGTAAGTATTTGTTGTTAAAGCGGCAAAAATTAAAATAAACTCAATGTACCAAGATTTCGGTTGCAGAAGGTTAATGGTTCATTTATGGGGAACTGTATACGCTTTTATAATAAGTTGCTAGAGGGAATTGATCAATTATCCATGCAAAGATTTAAAACTTTTATTAAGGCTAATCTCATAAAGAAAGCCTATTACACTGTAAATGACTATATTAAATATAAAAATGCATGGCCTCAATGCCCCCAGCTCCATGCTAGTTTTATTAATATGTTTCAAAAATTTTATTTTGGTGGTCATATTTATACCTACCAATGTAAATATTGTGATTGAAAAAAAATGAAAAGAAAATTATACAATATGAGAAAAAAAATTACCTCCCCGTAGAGTTCTTGGTGCTGTCTTCTCTAACGGGTGTATTCCGAAGCACTGGTAGAGTCAACGGAGTTTCCTTTTCCTGTCTGAGATTCAATCCTGGACCAGTGCTTGAAAGGGAAACATCCTTTTTCAAACTCAAACCATAATCAATTAATTATAGTTTGTTTTCTTTTATGGTTTTATTAATTTGTTTATTAGATTGAAGTGTTTGACTTGTAAAAGTGCGATTTTATTGCCTATTTATAATAAATGATTAGACTTTGACTTTGACTTTGACAACAGAAATACATCATCTGTGAAAATTTCAACTTTCAACTGTCTTAACTATCACGGTGCATGAGATACAGCCTGGTGACAGACGGACGATAGGACGGACAGCGGAGCCTTAGTAATAGGGTCCCGTTTTATCCTTTGGAAACGGAACCCGACTAATTATTGTATCCATCTAAACTGAAAATTATTGTATCCTACTAAAACATAGTCCTAAATCACAAAACAAAACGTATACGCTTTTTTTAATCTGTGCCTAGTTTAATTCATATAAGTAACACATTCGAAATTCCAACAAGTTGTATACTGGATACGCGTCACACATACCGTACCCGAGTTATCGACGAGCATGCTAAGGCTGCATTGTTTCCGTTATCCGTTATTTAACGCGTGAGCAATTAACAGCGGGTTCCCACGGACAACACTACCTATTATTAGCGTAGCGCATCACTAGTCGTTACGGGTGACGGAATGCACTCTCTATTTTCGCGGAATAAGTGAATTCCCTGAGCGAGGTCTTAGAGTTACTTACTCGCTGAAACTATTCATGCATGAAAATTAATGGTGTTTACGAATTTTACACCGGAGTTTGCCGCTCGGTCGATTTTGGCCGAGATGACCCCCAACTCGCTTTGCGAGTGATTCGGTTTCTAACGGTAGACGACGGAGCAATGTTACAAAATGTTTAGGGCAACGTTTACGAGCTGGGATTCATTTGTTTTATACAATTATAGCTTTTATGGCTATAACTATAACTTGTCACGGTCGTTAGTTATGATTAACGTATCTCACAATGAGTGCTAATGCAATAACAGGCAAGACACACCACACTTGCACATAAGTGCAAGCAATGCTAGGCTAGAAAAGAAATTGTCTTTCAATAAGACTTTATTGAAATTTTAACATTATACAGACAGTGTTTTCTCCAAAATAAGTTACCTTTGAATTTGGTACCAGTTCAATTAGCAGTGTTTCTCCGCATACAGTAGTATTGTAGAATTGTAGAGTGTATTCAGTGGTTAGGTCCGAGCAAAACTTTTTTCGAATTTTTGCATAATTAATATTATCTTACAATATCTTTAGAATATCTGTTGGGAAAAATACGAATAAAAAGTAGAACTATACTGGTTCTGCAGGCAGGCCCCGACGAGATTCGAACTCGTGATCTCCTGTTTACTAGACAGGCGCTTTAACCAACTAAGCCACGGCGCCGCACGGCTGTGGTGGCGAAATTTAACAACATTTGTTACGTAGCACACGTAACACCAATTTATCAACAGCTATTATTATAAATGTTTATTGAATTCTTTCATTATTTTCAATTAATAGATGCGATTGTATCTCTTTCCTCTCTGCGTAATTGATAAATGATAGAAAAGGATGGAATAATATTTACAAAGTTAGGTACCTCGCTTTATCATATTTATCGCAGAATAAGTAATGAATACAACGTAGGTAGTACCTACTTATTATGTAACATTCACACGATTCGTTTTGCGTTATTCTATAATAAGTATTGCTCGGAAATTTCTTCGTGAATACTGTAACAGAGCTCAAAAATAGCAGATATTTTAATGGAACTTTTTTGCTGTTGTCAACAGTGTCGACGACAAGTATCACACCAAAAAGGCTGAACAAATTTTAAGGAAATTTAGTACGAAAACCAACTACATTTAGGGTTGTAATTTGTAGTACTTATTATTTAGTAAATCGATTCCTGAAAAGGTGAAATGCGGTATCATAGTTTAGGTGGGAAACGTAAAAACTGCAGGGTGCAGCTAGTTGCTAATGGGGGGCCCTACGCGAAATCGAAACCTATTCTAAACTCTTTAGTACGAACACTTTCTATCCACTGCACCAAGTACGATGGTTTATTGTTTCTAAGTCTTATTTTAATAGAGTAGGTGCCCCCGACTGTAGTGTGGAAACAACCTCATTTTGATTGTAGGACCCCAAGATGTATCAATATGTAAGGGGCCCGTCATTGTGAGAGAACAATAGGCGCTAGAGGGTAGAAGGCGCATCTGTTGTGTAGGCAAACTGAGGATTTCCTTTGCATCAGAAGTGGGATGACTCTCCATGTTTATATTGCGCTTTTTTATGTTACCTACTGAGTAACGCGACGAGAAAATCGTTAACCGGGTGGTAAGGGGCCTGTCCATATCATTATTCAACAGGTGTAGTGTTATTATAAAATACAGTTTTGACTAAATAATCGAATGGGCATTGTTCTATATTTTAATAAAATTATATATTAACTGTTAGGTCAGAAAATTTAAGCAATGCCCATTACATATTGAACTCTGTATAGATGGATAGATACTTAACTAACTCTTTATTGACACCAAAACACATTGAATTTAATTTATCATTTAAAGTTTTAATCATTTGGGCTTTAGTCCTTATAGATACTAATATTTCCAAATTTAAACACCTGTATTAAACTACATTAAGTAAGTATACTGAGTTTAAAAAAATACATGTTTGTAGAATCTCTTGGCGCTCATTGCTTTACCGCATTAAAATGTTCCTATGATAAAAGAACCCACGATTACACAATATATCGCGCGAAAGACGCCACTTTTGAAAGTTCCGCACTAAATAGCTGACAAGTGCTCGGGAACAGGTGGGGAGGTGACCACTACTGCATTTATATGAGGTCATAAAAAAAATACTTTACCCGAGACAAGAGGAATTTTTAGTAGTTTGGCCCAGTAGTGCGACAATACAGGTTTAGAGAAGGATAAAAAAAATACTGCGTTCCGTGGTTTCCTGTTCTTTGATATGTGTGACGGCTTGTTTGGCGTAGTGGCTGAGCAATCGGACTGCGCTAGGGGTTGCGGGTTCGATTCCCGCCTTGCTCAAATATTTGTACGATCCACAAATATTTGTTTCTGGTCTGGGTGTGATGTGTATGTGAAATTATATGTGTGTAAGCGGTACCCACGATACAGGAGCAATCCTAGTGTGGGGCTACGTTTTTTTTAAGAATAAAAAGAAAATGATATTATGTGCCTCCCCTTTGGGGTAGATTTTTAGACTTTAGACTACTCTATGTTACATCCTTAAATCTGTGCATAAAGTACCAAATAAGCGTATAATCTTTCAGATTTATAAAATCATATTGTTCTAACAACATTGAGTGCAATTCACCCCCTATTCCGTCGTCAGTTACAACACAACAGAACCGTGTGGTTGTTAACTTATTGTTGTTAAAGTTCTTGCTAAATCAAGCAACATTGCCACCCGACAATAAGCTCGCAACACCATAAGAAGTAAGATTCATCTTTGAGGAAGTCACAACTTTTATCAGGACCAGACAAACTTGATCTCGCGTCCCCTTCCGTTTGAACTTAATCTTCAGGACAATCGCCGTATTGGGAGCTCCAGTCACGCTGGTTGGTTCCATAAGCTCACGAAATTATAATATTTAGTTTATTATTTGTATGGTTAGTAAACTTTAGTTTTATAATATTTAATGAGCGTGAGAATAGAAGTGGCTTAAATAATATGGGCCAGCGATTTCGTTTGTTGATGACAGGGCAATTAATTTTCATGATGTGGGGCAATTAATAAACCTAGCCGTCTATTAATTTTAGCTTACTATTGTAATAAATTATGAGAGGATTCGTTTGTATTGTATTATTTCCACTATATACACCCATAAATATCAATATACTTATTAACTATTTCATAGCTAAAAATTAGCTGATTTTGACAGTTTCAGCATACAGAATCAACCAAAAATTAGGGTTAAAATCTAAAAATCTGAACATAATAACAGACGAAAAACAACAAATAACAAAAAAATTTACTCGATCCCTGGTTCATAACAAATTTTAGTCAAAGATGCAATTGAAAATACCTTCTACTATGCGTAAATACGCTGACCCGTTACTATAAACTTATGCTAAATATTACCAAATCAATTATTCATAACCGGATTTTCCTTGTAATTGTTGAGCGCTTGACCTTTTCAGCTCCTTAGGGTTATAATATTATTATTACCATGAAACTGTTGGGAGTCGGGTTTATTTTGATAAATAATAAAAACACCACAAAAGATTAGACCAGAGTTAAACAGAAGTTTCTAAAATTACGTTTCACAAAAGCGACGTATATCACTCGCGTTTTAGTACTAAATCTTGGCAATCCTAATTATTTTACTTGTGAATTTGTTATTGAGTGAGAAATATTATAGCGAGGGTGACGTCTATTTGTGGTGAAAATATTTAGACTCATTTGTTCAACTCTGGTTAAAAGTTTTTCTGGGTAAGACCGTTAGGATTCCCTGTTACTAGAGAGTTACTCGTAGGAACTAGGAGGGCCATTAATTAGGCTTCACGCGAATATAGTCTAAAAACAATTCAAAAAGTTCAGTCAATATTAGAACCAGATTCTTCATCATCAGCCGGAATAGGTACACTGCTGAACCTAGGCATCCGCCATAGGACTCGACGAGGGTCGGTCGCTACGAGTAGCTGCGCGCCTCTAACAGCTTCCCGCAGAATCAGCACAGAATCGTTTCTAATATTGACGGTAAATTATTTATTAATCATTAATTCTGCAGAGCCCACCACGGAAGTTGTGAGATTCTGAACATTGTTTAGCGTGTAATGGTGTGACGTGTGGAAACAACAATAAATTATAATGATGTTAAAGATGATGAGTACACAGTCCAAAATTTCGGAAGCCAGAATTTTGTTGCGTTAGATGACGTACGATCTAAAACAACCAACCATCAGAACGTTTTTGCGGTAACACCTATGCCAATCATTATTCCTAACCGTAGTAATGTTACATAACCAATTACAAGCTAAACGTAGCCTCAGTAGCTTGACGTTTGCGTCAGACTTGTAAAAACAGGGGCTTCCACGTCAGAGAACTAGAGCCAATGGTCTCGCTCGTACGTGGCCCAAAATTTCCTTGACACGTCATTGTTGTTGGTAAATGTTAGTCGTATGTGGCGCTGTACTGTGGTATCAAAGTCTGTCAGACCGCGCAAGGGCCTCTGACGTGGCTGTCGATCGATAACCACCAGGGCCGGCGGCTTATCGTACCGTCCGGAACACGGAGTGATGGAATACCGTACATCATACTAGGTGACCGTAGGTACATCTCGTACTAGGTGAACTGTACCTCTACCTCGCATCCGTTGTCTAGATCATCTGACACGCTCGTCAGTTCTCTCAAATGAGCACTGCTTTGAACCATGATAATCGGGGGAAAATGCGACATGATGATGGAATATTTAATTTGTCGGGGGGAAACGCGTACGGTAAAAAACGCGACTAATCAACGCTCATGTACAGATTAAATTTTAGAATAAGCAACTGATTTACCGTTGATTTGAACCTGAGATTCTTACTTCACTCGTGTATCGGGAGAATTAGGTCATAGTCCACCCGAGGGCCCAAAATTAGGCATGTGGGTGAGATTTCCTCAAGTTGTTGTCCTTCACCGAAAAGCGAGTGTCTATTCTTGCTAGGAGTCTTTATTTCCTTATTGCGTTGAACGCTGCCACTAGTTCTTCGACCCCCTATTGCCTGCATAATCTTGCACTTGCATCATTCGGTATATCGTTTTTACCGTCCTTTTCCCAAAAAATTACATACCGTAAGGTCGGGGTACTTTGTCTCAAAATTACGCTACTTTTACTGCCCGTTTGATTACTTCTGTTTTAATAGCTATGCAGTAGTACTATAACAATAGATATTTAGTTGTGAATTCAACCAACCTATTTACACAAGTAAAATCAAGTAAAACCACCGGTAACATTTTTTAGTTTTTTTTTTAATTTTGGGCCAAAGTAGCTCTTAAAACATGTTTATAATGGCCCAAGGGTTTCCATCGTTCTAAAATGTATGGATTGTTAGTGTTGGATTAATATAGCCTACTTATAAAGGTAACTTATGAAAGAAAGAGGCATTATCTTCAATTATGTGTCTTTATTATACAGAAAACATTAGAAATCTAACAATAAAAAGTAAAAACCTTTTAGAAAATTACATTTTAACGTCATATTTGGCATAAATTACTGACTTATTCGTCTCAAAGTAACAAAAACTGTATGAAATATTGTAATAAGAGGTAGTTTATCGTAATAATTAGCATAAAATAAAAATAAACCTAAATCAGTCCAATTTAGCCACTTTTTGTCCTATTATAACTGGCTCCGTTTGGTCCATTTTCGGTTCAGGTGGAACTGTTTCTCCGGTAGCATTGCCACAAAATATTACAGAAAAACTCACTTTCGTAGAATTCACAATAATCTCTGGGTACTTTATACCACGTCTACAAATAACTCTCTTTTTCCCTGGGTTATCTGTAAGACTGCTTCCATCATAGTTAAAGATGTTCTCTGGAAGAATACCTTCCAACTCTGCTGTCAAGTTTTTAATGAAGTGTTCGATAGCTTGTACAAATATTTCAGCTCGCACTCTTTTTATGTTGTTTGGGACTCGTCTATATAGTACTCTAGAAATCCTCTGACCCATTCATCCGTTAGCGGAAACCCGAATTCGGAAAGAGCTGTATTATGAACAGCAAATGCCTGTTCTTCTTCTTTTGTGAATATTGTTGGGTGTCCAGCTATTTTTAAGTTTGATCTTTATACTCGTACTTAGTAAGTAATGCGAGGAATTTTGTATTTTATTGCAGCAACCCGCTGAGTTAAAATTTTAGACCTTATAATCGTTTAGACATTTATCCTACTGTTCCTTGGTGTAGTCAATGTAACGACGACTTCCAGTGGGCATTTCTGTACATCTAAAAACAAAAGTAAAAAACTATTTTAGCTAATAAAAATACTATTATGAAATAGAAAATAGGTGATTGAGTTACTTTGGGCTGTGGGTTAAAGAATCCCGAAAATGGGGGCCAAAGTATACTGTGCTTTTAATTACCATTTAGTTTCTATTAAAACGTGTTAAACTCTATGACTCGTATCAGAATGCAATCCCAAACACATGCCTGTTACTATTGATAATAAGTAAAAACGTAAACTTACTTGACTACTTCGGTTTGCGAGAAAGTTTGCACATCGTAGGATCACGTGGCTTACAGGTACTATCTTGTCGTCGGTGATGAGAGATTCGCATGGGCAATGTGACCCATCACATTACTTTACCGACGGAGCAATACAGCCATCTATTGATTGTACGGCGAACTATTCCAATAGCTCCCACAGGGACGACGTAGCGGGCAGTTCAAACTTTCTGACGGTTTGGGCTAAAGTACTACCGTAGGGCTAAAGTACCCCGATCTTACGGTACACTGTATTGTGTATGTAACACTGTATAGAAACGTGATAGTTTAAACGTATTCATATGGTGTTAGTAGGCTAACAACACTTCTTTATTAGATGCGTGACAAGTCATAAAACGTAAAACATTAGCGCACCTAGCTCGAAACCGTTCCAGAGTACACAATATTTAGTGTTGGTGGCATACCAAAGGGTATATCGATAAATCTAGAATTTCTTATCGATATCAAAAAATCTGCGGTTATTGTGGAATTGATAGTTCGAGATGCTAAGTGTTGTGGAGTTTTAGATTTGTATGAAAACATACTTCCGTTGCATAAAAAAAATATAGGTCAGTTCGAAACTGAACTTGGTAGGTTGAGCTATGCTATCCAGGTTGACAGCACACACAACAGACAGTATGGGTACTGTAACGTGTTTGAATTAGAATTCTGCACTATCTGCATCCTAAGATATTAGTAACTTATTAAATGTAATTAATGAAAATGCAACATAGCGACAAAGAATTTTGTTAGAATAATACACACCCTGTTCCCAAATAATATACTCATCCCAACCTTGACAATACTTTTCCCTAGATACAGGGTATGTTAGTTACGGATAAGTATCTATTTATAATTATATTTATACTATCGTGACATGTAATTATTATTACAATAGCATCAGAGAATAAGCCTTAAATTAATAGAAGCCACCTGGACTTGCATAATAATGAGAAACAGACAGACGCAGTTCGTTATAATTGACGTGTCAAATTTATCTAAACACATCGTTATGGCCGCACTCGTTTATCGTCCAATAAATAGCGTAATTTATTACAACAAGTCAATGTATAATGTCAGATCTATCAATAAATTATTGAATCAGTCTGGTGGCTGGTTCGAATTTGCAGAGTTCAAGGCCTTACGTTATACAGCTGTTTTTAGATGGTGAGTCATCGTTGCCAGATTTGTTTCTCCATATTTCCCCATGAATACATCCTGCGTCACTTTGACACATCTTCCCATCGTCTCAGAATCTATGCTAAAGGTCAGCCGTTAACCACCTTCTCATGAGTTGTCATCTTACCTAATTTTTTTGGGAACGTTAGTAGCTATGTAATAGGATTTATTATGTCAAGGGATTCTTAACGTATCAGATCTGTACTGCAGAAGTGCGGCTGCATCGCCTAAATATCCTCCTAAATATCCTGTTACTGTGAATAGAGTGTCCACAAACGAAGCATATAATGATGAGAAGCTTGGTAACAACATTAAAATTGATTAAATATCGACGTCTAGGATGAACGGTGTTTCTTAGCACCGAATCTTTACACAGTATTCTGTCATCATCGGAAAAAGAAGACCTTGAGACATAAATTATATAAAATTTGGCGAAAAACTCTAAACCTAGCAACACTGATTCACGTATCATTTATTCAGCCTTGTCATTTATTCAGTCGACAGACAAATCAACGGCGGCACATACCTGCCCACTCGTGTTCCTATTCTAGCGTTTTTATAGCCATCCGGCAGACGGGCGGAGGATAGCTAGGCTTGTGTCTCAAACCCTGAAGGGACATAAAACGCTCCACCGCCGTACCTGTCTCTTTGTTCGCCGATAACTATAAAACTACTTGTCCAACTTGCACGCGGCTTTGATCAAACTAAAGGCTAATTATCTGGCAGAGGTTTAAATCAAAGATTATTACGCTGTAATTTATAATAACTAAACGGCAACTGTTTTAGTGGCGGCGACATTGGTTATTATTGTTATATGAAACCTGATAATTTTCATCAGTTTTATGATGTACCGTAAATTATGCTAACCTATTTTAAAATATAACAAGGTACTGCGAGCGGTCATTAAAGCGACTAGACGATGTTGTATTGAAATAGAACGTTTAAATTTTCATCGTGGCTCTGGGCTGTAGACGAAACACATAAAGCCCTATCATTGGCACTGTTGTGCTAGCAGTATGGGCGTGTGTATGGTGCTCCGGTTAAATGAAATAAAAAATAGCGCACGGTGCAATTTTGGCAAAAAATAACTAACTAGTAAATATAACTTAGTGGGCCGTTTTGATTTTGGAGGGAAAACGTAGTTTGATCAAGCATTTCGATTTTATACGACAGTGTTTTGTCAGGTTGACATTAAATTGTTTAATTTAACCTATAAAACGTAAAAAATGTATAATCATATCAACTAGCTAAAAACGGGTCTCATTCGCTCATATAATAATGTGCGCATTATAATGTGTAATCAGTCTAAATTAGATAAAATTAAATTAAATTAATTCAAAGATTCTACGAATTTAATAGAGCTAGTTTCATACGTCATGTTAATTCTTATGAACTGCCCATACTGTCAATTAAATGGTGTCATTCGTCTCATTCGATGTGGAAATATTTAGGGCGTATTCGATTTATCGCTCGCCCGGGCGAGTATGTATCGATAACCTCGATAGAGTAGTTCGATAAACATCGCATCACTAGTTCAAGGCCTCGCACAATTTTCACGACCGACGCCTGTTTCGCGTCCAAGTGATTATACAGGCGTTAGTTTCTGTTTTTATAATTAGATAATGGGTATTAATTAATGTACATATTATAGGGAGGGAAATTTTTGGAGAAACATTTACAATATTTGGGGCTCGATGATAACTTTGTTTCTAATGAGTGAGTCTTAGATTAACAGACATAATAAAATGTATATTTTGGGTAAATTTAATTGGAGTCTTGTGCCCACGTATTTCTGTTTCTTTGCCCTGAAAACTTTCCCTAACGGTTTAGTATGCCGGTCGAATCTCCTGTAAAGAACGTTGCCTAGTCCCAATATAGTTGGGCTTATCACCATCGTTTATCTACATAGGATATAAATATATGTATTCAAGAGTTTACAAATGGGTCGGTTATAGATATTTTACAACTTATGATAAGGTTATGTGCACACATGAGAAGCTATCCGAGGGCTACAGTGTAGACATCAAGTGGTCAAGCTACGTCAGTGAGTTAATTAGATTTTTTCAAATTGAATCTTAATTTTGATATTGATTAGTTGGTACTTAGTTCTGTGGTCTACGATTAATACCATGATTCTTTTTGCCATCATTTTCAGTTCCAGTTCATGAAAAGATTTAATAACTTCATCGACAGATGGACTAATTTCACCCGGAATATTTATGTTTTTCGATGTTGTTGGTATTTACTAATTCTATTTTTTATGAAACAGAATTCGAGATTCCAATCTACACTCAAGTCGACGCATTGTTCGGGAATAAATGCCTGAGATATTCAAAATTTGTGCTACAGAATTAAAGAAAGTAAGAAAGTATTCATTAAAAAGTAAGGAATTGAAAGTTATCTTCTATATACATAGCCAAAGCTATATCCTCAATTCAGTATTTCAAGAGCCAATCATCAACGCAGTGTGACACCTCCTACAATACACTATGTATGCTTACTCATGTCCTTATCCCTATACATTATGTATGTTGTCAGATTCAGATTTTGCAAGGTTTGTTTTTCAGGGTTGACATTCGAACAGTAACCGTCGAATTGATTGCCTTGATCAGGTTTTGTGAAGAATATTGATTTGGATTTGATTTCATTGCTTTATAATGTTCTCTTGACTAGAGTCTGACCCGCGGCTTTGCTTGAGTAGCGAGAGTTGCCGAGAGCTCAAACTCATAAACGTCCGTATAACTTACGACTTTAAACACAGACACATAAAATGCATTTTCTGATATCATAGCTACGTACACTCACGACCGAAGCTGATGGATACAGAAGTATGTGTTTTTGATAACATGGTGCGTGAGTATGGGTGTACTGTACACTTGCTGTCTGATATTAGTCCTTTTATCATGGCAAAATTTTGAGAGCGTGTTTGTATGTTTGTGACGTCTTCAAGGTCAAACGGGTTGACTAATTTTGATGTAATTGGGTACGGAGGTAGCTAACAGCCTGGATTAACATTATTAGGCTACTTTTTATTCCGAAAACAGTGGATAATACCGCAGTGCGCAGCTAGTAAAGTATACTATACAACTCGCGTGCGCCGCACAGGTGTGAAAAGAAAAAAACCGGCTAAGTGCGAGTCGGACTGGCGCACGATGGGTTCCATCTTCCATTCTATTATATCTATAAAAAAAACGACAAAAACAAACACGTTTGTAATATGGGAGCCCCCTTAAGTAATGATTTTATTCCGGTATTGAGTGTTTGTTGTTATATCGTGTGAAAATTTCAACTGTCTTAACTATCACGGTACATGTGACACAGCCTGGTGACAGACGGACAGACGGACGGACATCGGAGCCTTAGCAATAGGGTCCCGTTTTACCCTTTAGTCACGGACCCCTAAAAAGCTAACACGCACACACATACAGGCGGTTAAACTTATTTATAACAACCCTCTGTTCGGGTCGGGGGCTAAAAGAAAACATCTACTTACAGTGCGCAAACATCCAAAAACTCCTGAAAGTTCGTCTGAAAAAAACATGTTGTTAGGCGCGTATTATTATAATTTTATTTGGTTATGGTTTCAAAGGTTTCCTAACCCTGTTCGGTCTAACTCCGCGTGCGCCGCATCTGGTACATCTACGTGACACATTTTGTAATGTGAATCGGGAGGTAGGCTCTCGTCTGCGGTTTTGCTCGTGTCCTTCTTCATTATGCAATGTTATCCGCGTGGTCGTTCAAATTTAAAGAAATTGTATACAAAATACAATAGAACAGATAACTAACTACAATAATGAATGTAAGGAAACCAAGCATAATAAAATATGTGTAAATCAAATATAATTTAAGTATATTTTTTGTTACCAAGCAATACCAAAAAAAAAAGGATAATATTATGAACTTTTTAATATTGCAAGTTCCTGCTATTTAGTCATTATGTTAAAGTTACGCCCTAAATAGTGTTATGCTTCGTAAAACTTTTTTCTTATATAATATCTTGAACAAACATACAGACAACCTGACAGCTGCATATAAGCAATATAAAATAATACGGATTCAACCTTGTAAGTTTCAAAAAGTACGTGGCTCCTATTCAGTACCATGAATCGAATTAATTATATTCATTCTACTATTGTCTGACGGCCTGTTTATGCATGTAAACTGTATTGACCTTTTTTGCAGACAGTCTTAGAATACATTAAGATATAGGTAAAATAATATGTAGCCCATCCGCCTTTAAACTCGGTGTATAAAACCTAGTGTGGATGTGTTTGTAAATGAACACATGAAATATCTGTTAGTAAAAGACAATGTATATGAATGGGTTTTTCGAAAAAAAGAACTTTGAGATCCAGGTCATTCGCCTAATGGCGAGCGCCTTTCGTGACGTCTTTAAAATAATATCGCGGCCTTGCTAGAACAGCTAACATCACACGTTTATTCCGTTTCTAATAAAATATTCACATAAGTCAGTCTGGGCGTCCAAAATATATCATGTTAATAAATAATAAAAAAGCTTCCTGATATGCCAAACGTGGGTGTCCAAGACCGTGTGATGATACACAGTCGCTTTTACAGTTTCCACCTGTGTTTTAGTGATGACTGGTGTTTCAGGGTTCCGCAAACAGTACTGAAAACTGGACGTGGAATGTTAAATATTATGAAAGTGGAAGTTTGCTCCCTTTTCACGGCTAAACAGCTGAACCGATTTTCATGAAATTTGTTGTAGTGATAGTTTGACCCTGGGGATAGACAGACCTGAAATTGGGGACACTTTTTATACCGATGATCGTGTAGTTCGCGCGGGCAAAGTTACAGGCGAAAGTTAATTCATATATCAAAAATCTTGTAAATAATCTCATCCGTCATGTAAATTGCTCGCTTTTACAGCGAGTTTTTATTTAGGACCACATATTATAAAAAATGTATGTCCTAAGTTCTCAATTGAGTTAATTATTAATAGATTATTTTGGGTTTTTATAAGTTTAGCTAGCAGCTTACGCTAAAGAATTTATCATCGATGTAGAATTTGTCCCGGAGCTATAAAAAAAATTAGTGTTAAATAAAGCTCTCGAAAAATGCTCTTTTAACACTATATAATTATATATAGTGTTAAAATATAACAATATATAAAAAACAAGTAGCCAAAAGTTTTTCAAAAAATTTGCGATAACCCTGAGTTAGTCCAGTAATTTTTATTGTTCACAGAACAAATGTACCGCGCCGCGAAACAATGTTTCTTGCGTGAATACAGGAAACATATTCTTAAATAATTCACTGCCCGCTAATAAGAATCTTTGTCTATGACTGTCGCTTTATTTAAGTATTTTATTAAAGCAATCTACGTTTGTGAACATTCTGCAAATGGCGGCCTTGGGCGTCTTTTAATACGTTTTATAGATAAGCTTAATAAATAACATCTATCACATTTTTACTTGAAAAACTGTTTTACTAAATAGTTCGTTTGACTTGTGATTGACGATTTATGACACTAATACTCGTCTGTGGTTCGTAATTTCACTTACGAAATGTATGTAGGTACCTACATATCGTTTACCATAAGTTGTTCCCTGCCTTGGGAATTGGCAGCATAGTCAAAATCAAAATATAATCATTTATTGTAAATCTCTATACAGGGTGTATCGGTAAGGTGTAGTAATATTGAAATGTGGGTATGTGTACCTGGTGATGAATCATTTGCCAGGGTACTAAAACCTGAAATCGATAATCGATTTTTTCACTCAAATTGACAAAATAATCAAATATTACAACCCTAACATGATACGGATGACGTCACGTTACGCCGGTCACACAACGCTTGCGCGATGCAGGATTTCTTAGAAACGGCCCTGGCGCCATCTAGTAATTTTTGGTGGAACTTTTACCACAACTTTACTTCTACACCTAGTTTTGTTTGAGTAATGCCGCCGGCTAGAGGTGTACAGTCTTACCCAACTTATATGGTGCGTCGTGAATCTTCGTTCGCGCAGAAAATAAAGTATGGTCCGAAGATTAACGAAAGAATGCTTAACACTTACAATCAACCTAAGATCACTATTATAAGGTTCATAATACACTGCAGCTGTTAGTTCCATCTCACTCATGCCACGCGGCGATCGCTAAGATGGCGGGGCGGCTGCCGACCAATAGCGGTCAATAGCATTTCCCGCGCTTTGAAAATTCATCTTCTGCGCAGGTAGAACTGCGATGTGCAACAGCTGCAGTGTATTATGAACCTTATAATAGTGATCTTAGGTTGATTGTAAGTGTTAAGCATTCTTTCGTTAATCTTCGGACCATACTTTATTTTCTGCGCGAACGAAGATTCACGACGCACCATATAAGTTGGGTAAGACTGTACATGTTAGCCTATGCCTTAAGTTCACTGACATTGCCCAGCTGATAACTAGGGTTGAACGATGGTTAGTTTTGCAGTAAACTTTGACGTGTAATAATTCATTACCGTAACTACTTACAGATTTATAGTACCTCCAGACTACTTCGAAATATGTATGTGTATGCGTAGTTTCAGTATTACTACACCTTGCTGTTACACCTTGTATATACGAGTATATATATCAAAATGAATTCCAATTTCCCTTGGTCACGCCATTACGCGTTATTTTGTTGTGTTTGCTATTGTCAGAAGAAGGTTCTTATGAAAGAAACAATTAAGAAAGTTTCGCGGAATATACAATATATAAGAAAACCTAATGACCATGTTAACTTAGATTGCGGGAAAGAGATGTAGAGAGATAGAACGAGAGGGAGAGAGAAAGAGTGAGAATGAGAGAGCTGGAAAGAGGGCAAGAAAGATAGAGACAATGCAGGTAGGTCAGGAATAAAATGGCTCTTTTATAAGTCAAACAATTAAATCTCACAAACAAAGAGAAAGAGATTACATACGGTGTACAGTTGGGGGCATCTTACGGCGAATGGGTCTGTCTGTACACTGTAAAATGTCACTTGACATTATCACCTACGTTATATTTGTCAAGTCAAGTCAAGTATTCACATGAGCCCCAAGAGGGCACTTATGAAAGGCGACTCTGCCACCGGATTCGAAACACCAACTCGATCGAAAAGAACCGGCAAAAAATACCAAAGCTATTTTTTTCCAAATATTTGTTTCATTTAACTTTAATCGTATTTCTTTGCAGGGCGGAATAAATAATAAGTTAGGCCCATCTGCGATCGGGGAGGGTGCGTGGTGGTGAAACCTTTGCGTAGAAAACGACATTGGAGACGCGCGACCGGGGTGGCTATCATAATCAATTAATCATTGTATATACAAGAACACAATAGAATAGAAATGATTTGTTGTATACCAAATAAAAAGGTATTAACAAAGACAAAAACAAGCTTCTTACAAGCTTTTATTTTACTTTCACCTGTCCGGTATCTATAATCAAATCTTACAAGTTAATATTTTACTCATTTCCCGGATTTAGATTGAGCTGGAATTCTGCATGCTTGTTATTGCTTATGTCAATAGTCAAAGTCAAAGCATTTATTGTAAATAGGCAATTAAATCGCACTTTTACAAGTGAAACAGCTAATTCTCGTTAACAAAGAGAATCATAAATACATAAATTTAACAGAAAATGATTATGGTTTGAGTTTGAAAAAAGGATGTTCGAATGACAATACTTTACACCGTAAAGCATATTTTAGGAAAAGCATATTCTTATTCTTTTTCTATTTATGCTGGTATTCTAGCTAGTAAAACGTTGTTCTTATTAGACTAATTACGTTCAAATACGACCAAGTCTGTAGTTGATTGTACAGTTTGTCTATTCTGTATTCTATACATTATGGTGTCAATAAAAAGTTATAATAATATATTCTAGTCTATTCTAATCTATTCTAATACGATCCAATCAAATCTCAGTAACAATATCACAGTTTCCATTGTAATTTTGATAATAATCTGTGTGCCAATTAGACCCATTGTAGTAAATACTATTAAAGTCAGAATTAGGAACGATAGCTGACCTCGCGAACCCAGATTTGAGGACCGAGCTGAAACTAGCGAAGATTGCAAAACTAAACAGAAAGGCAATCAAATGAATCACCAGTAAAAGAGTTTTCCCATTGACCCGAATGTAGTCGTCATATTTATGTGGACGCTTGACAAATAATGTGCGTTTATCTGGTATTTAATTGTTCATAAATCGTGTAAAAGGGCTCTTAGAATTCTAAACTTCCTTGTCTGTAGAGTTGTTGTAGAGCTACGGTTACGGATAAAAAAAGACAATAGTTGTTACGGATAGGTACGGATACTTACGGATATTTTAATTTTCTCTCGGAGACTAGCCATAAAAGTTACAAAGTAGTCTAGCGCGGCACTGCGCTCTTTGCTGGAAATATGTCCTTCAAGCTGTATCACAGTAATGTTAGCTTGTAAAATTAATTGAATAGCTTGTAAAATTAGTGGAATTGTACAAAATTTCATATTTTATTATTGCAATCTGCAACTAGGTACTATTTATTGGTCTTTATTTTATTTTGGTACAGATGTTTTTTGTCTTATTTCGGACATCCGAATATTTCAGTTGCGTTTACGGATTATGCATCACACACATCTCTACTTTAAATTGTGCACTTCCTCGTCTGTGATGTAGAGTTATTGTGGTGATGATAACTATTTGGTCAAGACATGAAGGGATATGTGAGAATTAATGTGATGTGATTATATCAAACGATGTGGATTTCGAATACCGGATATTTGTGTCGAGTTATCGAAACTACACGCTCTTTGCCGTGGTTTGACTACGGGTTAAACCGTTGTTTGACTGAGGGGTCTTAATGTACTTAGCCCCTATTAGCACTCTTTAGTGGGCTATCATCTAAGCTAGCTTGGTGAGCACCACAGCGCTCTACGATCAAGGTTTAATCTAAGCTAGCCAGATAGACAATATGGTGCTAATATAGTGACAAGTGGACTATATAGTACGGAGCGTTGTAACGATGTTTTACTTCATCGGAAGCTCATGCTCTTTTTTGGCAGTCAGTCGGTTTCGAACCTACGTCTGCGATGTGTGATAAGAAGAGGTAATCAACTGAGTATTACCAGATAATGCGACGCATCTTTGCGAGATTTTACAATTGTAAATTCTGGATGACAAACCATGAGACAAACGATACGCTTCTTTTAGCACTCATAAAACAACTCTGTAGGCATCTTTTTTTAGATTGCTGGAAATATTATGTAAAACTGACCTACGTACTATAAAACCATGTTATAATTATTTTTTTAATAAATTTTATAACACAATAAAGCTACGCAAATGAAATGCGTGAGACCGGTAGAATTTATTGTCTGATGATCTCAACAAGTTGTCAAAAAACACGTAGCAAACGAAATAAATCTGTCTGTTTTCGTTTTGAACCTTATCGCTACAGCGATACGGGTGAGTTTTGTCAGTATTTTTGCGAAGATAAAAGTATGAAATTTAAATCTGTATTCACCTTGAGCGCGTTTCCATTATATGAACTAGTTGCGCTTTGTGGTTTTGATCGGTTTCACACTATTTCCTTTGAATAATAAATTATACAGGACATATATGTATAGTTTTACTGACTGCCCGGAAGGAGGGTTATGTTTTTAGCATTTGAATCCTAAGATATATACCATTGCGAAATTTAAAAATAAAACATCAAATTTCTAAACAATTACTTAAGGCCAGGTTGTTCTAAGGTGGTTAACTGGTTATACTGGTGGTACTGACAGAAGGCTGCGAGCGCTTGAACTGCCACTTTTTGTATGTTTTTATTTATTGGAAAAATCTGATAACGAAATTAGAAAATTTAAGTTCCCAATCGCTTCCTATATAAAAAGTCCCGTTTATTGGTTTCACGTGGTTTCATGGTAGAATCACTTAGTACCACGATGTTTCAACCAAACCAGTCCCAATGGTTGAACACGAAAAAATAATCATAAAATCCCAACATTCAATCAAACATCCACATCTATTTACACCTACATATAACTATAGTTGGCTGTTCATATCATAGTGCCAGATTTAAGTCTAAATTACCGATAAATCCTCCGTGTTGCTTCCGCAATTATATTATATCCAACACTTTCAGGGATGTTTAAATTTACATTCAGTGGGATCTGAGAAATTACTTTCAATTTTGTCATAAACACATCTAGAATGTAACTACAAAGTTTAACAATTAGAAATCAGGGATTTTAGTATTGTTACAGTACCATAACTTAATATTATTAACTGACCTGAAAATTTAATAAGATACCGCAATTAATTAGCCTCAAATTGTAGGCATATATAATTTCGTAGTGATCTTAAATCGTAGACGGGTGCACTTTCGTAGCCGTTGGCGTAGCTCGCTGCGTAGCTTCTACGTACGTAGACAAGAATAACGGAGTGCAACATTGTATGTTGGCACTTTGTAGCGAGATTATATCGCTACTTCAAATGTCGACTGATCCATTACGGTATTTTGCGGACCGAGTATTTATTTACAGTTTATAGGCTGACAATTGACCACTATCTCACGAACAATTATGGTTTATTAGGGTTGCCAATATAATATGTTGTTGTTGTTGTTGTAGGGTTTTTCTTTGTTGCAATCTTAACTAACTATGTCAATCAAACGCAGCTATTGATACTATAATTATAGACTACTCATAGCTTTCCTAACGTGCGTAAAGCTGCCAATAAAATTTCAATGAGTTGAAATAGCAACTGATTGCAGCAAAGATACGTTATCACGTATCTTTGCTATCGTTTTTTTGCTATCGTACGACCAACGTTGACTATCGCCAACGTTGGTCGTTTCATCACTCTTATTTCGATTAAATGCACCCCTATGAATACTGTTAAATAAAACCTTGTACATCATATTATTATATTTAATCATATGAACTTTTATTGCATTAATTCCATTACGTTTTTCTTTGATTGCAGGTAATCGTGGATGTCACTGATTATTAGGTAAGCTAAGTATTCCTAACAACGCATTTAAGGACTGCATATGTAATAATAATATACTTACCCGACTTTACTTGAATATCCAGAAGGAGGGTTAAGTTTTTGTAATAAGATTCAATTTTTATTCGCACTATCGAGTTATTTCAGGGGTTTAAGTACGTCCCACCTTCTTTCACTACACCCTTGGCTACATCATCACTTTGGTGAGAGAGATACTCGTCAAATTGTAGTCTAAAATGTATTAAAAAACATATGCCGCCTTACCACAAAAGATTAGACCAGAGTTAAACAGATTTCTAAAATTTCGTTCGTCAAAATCGACATCTATAACTCTTTTCTTACTCAATCCTGGCATCCCTAGTTATTTTACTTGTGAATTTGTTGTTGAGTTTAAAAAAACGAGGTTCAGACGTCGATTTCTGGATAAAATATTTAGACTCATCTGTTCAACTCTGGTTTAAATCTTTTGTGGTAATACCCATGAAGTTTTAACCAAATCAGTTCACACATTCTACCCACAGATTAAAGGATACTATATTATAGCGGCAATAACGATAAACATTCAAATAACGAATGATCTAGACTTCCGCATACAATGGATATTAAATCAAGATTGAAACGTTCAATAGTGTTCCAAACGTAAACAGTAACATAAACAATTTAATTTCCACCACTACGCACATATAAAACCCCATTACTGACACCTACACCTGACCTATTTAGCCATAGTATGAGATATTAGGTATACAATAAAAAAGATTTGCGAGTGTAAACGCCGGATGCACAGTACATCAACTACCAGTATGGGATCTCGCTATTGGTGAAATCTTCTTTCGTGGCAGTATTTCGATCTTTGTCCTATAAGCTGATTTGCTTCTAATATAGTGATGACAGGCTCACCCAACTAAATTGCGATGATGAAGTCTAATTTTTACAATCCTACTTACTTGACTTTTACAATCGATTTATTAAAACAGCTCTCGTTATGGTGAACTTATTTTTATAGGATTCTTGTAAACTCTTTGTTTGTCGATTGCACATAGTTCCGACTTCTGACTGCAAAGTCAAAGTCAAAGCATTTATTGTAAATAGGCAATTAAATCGCACTTTTACAAGTCAAACAGCTAATTCTCGTTAACAAAGAGAATCATGCAAACATAAAGTATGATACATTAAATTAAACAGTATAATTGATTATGGTTTGAGTTTGAAAAAAGGACGTTTCCCTTTCTTTCCCTTTGCAATATTATTTAGACCACCCAAGGGCCTCTGACGTGGCTAAAAGACTGCTATCAATCGGTGTTCCCGCTCGGCCGCCATCTTGCTTGAAAACATTTGTTTGACCTTACTTCCAACTGTCTGTACTGTGTCGTCTGCGTCGGATGTTGCCCACATAGACTGTAATGTGTTCTTTTTATACAGTAAGCCAGATCAAAGGTGGAGTGAACCCGGGGCGGTTGCCAACGTGATTTATTAAAATAGATGTAATTAGCGTTATGCGATGAAAATCTAATGTAGATTATAATCATGGCTGACATTTTTCTCGTATTTTATTTATCTACTGCTAGTTTCTCTTAGATTAGAGCCTCATAGAAGGAGTGCCAGAAGGCTATCTCTTCGGATAAATGTTTTTATTTTAAAAAATATTGTTCGTCAGTGTGCTTTTCAAAGAAATCTTGAAATAGTTTTACAAAGATCTACGTATTTTCTCTTCAAAATCTTATTTTAAAATGTATAACTTATTTTAAGTGTGGTCTCGCAAGTTATGTATGAAAAGTCTTTCAGACTCAAAGGATCTCAGACATCAGGATCAGACTCAAAAGATCCCAAAGTATCTTTTAGGCAATGTAGGTTACATTGCCTAAAAGATACTATCGAACAAAAGCTGTGGTGGAATTTTTTTAAGGAATCTGGGCTATTCTTCCTGTAAACCAGTTCCTGAGAAACGGTTTGTGTCCCATCAGCGGGAACATGATTGGCTAATGCTGATGAGTGTGATTGCTTAAAATAATAATGTACCTATATAATTTTCCGTATACATAGATATATCGCCTCAATCGACTCTAAGGGCACAAAGAGTAGTCGAGAGCAGAAAATTTAAAATTTGAGACATGCCTAAATTGCTCACCTACTAGTATAGGTGACTGTGCAGTGTGCGTGCGTGACTTTGTCTCATAATTCGTTATTATAGAAACAATTAAATGGCTTGTAAATCGACGCAGGCGCCGGCGATTAAATTCTTTTGGTTAATTCAATGCCGTTGGTAACGTGCTACCTTGTACCTGGGATGTTTAATGATAGTGTGTAATTTGATGTAAGTAGTTACGTCTCGTATCGTGGAATTATTATTCCAACGCGTAATCGAGATAGCATCAAATCCTACGAATATTGACTTATTACTTATTCGTAGATCAAATCATTATACTACGTCTATTACGCATACTTTTTAACCCAACGAAAAACGTAGGGGTGTTATGCGTTTCACGTGTGTATCTATCGATCGGTCCATCTGTCGATCTGTGTGTGTCTGTGGCATAAGTGGCATTGAAGCTCCCGAACGGATGAACCGATTTCGATTTTGTTTTGCTTTTTTTTGTTTTAAAGGTAAATTAGTCGGGAGTGTTTGTGTAGCTATTTTGATGAAAATCGGTCCAAGATGGCCACCGTCACAAAATGGCCGATTCCATATTTTTCCACAACTCTGTCAATATGGGTATCGAATGATAGGAACCCTATCACAAAGTTCAAATCTAAGATGGTCGCCACACAAAATGGCAAATGACATTTCTTTTTCACTTTGCCCTTAATATGGGTATTGAATGGAAGGGCTTGCATTCCCTTCCAATTAGTAGAAACTTGAAACTTGAATAGTAGAAAGTTTCGCATAACATGAGAAAATTGAAGAAAGCTTTGCGAGCATATAATTATTTCTAATGCAACTTTTTTGCAGCACAAAATATGAAAATTCAATTCTTGACAGTACGTCTGTCGGGACGGCTAGTATATTACTCGTAATAAAAAGGACGTCGTCACGTCAGGGGCCGCTACGTTAATAATCATTAAAAAATATATACTCAAGTGCCCTTGCTGCAGTACTGGGTCCGATGGGAAAAGTTTCGTCTGCCCTGCAAGCCCTGGCTATTGCGTTAAACGGGTCGATTGGCATAAAAAACCAACCGACCCTAACAATCAGTATCATTCACCCCGATAGCCGAAGTACTATCTACTTCATGGAAAACATAGGTAACACTTTAAATCTTTTCTTAATTATGAGAGGACTATAGTTGTAAGCATTTGAATACCAACCGAATCCGCGCACACGTCTATTCATATCCGAGCACCGCCTTCCTTGTCTATTTTAGTTGCTTGTCAATGGTTAGGGAAATTCCGTCTGCGGGGCCGGACTCAGGCCGAGATATAAAGACGTTTCTTAACACAGCCCCCACTTAATTTATAGCTTTACTAATATTTGGATAAGATGTCTGAGCTCAGTTGGTTCCGTAAGCATGAGGCTGTGCGTAGGTTCCAGATGACTGCCAAAAGAGGGTATGAGTTTCTAATGCAGGAAAACATCGCTAAAAAACTATGGTAGTAGGGAACTATAGTATTCGCTTGGCTAGCTACCACCCTTAAAAAGAAACTGTCGCCCACCCCCTATCAGACATTTCCGGAAGTATAAAAAGCTTGTATCGTTTAGAAAAAAAACTGAATTTCTTACCCTAGTGCCAGGGGGCAATTGCCCCCAGCCGCCCCCCCTCGCTACGTCCAAGCCGGCTGACCCATTGAATGGATTGCGCCAGCATGGATACGTGGCTGAAATAACTTCGCGCGTAGACGGGACTATAAATCCCTACGATGCTGCCGTCCGTATATCTGCGTATAATTATGTCATAGTGTAGCCACGCAGCTTGAATGTGGGTTAATCACGCGCGGTATCGGCGTGCTTTTGGCATTACTGTGAAAGTTGGCTTGTTTGACAATAACTGTCGCGTGTCACCTGTTGCAGTGAAGATGGAGCGTAGTTGTGGAAAAAACATGACACTTCAGGGCTCGCTTGCTGTTATAGAATGAGGTATCAGCACGCGTGCGGAGCGACACTCGCGTCGCCGCCGGCGCTGTTATTTTGACTTTCATATTAGCACACTTCTATGGAGAATGAAGCGGGTTTTGCTAGTTTTATTGAGAGATTTTAAACGTAGTCACACTTCAATGGGTCTCACCATAATATAACAGACAGAAGCCGCGCTTCACTCGGCCTGACTAACTCTGATATCGGAAGATGCAACTATCTCATTGGAGATTGTGGAAAATTATCATAAAAACAATAAAAGGTGATTTTCTACCTATGTAGGGTAACCCTAAAGACCAATTTGTCGATTTGAATTCAACCTGTCATATTGTCTACCGCGATATTATTGTGCTTTCAAAATATTCTAAGCTAACGTTCGTTCTATTATATTATTGTACTGGTATTCGTAAAGAGGGAGTTTAGCACCGGTCGATGGACCAGATTTATTATTTAAATTATTTTAAATGTTGTTACTACGCGCCGAACTGGGTTAATATACTGTTCTGGTATGCCGCGATTGACCTTTTCAATAGAATTTTATTTGAACAGTTTATTTAAAATACGCGGTTTCTACATTGTCTTAATAATAAAGGTTATCTGTTGATATTATAGGATATGAGACAGTTTTTGTATATTTTACGTAAGTTTGTTAAAGAATAAAATATAAGGGGCAAAATAAAATACCCTAAAAGTGTGATGACATAGGTAGACGATTGAAATTAAATCAGGTAAGGATAGAGATAAGGATTCTATGTTAGTTATAACGCTTTAAAATAATAATATGTAGCACCTAAATACTTCAGCGGTTCTGGTTATCTAAATATTATGATTTGAAGGAAGGGTGAATTATTGTTCTTCGTATTTCCGACAGACGCAATGCCTCACACTTTCTGGGTGCCGTTGTGTCTTGACGTATCACCATTACCCATAGCTTAAACCACGGGGTACATCTAGGCTATGTGACATAAGTAATAAGTACACGTGTATCATATTTGGTTGAGCAGATTTTTAGTAACGTGACATATTGGAGGGGGCGTAACCGCTGACGGCTTACGAAATATGCGCCACTATTGTGCCATTTACGTATCAGGAAGAGCATATTTACATGATTGTGTCGTAAAACATATTGACACATAGAATAGAACAGACACACCTGTTGCACCGGTCTGCGGCGAACTATTTTGGATAACCCGTTACATTTGTGAATCGGACATAGTTTGCTCATCGTAGAACGCAGTCGTGATCGATCTTTATGAACGTCGTAGGTTAGTTTGTCGTTTTAAATGTCAATGGATTTTGCGCATTTACGTTGGCGGGCTAACTGTTGATTTAGTTTTTTAAACGTCATTAAGTTTTTATAATATGTTCCGGGTTTTTGTTTAGGTGATAAATTTTCAGCATTTTTTTATTGTAAATTTATTTTAAGAAACTATAATTGACTAGATTTAAACAGGTCGGGGGATTTTAACGGGCTTTAATATTGGTTTGTGTGTTCATTAGAATTAGACTCGTTTAAAATCTAGTTAACTTATTTTAAGATCATGTTTATTTAAATAATAATAAGTATTTTGAGTGGGTTTTTTCGCAATAAGTTTTAAGTACCTACCTACTTAATTACCAATTTAATTGCAAGTCTATTGTAATGATAAATACTTTGATTCATAGCGTTATTTCATGTACCTATCTATAAAAATACATCAATACCCCTCGAGGACAAAATAAAGCGACGTTATTCTGAATGCTCAAACTTTGTCTCTCACGCAAAATTCCTAACATCTAGTCTTAATCATTATTATAGATATAAAAAATTATAACCAAAACTAGTAATACCTACATAATACAATATAACTCGATCCTCACATAAACCAATTTTCCCAAATCGATTATACCTAAAAAAACAGATACCATACATTAAGGCCAACCTACACTTCTTAAAACTTACAAACCCCGACCTTCCTTCTCTCAGTTTGTCAACAAAAACCTGATACGGTATAATATTAAAAACCTAAAATTATCGTCATCAAAACCGCCGTAACACAGCTAACAGCTTGTCAACTCCATAAAATACCATCGCCGTCAAGAGGGGGCCCTTTACAATTAAACGGGTCCCGTTTAAAATTCACGTCACACAATCAGCAATACGAGTATCTCTATGCGGTGCGCCACCCCTCAGTTTTTTTCCGCCTGTGCGCGGCCTCTGGGCCCCTAATCCGCGCTGTAAAGACGTTTTCGTGACAATGGTGGGGCCATTAAATGAGCGGGTATTGTAAAGCGGACCGCTTGGAAGCTAAGTTAAGCTGAACTCAATATTCACTCTCTATTGACAGGTTCATGCGCACCGCCTTTTATGATACCTATGTATGATAGCGATTTAATGTGGGTAGATTAGAATAAATAAATAGGTTAGTTCTCTAACCCATGCACGCGGTTGGAAGTGTGATATTTTGATATTTCAATTGTAAAACGAATTCGCCAATTACTGCAAAGGCACAACTTGTAATATTCGTCGAAATGTAATCTATGTATGGTAGCGACACAGCATAACCTACTGTTATAAGTAGGTACCAATATTTGTACATGCCGCAGATTTTTTTAAAGACACTAACCTCTTTTTATAACCGGTAATTTTATAGCTCCACTAAAACCAGCTTGCCACCACGCTCGCCGATTCACTGGCCACACCCTAACGCGGAATCGATCCGCTCATAAATCGGCGGCCCTTGAAGACATGCCGCGAATTATATTATAACTCGTATTTATTGCGGCTTAGAACATAGCTCTGGAGGGAACACGGTTTTTTTATTTCTTTATTTATGACTTATGACCCTTGAGATCTGGCTGCGGCTGGATATGGAAATGGGGTAAGGTGGGATGATATCCTTGCATCTACGATACCCTTGAAATATATGGGTAAATTGGTGTATTCCCAACCGTCCCATGGTGGCGACGTTCGGTATATTTTTTCCCAGTGACTCCACTCTAATTTTTGGCGGGAATGCTGGGGCATTCCCTACCACCACGCAATAAGCTCACACTAAACATAGTTATACGTTCTATACTAGTTTTTGAGTTGTATATTAAGGCTTTTATTTCCCACTTGACTATTGAAGAGTCAACGACTCCAAAACACACCCGCGAATTAGTAACAAACTGTACACATACTTAGACCATTAGATGTAAGTACTTTATATATTAAGCACTCAAAAGGGTACAAATTAGGGATTGTATAATTTGCTATTTTGAGACTCGTCCTTTTGTATAGACTCGTGCGAATCGAATACTAATAGTTTTTGCGGTATTATTACAGCTCTATAGAGAAATCTTTTTGAGAGTCACAGTTTTCACTGAAACGTTGAACTGAGCTGAGTCAGCCATTTTCAGCCTTTTTTGATTGAAACGAGATTGTAGTTCGTGTATTTTTCTGCGCATCTCAGAAAATAGTTTATATATTTATTTTTTTCAAACTGTACGAGCATCAAACTCTTGTACAAGCAAAGCTACGAGCATATTATAACTACGAATTCAAACGCCCCACGAAAACAAACGCACGGCCTGTCTATCTGTAAATCCCAACGGCGTAGATTTCGTCAACGTCACAGCCCCGTTTGCGTATCAATAAATCATAGCTGCCGAGTTCCTCGGGCACGGCCCTCGACCGCCGTCGCAGGGTAGCTCGTAGGACGAAAGGGCGTCCGGGAACGCTCGGTGCGGATGTACTGACGCGACGGCGCGCATAGACTAGGCGAGACTAGTCTGTTTAGACTGCCACCGGATGCGGGAGTAGAGCTTCCTACGTCAGAAAGCGCTCAGTGACGACACCTAATCTTTGCCTAGCTGTGGCGGGCAGTGAGACGGCGGGCAAAGAGTAGGCTAATAGGTCTAGAAGCGGCACTCGGTCTGGAAGGTAAGAATGGTTGTCTACCTACGTTCGTCAGTACATATCATTTTGTAGATTGTGCCGTGACAGTCGGTGCGTCGCCTTATGAATAAAAAAGATTAACTTTAATAGAATTTAGAAAAGGGGATTGCTCATTTTGAAAGGAATAAAAAATGTGTTTGTAATATTTTGACGTGGGTTTTGTGGGTGGAATTAAGTGTTTACACAACATAAATCAAAACCAATATCTACTAATTTGAATCATAGCAAGCATCATAGGGATGCTTAAAAAACGCTAAACGCTTAAAAAGTGCACGTTGTGCACTGTTGCCCACCCTTGAAGCTTGAGCGCAAAAAAGAAGATCAAGCAAGTACGTACTTTTCACATTTTAGCTTGACCTTCCTGCCCCTTCTCCACATAGCTGATCTATGACAAAGGGCAAAGGGCGCAGAGCTAGGGCGCAGACGGGAGTCGTCTGGCCGCCGCCGAATCGTTTACTATTCTAATCTAATGTCGAACTGCTTGGAAGGAAACGAGTGAGGGATTAAAACTTTTTTGATGTCGATCAAGGCGCCTCAAGCGGGCCTTAGAGGGCTTCGGAAGTTGACCTACCTGAGGAGTTTGGAGGGCGAATGTTTTCGACTACTTTTCGTACATAATCATCAACTTCACGTCACATAACGAATTACGATGTGATATATGATTAACAAATTACGATAGAATCCATTGTTGTGCGACAGTTTCGGATAGTTACCTATCTGATTGAATAAAATATTAATATCTGTAGTTACAGATATTTCCAATAACTATGTCGCATTGAATATCTATGTTAATTCACATCGTAGTATTAAGTTTTCTCGAACAAATGAGCAATAAATACATCGTGTCATGTACAGTCAAATGTGCTCCAGACAACAAAGGGGATCTATCATTTGGAAGGTACCCTTGGAAGCTTTCAGAGGGTTTATTTGGTTTGTAACGAGCCAGTGGCTGGCCCTTAGACTGGAATGAGTTGTGGCCATAATAGCTGCTTGGCAGTTAACTAGCTAAAAACGGGTCTTATTCGCGCACAAACAAATATCAAAATATATAATTTTGACATACCTCGACGTTTCGACCGAGTTACATCGGCCGTGGTCACGAGAAGACCTTGGTAGTTGCCGGTGACAAAATGACAATTCGCGTTACGGAGACGGTGATGTTGTCGTTGTATGTTGTTGTTGTTGATGTTGTGAAGCGTGAGATCGCAGGTACTATCCCGAGCGTGGCAAATATATGTGTCAACAACATGATTTTGCGTTGAGTCTGGGTGGTAGAGATCACGGTCGTCATAGTTTCCGTTTAAGGAATAATCCTACATAGGGTTTCCTAGGGCGATACTATAAATTTGTTCTGTGATGAGGCATACTCCATAATGAGAACAGATCAGCCTGATGATGATGTGAGAGGTTGTTTGTGTGTGCAAATCCATGTTGCCATTTTTCTCCAAAACTATTGTTGATGCAGTTTTCAGTGATGGGTTTGGGTTTGATTTGGGCTTAATCTTAGATAGGTGTTACGGTAACAACTCACGGCGAAAGGCCCTGCTATTTATGAATTTAAGTTGTATTTTTAGACGTCATTGTAGCAATGATACTAATAAATTCTTCGTTAACATGTTTTTCTTTCAGCGCCCCTGCGCTGCAGTAAACATTGGTTTGTGCATAAAAACCAAAACTACTATTCCAGTTTTTATCTTATCTTGGGTGTTTAATTTTTTTTTTTGTTATTGTTGAGAGAGCCGAGCGTACATTGCTTTAGTTCTTCTCCATTGCTTCTGTCCCTGAGAACAACATATTCTGGTGAATTATGTGCACATAGCCCAATGTTATCGTAGACAACAAAGACTGCTGGGTGGTGGAGACAGCAGGTAGGTTCGTCGACCGTCTGCGTGCCGCGACGTGGTCTCCGGTGAACCGTGATAATGTGTGTGTTTTAACGGTTGATTAGCGCGTGCCACGGTGGGATTTGGATTTGCATTGAGCGTGATCTTTAGTTTTTCGTAGGTATTCTATTTTTTTAGAGTACTTTCTCGTCTTTAGTCACAGGCATAGCTTAGGAACTTAGGATCCTTTTGAAACTCAAACCATAACCAATTACTGTTAAACTTAATTCATCATATTTTTCTTTTATTTTATTACCCTTTGTTACTTAGATTTAGTTGTTTGACTTGTAAAAGTGCGATTTTTATCTATTTAGATACAATAATTGAGAACATTGATTTATTTCTTTGTTTTTGTCCGACAGTTAAAAGATAAAGAATGGAACGTTGAAGCTTATAATTTGCCAATCGTTTATCTTACTTATTCTGGAATTTTACCTAACGCCGACGTGTATATGAAGTGAAATATCGCGTAACGTGCTTCAGTCTGGACATTCTCGCGCTCTTTGAACTCATGCTGAAAAGTGGCCCTAATATTTTTCCCTTTGTCTCTCCTCGTTCACTATTATTTTTGTCGTCATGATGAAGAGCTGCATGATGAAATATTTGATGCCGGAGTCACGTAGCTAGTTGCCAGTTCCCGTAGTTTTCCACTGCATTTGTCTAAATTTAAAAACCAGTGTTGCAGCTATCTGGGTCAAATGGTACACCTCTGTTTTCCTCCCAGCCCACGGCTTTGAGAAAACGGTGAAATGTTTGGTGTTCTTTGAATTGTTTTTCAGTGATGTTTAAATTGGATTGTTTATTGTTTTGAGCATTTCTTTCAACGGGTTTACTATTTAATAGTATTTTCTTGTGTCAGCATCTTTTTTTTTTGTTTATTTGTTTGAGTGTTGCAGTGTTGGAAACCGTTGGGAAATATTGCAGCCATTGTTCTAGATTTTATGTAGGTTACACCGTTTTCCTTCCCTGTCGTATCAGTGAATTGCATTGTAGTATTTGATGTTACTATCCCACTAAAAACTATTATTACCTACGTTATTTTTGCCTATCCGTTTACGTACCTACTATTATGAAATGTTGTGTGTTGGCACATAAAAATTTTTTTTATTCTATCGGTCTATTTTTATATTTCATCTATATAAAACGAAGTACCTATTGTTAGTTACTTCGTTTTATATAGATGAAATATAACTTAAGAGCAACTGGGCTGATTTTCGTAATATATGCTGTGTTGGATTCCTCTCTGCTCCGAATAGCAGAATAACGATGATAAAACATGGTAAAATCACGAATAACAAAAATAATGATGATTAATTTTCTCTTGTATGCAACGGCTCGACAGGACAGTCTGTCGGTCCAGATAGTTTATTATAACGCTGAATCTTTTATTTGTATTCCTTAAATAATGTCTTCATACTTTTAAATGCAAATTAACAGGAAAATTGATACAATAAGTTCTACGTTGGTGATATACTCGTAATAGTTTGTAAACAGGGAAAAACTTAAAAAAACTTTGTAGGTTCGTGTGTGTTGTATTAGTAGTTACGGTAAATGAAATAATAAATAAAGTTGCTATACTGAATGGTTCTGTGATAACCGAGTTTCCTTATACGAGAGCATGTACGAGTACCATATATAGTTCCATTGAAGGAAAAAACAAGACTTAGGCGCTACCTGATAGTTTTGGCGTTTGACTTTTTTTTGTAGCATATTATATATTTTTTCTCAAACTTTTGTTTCTTCGTGGGTATATAATAAAGTTGAATATTAACCAGAACGAGTGTGGGTAAAATGTGGAAGGCAAAGAAGGTGTTCACGCACTGGTTGTACCACGGTACATACTAAATCGTGACGCTGACTACGACTAGACTGAATCTGACTGACTGAAAAGAGTTGACATTTTTAGAAACTATAGCAAACTAAAGATAGTGTGGTTCTACTTGAAGTGAAGAATCGCGAGCGAGTACAATCAAACATATGTACGTAAAATATACGGTACGAAAACTTTCCGTTCCCGGCTTACTGGCGTCTCATATCTCTTTATTGGTAATCCTTTCGGTATTAGCCTTCCGAAAGTTGATTCAACTTCGACCGTTACTCTATATCCGCTGTCCAAATCCACTGGAACACATCGAGCCGTGTCATGCCACGTCAGTCCTCGGACAGGTGTGAAGCAATCCGTGGGAAACCAGAACTGGAGTAAACGATACAAAACGTGTCACGTAATAATATACGGTTGATGTTGGCCGACCGCCGCGGGAATGAATACGGGTGTAATTTTTAATTCTTGCGCTAGTTAATAGGCACTTATATTGCTAGTATCGATTTCCTTATTGTTTATAACATTCGAGAGGTGAACAATCTGACGGGTAAAAAACAGTCGAATTCATTGTCGGCAGGTGAGTATTCTTCATGAGTAACGTTGCACAGTACACACTATACTACAGTAGGTATGTATGGTATATGTGTAAGTGTATAGTACTATTTTGTTAGGGGCTTGAACTTTTTTTGCGTAATCCTCCTCCTGTATGTATAGGACTCGCTGTATTATATGCCTAGCTTATTCTAGTTTCGGTAAGTTCGAAAATATCACGTATTTTTTTTTTATCCCAGACTCGTGTAGTATTGGCAATATCTAGTATCCCAAGCGGTTGAATATTTAATTTAATTTTTATTTACTTCGAAGGTGGTCAAGAGTGCTTAGCTATGATTGATCAGCAAACTGAAGTTTTCATAACGGTAGTAATTAACAACTGTAGTAAATATACACTGCTTCTGTGTAGGTAGAGGTGCGTCCAGGCATCGCGACGAACTGTTCGCGACGCGTGCCTCACGATATGTGGACGCGCCTTAAACACACTAAAATAACGCGTTATGTGGAAAGCCAATAGAATTTCCCTTACTAAATCAGTACGAGTATAAGCGTGAAGTACTTAATTTACCACAAAAGATTACGAAGCCCCTATACTGTACTGTCATAAGAAACCAATATGTAAGGGCGCAGTTCAACAACGCGAGCTAGGAGATAGCAATAAGCTAAAGTTATTGTAGATTTTTGGTGGGAATCCGATAGTGTTGTTGGTTTTGTTTTTTTTATCGTGCAAAGTTGTGTTTCTTCGAGTGTTAATGTATAATATTGGTGGAATATTAGACATTGAGTGTTCGGTAACGTGCAGGAGTGTGGGCAAATGATATAAACCCAAAAAGCGTGTCACTTCACATTTTTTCCAAACCTCCCAGGAAGTTTCAGTAAAAAATCTACCACTTTGCTGAATCGTGACTTTGACTATGTAAATAATCGACTTGACTACTTGACCACGATGATTGCTTTAATGCTATGAATTTCCTATTGTGAAAATAATAAAAACTTAAATATTTTAATACTTGACACTGGCTAAATGCACAAACCGTGACGTATCCATAAATAAAAAAATAAAAATATATATTGTACGGTTTGTTTTTTTTTTTTAGAGACTTAAATTATTACAACACTTTTCATAACTAAGTAAATACCTTTCCAACTTTGCTTAAAAGTGGGTAGGTACTACCGCGTCCAACTTTGCTGAGCCTTTATTACGCTCCACGAGCGGTACAGAGGTGGCGACAGGGTGGAGTTGTCATAATGACGTCACACGTTGTGACTGGCCACGCGTACGAAGTCGCGGAATTATTATTCTGGGGTAAACGGGAACGGGTAATATCGCTACTAACCCGGAAAAAGATAGTCATTTGATAAGTTTTTTTAATCGACTTCCTAAAAGGAGGAGGTTTTTTATTCGACTGTATGATTGTTTTTTTTCATTGATAAAAACTCCTAGCGTGAGAATGAGATGAGAGTTTAGACGGGAAACATGTATAAACCGTGCGAAGCCAAATCATAAAAAAGCTGTTATATAACTTTTTCAGTTTATCTTCAGTTCCACCTGTGTTCACATAACAATGCACTAAAGTTTATAGCTCCAGCTGGCTTTATACCTTAACTAACGAAGAGATAGAAATGAAAACTAATATTACCACTTGAGGCACAGTTTGCATAGCAGTTACTATGTAACTCGAGGTGCAAAAAGAACTTCGTGGTTCACTTCGCTAGTACGTTATAAGTCGAAACCACAGGCATTTATTCTTCTAAGGGCATGACCCCACTAGGGATACTGGTTGTGACCGACTGTTTGCGGACTATTGTACAGTGTTACTCGACGTATTTTTTACATTACAGAAATTGTATACGGACGTTTTTATATATTACTAGCTGCGCCCCGCGGTTTCACCCGCATTTCACATTATAAAACCTATAGGGCGGTGGATGTTAGATACGACTTGTAACATTGTGTCAGAGAAAATACAGAGGTTAGGTAGTTTTTCACAGTTATTATCGCACTGATGGACAAATAAACAGTGATGATGATGGTGATGATGATGATGATTTGTAGCCTATATTGTGTCTCTAAACTATCTGCATAATACATTTTATGCGAATTAAGGTACTATTTCACAGTTTTTAGGCCAGTGTGTATGTGTACGTTGGGGTACTTGGGGTATAAGCTATAAAAATAGCAAATTTCACGCCAATGGGGTAGTTTGTCAGTTTTTATTGCACTGATGCAAAACGGTGGTGATAATGATGATGAATTAAAGCCTAATTCGTAAGTTGCGGGATAACCTATCTACATACGAAATTTTACGCACATTGGGTAGTTTTTCACAGTTTTTATCGCATTGATAGAAAACGGCGATGATTATGATGATGACTTAACAATATGTTCGTAGCCTATGTCCTAAGTTAGAAGATAACCTATCTGCGAACCAAATTCTCTCTCCCCCCACTCTCCCCTCTTCCCCTCTCCCCTATTTCCCCCCACTCTCCCCTCTTCCTCTACTCCCCTATTTTCCCACACTCTCCCCTACTTCTACCCCCACTCTCCCCCTCTTTTTCCCCCACTCTCCACTCTTTCTCTCCCCCCCACACTACCCTCTTTCTCTCCCACTCTCCCTCTTTCTCCCCCCCCCACACTACCCTCTTTCTCGCCCCACTGTCCCCTCTGTCTCCCCCCGCTCTCCCCTCTCTTTCGCCCACTCTACCCTCTTTCTCATCCCATTCTCCCCTGTTTCTCCCCCCACTCTACCCTCTTTCTCCCCCCACTCTCCTTTATTTCTCCCTCCACTATCCCCTCTTTATCCCCCACTTTCCTCTCTTTCTCCCCACTCTCCCCTCTTTCTCAACCCACTCTCCCCTCTTTCTCCCTCCACTCACCCCTCTTTGTCCCCCACTCTCCCCTCTTTCTCCCTGCTCTCCCCTCTCTTTCTCCCCACTCTCCCCTCTTTCTCCCCCACTCTCCCCTCTTTCTCACCCCACTCTCCTCTCTTTCTCTTCCCACTCTCCCCTCTTTATCCCCCACTCTCCCCTCTTTCTTCCTGCTCTCCCCGTCTTTCTCCCTACTCTACCCTCATCTCCCCCCACTCTACCATCTACTCCCCCCCACTCTCCCCTTTCCCCCCACTCTCCCCCTTTCTCCTTCTCCCCTCCCCGCACTCTCCCCCCTTTCCTCCCATCGCACTCTCCCTCTCTATAACGATCCGTTCAGCCGTTTATTGTGGTCCGTTGGGGGTGCATCTAAAGAATACCTAATAATTTCAACCCCCTTGCTTTTCCCCCTTTAGGGATGATTTTGCAAAAAAGCTGAAACCCGTATTTATTTATTTATTACCAAAAGCCTAAATAAGAATTTTCAGATCCCTAACTTGAAGAATTATGCATTCCCCATACAAACTTTCAACCCCTATTTCATCCCCTTCGAGATTATTTTTTGAGACAAAAGATAGCCTATGTCCGTCTCATAGGTCCAATCTACCCCTATACCAAATTTCATCGAAATCGGTCCAGCCGTTTGAGCGTGAAGAGGTAACAAACATACACACATACACACACACTCACAAACTTTCGGCTTTATAATATTAGTAAGAAGTAAGATGTACGGTACGGTGCTTCCGCAAGCTGGTCTAAAATCTTCTGTCTCTCACTAAGGAGTTCTGTTGTCTATCTTCTATCTCTATCGTCAATTACCATTAGTTCAGCTGGTATTGTCATCGATATTTTCAAACCAAATTAATTTTCACAAATGCGTTACTTTTTAAAACGGGTCTAATCTTTCATAAAGACCAAACGATTAATACCGAAGCGAAAAGTCAAACAAAAACAGCACAAAATTAAATTTCCCGTAACATTAGATGGTGATACGCGATCTACAAATCATGTAGTTGTCGCCGTTGTCGCCACTCGCCCTACAACCACGAGGGCCTTTATCAGTCCAAATCTACGCGTAAACAGACATAAATAACCACTTTATCAGTGCAACACGACTGAATATGCAATATGTAACGGTACAGAAGTGAAAATGCATTATTTGCATGTATTCCTGTTTAATTAGTCGAATGTTTATGGTAATGGGTCGTGCATGGGGGTTCCACGAATTCGCAGCCGCGCCGATGCGAGCGAGGCACACTGGGAGCGAGATTAAATTCCAATTACTCATATCCTGGATGCTCCAGTCTCGTCTACATGATGTGCATAATGTTGATGACTGAAGAATTTTTTATAGTTTTCAGGTGTATAGGAAATGCCTAAGGAGTCAACTCAAATTGTTCATAGAGACAATAGATTGTGAGTCAAAGTATGCAGTGCATTTATGAAAAGTCACATGAGTTACAATTTAAAGCAACAAGCCTTTGGTTATGTTAAATAATGATAAGCAAAAGGCTACGAGTGTAATATAATAATAATAATAATTAGAGAAATAAAATGTATCGACTGCAACGAATCTCTCGCAATTTAGAAGCCAAACCCAATAGATTTTTAATCAAAATATTATATTAATATTCAGCCATGCTTCCTCACTTGTGGGCTGATTAGTGGAGACATAACGAATACTTATACCGTACGTGAACTGCTACGCAAAGTTTCACTTTTACACCGTCTCAATAATCTTTAATTTCTTCTTTTACGCACTAGATTCTTATGATACATCCTTGATAGTCTAGTCATTGTTTCATCAAAGAAATGCCCACGAACTGTCTCAGTGTCCCACCAGCCTAACCAGGCAAAATTCCTGGCATACCTCGTCGGATCGACCGCTTCATTCGATATCGCTCTATATTTAGCGTTTATTTTGTTTGTCGCTTTAAAGGTGATATTAAACTACCGCGGTTTTGAACGATGCAACTGTTATAAAAATACTTGTTGAGGTCGAATCTATGCTAATATTATATGTGAAAAAAAACTTGGTTTATTTGTTACTTTTTCACGGTTAAACGGCTGAACTGATCTCGATGATGGTAGGTATAGCGCGGACACTCCGTACCCAAAAGGTACCCAATCCACGGAAGACAGAACACGCTCAAATGTCAAAATACCAATCATTATACGATAGATAGCGATCTATCTTGCTTTGCTTTGGTTGTTAACTTGACCGCAATAAAACTCGCCCGCGTGGCCGAGTCACCACCTTTTATTTAAATATTATTTTTTGTAGGTAACTTGACCACGCGGGCGAATTTTATTGCGTCATATTGTATAGTAAATTTCTATTGTATATTTGTACACTCAGAGAAACAAGTGTTACAAAAACTAAATATTCTGATTAATTGAGACTGTTTCTTCTTCTAAGTCTTAATATGGGTAATCTGTGCCTTGAAGGAGGGCATCGAATATATTTTAATTCAATATAATGTAGTCGCAGGCAACAGTTAGTTTATCTATAAAATCATATTAAGTACCAAGCGATTGTGACTTTGGATAGTGTGCTGCGGTCTGACACGCTCTGACACCAGGCAGATGTAACTAACTCAATACACAAACTCGTTTATTCCCAGCAAGGAGTAAAGCTTAGAATAATAACACATAGAAATCAAGTACCCACTAGAGCCGTGTAGCCATTTTTACTGAGACTTTTTGGACCTAGTTCGGACTTTGACCCACTATTGCTCGAAATCAAAGCTTTTATGGTAAATATTTATTCTTTTTCCCTGCTCTTGGACTAAATATCATCACGTATGCGACATTTTTACTGCCCTTGTGTGCGTTTTGGAGGAGATAATTACACGGCACTCACGCACACATTGATAAAAATGTGGCTTCACTTTTGAGTGAAACTACACATGGAACTATCCTTCTCTGCGTTATTACTCTAAGGAGTAAAGTAAGACGTTTCATTCGTAAACATCACACTCATTCACAAAATTACTCCAACTAAATATTATTATGTGGGCTTCATTTGAGCATGTCCAATTAAGACCGCAATTAAACCTGTTTAAAACCATTAAAATATTGTCGGTTATATTGATTTATTGCTTTGTGTTTTGAATAGGAAATTTAACTCGGCTCTTAAATAAACAGTGATAATTACCCGCTCTAAATTACACTTACATAGTTTAGTTATTGTAGGTTTTAAGTTAATGTACACTGCGGGCCACACGAAGTAGAGTAGACAGACAGTGCTTTTTTTAATGCCTATCAAAAAGAATTTAAAAAAAGTTTCGTATTAATGAATTGAGGTTTTCGTTGGTATATATATTTGTTTAAGTTCTATATGCTTCTTCTTTACAAATTAGATAGTACTTAAACATAGACGCTAGCAAAAGATTAGAACACAATATATTTTCTGAGAATCTGCTTAATTTACTAACGTCCTTGAATTGATATTGTTCTACCATGTTTAAGTTTCTAAGAAACGTTAATCTTATACGTGATACCATATTAAATTATAAAATTAATATGATGTGAGTTATGAGCTTTAACGTAATACCAAAAAAATATTTTATCACAATTCATGTAGAATTCTTTATGCAAGATGTTTTTGATAAATTTGAATGTACGAGAAGGAAAATTATATATGGATTTGCAATTTGGGCATTGCCATATTTGCCATACATCGTGGCAATGCAGCCAGCATTTTGGGAACGTTGCACAATGCACATTGTTAGCAAGGTACTTATTAGGTTAGGTATAGTTAGGGTTAGTGTTTAGTTTTCATTTTGTTTTTATATTAGGTAGATGATACACTAGGTGATCCCAAGGTACACCCAATGATTTTTGTTAAACCATACTATGTGCATTTTCTTCTTCATTTCTTTGTACTCATCCAATTCAATGGCCCTTAGTTACACCTTAAAATAATTACTTGTTCAGTGATTCTAATATTATAGTAAAGATTTATATCTCATTTCACACTTCTGAATCGTTCCCATTATTAAGCACCAATTTTAATTACTTACTACATTTTAATATCACTGTGTTACTTCACGCGTTAAAAATAAATGTTGCCTTTTTGTTGGTTTATGTGTTCATTAATTTTTAACACCTAATTATGTAAAATAGCGCGCGCACGTGGTACTTGTTTGGCCTCTAATAGATTCCTTAAATACTGTACTATACTGTATCGGGTGAGAGCCTCAAAAGGCGCAAATAGAGTACCCTTGATAGCGGGCACTTATTTTTGCCATTTGGGGTCGAAACGCTTAGACCATGGGAACCGGGATCCCACAAAATGTATAAGAACATATTATGTGGGCGTCTGGTCGAGGAAACACGTGACCATGCTGGCGAATGCTGGCCTTTATTTTGGCAAAGACTGTACTATATACTGTACTATACGTTACTATACTGTACTAAACTGTACTGTACTATGCTGTAATATACTGTACTATAATGTAGTGTACATGTACCTACTTACACACAATATTATGGTGACAGACTGATCTATAGAAATTATTAGAAATGTAGACAACGGAACTCCTGAGCGGCTTACCATAGGCATATATTTGAGCCCATTTTCATCAGATTGTAGCATCTAATACGTATTTATAAAAACTTCTATGGAAAATGTAATTTTCCACAGAAATCAATTCTTTTAGCCAAAAATGAAGACTACACCTTTATTGCCACAACTGTCAGTTGTGGCAACCGGCAACTCGCAACTAGCTGTATTTACGATAAATTCATATAATTTTGAGAGACCGCGCAGACGTAGCAACTCTAGTTTTTTTTTTAAGAATAGCCCTACACTAGGATTGCTCCTGTATCGTGGGTACCGCTTACAGACATATAATTTCACATACACATCACACCCAGACCAGAAACAAATGTTTGTGGATCGCACAAATATTTGCCCCAGGCGGGAATCGAACCCGCAACCCCTAGCGCAGCAGTCCGATTGCTCAGCCACTACGCCAAACGAGCCGTCAAAGCATCGCAACAGTTGGCAGCTGCTGCAATCGGCAACCTCTGAAAACTCTATGAAGTTGATAGTTACTTCAACTGAAGTTGTTGTCTGCGGAGCCTCTTTATCTCCAAAGAACAAGTTTCATTTTCGCCCAAACCCATTATGCATCATTCAATACGTATCCAATATTGTTGGAGCGTTTTCTCAATGGAATAAATGAAATATGGGCGTTAAAATCCCTCCTCGGGATTACTACAAGAAATGACTATCATAAAACTCGGTAAGTATGATGAGATACATAGATAACTTAAAGCGACGAATACTGTATGGGTATTCTTGCTAGATTGGTTGCCTTTGTGTAAGTATGACTTGATTTTTGGCTGGCCGAGCGGTATTATGTGCGCTTTGCAACCAATTGACAGCGAGTACCAAACCCTGGCCTCGCTCCAGCGAAGTTATGTGCGGATTTCTATGAGGAAAACATTAAAAGGCTGCTAAAATTTGTGCTGCCATTTTGAAAATTGGTATTTTTTGATTGGCGTACTAGGCTAGAATTTGGCTACAATATTAGCTGAACCGTTCTCATTCTGAGGACTTTCTGGACAAAAATGAACCCTCTCTACGCCTGCCTTCCCACAGTGGTGTAAAAAGCTCTTTGTTCGGATAGAAGATAGCGAACGAGAAAAAAAACCACCCAAGTGCGAGCCGGACTCGCGCACGAAAGGTTCCGTATTAACTATAAAAAACGAGCAAAAAAATCACGAATGTTATATGTGTGCCCCTTTAATTATTTATTTTATTCTAGTGTTTAGTATTTGTTGTTACATCGGCAACAGAAAAATATCATTTGTGACATTTTAACTGTGTAACTATCACAGTTGATGAGACAGCCTGGTGACAGACAGACGGACGGACGGACAGACCGCGGAGCCTTAATAGGGTCCCGTTTTACCCTTTGGCTACGGAACCCTAAAACAAGGTAAAAACTTGACTAAGGTAAATCAACCTGACTCCACGGTCGCGCCATCTGTCATACCAAGACATATGGCAACTTTTACGGTCGTACGATTTGTTTATATCGCTGCCTTCTTCTTTCGCTTAGTTAATGAGTATCGGCGTCTCGCTCTCCTGCAGTTTTCCTTCAAGGTACATGGGTAATTGAAATTGTACACTGCATGCGGGTTAAAGTGAAAGGAACTGTCTTGGCAAAGAGTAAGTAGACCTGTGTAGAGAGCAATTAATTTGAAGGTTTCCACTTCATCACTCCAGAAACTGGCCAGAGTTATAAATTAACACAGCCGCAAAATTTACAAGCGCCACACGAAGCTCTAACGACCATAATAATATAAGAAAAATTTAAAAACAAGGGAGCTGATTTTTGTTAAAAAAATTGTAATCTTGCAGTTATGGCAAGTATCAACGCAGGGTCGCTCGTAAAAGTGGAAAAGGAAAGGAACGAAACTAAGTTGCTAAGTGACGTTGGTGACGATAAAATTGCTATAAGCCAAGTTGTTTGAAATGTCAATATACAAACTTACAATGTAAGCTCGAATAAGACTTTGTAACAATACCTGTTATTTAATGCTGTGTCTACATTTTCGGGGTTCATACCGTAGAAATAAAAGATTTGAAACTCCTAAGGAGTTCGCAATTCCTTTACCACATTAATGTTCAATGAATCTCGCTAATATGGTCACAGTATAACCACAGTGAAATAATTAATTAAGCTGTGGTATTAGTAACTCGCCCTCTCTGAGGACTCGCTGCGCTAGGCAAATTTTTTCAACTTTACGACCTAGTAAATACTCTTTGTTTTTTCCGCAAGTGAACAGAACAATGACCTGTGGAGCAAATGACTTTTTTTTCACTTTTTTACTAGTATTTTGTCAACATGCTGCCACTAAAATCTGTGTACTTAGCTTCGCATTGGTTTACTCTTGGTGTCATGGCTGGATGCTGAAGATATGGACAGCTATCGTTAACTTTATACATACAAGTAATATGAACATTAAGAGTATTATGAGTAGTATTAGTATGAGTATTATAAGTAGATATGAGTGAGTACTCGTAGTACTTCTTGGTGTAAAAGCGAATGAACAGACAGTTGTTTTCTTTATTGCGTTTAATGAAACAACAAAGAGATGGAGCTGTATAGTATTCCGGCAAAGCGCTTTTAACTTTGTTGGGAATTAATTTAATAGTTTACGAGGTTATATTTTTGTACTTTTGTCGCCAATCGAAGCTTTGTTTGTTTTTGTCGAAAGTGAGTTTAACAGTCGATCAGGTATACTTATAATATTTCATCGAAGGTGCCAGCCAACCCCTAGTACAGGAGTGGTAAGTTTTTTTTTTGTATTGGGCAGTGGAATTAAGCTGCGGATATTTGAATACTGACGTGTTTTACGCCATTCTAGTCAATTAATTAATTTAACATAAGATACACATTAGATCCGTACACGAAGAGGGTGTGAACTGTGAAGTTAATCATCGATTTTTATGCAATAAACAACGCAACGCGATTGATTCCGGCCGATTTCATGGCCGTCCGCCGTCATCGGTAAACGCCGTGAAGTCATGGCAACGGCCTGTGGCTGTAGGTGGGGAGCCGCGCCGCAGATGTTTACATGAGGAACCGTTTGTATCTGAAACAATAACAAAAAAAGAAATAAACTTTACCAAAATTAGGCAACCAAAAGAGTGGAAGATAATGAATTGCCACAACCAGACTGAATAGGCGTCATCTAGGTAATCGGTTCACTTTATTGTTTACTAGGTAATCAGTGATTGAGCTATTTTCTGTGCAGTAGTTGAATGCCATTGTGACGTAACTTTGTGATGAGCCTATCCGAAGCGTAAGATTTCGGGTACCGCGTAGCACAACTATTTGCGTGAACCACAGGCGAGTGTGAGCTCGTGTGGGTCCGGGTCGCGTAACTAAATTCAACCCGGGCTGCCGTACTATGGAACTTTACCCCATAGATCTGCCCATGGTTTATTGAGAAACAATTAATAGTTACCATGTCGTATCGGCTCGTCTCGCCATCGGACTCGGCGGAGTCGTGAGCCGCAGGCGTCGGCGCATCCGATCCGTCTAATTGATGATATAACTCAGCGTTCCTAAATTGGAGTTAAGCCGATAGGTGTCTGGCTTGTAACCTTCAGACTTCGCTGTTGTCTTCATTAATTAGAAGTTAGATTTAGAGAGGTTATCTCATGACAACGGGCTCGATCCGCGGACGATGAATTCTCGGAATTCCATCGCTCTGTACTTCAGAGGGCACCGCCGTTGGTCGCGGTTGTAACATTGATAGCAGTCGTTAAGCCATGTCAGAGGCCCTCACTAGCTCTAACATTGAAGGACCTTCGATATCCAGATACCTAGAAACAATGTCTCTGGGGGTAAGCGCGGTGCAGTGCCACGCGAGATTATGCATTGCAAAGTTCTGGGTGGCGCTGCAACTGTTATCAGCATCCACTTACCATCAACAGAATGACATGCTCGTCTTGTTACTCAATAACAAAACGAACTTAGACGTTAGAAGCTCCATAAAGAGTTCCTCTCCCACTCAGATACCGCCTAACTACACTAAAAATAGTTTAATTGAGTAAAATCTCATTCAAGCTTCAGAAGTAGGTTATATGCGGAGTCTGCTGCAGCTAGATGGGCATTATTTTCTACAGACTAGACCCACTGGTCGGCGATAGGTTATTATGGATGTGTGGCAGCCACCTGCGATGTTGTCACATGCTGCGAGCCACATGTGGTTGACGCTTCCGCTAGAGGTTCGGCCACTTTGCTGCGAGCGTCACGGTTTTGACGTGCCGGGGGGTTTGAAAACACACAGAGTCAATCGGCTGTTTGGGTATCATCGTTCAATGCTTATTATTTACTTTAATGATCACTCTATTTTTGATTAAGTATGTATTTAATTCTTTTTAATTATTGCTTGAAAGGGAAACATCCTTTTTCAAACTCAAACCGTAATCCTTTAACTATATTTTGTTTTATGGTTCTATTTGATCATGAGATTTAAGTGTTTGACTTGTAAAAGTGCATAGACGTTTGCATGAATAATCTGAGTAAAAGTGAGATTTATTGCCTTTTACATAAATGATTTGACTTTGACTTTCTTTTCAGTATATACCTACTTAATATGAGATGCTCTTTCTGTCATTGCGTGAATCATGTGACGTCAGACGGGTAAACAAGTAGGGGTTACTATAGTTAAAAAGCTCCTATTGTGACGGAGTGATTTCAAAAACCAGGACCTAAACTTTATTAGCGCGAGTGCTTCCACTGCAATAAAAAGTGTGAACATTAATGTTTCGTCTATATTTTGAAACAACACAAATTGCTGTTTATTGATTAACCTAAAACGAAGCATACTGTCGTTATCGGAATAAAGTGCAAAATTTTTACACATCCTTAATCGTAGTTCGTGGATAACGTCCAATGGGCACGCACATCTATTTCGTTGACAAATCTCTTATTAGAATCCAAGCGGCCACACGGACAGTACTAATGCATAACTAATTATCTTTATTAACGTTATACTTTGAATTGGTCGCTTAACATAATGATTAATAACACCAAAAGTATAACGGCAACTCGGAAAATATTAACGCGCACATTCTCGCACTTATTGCTTCAGTAATAAGCGGAGATTCGCCGGATTTGAGCTGCAGATTTAACATTGTTTCTTTGTAGATGTTGTTACTATGTGTTTTTCGACAGTATTAATCATCGATGAGATGATATTAATTCTGCAATATATAACGAGTTCGATTAGTTTATTAATATTGAGTGTCCCGTTTATTCATTGCCGATTCCGCTTGATCCTTTATTGATTATGCAAATTAGATACTATGGAGATATTGTATACCTACTATAAATATACATAAGTTTATAGAATGCGTCAGAAAGGTCTTAACTCTTATTGCGACTATCTTATAATACTATTTTATAGGGCGTCTTCATATACTAGCTGAGCCCCGCGGTTTCACCTGCGTTGACTATTATCACGCAGGAACCGTTAATTGCAGGTTCTATAATAAAAGTAGCCTACATAATAAACCCCTTGTAGCTTCAGGTATCAACCAGGCCAGCAGTGTCGGAGTTTAGCCGGAACAAACAGCAGACAGACGGACAACAATTATACATTGAATTGTCCTAAGTATCAATAAAAAGCTGTTATTTTTTCATTACACACAGACGCTTCAATTGTATAGATAGAGTATAGATAAAGTAGGTGGAACGTGGCGTTCAGAATTTAAAAATGTATCCATTTTTTTTCAGGCGCTATCATCTGTCAATCTTTAGTAGCTCAAAGTCATCTCAAAGTCAAGACCTTGCGAGGCTGAAGTTAATCGGGCTTGTGAGCAAATGGTACTAACTCGGTTCAACGTTTATCAGATAGTATTGAAAACAAATGCGAATCAACCAAAAAAAATAGGTAGTAAACAGTTAAGCACGTGCGTCATATCATTACAATATACGTGTAGGTACATAACAAGAAGTTAATTCGAACAGACTAAATTAAACATGACCGCTTTCTATCAGTACGAGCAGTTTGCGATACCATCTCCAAAAATGTATGTTATCGCAAAAAAAGCAGGTACAGTCAGTGCTAAAAGTCGATGCGCGTGTCCTTGTTGCTGTTGTTTTTCGAATGAGCAACGCTAGCCTCTGGTGTCAGAGTTTATCAGGCCTCGGACGTGACTTACCGACTGCTAACAATCGATAACAACCGGTACCGACGGCTAACGTGCCCAGAATAAGTCATTGGACCGGGAATAAAATGGTTGAAACAATTATGACTAGTACACTAATTAATTTTGAAGAAGTTAAAAGTCGTACTTGTTCAATAAGTTTTGTCGCCGACTGTACAACAAAAAAGTTACCACACAACATTCCCATACGAGCCCAACAACAAAAATAGTAAACGCAGAACTGTCATAACTTATTAGCGAAACTGTCAACCAAAAGCGCAAAGCACCATAAGATTGAAGATTGATCAGTGGGTGCTGAACTTCATTCTGTCCTGGCTGTTGACTCCGTTAAATGGTAACAAAAAATTGGTACACGTACGAAAAGCGGGGAGCTAATTACCACGTCTAGTTTATATGTTGAAATGCTTGCATAAATTTACTCATTCATTTAATGAATTGGGACTAACATTACGTAGGTAAGATAAATTTGATGCTACTGGTAAATATACTTTTATACTTTTTTACATATTTCACATAACTTAACATGCATGAGCTAACTAAAGAAAATTTTGGTCGCTATACTTACCCAAAACTGATAAAGTACGCACGCAAAATAGTTATTATAAGAACTAAAATTTTCCTTAGTTTGCCTTCTTTTTCCCTGAAATATCTAGCTAAATATAGTAATTGAAGCAACGTCTGCTTAGCGATTGAACTCGCTACATTCTGGCGTAACAAAGAAATTGAGGACCATTGATGCGAAATAAATAAGAACGACAAAATTAACACCTGAAAAACATTATAGTAACATTTATGTTCTAGCTTGTACCTACTTGACCTTTAGTTCGACAGCGCTGGCTAGGCATTCGCATCGGAATGCAGCGCCGGAAAGGAATTCCATTCCGAATGCTGTACGCTTTGTGAATAAACTGCCGCCGAAAATGGGAATGATGTTTTTACTAGCAACAACCTTTCGGAGGACGTTGCTCGCGCAGTGTTTTGTTAAACAACATTTCAGATAGGTAGGAAAGGCTTTGGCGTAGCGTTAACAAACATGGAAATTAGGTATAGGCGTGTTTGACCACTAAGCTATGTCACCTAGACGACGATGTAATCAAAGGTGTTAAGCCTATGGGTATGAGGACTGGGCTAATGGGGTTACGCGAAGGCTTCATGACATACTTCCTGCTTGAAGCTGGAAGTAGAAGGACACTGCGGCCTCCCTACAGATTAAGTTATATTGATGGTTTTTGTATTCTCTCGGCCTATTAAATCCATTATTGGCTCAATTCTTGAGCGTAATTTAAAGATATCTGCATAGTTTCAAACAATTTTGCACACAGGATAACAATTGGTATATAAGTACAGATAAAATTATCGATGGTACAAAACCAAAACAATCCTGGTCACGGCACCAAAATTTTGTGCCGACTACTATGTCATTGTATCGAAAACAGAACAAAAAAGCATCTTTCTAAATTTCCTCGCGAAATACAAACCGAAACATGTTTCTTACACAGAAAGACCACACAAATGCCTTAATTGGACCAGCTTTTCTATTATTACGAAGACGATTCCCAGAATATTATTTCCGAAACAGGAGCTCCCGTAACGACAATAAAACGAGTATGTAACTATCATCACGCTCGCCATCAGGTGGTTGACAGACTGACAGACCATCTATTATCCCCTACGTCGACTTTGACAGGCCACGTGTGACAACTTGACGGCACAAGAAACAAACCATTCCCAACCCTATCGCCTCGTGATAAGCTACACGTAATTATCTACAAATAATTTGAGCTACACATTTTTTTTGTAACACGGTAGGCCATGAAGTCAATGACCGGTACTTTTTCTCAGTTATGACTTTTTGTTCTGTATTCGTTTTTGCGTCTGTTTTTGAAACTTGTTACATTACGTGCGTTAATTATAATGTATTTTTAGTTATTAATATTGTGAGTGATTACTAATTTAGCGGTGGTGCTAATTGTAATTTTACGCTGTTTGTAATATCGTTAGGTCGGTCATTAAAAAGTTTACACTTTTTTATGTTCGTATTTATATGGAGCTTAAAGCATACAATTGCGACGAGCGATATTCGTTATCGATTGTAGAAAAGGCGCCTCAGTTTTCACTCAAAAAGTTTACTACTGCCCAGGACGTTTCAGTAAAGAATCCACAAACGTACTGACTGCCTGGCTGTACTGAAAATAGTATACGATCCGTGGGTGCAGTTTTCGTTTATTTATTTAATAAGTATTTTTTTGTTATTTTTTTCGGACGCACGTTATGCACCAATCTGGACCAAGCCTCCGTGGTAGATTATAGCCTCAACCTCCTCACGAAAGTGGGGGGACGTCTTTGCCCAGCAATCAAACAGTAGAGCCTGTTTTTTTATGTTGTGTAATATTACATTAATTTTAGTTCATTTGGTTATAGAAATAAAGATGTTGACGTAAGCATTCATAATATTATATTTGATTTCACTATTTGTGACCATATAAAAAGGGCGTAAGACGAAATTATTACATCCATTAAAACTTTGCTACATTCAAGTTCCGAGCAAATGTCTTTATTAAGTACTTATCATTTGATTAAGGTGGCCTCCTAAATGAGAAACAAAAACAGGTGGTAGTATCACTAGCTAATGGATTTCAGTGAGATGCTTAATGTTTATAGCACCGCGTTAGACCTTACCACAGTACGAAAGACAATACGTTCCATTGAACACCGATATAAATGTCGAATAAATAAAAGCGATAAGGTACTAAAGTGGTAACATTCCTTGAACTGCAACATTGTAACCTGGCCCGATGTTTGCTCAGTAAATGGGCAACAAAGAGCAAAATAAAATACAGTAACGAGTTGCGAGGTAAAAACGCGCCGTATCGAGAATCTACTTTTGGAAAATTTAAACTTTCAACGAGTTTTATACTGTTATAAAACTGTGTGACATGTTTGTACATTGAACATATTTTTGAAAAACTAACTGTGATTGAGTGGGTATTTAAAACTTAGAAACTACGGAACGGATTTTGATGGGAGGCTCGGCATTTTGTAGCTTTGGTTTGAAGTAAGTTAGCGATATACGTTTCATGGCTAAGTGACATTTACATTATTGCTAAAAAGTGGGTACCACTTCCAACATTGCTGAGACGTATGTTCCGCGTATACAACGTTTTTAGCGCGTGTGACGTCATTATGCCAACATAATGATGTCCCGGGAATTAGTTAGCCACCAATATATTACCGGTTATCCCACAGTCACCTACCATGGAATTGGCATACTCGCATTATTATTATAGTATTAAAAAATATCAGAAATAGCAACAACTTTTGCGGCACTGCGCTCATCACACATCGACGTAATTTTGCTGGAAACAAACATAATAATTTCCCCCGGATCTGAGTTATTCAACTCAATAAAATATACCACCAACTAGTTTAGAACCATGCCCAGTTACACTACTTGTAATTTCTGGGTCAGAATCAAAGATGGGACGTTTAATTTACTTTGACAAGGCACTACACTGTAAATGCACTTGTATTCCGCATTCTCCGAATATGTCGAATTATCTTATTCAATGGAAATCCTTTCACTTGATACTTACGCACTTTAATTAACGATTTACATTCACGGCTGCGCGCTGCGCACGTCGGGAAGAATGTAAAGCTTGTCTTGGTCATACTGTACTGTTGTTTGGGGAAAATATTGTCAGTAATGTTCTTTAAGGCGTTATCATACAAATTAGAGTATTAATTAGTAGTTTGTTTAACAATGGACGAAAACAACTCGTTCTTATGTTACGATGTGTTGTCACATCGAGTATGGATCAGTCGTTTGAGATCCGCTTTAAACGCAAAACTTTTCACATCGAGATCACGAGAAATAAAATAAGTAGGTACCTAGATATACATTAAAAAAGCGGCCAAGTGCGAGTCGGACTCGCCCATGAAGGGTTCCGCAGCAGCAAGTAATATAATGTAAAAGTTCTTGTAGTTCTTTGATCGATTTATGGTTATTTTGTATGATTTATGATGTACCTATTAAACCTAACCTATTAAAAAAAACTTCTCACTAGATCTCGTTCAAACCATTTTCAAGTGGAAGTTTGCAGAGCAATGTATATCACATATTTTATTTAGTTTTATCATATAACTTATTTTAGAAATTACAGGGGGGGGGGGGTATCACACATTTTACCACTTTGGAAGTGTCTCTCGCACAAACTATGTGTGTGTAATCCGACGTACCTTTCTTCAATGATGTTGATTCTTGACTATATTTTAGGCGTTAATTGCAAGGTTTGTACGATGCTGTTCCTATATTGTCACAAAACGCGAACATAAGTAGTAAATTCTCCAAAGAGTAAAAACCCCAGAAAATATGGCAAATAGTGAAAAGGTAAAGCTTGGCAACTGTAAACAAATTGTCGCGCTTCACTGCTGCCGTACAGCAACTAGCGTATAATCTGTATCCGCGACTTGTGAGTAGGGATGCAGGTACGCGAATACGGATATGAATACAGATATTTTTTCAATCGGATATTTGAATCTTTCTAACGGTTTCGCCTATTTAATGGAAAGGGTTTTACTAACAGTAACATATTTCTTTCACTGAGGTATTTATTTCCTATCATCATTATTTCCACTTTTTTTAATCGTTTTTAGTTTTAAATCAGATCTGTATACGAATTAGGAGAGTGTTCCGTTTGATAGGGATTTAAATATGAAAACATGACATGTCCTTCAGTAATGTCTAGAATGTCAAAAAAAAATCCGTAACTATTGTCGGAGATTAACAAGTATCGGTTACGGATATGGACAACTATGTCATCACTATTTTGTTGCTACTTATCGAATAATCTGTGGTCGTGGTCACCCGGCTTCCACGGTGCGTACGCGCAGGAATGCGATCTCTGGACTTTATTTGTGCTCGGCCCTTTGTGCCGAATACCGAGACTGCGTTTTAGCGAGTAAGTACATATATTATAACCTTCTGTACATATACAGTATACACACGCATACCCGCGAGTTACATTCGAAACGTAGTTTTGCTAGCAAGGGTGCTCGCGCACTAAGGCCCGTATTAATAAATCAAACTTAAGCTCTCAGAGTTATCTTCAGTAGCGAAAGAGCAAGTGCACACTTGCTCTTTCGTTCTATTTAATATATACATCTTAAGTTGTAGATTAGGAACAGAAACTTACATGATATCTGGCAAATTAATAAATGACACTCAACGGTTAAGTGCTATCCGATTATGACACAATAATAATTGACACATACAAGATCTTACAGTATCTAGTAGCCAGTGCTACATTTCAATATCAATTTATTAAATAGCAACGATTTCAAGATGTAGATTACATTTCGAGTGTGGATCAGCTGATAGCGCACTTGGTAGTGCTATTGAGGTTCAAATATTAATACGGCCCCTAGACAAGTCATTGGTCAGGGGCCGAAGTTCGTACTCGGTGTCATTGCTTCGTACTTTGTATAATATACATGGGTTGTAGCCATTTTCTTACCTAATTGTTTGTTGTCCCAACAGCGGCATTCCAAAAAGCAATGAAATCATCGGCTGTCTCCGCTTTAACAAACGGCTTCCTGCCTTAATCAACGAATTAGGAACAGGGCTGGACTCTAGGGTACGGGGCCACAAGATGGCCGCCACGACGTATAAGGCACAAATAATTGAAAAATAAAACTGTGACATAAGCCATTTCAATTATAGTCTCATTCCATTGGGCACTCTTGAAATTTCTTGACCGTATCTTATTTCTCAAGAACTACATATATATACTGATGATAATCAAGCAATGGTCACCAATCAATGACTGTTTTCTGCGCCTAAGCCCATTTCATAAAGTTGATAGAAACACAGGCACTACTTTGTGGAAACCCATTATTTTTAAATATGATAAAGCAAAAATATATAGCTGCTATGTATGTATATGGGCTATTTGATTTGTGCTGTGTCATTTCACAACTTCGGCGAAGTTAGAGCTACAAATTTGAAATTCACCGCTTTTTTCAATTTCATAATCCATAAGTTGCCCAGGCTTTGCCCCACGTACGCGGTCCTAAATCCACCTCTGCTAAGGACATGGACATCGTCAGCGATATCACAGGACGAATTAAGGGCAAAAGGGCTTACTAATTAGTCCCGAATTGGAAGTGACGATGAACTCTCTGATTAGAATATGGATGGGAAGGAGAATTTATTTACCAAAGCCTTTTATATCAAAGGTTTGTTTTATGTTTCTCGGATTTTTCTATGTATAATATTATGAAGAGGAAATATTTGTTTGTTTGTTTGCTTGCATTGAATAGGCTCTAGAATAGAAACTACCGAACCGATTTGAAAAATTATTTCACGGTTGGGAAGCTACACTATCCCCGGATGACATAGGCTACTTTTTATACCGTAAAAATTAACGGTTCCCGCTGGATAGTAGTCAACGCGGGGGAAACCGCGAGGCGCTTCTAGTGTATGGATAAAATACTGAACTGAAGTTCAAAAATATGTCTTCAACGCGTGTTCAGCGATGATGAGGTTAAAGCATAAACGTGTAAGATAATAGTTCATAAGGACATCATAGGTTCTCACAGAAATCTTGAATGGCAATAATCCCCGTCGGCCTCTTCAATATAAATCAATATGGCAGATTGAGAGGCCGTCGCAAAAACCGGAGAGCGTCTGGTCTCGACTCGGTCGTGATTCACGGAAAAACTGGGCCAAGATTGAACTCTGCTCGGTTACTGTGGTTCCAAATGTGCCATGCGAAGTTTCATCATCGTCATCATCACGGACCTTATACGTCCACTGCAGAGCACGGTAGGGTTGCCACCCGTACTTTATAATAAAGTATTGTACTTTATTTCAGGCAATTGTATTCTATACTTTATGAGAACAATAAAGTACTTACACGAAAATACTTTTCGCATGATTTGATTTCTTTAGAAGTCGTAAGTATTTTTTCGTTAAACGATCGTGTAGAAATGCCGTGCAATTGTTTAGTAAAGATGCTTATTTTGATATTAACCGCAAAAAGCAATAAACAATACGTTTTCAAACATTATAATGAAGACTAATAAATTGTACTTTATTTTGATACCATGCACTTTTTTTTGTTACCTATTTAACTGCTAAATAAAAAGGTGGCAACCCTAGAGCACGGGTCTCACCTCCCTTTCGTGAGGAGGATACCATAATCCACCACGGGAGCTTAGTCCGGATTGCTGGATCAGATGCCTTTGAAATAATTATCGGGCCACCTCGCGGAGGTGAGGCGAGACCCGTGCGTGCCCAGCAGTGGGCTGATATGGATGTACGGTGGTGATGACGAATCAAACTCAGACAGTAGGCAGACTTTAGTAGTTTTTCTATTCAAACACGGAACCCGAAAGAACGTAAGCAACAGGTGTTAGGTCGACGACCCCACAGGCAAAAACTACGTTAGAACGCTCTAAGTAATACGCCTTGATGAGTTCTCAGACGTTTTTTTTTCATTGAGCTGTGGCACGGTGCAGGTAGCGACTTGGTAGAGCGCTGAAAAACTAGAACGTGGCAACACTCGTGGGTGTTTGTGGGCAACACTGTCTGATTTCTGAATGGCAATAGTCGAGCACGATCTGTTGCGATTTATCACAATATTTTGAAATAAGTTGGCGACAAAAAAGTCACTGAAGTTATACAAACTTTTAATGTGCCTACGTATATTTCGAAGCAATATTTGATCATTTTACATACGAAAATCTAATTAGAACTTAGAACATGACTGTAATTGAAATTCAAACTTCGCCATATACCAAGGTAGTATATAATATACTTGTAAACTTCCAGCCACGAGTCAAACTCATACAGGGTTTCGTATACGATGAAAAGGAAACCATTAAAACTGGAACTTTTAGATTGTTCGCAGACAAAACAGCGCGCAAGCACAATACATGTAGAGAACACAGTACACTGTGTTTACCCATAATGAGATTTGACTCGAAAACAAATTATTTCACTTATGTAATACTAAACTGTATGGATATTTCTGTTCAATCTAACAACAGGAATTATAATATGACAATTTCGAACCGATTTTATATTTATGGTGCAGCTGTTCGAGACATGACTTATACATAGAAATCAAAAGTAAGTATACTAATTATGTATGCATCTATCTCGGCATGTTTGTTTTTCTATGTCGGCGCTGCTTGTTTGTACAAACATGTACACATCTTATGTGATAAACTTACGTTACTGGGTTTTTATTGTACTGTGTAACAAGTATAGTTTGTTGCAAAAAGATAAGAAAACTTCACCGCGTCTAAACCGCCGGCTCTAAACTTCGGAGCTCTATAACAGGAGATAAAACTTTGGATTTGTTGTTCAGAATCGATAGGCATCACGACGAAAGAGATTTTGAGAGATTTTCACTTGTTCGACCCGAAAGTATGTTAACTTACAAGCACTTTGTCGCAGTAACTTGCCAGTCAATGTTCGCTTCCAAGGGAACTTCAGGCTAATGATTGTGACATGAGTTGAAATGATATATTATTAAGTCATCAACTTGACAGACTCAAAAACCTTTTGTAATTTGGGACTGTACCACACTAAAAGCTGTTCCGATAGAAGAAAACGTCGACATTCCTTACTACGGCAAAGTGCTAGGACCGAAATATAGACCTCACAAAAGTCTGACACTTTGCCGTAATGATAAAATAATTATTTACAACCTCGTCGCAAAGCAATGAAAGCTGTTCCGATTGCGACATTGGACCTACGTCGACATACTTTTGTACGTATGAAGATTTATATGAACAAAGTTTGCGAGATGATGGAAACGTAAGGCTTACGGTGAGTGAGTGCTGTCGCTCCAGTTACGGGTAGAAAGATGACATAAGCGACTCGTGTAAACTGAACTTCCAAAGACTTTGTTGAGACGACTTGCCTACTCTTTCGAAGGCCACTTCTTAACTTAACATACCTACATGAAGTTTAAAAGCTGATATTCAAGAACATTATAAAAAAACTAGTATCTAATGTCCTTAAAGGTCGCCGGATTTGTTTAAAACTCCAAGCGTGTGATCTTTGATCCTTCAACGTCGTAACAGCTATCTAGATCTATTCTGATGGAGTAACGTAAACTGGTATGTACGTTTTAACTTTACGTAAAAGTAAGTTAGATACTTTCGTAAATAGATACTTTACGTTCGAGTTGTTATCATCTCGGTAATATCATATTCCTAGGGAACAACGGACCGTGAGTCGAGTCGCCAGAAGCAACTGTGCTATTCAAATATTTCGTCCAACGGTGGATTTAAACTAGTCAACTTCCAATGAAACTCGTCAACCCATCATTCACATTGATCAGATCACCTTTGAAGGTGCTCAAATCGCCATTGGATCATCGGTGCTTACCTCTCGCCATCTATCCTTATAAACTTCCCCTTGTGGTATTCATGACAATAACGATTTAGCACTTCTGCTATAATCTATCTGCTTTCAAAGGCGAAATAATCCTCATACTTTATAACGGCCCGCAGTAGATTGCGATAAGCCCGCACAAGTGTCGTAAAAAGCGGCGTTCTACAGTGTCCTCTTGCACAGTGGATGTGCAAGACAGAGGACTAGATCAGTACAAGTTGCAAGTATAACCAGTCCTCTTTTGAACCTCTGAAGCGGCACCTACTTTGATTACCGGGAGTCAGCTGTATACTCAAATCGTGTTCAATATAAAATTACGTAAAAATAAAATGCGTTTTAAGCAGGTGCTTAAAACGATGGGAGAAAAAGGGCAACAGATAGGTTTGATCTAAGAGTATTTCCTCGTTTAAGATAGCTATCCTTCATAATATGTAGTTACATGGTATCATTGCCAGTATGGGAATTCGTCTAAACTAGAAATGGTGGCCGACCCAGTGGCGGATTTACCAGCAGGCTAAGTAGGCTTGGGGCTAGGGCGGCAGCTTTTAGGGGCGGTACAGAAGACCGACTTTTTATTTAGCCATTTTACAGAAATTCGACAGCCTATACTTGTGGAAAGGTGTTAATTCGCCACTGGGCCGACCAGTAACTTTGCACAGTCACACCTAATTCGATCCTCGGGCCTTTACCAATGACTACTTAACTCTCTCCAACTAATTAATATGCAACATGATCTCCAAGAGTTCACATCAGAACTCTTTGTTTTCTATTCCAGAACGGAAACTGCTTAGTTCTTAGTTATAAGATAGGAACTACACCCATTAAGCTACTGTCTCATCAACTACCGCGCCCAACTTGCTCGAGCCCCACGTACAATCTAATAGGTTGATCTCTCTAAGATCACTGACGTTGGACAGACTTAAGAGTTCACTTTTTATGAGTTTTTAAGTGCCCGTTATGGCGATAGGAGGCCCAACTTAATGTCTTTACGTTGGGATTCATTCAGCGCAGTAGGTACACGGTAATGGTCGTGCTGCGTTTGCACTATCGAGTATCTACTGTACCATCTACTGGGAAGAAGCGAGTTCTCGACGCGATAAGAAGCTCGAGTGCTCTCAGTACAAAATTCTCACGATTCATCTTTAAAAAAGTTCTTATAATATTGTCCTCAACCTCAATTGGATGGACATCAAAAAGTGACTGCATAAACTAGAAAAAGTTTCATTTTCTCTTATAATGTATTGTCCAATTGGTTTCCAGTAGCTTTTCTATCAACTGGAACCCCACCAATTGGCGCACCATCACAAAATATGAAATGTCGTGGATGTAGAGACGTGTCAGTTAATTTTTTTTCCTGCCAGCCCAGCCGGCATTACGGATCTTATATCTTTTGAGTGTAACGAAGCAGTAACGTTTGACGGCAGATATCCCAATAATGCTGCAAAACAAATAGGCGCATAATCTGTCTTAAAGCAAGTCTCGTGGCCCAGCAGTGGAAACATGATAAGCTGACGATGATCATTGCAATGATGTGTCGTATCTTCAACCAAAGTCATCCAAATTATTGTGATTGTGGCTGATATGCAAATTGAAAGGACTTTAGAGCATATTTCTGAAGCTACCTTCATAATTTTCATATTATTATTTAGCAGAACTGGTATTTTTGGGCATCAATGACGAGATAACGGTTCGATGCGAGCATTCTTGAATTTGGCGAGCATAGTCGCCGCGAATGCTCTGTTACGCGAGCTTGATACAACATGTCATTATGTCACCTTAAGATAATGTTAGATAACCCGACAGTAACCGTCATGAGAACCGCCGCTATTGTACCTTCTAAACGAAATTGCATGATTGTTCGTTCACACGACAGAAAATTTGGAGGATTCTCATTTATCCGGCCGTCCCTTATCTCTCCAGAAAGAAAAGTCTAAACAGAAAGATCAAAATGCACGTAGGTATTGGGGACAATGGAGATTGAGTAAGCACTCAAAGACGAGATGATTCCAAGAAAACATATATGGGCAATCCGGGAATCAACGGGCTTAGCCAATATCTGAACAAGCTATTAAATTATAAAACTGTAATCTTCACTGTGATTAGTTTCGTTTCAACTAATGTATTGTTTAAAATAGCCGCATCTACCTTCACCACTCACCACCATAGACAGCCCACCTAAGCATCGTGGCGTGTGGTCTGACTTCGCTATAAAAGCTAAGGCTAATGAGAAGTTACGCTAAAACTTCCCGGGTGGTTCTTGGTGAGATCGACTTGCCAATTCAACATTTCAATTCACAAGGCATGAAGGCACTAATGCAATTTATTGACTACCAAGACTGTACCATTGGAATTGGAATACGTTCAGTCGATACCCTTACCTTTCGTACTCAAAGGGTAAAACAGGCCCCTATTACTATAATGCTGGGCTGTCTGTCTGTCTGTATGTCCGTCTGTGACTAGGCTGTAATATCATGAACCGTGATAGATAGACAGTTGACATTTTCACAGGTGATGTGAATCTGTTGCCGCTGTAACAACATATACTAAAAAAGATAATTAAACGGGGGCACCAACACAACAAACGTAATTATATTGCCGATTTTATAGATAACTAGAAGCACCTCGCGGTTTCACCCGCGTTAACTACTATCCCGCGGGAACCATTAATTTTTACGGGATAAAAGGTAGCCTATGTGTACCGGGGATAGCATAGCTTCCCAGCAGTGAAAGAATTTTTCAAATCGGTTCAGTAGTTTCGGAGCCTATTCATTACAACCAAACAAACAAAGTTTTCCTCTTTATAATATTAGTGTAGATGGCACGGAACCCTTCGTACGCGAGTCAGGACTCGCACTTGGACGATTTTTTTCTATTGACCACCAACGCTTTACTCTTTTGTGACAAAGAAACCAGTAAAGTGAACCAGCCGTGGGACATTTCGTCGCTCAACACTTTCAAAGACACAGAAATTATACCAAAATAATGTTGACTCTGAAAACGGAAGGAGTCGCGATGTACTGATGACCCCTGATGACCCACAGATGACCCCGATACGGTTATAATGAGTGATTTGGCAAGAGCAAAGGCGCGGACATACTACCTAAACAGTTTGCAGCTGACTCAGATGACTGTAGGTTCCCTAAGTTACAAATTTGAGGACTGAAATAACTTATGCTGTGTGTCGTGTGCAACTGACTGCAGCAAACGAGAACTGCAAACCAGCCTGAATGCTGAAGCGACTCTTTCAAATTACTATTGGGCGCTAATTCAATTCTAACGGCCACATTTGCTCAGTGCGTCCAAGTCCTAAGGCTGTTATTTTTGCATTACAGTTTGCGTTCACTTTCCCTGTTCAACTGCGGTCTGACTTCCGGTTGAGTCTTTGAGTACTTTCTACGTTCAAGAGGACCAACTACCTCTACTTTTTACAAGCCATGGAAATGTAGTAAGAGGTTGAGACCATCTTTACTATATTAACTAGCTAACTAGCTAAAAACCTCGACGTTGACCACGGTCGATGTAACTCGGCCGAAACGTCGAGGTATGTCAAAATTATATATTTTGATATTTGTTTGTGCGCGAATTAGACCCGTTTTTAGCTAGTTAATATGTTTCCTGATCGCGAAACTTCCATCTTTACTATAGTTCTGAAGACATGCATATCCAGTTTAATCAATTTTATTTTTCTTTTATCATCAGATCAATCGAAGTGTGGCTGAAGTCAGGCCGGCGTCACAGCGAGGTCTTGGCTGAGCAGAAGCAGACGGAAGGCCAGCTCCGAAGGCCAGGCTCCACTGTCATATTATGGCTGAAATGTGAACAGGTAAAAAAAACTTGATAAATAAACCTTATTTTTGCAGTAGTGGCAAACTACCTCTCCAGCTGTTAGTGCCTACTTGGTAAGTGATCTATCACTTTAAGCTTAAAGCCGAAGTAGAGGAAAGTAGATAGACCTCAAGTAAATGGTCATTCAGGAACAATATAAATGGCTATATAGGTATGAAAAGTTTCCTTCAATCGAAACCCTTCCATACAAATATTAAATGTTTTAAAATCTCAAAATACCTAGCACAACTTTTAACCAGCTGGCGCAAATTAATAAAACGCTGGGCGCGTTTATATTAAAAGGGCCGCCAATTACAGAAACTATAACAATATTTATGGAATACTACTTTGTTGCATTAAGGCATCTGCAGGGCAGCGTTAAGGGCAAAAACCCCCGTGGAACTCCAGTAGGGATGAGACGATGACCCAAACAATCGATAACTAAACTTTTAAGTGAACTTAGTTAATGTGTAACTTTATTATTTTTTTATAATATATTTTGATAAGAACTTTTATTGTTTCCTTTTGCAAAGAATCAGTTTTTTTTCGGGTTTCTATTGTTTTTAACCGACTTCATTAAAGGATGAGGTTCACGATTCGATGTATTTTTCGTGTTGGTTATATACTTTTTGTTTTTAACATATTCCAACATTTCCACCGGACACCAAGAAGAATGTAATAATCATTTCCGGACACAAATTAAATACCTACTTAACTTATCGACATCATCTGTCCCATACATCAGTTTAATGATAATTTTGATAAAATATACTAATCGATACATGGTTCCATCCCTGCGCCGTTGGTACCGTGCGCCTGCGCAGATGTGCGCATGCGCGCCACCTGCCAATCACGACGACGCGCAGGTGCCGCGTTGTTTACGTTTTTTTCACTAGATGGCAGCCATTGCAAGATGGTGGCGGTGGGGCACTTAATTTTAGTGTCATTTGTAGGTAGAAAATGGTATAGGTCACCTTTCCATGTGCCTATGTGTAACATGTTTTTCATACTTTTGACGTCGCTACCAACTTTGTTGCACGCTTTTTTATAATCGTGCGTGACGACGAAAAGAGAAAGAAACTAAACGGCCTGAACTAATTTAAATGAAAATTAGCGTATTGTAATTGGTCGCTATTAAGCGATAAGACCGCCCATTGTACCTATTATTAAGTTTTTCCTTCCCGTATCAGATTTGGTGTCAATAAAGAGTTGTCTTTCTATCTATATATCTATCTATCTATCGGTATGGGAGGCCTATGTTCAGCAGTGGACCTCTCCAAGCTGATGATCATCTATCTATCTATCGAGATAATTTGAACCATGGGGAAGGACAGGTGAAGGACGATGTTGCAGGCAAAAACTACAGTACCTAATCCATAATCCTGAGTCGGTTCCCACTATACTTACAGCTGGCCATACCTAACTTCATTAAAGCTCATAATCTCTTGCACTATCATCGAATGCGATCGAATTGTCGTAGTCGGCTTACCCTATCACGCGAGGTAGATTACATAATTATATGTATACAAATTACTAGCGCTAGAATAATTACAATTAGAACTAGCAACCATATCGTCCCTGCCTGGATTCCAAATTGATCAGTGAGTAACGCATATATTTCAGTGTATAGTTATTTTTCGCTTTTTAGTGCCTTTCTGGGATGGTTTGAAGCCGGTTTAATTTGTTTTTCCTAATCTGTTAATACATAAATTATAATATACTAAGGCCAATATTACTTTGTATTACTTAGAACACAATTATTTTGTGTCACGCCAATTGCAATTCAATGCCTATTTTAAACATCTTAAGTTTTTTTTACTAAAAATAAACTTTCCTACAAGCATGTGACAGCAACAGCATGTGACATCTCCGTTTATAGAAATCGACACTTTTTCTTTATATTCTAAGCAGATGTAGTTTATTATAAATATGCATACTTAACTAAACATCGCACATTTGAATAAGAGATGTCGCTTTGTCTATTTTGGCCGGAACAAAGAATCTAGGCCGGATCAATGCAACAGTCCGCCGATTACGCAATTGTCGAGTTATAAAACGGAACAGGAGGTTATTATCAGGGCAATAATAATAATAATTAGTAATCAGCTCGCGCATTCCTTACTTTTATTGAATGGTTACTTAGAAAACCTCTATACATTGCACGGACTTTTATATGTGACCTTTCCAAAATCTTAGTGTACAAATATTTTTTTTCCATAATCAACGCCGCTGTAGTTGCCTAAAAAGCAATGTCTTTTTTATTCGTACGGCCAATACTGTTCGGCTTTGTTACCCTCTTCTCCGGTAAATACATAACAATTACGACTCAATCCAGCAGTATCACCATTATGGCCGGATAGACCGGCCGTCGTGTTTTGGCCGGAACCATTCCCAATCTCTACTTTCAATCGGGCAGGTGGATCGAAAAAATTCTTGCATAATCAACTATAGACATTCATAATGATTGGTTGACAATAAGTGTTTTCTAATTAGTGCATTATTTTTAATTTGGTCCGAGCAAGTTAATGTATGACCTCTCGGATGTAAGGTGTTAGGTTATCGATAATGTATTTTGTGTTGGTTTTGTTGTAGTAGAAAATAATTTCGGTTGTATTTCTGGGTTTTCTCTATTTACTTCTGGATTTGCAGTGCATGTTTTTACGTTTAATGAAAACCGACCACGTGCGAGGCGGACTCGCGCACGAGGGGTTCCGTACCATATTATCTATAACAGCGCCAAAAAAGTCCACGTTTGTTGTATGGGAGTACCCATAACTATTTATTTTATTCTTTTTTTTAGTATTGGTTGTTATAGCGGCAACAGAAATACATCGTCTGTGAAACTACAGACGGGCGGATACGGACGGAAAGCAGAGCCTTAGTAATAGGGTCCCGCTTTACCCTTTGGGTACGAAACCCTAAAAATTGAAAAGTTCTATCGATTTAAAATTTTTATATCTAATCAGATTATTCCGTCCAATAACAAAGACGTATCACATAATCAAAGTTACTGGGATGGGTTGAGTGTTGCGCAGGCGCTGCTAGCACGGCAAGCAGGTGTAATCCGTTAACTGGATGCGCCAGCGCACGTATCCGATTCTATTTTTTATGTCAGATTATTAAAGTAAAAGGTGTAATTTACAAAGTAGTAGGCAAGTATTACTTTTGATTATTCGTGGGGATTCACTTCAGTCTCGGGCAGGTGTCAGTACTTAGCTGCGCCGCTGAGCGCGTTGTTCCTTGTCCTATTCTATGTAGTTTGTTCTGATACACCATACCACCGTGCCATGCCATGCCATGCCTTCGCCAGTCTCTCGTCGTTGTCGAACGAGAGACTTCTTCACTGTGTCGAGAACGAGAATATTTTTCCCTGCGAATCACACGAGTCGAGAACTGGCTACCCATATGTTTTCGCTTTTCATAGATTTTACTGAACCGTCCGCGTTTCTCACTCTTTGGACACCTTGGAAATCTTGGAATAGAACATAAAAACTATTAATCGTCTGTGAGAAACACAAACAGGAACGTGAAATAAAACCAACGTGTGCTAAGGAAATTATATAATTTTGAAGTCTCATTGTCATATTTGTACAACATGGATGGCATTTTCTTTTATAAAATTAATACCAAAAAAAATCTCAATCTAACATCGTCACCATCGTCATCACAACTTATATCCATCCAAATCTGACCACGGGATAACGCCATTATCCACCTTAAATATATATCTAAAACTCTGTAACATGAACAAAACACTGCATCCTCGTATAGTTTTATTTTTCCGTATTGTTTTCAAGACAAAGCATCCTTCGTTAGCGGTCTCACCTGCTACTCGAAGCGGGGGTCATTAAACGGGTGTTTAAGCCAGGTCTACGAAATCGGGTGGTTTTGTGAGGACGATGCGACGGCACGCGAGCGCGGCGGCGCGTGCGCCGTTTTCGCCCACCTGTTGTGTATGCACCCTAATAACCGATACAGGGTGTAGTCAGATTACTAAAAATTGTTGTAAGTAGGCAACAATATAGCACTTTTAGAAGTAAACAATCCCGAGTGAGCGAGATCAAAGAGAGGAATAAAAACATTAAATATGATTAATTAAATTAATTTGATTTGAGATTGTAATAGGCATAATCATTATAGGAATAGGCGTAATAATATTAATGAAATAGGCATATTAATATCCTTTGCATGTTGGCTGAATCTCGCACAAGATAGACTCCATTAACTCTACCAGTGTTTCGGAAGTACACCCCGTAGTACGACTACGTGCTTGTGTGACGTAGGACCTCCTATGTTGCCGCGACAGCGAACTTTTAATGAGTGGAGGTCAGAGCCCTTGCACTTAGCAAGACTAAAATGCCGGTTTCCGCAACGTCAGCCAACTTTGACTACAGATCAATTCTATTGCCATCCTTGTCAGGTTTTGAGTGTCAGATAGAGATAACGATAGTTTTGATCTACTGTCAAAGCCAACAAACGTTCCGGAAACTTGGGGTAAGTACCGTTGCACCCGTTAAAGCCATATAACACAATAACCAGTACGCAATCGACCCAACCGTCTAACGGCCGAAATTAATATTGTATCTCCTATCCAAGATTGAAATCGATCTTGGATTGCTGCCTATCGTTCGATCGATATCCAATCTGCGTGCCTTCATAAACCAATCCACGGATCGGTTATTGGCACGTTTGACCCTAAAAATGGATTGTGCTATCAATCCCAGTTAGCAAAATTTTGATTGGATTGATTATTAATTTCGGCCGTTAAAGTATAAAGGTATATGTATGTATACAAATGTTATTTCGTTAAAGTCAAAAGCACTGAATACAATTATATTTGCTCGCCGTTCATTACATTATAATAATGGTTATGGCTAATGATTCTGAAACCATTAACCTCATCCTACCTACTATAACTTTTTTATTTATTGTTTATTTTTCAACATCACTAATAAATATCTAAAGATAATTAAACAACCACCGTACGGTGCATAAAACAACAACAAATTTCAGAACGCAGCCTGTACACAAGTATGCGCGCGCGCACCTGCCGTTATCCCGTTTTTATTTGTACCTTTTTTCTTTGTTTCCCTGTCTTTAACCCTAAGCTGGTGGGTGTAATAACCCGACAACGCAACATACGTTATGGTAGGTCATTTTGACATCACAATTTCAACCTTTAGTCCGTTTTTTGCGCACATCCGGAACAGCGCAGTTTGTAAATGCTGCGAATGCTTTGTTATTCTTTTTTATAATTTATAGGCTAGCATTTAATTTTGTAAGTTTTAGTGACAATGGTTTAACTAGGCATCCCCCCTTTTTGCCACCATTCCCCTCCCCCCCCCCCAACTTTAAAACCTAAAATAAAAAAGGTTGTGAAGTTTTTAATCTTCTCGTAGCGTATTGGTGTCCGCTTCGCAGTTCCCACCTTCAAGCAAAAAAACCCAAGCCCTATCGAAGTATTCTGACAGTACCTACTCTTCGAGAGCTAAGTCATTGTAGCGTGTATGGTATCTACCACCTTTGATAACATCAACGTCACCGATGAAATAAAAAACAACTATACATAAGAGATGCAAAAAAAAACTAAAAAAAGATGTGGAAATCATTCCAAATACATTTTGACACTCCACTGATATTTTACCCAATTTAAGAGCGGGTTCAGTTGACAATACGAGTAGTTATACAATGTAATGAAATTAACGTATAGGTCACCACAGTTTGGAGCGGGCTCAGTTGACGTAAGAGCTATTTCATCCTTCTGGGGGTAGGTTTATGAAATAAAAAGTACCCTACGTTACAGACCCAAATATAGAGTATAATATTATGTGTGTAGCCCAAAATTACTTAGAAAAACATCTTGAATATTTAGCTGAATGTTTATTCACACTCAAGCGTATATTTTTATTTCTAATCCAAACTACTTTTTTTTAATACTTATTTTTTAATCGGAATAAGCCATCAACATCTTTAATACATCAAATTTGTTGTAGGGGTGTCAACCGTAATATATATTTTGATTTTGTAATCAGTTTATGTTCTTTTATTAAAATATTCACGGTTATTTTTATTGCATAACAAACATAAGAAAAATCATAGTAGACAGAAAAAAGCTTGGTTTCTCTATACCGTGAGAAATAAATAGAAAAGATAGAACACATAAAAAAAATGTATATCTTACAGATTATTCTAACTCACATGAAATAGAATCCAAATGAAATAAATATTATATGGAAGTTTCACTCCATATTTTTCTACTATTGGGAGTGCCGAATTAAAGCGTCCCTATGTTAGAAGAAAAAGATATTAGAAATTAAACATTTCGAATTAATTAAGTATAATTATTTATTTTATTCATCAAAAACTTTCTAGTTTGAGTGTAATAAAATATTAGCAGCTAAGTGCATACATCACCACGCCAAGACTTCATCATCTTTGGAGCGGATTTTTTTTTAATTTATTATCAGGGGCAGCCCTAAACGTTACCTAATAAATAATTTCACGCGCATTCACCGGCTCTCAATCATTGCACGTCAATATCATCAATACAGAGTGTACATCAAAGCTCCGACTGATGCTCGAGTGGTAGATAATGATATTGGTGCGTTAGGAGGCGCAGGGCCGGCCCAAGGTGTGGAGGGGGGGGGGGGGGCGTAATCTTGAACCTAGCTAACGGCTAACTTGCGCTGAAAACGTCAAGTTTCTACTGGTAAAATATCTTTTAGGCCTGGTTTGGAACGCGCCTTGTTTGATCTTTCTGTAAACGCTCGTACAAATTTTCCATTGTATCGTAAGCACTGGGCTCAATTATTATAAAAAATCAGGAGTGTTTAATGCCTAACGTTTTACCCCCTTGTCCGACGTAGCACGACCGTCTCTACGCACTACCGTAAACGGTCGATCCTTAGTTCGTCCATTGCTTTCCGCAGTCGAGTGCAGAGTACAACAGCTCGGCAACCACCGACAGGTTGACTAAAAAGGTTCAAATACCTCATACAAAAAGTACGCGTGACTAGTTAAGTTTCACAAAAACTTGTGTCGCCATCGTATTATCGTGAGCATTAAATATAGGTACGGGAGTACTAAGCTGGTACTAAAGTTGCAGCCATGTTGCAGCTATTTGAATGTGACATGAAATCGTTTGACAGGTCTTGAACATGTGAATCTATGGTATTAATACCAGTATGTCAAAACCTGACTGTACGATGTGGGTTGCCAGATGGTATTTTACCGGGGGAATGCCCGCTTTTGCCTCAAATTGGTCCTATACCTCCCTCGCCTACCGAATATACCCCTATTCACTTTTTATTTTCCTATCTGGCAACCCAATTCGCGCCGGAGTTTACTCTTGAACAAAATTGTGATCTACTCTATTGAGTAGGCTGGCTATATAATTTTTTACTGGTTTAAATTTATCCTCTATAAGTTAACAACACGTCCGTGTGCTCATATTAATTATACAGGTATCTAGATGCTTAGTCTGGTATTTACATACGTGTCTGCAATTATCTAGTTATTATTCGACTTTAATACTGTAAATATAGACAGCGTGAATAATGCAGATATTTATCTTATATCTATTTATAAGTAGTAATATCTTACCATCTTAATTAAAAATAGTGCAGGGAGGGATTCTAAAAATAATCACCCATTTTAATACTGATATATACGCCAAGAGAAGTGTAGCTGTAACTTTTAAAAGTCACTGAAATGTGAAAACTATCCAATTTACAGCATAAAACGAAACAATACATAATCTGCGCACACACATTTTTTATTACGCTTATTCATCACTTACTGTTACACTTACATAATATGCCCTAAAACTTATTGTTAACATTTCACGATAGGTACAGTGTATTTTTTCGTGTATAAGTTGTAACTTATATTATGTACTAGAAAAATGTAAAAATTTTACATAACAATTTATATCCGAACGTGAATGGAGCAGGCTGATAGTCGTAAAATTGACTTTTTGTACACGCCAATGCATGCTTAATTAACATACCTATAATCGCAATATGTTGCGTGATAGATGATTCGGAGGCGAAGACTGGTGTACACGATCGCATGAGAGTGAAAATACTCATTCAGAATGAACGAATGATGGGCATGGATATGTGGTAGTGGGCAGGATATAGTTTCCGCCAGGTTTATCCTTCCTAACCTATCTTATCCGAAAGTTTCGAATATGGCAACCTATTTTAAGATTGGTCGATTTGTAAAACTCTATGTTTCAAATGAATACTTTGAAAACAACTGTGTTAATTTTTCAGATTTAATTTCAGTTCAATTTATTGTTATATACACGCTTGATAAATAATAGTACGGGTGGAGTTGGTACATTTAGATGGCTTTTACGTCAACTGATCTCGCTCCAAACTGTGTTTCCGGGATGAGTTGACGTAATGCATATTTTAATCGGTCAACTGAACCCGTATGAAGTTCTAACACGTCTTGTATTGACAAGAATCGCCATGCCATCTCGTCAGGAGCAATGAATATTCATAGCACATATACCTAAAGGCAAATAAATTAATTCTTTTTATAGACACCTATTACAATTTTCTCATGGCTAAAGAAATATAACTAAAAGACACTTACAATTGAAATGAAATAGCTATGCTAAATCCGCTCGATTCATAGCTTGAGAAAGTCAATTGCAAAAATTCCCATATAAACCCTAGGCTTTGTACATTTTTACGACTTATTATCCCATTCATAACTATTTTTTATGGTTATTTCCGAAGCATTGCGTTGATGAGAAAGCTTTCCTTACATTATAGGGTAGTACAATTGAAGAGAAAGTAAATAGTGAGGCGAACCAATAATTATACTAATTTAATTTATTAAAAAGACATTTAATACAAAGTAGAAATTTAAATCCATTGGTCAATAAAGAATAATGTTTTGAGAACTAATATGAGAACTGCTTACGTACTTATAGCTTAATATTCGAGTAGATACAAGTTTTACTATTTTAAAGCTTCCAGTAGTTCTAAAGATCAGTTCAATGCAGAATCTCCAATTTCAATGTCCACTCTGCTTAAGTAGATTGTCACGCGTCATAAAAAATTTGGCCGTGTTCAGTACCGGTCTCGTAACACTTTTACTTTTCGCGGAATTAACACCTCTTGATAGTTTTTTCATGGGAAAATGTCGTTAGGAAACTAGTATATCCAAGTACGTACCTCAAAATCCAAGGGCAAGGGGCGTTCGTCAACTGGCACTGGCACTAAATGACTAATGTCGGATCACCCCAAAAGGGGCCCAGCACCTATTTTAGGGTGAATGTGGTGATAGTCCAGCCAGAACTTTAAAAAACCTGGAAAGGCCGTTTAAAGATATATTCACCAGTCAACACTATGTGAACAAAGGTCAAGGGGCTTACCATGACGTCTTATTGCGATCCAATTGAGAATCTAAACAGAATCGTTTTACTACTTATTCGTACCATGTCGTCTGGTTGTGACATCTTGACGCACAATTTAGGTTGATTTTAAATCTAAAGAGATAGACGTCTCCCTAAATGATATCGAAAGCCATGTATTACTATTATTTAAAGTCAAACGATTCTGTTTAGGTCCTCAATTGGATCGCAATAAGACGTCATGTTAGGCCCCCAGAGATGGTTTCCTACAGAATATGGCCAAGAAATGCCAGCGCTGCATTCTTTTATGTCTCGTAATTGTTGCAAGACTTCTGCAGCAGCCTCGCCCTTCAAACAAAGTGGTGGTCTACAGTTTATTCGCTACTGCTGAATCAGCAAAAGGCTCGCGACACCTTGACGGTGGTTACAGGCCAGACTGGGATACTGGAAAGGCCGTAAAAGACTAGCAACGTCAATATTCAACAATCGGTCGTCGAGCAGCAGTAAGTCAAGGGCGGTCAGAACTGGCTTCCTACTGAATGTTAATAAGCGATTGCGAAACACCAGCCCGATTTAACGACGCCGCTCGAGGCCGCGCGGTAACTATGCGGATTAAATGTGGCGCGAGACGAATAAGTATGATTTGTCTACCTGATGTTTCTAGCTTGATTAGTCTAGCCGCTGGACTAATTCAACTCTATGACTATTTTTATTGTTTTATATGGATTTCGTTTTTTTATTCTACGACGCTGTAAGGTGGTGCGGGAAATGGAAGAGAGTCAAAATACGGGTTTAGCGGCATTCACTAGGAGAGGCCTACGTCGAGGAGTGGACGAGCATAGGCTGATCATGAAGATGATGATGATTGATCTAGTCTGTGGATAAGCATTGCACAAGAATGCAGAGAGGTGGGTGTTAGAAAAAAATTCCATGTTACTTACTTTAAAAAAAAACAATACTATACGCCACACATACGCTGTCTTTTTTAAACGAGGGTGTTAAAAATAGAATTGATGTATGATATGATACGCATATTTGATAAAATATCTGGTACATAATATTAGGGAAGAGGCTTTTTATTTTGTTTATCTGTTTTTCGTTTTAACTGCGCGGGAGTTAGAAACGTAGGTTTTTTCTTATTCCGTTTTTTTGCATTGTGTCTGCTTGCGCTGCAAATTATGTAATGTGCATAGGTCTGGAAAAGATTACTTTACGCGATATAATATTATTAGAGTTACTCCTTTCGCTACGGATCCAAAAAATAAGAGCAGTTAAAAATCAAGCGCATCCAGTAATCATATTTTTCTAAAACTGTCACACAGCGCATGCCAGGGCGGTCCAATCGTTGCATCGCTGCTCCGTTCTATTTTCAAATTTGACAGCTCATTTAGAATGTTTTTTTTTCTACATTTACGTGGCACGGACAGGGTAGGTTAGGTATAAATCAGCTGAGCGTTTCATTCATTCATTATTTAACTTAACAAAGACTAGTATAAATTTAATTTAAGTAATTGTTTTACATAAATTAAATAATTTGGTAACAGACACGCTATATAATAATACCTAAAGTCATCATCATGACTACGATAACAGATGTTGAACTTGTCTGTCTGCTGCACATTCCACATTGATTTTTAATATGTGTTGCGAGCATTTGACCGTAAAAACAGGTGTGATTTTAGAAAAAAAGACACTACGCGTGAATTTGGAAACGCGAAGCTTCAAGCACCTAGAATCATTATGTCTAATCGCGCCTTGTCTAACCTGAGCTGGGATCTCGAGCTTTCTATTAGAGGGAGAGAGTGCATGAGCAATACCATAATCAACAAAGCTGTACCATTGCGGCCCTAGCTTAGCAGATATGATATTATTACACTAATCTCAGATGACTTTAACGCGGCTTGTCTCGATCTAGTCTCGCCGTGTGCCGCTTTCCTTTATATAGAACGCGCTAGTTTTAACTTAATTTATATTCGTTATCATGTCAAAAACTACCAAGTTAACCCGCAAGATGTCAGTAGTAGTAAAATAACTAAATATTCTAGCCTTCCAAGGTCAGACACTACGTAACGTTTGAACTTTAGAAGCACCCATTCCGAATTTATTCTTATGTTTTAAGACGGTTTATAAGCCGTGACGGAGGAATAGGTACGCTTTTGGTTGATAAAAACTTTTCTGTCTCAAAGAGTAATGTACGCGTGTTTAAAGTACCTAAATATATTATGTAGCGATGCGGGGGATTTTTTTGTAAGAAACGTGATATATCACGTTTCTTACAAAAAAATATAGCTGACAAGCAGTGGTGTGCAAACATTGCGTTTAGCGTAATTAATTGTTATGAATTACATATAAACTGAAAAAGCAAAAGAGCAATGTTTCAGAATGAAGCAGAGCGCAGTGCCGTGCAAGAGTTTACAATTGGATAGAGCTGCTAGAATTACAATTCTGTAAAATTATTAATGCCAATAGAATAGGTATGTATGGAGACACATGGTAAAATTGGTAAAGAGAAACGCGAGTGAAGAAGCCTTTTCTTTCTAAACGGGTCATTAGGTTGAAAGCTGCAATAGATTTTTCAGCGAATTTGCTGGCAATATTGCAGAACAATAATAAACAGAATTCTTATTACACTAGGTATATAACAATGGAATAATAATAGCAAATCGCGTTTAGTAATTATTGTAGATGCATTTTTATGTATTGAAGGATATTAGCTTCGAAATACTGCAATATTCCTCGCCCTATTGCTCTCGCTTACAGTATATTATGTTAATATTTCTAACCACCTCAGACCACATTACAAACAAGTTCATATTCCTCCGCTCGTCCCACATTTCCAGGTAATGGTCAAGGAAACCTACATCTTCCCTCTCACCGGGCTACGATCAGTTTCAGTTTCATTAGAATGCTCCTTCACACAATGACATTCACACTCGCTTATAGACTCCCATTCACGGTGCGACATTGTACCGAAACTTTTAATGTTCAGATAATATAGATTAGCGTCATAATGGGCGTATAGGTAAGAGCGATGTTTAACATTTCTCAACTCGAACGTGCATAGAGAGGAATAACGAGAAATATTCCTATTTAGTTTTCCGGCATAAACTAACACATTGCTATGTTATACCATACTCACACATACATACATACATACACACATTATTATACAGACATTATTATATTATTTACCAATAATATAGTTAAGTACCTGAATTAAGGATTGATTATTATTATTCACTCATTTATTTTACAGTCTTATATAGATTTTTTTACAATATTCTTCAACAAAATATTATAAAAAGTTAAACCTACGGTGCCACCGGCAGCGGAGCTGGATACAAGCTGCCGGTAGTAGGGCTGCAGAGAGAGGTACCTCTTGATCCGGATTGATCACTTTTTTGCAGATGAAACAATATCTTGCATTTTCGTACTAAAAAACTATATGTCTCTACTAGTCTAAACTAGATGTCTCGTACCGTAAAAGCTGCAAGATTTAGAAACTTACAAGATGACAAAGTTTTGTCGTATCGAACATAAACATCGCACGACAAACATGACTATGACGACAAGCCGGATCATGAACAGACATCCCAATTCGCGAACAATCGAATCATTAGAATTTCGGAAACCAGACTTGACCTTGACTGCCGACGCGGTCGCGATATTTCAAACCAGGTTGAATGGTCGTATAAACACGTGAAACGGCGGAAAAACGACATAACTCGTTAACTTGCAAATCTGAACTTACGCCTTTATTCCCCCGGCTGTCGGGAAGTCTGCACGAGTCGTAAAAGGGCGTAAGTGGCCTCGTCATTTATACCTACTTGATACATATTGCATGGTATGCGAATTGGTTTTTTTCGGCGTTTAATTGTTCTATTTGTATGCTATGAGCACTGCAGTTCATTGCACTGTTTCGGCGCGTAGAGCGCGGTTTCGGCCACATTCTGAAGATCTGAGTCAGACGCCCACAGAGAGAGCGAATTTTCGACGATGTTAGTGGAATAGGTGTGGCGTGGATGCGGTATTCTATGATTGCGGCAAATATAGTGTCAAGTGACAAAGACTTTTAAAATGAGAGTGCCAGTAGTTCATCATCAAAATCAATCATTTGATGTTTGTTTAGGTCAAAAGTAAAATCTAGTTTCTTATATCAATTTTGAGACTGTTCCCGTTCTTCTATTTGAAATTTGGGCACTGCAGTGATTCGCTATTCGGTGCGAAACGCCCAACCTTTTTAAAATGGGGCGTATAGCACCGCTCTCGGACCGGGATTTGCAAGGGCGTATAAAAATAAGTAGATACTTATTTGGCCGATTATAACGCTATCAATTTACAGTACAATATTATGGTGACCGAGAGTTGATCTGATGATGGGCACGGAAGATAAACAACATCACTGATCCACTCATCCACTGATGAGTCGCCGACAAGCAGGCTCATTTTAATCAGCTGGCAGTACCGAATGCATATTTTTTTAACCCGCCAAGTGCGAGATCTATAAAACGGCAAAAAAAACACGTTTATTGTATGGGAGCCCTCTTAAATATTTATTGAATTCTGTTTTTTACCTACTTATGTGTTGTTATAACGGCAACAAAAATACATCATCTGTGCAAATTTGAACCGTCTAACTAGCACGGTTCATGAGATACAGCCTGGTGACAGACGGACAGACAGACAGACTCAGACAGCGGAGTCTTAGAAATAGGTGAAAGTAAATTAAATAAAAAAGGTATAAATTTACCGAATCTATTGTATTCTTCATCGTTGTAGGATGCAAACCTCGGTTGTGCCCCAATTTGGTATAGTCGGCAGGTCACACAAGTCGCGATACAAGACCTGATACAACGTCTAATCTTACAAGAAATACTTCTTGGTAGGTACCTACTTGTTTGCTGTGTTTGTTAATTATAAAGGCTACTTTTTAAACGACTTCAAAAAAAGGAGGAGGTTCTCGATTCGACTGTATTTTTTTTTATGTTTGTTACCTCATAAGTTTCGACTGGGTGAACCGATTTTGATGATTATTTTTTTATTTGAAAGAGTATACTTCCCATGTGGTCCATTTTATTAAAATCTGCTCAGTAGTTTGGTTTTTAAATCACCAATAACTGGAAATATTATGGTATTTTTATTGAAGTCTGTTCTTTTTTGTTAAAATTTGTGCGTAGTTGTATAGTCTCTGGCCCTGGACTATTAAAAAAAGTACAGCGGTAGCACCCATGTATGTAGTTATCGAAGACGAAATAAAAAATGTTTTTCTTTCTTTCGTTATAATAGCAACTCCTGTGCTCTATCCATTTTCAGAACTAATAATGTGACGTTGTCAAATCAGATATTTAGTGGTTGCTGCGTCGGAACATTTCAACTATAGATTAGATTTTTGACACTAATCGGTATGTAGGATCGATGTATCGATTTATTGAATAGGGTATTTAACTAATCGGAAAAGATATGTTGCTTTCAACAACATAAGATCGCAGCAACGTTTTATGATCAGCTTAGGCGAAGGCTCGTCATCAGACGAAGATAGTTCGTCATATACCTACTTACCTAAAGACGGCGCATCATAGTACCTATACATAAACTTGTAAATATGCATATATTTGGTTATTTGATTCACGATGTACAATACCCAACATATTGGTGTTTAATCTAACCATAGGTGAAGAGCTCATAATCACTCAATTGTGCTTTTTCCAAGATTTACCACTCCCTAAAATTTACGTAACCTTGTCAATAGGTAATATTATTACTAGATCAAACTTATTTATTTCTATCCTACTAATATTATAAAGGTATACTTAGTATTGATTTTCATCACAACTACTTGAAATGTAAAGTAGAATAATTTGAATTTCAAAAAAAAAATTACAACCACCATAAGCATAAATTCGATTAAGAAATGAGATCATTCACGTGTTAATGTCACCATATGCTGGATAAAACTCAAGTTTAATCTAATATACATTCCTAAAATACTGTTCCACGTTCGATACTGCCAAAGTTATGACTCCGGAACTATGATAAGGCCTCTCGCACACGGGCCACATGCTTCAACTACATGTGGTCGGCAACTTTGCTTGGTGACAGTGAAGCTTAAAAAAAGGAAGAAGAAAAATATTACAAAGTGAAAAGAAGTAAACTATTAAGTTTGAGTAGCTTATGTGGTGAGAAAAAGCGTCACAACTCACCTTAAATGCAATTTGACGTTGGCGTACTCGAGCAACGTGAACGTAGCTGACTTTACGAACCTACATCGTTCGTCCAGTAACAGGCTCAAGAACGAACCAGGGGCATCTGTCGCAGCGGTCGCCTCTGACTGATCACAAGTCGGCGGTGACTCTACAATGCATATATGAAAGGTAAAGGCGATTGTTTGTCGCGTGACTTGCGGGCCACATGTGGCTACCATGTAGTCGCAAGTACCTCGTGTGCGGGTGGCCTTAATGGGCTATTACCACTTGACTCAATGGAATTGAGTACTTGTTAATTGATTTTTTTATTGATAAATAATCGACGACAAATACTAGTTTTAATGTTAAACATTAAGTTCGTTGACATATTCACTTGCGACGGTCTAGTGACTTCGATAAGAGTTACGGATTCGTAGTAATTACGTAGGTGGCTTATTTTATAGTGAAAACAGGAAAGATAAAGATAAGTATTGTGGTTTAGTCGCTTATATTTCTCTTGATTATACGTTACCAGTTATCTGAATGACCATTTGATTATGACCATATGTTAGGTGACCACTACACTTACGTATTTACAAAATAAATTACTTTTGAGGTATCTTTTTTTGTTATAGATTTGGTGGCTAAACATTTAACAATTTTTTTTTGTCATGCGATACATTGATTCATTCAGTCAGCCCTATCTCAGCGATGCATACTTTCTTCTTGCTTCGCTCTTAGCTAGAGTTCACACATGCCGATTTTTCACTCTAGGGTTATCAAACGACATTAATCCGAATACCGCTCTAACTGCATCTACTCTGTTGCAATTACAGCCTGCTTTGTTACACCAACTGTCGGGTCCGCTTACTCACCGAGCCCTTGTTACGAGCGTGCTACCACAGAACAGATAATAGTAACCACACTTTACTACACAATCGTCGATTGCACTCCGTCTGACTCACGTCAATTATGTCATCTATTTCAGTGGGTGCAGTGGTAGGGCTGTCGCGTGGTGCAATTTCCTGATTAGGCGCCACATTTATTTTGTAGGTTAGGTGTGGTCGAGAAAAAATACGCTTAGCCTACGATAGAATTGCATCTCACAGTCAGTACAGTCACTGAACACACCAAATTAAGTTTGATGATAGTGTTTTCTGTCGTGCTGGTTTCTATGATATTAGAATTAATCTATCATAACGGTATTTTTAAACGGAACTGTTAATATCTGTACTTTCAGCCTTTCATGAAGCTTCACGAAAGATTGACTTTGTTTCATTACGTTATTCATTTAGCTCATAAAAGTAAGTTAAGCTAATGACTACTAAAACCCATTCTACGTTAGTTGTGATGTATTTTCCCGTAAGTAGGTACATACCCTGTGTATTTTATGAGTTGGTGCATAATAAAGCACTTTCTATTCTATGAATATGAGACGGGTGGCAACCCTGACCGCTAGGCGCGTTCTCAATGGTACTCGATCGTAACTCGCCTTGGCCCGTGGGTGTCGCGTGAGTTTAACTGCAGAGGTGTATCCGGAGTAACCCCAATAACTAACGGCTATTAGGAAGTTAGTATAAGATGTATTATTCCGGAGCACGGATATAATGTATACTGCGAAATGCTTGTTAGTAATAATGCCTGGGTAATTTCAATTCAGTATTTTATAACTGTTACCATCCATGGGTTGATTGAAAGATAATCTTCTTAAATGTCAAAATGTTTTTGGTGGGGAAAAAACCGAATTATTGTTTCATTACCTATAAAGCAAAAAGCATTCTTCTGTTTCACAGATCCAAGATAAAGTATACAATCACTTTTAGGTAAGTAGATGCTTAAAAGTCAAACATGCCTAAGGTAATCGTTCCTTCCATTTTAATATCCTCACTAACTCGTTAATATTCCTGTTACGCCTTGAAACCTTTGTATCTACTTACATGTCTTCGTAATTTCGGCTAATAAGCCACAAATTATGACCAACCGCGGTCATCATAAATGTACCAATTATGGGTACCGCTGTTCAAATTTACACTAATACTGACTAACGCCTGCTCCTCGAATCTTCCTCAGGTTAAAAAAGGATTTGGATTAACTGATGAAGATGCTGTGTGCTCTAACGGGCGTATTTCCTTTGCATGTTCAAGATTACAACAATGCTTCAAAATTAAGGCAATCCGTCTTCAAACTCAAACAATAATCGTTAATTAAATAATTTAATGTAACTATATATTTTTGAATGTATTTGCTCTTCTCTTTGTTTGTAAAATTTACTGTTTAAATTATAAAAGTGTAACATTACTACCTACTTACAATAAAAAAAGTTGAGCTTTGAGATTTTAACTTATGATATTTTTGTCGTAGACTTTTCCTCGAGACAGTCGGAGTTGAGTCAAGTTAGAGTGGAGTTGTATCTCAAGAATATAGACGTAGATATTACGAATTATGGGTAATTAATGTAAGTCACATGAGGCAGGTAATCAGGGCTTCAGGTCATGCCCGACCGGTCACGACGGGCCGGCGCATACGCACGGTGCCAGGTTAATTATGCATGTGCCACGATCAGAGATTGCCATCTCCGTGGGTCTTATTATAGGAATTCTATGCGATTGTTGCTGATGAATACGACACTTGGACTGAGCCGGTATCTTTGTGTGTGACGTAAATGTATGTGTTTCGAGAAAGCGACGACGCGGGTTTCTGTGTTTCTGTAGCACCGGTACAGTTTAAGATTTAGCAATGCTAGTAAGGTTTGGAAATGCCTATGTTTACCGTCATATTGCCGGCTATTATCCACTGCCTAAAATCTACAAGATATCACAGAAAATGCTATAAAATGGCTACATTTTTAAATATAACTCTGTCATTTTGAAAACGTTTACTCACTCGGAAGTCGGAAATAAAATTCTAAATATACAGCGAGCTGATGACACTATACATTATAATGAACAGTAAGAGCTTTACTTGAAAACGGTTTTGGAGCGTGGACTGGGTTATGAGGCACTTCACAAAATCTCGTGCAACAGATATAGACGTTGAACTTCGAAACTCGAAATTGAGTGTAAAAAATCTTATAATATCCATGATCTCAGTAAAATTAGATATGTTCTGTAGTCAGAGAGGATATTTTGGCAGTTGAAGTGAGTGCGCGTTGGTTTGGCAGAGTAGAGAGCGCGAGTCACTGGTCCGACGAGCTGGAATGGTGATTCCCTTACTGTTGTTACATTTCGCTGATGGCCCCCAGTAACTCATTTTCAGTACTACATAATATTATACGCTAGTACTAGCTCGAGTGGGTGTTTACATGTCCGTCGTCCGTCGGTGATAAATAGCGGAATTTGGCGTTTTTCAGGACGGACGGCCGCTGATGAGACGGTTTTCAAATGGCGCAGAATAATGGGAAATGTCAGAGTTTAGCCGCCTGAACCGAGGGCATACAATAAATACCTATTAGAGTTTTTTTTTGTTTGGTTCGCACGGCTTTTGCATTTAGCCAGTGTCAAGTATTAAAATATTTATTTTTCACAATTTATTAGTGAACTACTAATTCGTTACTAGTCATAGGATTAGTCTAGCAATCCTCGTGGTCAAGTAGTAAGGTTAATTATTTACAGTCAAAGTCGCGATTCAGTAAAGTAGTGGATAAAAATCTTCCTGGGAGTTATGGATAAAATGCGAAATGACACGTTCTTTGGGTTATAGGATATCATTTGCCCACACTGGTCACGTGCACGTTAACGAACGCCCAATAATTAATATTCCACCAATATTACACATAACTCGAAGAAACACAAGTTTGGGAATACATATATACAAAACCAACAACGTCTTCCTATCAATCGGATTCCCGCCAAAAATACCATTGGATTTGTTTTAAAACATTGTTTGTATTGCCACAGATTAAATACTAGCTACTTACAGCCGAAATTAATATTGTATCTCCTATCCAAGATTGAAATCGATCTTGGATTGCTGCCTATCGTTCGATCGATTTCCAACCTGCGTGCCTTCATAAACCAATCCACAGATCGGTTATTGGCGCGTTTGACCCTAAAAATGGATTGTGCTATCAATCCCAGATAGCAAAATTTGGATTGGATTGATTATTAATTTCGGCCGTTAGTTGCTACCGGATTTTATTTTATACTTTGTAGGCCAGCATTTGATTGACAACTATCTCAACATAGCCCAGTCGGGTTACTCCTAAAACAGTTTTCTGTGACGATGTGGTCTATGTGGTTCACTGGAATTTTTCCTTACCTCAATATCTCTATTGATACGCCACTAGACCTCAATAAATCTCTCTTTTAATTTTCCCTCTAAATTGTTTCAGTTTGTACACCCATTTTAGATTGGTTTTGCAGCTCATTATTTTCACTTTTTACGTGTCGTTTTCCTCGGTCCAAGTCCCAAGCATGTTTGTCAAGCGATTTTGATAGTCTAGTCTAGGGGCTTCTTGACACTTTGAATGCGACTGCAGTTCGTAAGAACTACTTTAGGGAATATATATATTGCAGTTATGTCATTTAGGTCGAGCTTGCGTCAGCTTGCCATTATGTTATGACCTTTGCACTGCGCCGTATAATAGCTTACAGTCGGGTGTGATCTGAACAAAACATACACAGCAAACTAAACCTTAGGCTTTGGGAATAGCTAGGGCCGATAGCTTTCTATTCGTTTGTTCGAATTAGTTAGCCCCGGCTTCTGGTGTCCAAGTCTAGCCCTCTTGAGGATTCAGCCCAGTACGGGTTGTAAAACCAGTTGATTACGGCTCAATCCCCACAACACCATTTTCCAACATATAATTTGGTTTGGTAAATCAAACAAACGTATGGTCTCATATTAATGATTAGGACTGAGGATGAAATAATTAGTAAGTATAGTTTTTATGACCGATGTTACTTGCGCGGGTCTCTTTCCAAAGAAAACTTAGAAGGTGCAGGCGAAGATATATTTAAATAATAAACTCTAAAAATAACATAAATAGAACTTCCATAAAACCATAGTAGGTAGGTACCAATTTTCTCATCCATCTAACCCGGTGACCTAACATTTAGGTCAATTATCTAACCATGTTATTTTCCATCACCATAGTAACGGCCGTAAACAAAAGTAGGTAAGTATATATAAAACCTGATCGCAGTCTCATCTGATGGTAAGCGATGACGCGATCGTCAGTGTAGCATGCTTGCTTAAAACATACCTATTCTACTAGGCGAGACTTTAACATTTTCATAATGTTATTAAAGTTATACTTACATTTTTAATTTATTACACAAAAACAGGTTTTGCACGCACAGATTAATATCAAAATAAAATTACGACAAACCTTGAAGTTTCCATCAAGTTACATTGACCGTGGTCACGAGAAGATAAAAATGGACGCGAAATAGAACCGCCGTTTTGTCGGTTATTCACCAATTCGACACGGGCAGCTGGACCCGGCAAAATTAAATATATTATAATTATCACTTGTTATTCCGTCATCTGTACCACGAAAGAGAGAGACAAGTGGAAGTGAAAAGTGGGCGGGGCGCGCCAAACATATGACTTGTAGGTCAAAACCAACGCCAGTTTTGTGCCATACATACTATGCCATGATCTACGTCTGCCACACAATGAACAATACCTTAAGTGCAGTTTTAAAGTCCATTAAAAAAGAGCATATCACTTAGTACATAAAGCATATTTTCCACTAAACGGTAGTTGACTTAAACCTTATTGACATTCATTTTTGGCTACAGCGTTTCCGATACAGATGTAAAACTAATTCACTGCTATTGTCTCTATGTTCTGTGATACACAATGAGGTTTTCACGCGTGTCCATATATTATGAGCCTTAGAGTTTAATAATAAGATTATATTTCGCAAAAATGTAACATTTTATTGTATTGTTTTGAGTTAGCAATTTTTTTGTAATTGTTTCAGACAGTCCATGACGAGCGCTTGAACGGCCGCGTCGACAAGATGATAGAGGAAGGTCTGATAGAGGAGCTCCTGGACTTCCACTCTAGGCATAATAAGCACAGAATACAGGAGGGGAAGTAAGTATGGTTTTATTCCGAGATTCAGTCCGCATGAATGGGAAACATCCTTTATCAAACTCAATTCATTTAAAAGTAGTTTTTATTTTCAGTTTGAAAACAGGTATGATGCCATTCTGTGATCTCATTTTAATGTTATCCAGTCATATATTCATATGAATACTGAAAGGAATAAATGTCAAGCCAATTGTTGGCTTTACGATGTAATGTAATGGTATCACTTCATCAGAAATGGTGTGAATCATGGGACGATATCTTAGAAATTACCATGTGGACAAGTGACAAATTGTCATTGGTACTAAAATAAACTATGTATTAGACAGCATTGCCAGCAACTTATTTGATAAGTTATTTCGGTGCCATTTCTCAAAAACCGTAATTCATGAAGAACCTCAAAATTCGACGATAATTGTAACATCCATCCCCGATGGTGGCCCGTCCTCTCTGCGAGAAGACTTGTTTCCCAGCAGTGGGAATGTAAGAACCCAATCACATATGATACTAATATGCATGCCTGTAAACGTATCTGTATTTTCGCCAAAAACTAACGCCTGGAATAAACTTCAGAAAGGAAAAAAAAATCAACATTCCTCAAACCTAAATAAATAACCCCGCGATAAGAGAATAATCTGTTAAAAAAGCAAGATGGCGTCCGATCGATACTTAATTTAAACGAAACAAAGGGCATTCGATCCACACAAATTATCCGTGAAATTAAAATGGCGTCGCTAAACGTTTTGTTCGCGAATCCATCTTGGGCATGCGACCGCCGTCGCTGAGATCGTTCAATGAGTTTGTGGACTCAATGGCTCTTCCTCAACACTTTTTTTCTTGTGATCGGTTATTTAGAATGCAAATAGAGTAATTGATATCTTGGTATTATTTGACTTCTCTAAGATTTTCCCTGAATGCAAATTTGTTTTGCAGTACAGCCAGTAAGTATATTATTATCAGAAATATGTGTTCAAACACTGTCTCATTGACGTATCTTATCTTATATCTTTAAATGACCAATTCTTGTATATATACATATTATATATATATAATTGGAATCTCGGAATCGACTGCAACGATTTTCATGAAATTCAGTATATAGGGGGTTTCAGGGGCGATAACTCGATCTAGCTAGGAATCATTTTTAGAAAATTTCATTTTATTCGTGTTTTTTATTATTTTTTTCTTTACATAACCAGTTCATATTTTTTTATTATTCTATCGGTAAGATCGAAAAATATTATTCATATTTCATCATTTTATTAGTAATTCGTACTTAAATATAATTTCCAATAAACACAATAAAAAAAAAACCGATAAAGCTCGGTCATCCAGATATAGGTAATATGTTTTTTATCACATATCAGTCAGTAGAACTACAGTCAGTAGTTCAACGATGGCACCTACATATTGCGTCCTCAATCAACAGTCAGTAATATAAATTAAAACAGCAAAATCCAGAAAAATATGTAGTAAAAGATTCGACGCGGGGTATCTGCACAGTGCATGGCGTGCGGTTGTCTATGGTATCATATGACGGTCTGTGCTCTAGCGGGAGCGTTGTCTTTGATACTTAGGCAATTAAAGTTAATTAAGTCTTGATTAGAGTTTTGGCGGGAATCCGATAGTGAGACGTTGTTGGTTTTGTACTATTAGCTCAAACTTGTGTTTCTTCGAGTGTTAATGTGTAATATTGGTGGAATATTAACCATTAAGTGTTCGTTAACGTGCACGAGTGTGGGCGAATGATATAAACTCAAAAAACGTGTCATTTCGCATTTTTTCCAAAACTCCCAAGAAGTTTCAGTAAAGCATCCACTACTTTACTGAATCATGACTGACGATGTAAATAATTGACTTGACTACTTGACCACGATTGCTATAACATTGCTGTGACTTTCTTAATGTGAAATTAAGAAATACTTAAAATAAAACACTTGACACTGGCTATATGCACAAACCGTGCGAAGCCATAACTAAAACAAAAAAAAAAAGTCTTGATTAAGTATAGTGATTGGGAATATTCGTTACGCGTTTTAGGGTTAGGCGGTTTCCCGCACATCTGTGCCGCTTTCGTTTTCAATGAGGCTGACAGTTCAAGGATTTCTTTTGATAGAAGTAGATATTGGAAACTTTTATCGATTAGTCTCAAATTCATCGAATCAATTAAGTTTTTTAATGCTCATCTTCAACGGAGTAGAATGTGCTAGCTACTAAGTAGTTTTCTTTTTTAAACGGCTTGACTTCAAAGGTTTTGTGCACTCAGCCAGTTTTATGTATTTATTATAATTAAAGTCCTTTTTTATTTTTGCAAAATGAAGTACCAGTCGGTCAGGTAGTCAATCTACCCTACCTAGTCAAGTCGCAGTCAGCGCCGTAGTCTTTCTGGAACTCCTAGGACCACATGAAGTAACGTATACACGAAGTAAACCAAGTTTGAGAAAAAATACAACAAAGTCACAAATCAGGTTTCCGGCCAAACCCTTGTTCCCGAATTCAACTCTATTTACCCACGTGTTTCTACGTGTTCGGATATCACGGTAATCCGGTGTCTAAGCTGTATCGATACACCTCTTCAATTATTCGCGTAGAAACTGCGCGCAAGTATCAAGACTAGTTGATAGTGCAGAAGTGAGTGCATTGCGCACCACGGCGGCAATGCCGACCGCAATGCATCAGAGCAGTATTCTGATATCATACTCATGCAAACGACGTAGAATCTGGATGTGGCCAAAAAATTTTCAATGAACACTGTAGGTATAGAAGTTCTTAAACTTTCGCGAACAGAAAAAATATTAACTAGCTAAAAACGGCGCACAAAAAAATATCAAAATATATAATTTTGACATACCTCGACGTTTCGTTTTGATATTTGTTTGTGCGCGAATTAGACCCGTTTTTAGCTAGTTAATATGAACACTGTATTGTATAATTTGTAATAGCCAAGAAATTCCTTAGTCATTTGTATTTTTTCGTTAAAGGGCTGTTACGTCAACTGAGCCCACTCCAAACTGAGTCCGCGGGATCAGTTGACCTAATCAATATTTGAATCGGTCAACTGAGCCCATCAACAAAATATTCAATATATACAGTCACGCTAGGTGGCGCTTGTTGTAGTTGTATGTCGGTCGGCTGAGCAGGAGCCGGCCTCTGCATGGTGCGTGTGAGAGTTTAGTGAGAGTTTATCAGACCGTTCAAGAGCCTCTGTTGTGGCTCAACAAATCGCTTAGAGCTGACCGGCCGAAGCACTAAGCGATGGGATTCCACAAAAAATAAAGTACTTACTTACGAGTACTTATGGTTTACATATCCGCCCAGATGTCGTTTTAACGCCGAGAAGTCGCAAGCGTCTGAAATTCGCTCGTTTTACTACCTTTTTTTTAGTGTAATCCCATTTTTTTAAACACTAAAAACCTAAGCTAAGAACAGCCTTGCTAAGTTTACTACCGTTCGGCGGGGGCCCCCAAAACTTCAGTCATTCACAAAAAGCGTACGATCGGTTCAGCCACCCGTCTTTTTGCGCATTTTACGTTCTCTTGCTTTTATTGTGGAGGAGCGTAGGCGATTGTATAATGTGGTGTAATATACATATTTATTATATATAAGTTGGTATTCTTTGTATATATATTCTAGCTCATTCGCGATTCTTCGAGAAGAAGTTAGGAAATGTGATGCTCGTTGGACTATGGACTTCCAGTTTTATTGGAAAAATATATTTTGTCAACAACAGAAACTGAATCGAAATTAACGCGCCAAATTTCTATACTCATAATATCTAAAAGCTGTTGTGATTTGGTAATCAACTATTATATTATATATATTTATATTCAATATTTAATTTAAATCATAGATAGAAATAGTATAAAACGTAATAGTAAAATTTACAGACTCCATGACAACTCCCAAAATAAAATACACGAAAAAAATATCACAGTAAATCGGAGTTTTGCCCGCGGACAAAAACCTTGAGTAATTGATTTCATATTGTAAACAGACTTTACCTGAGTAGTAACTTAAGTACTTGTTTATATAACCGACGTGAACGAGTTTGTGCTTAACCAAGTGAGAGAGGTAACAAAACGAGCCCTCGAAGGGATGACTTACAAGTTACAACTTCACGGAGAAGCTCTGGAAGCGACACTTTTTTAAATTAGAGATAGATTACTTACTTTTTTTTTGTATAAGTACTACTTAAGTCTATAAATGGTACTTCTTTATCAAAATAAGTCCAAAAACGATGCATTAACCTACTGTTAGAATTGCCGTTGGTTAGTTTCCGTGTCCAACCGTTAGAATTGCATAGCTCGCTATCATCATGCCACCATAATATTGTACTGTCATCGGAACTTGACACGCACCCAAAAAAAAAAAAAACCATAAATGTATTACTTATCAAAAATTCAACATTGATTCGCATGATTTTCTTATCCAACATTCTTGGTGGCCCTGAAATTGTTATGGAAGTGACTCTTGTATGAGGAAATCAACCCGCAACCTCATCACTCAAAACACGTCAAATTTTAATAGGCTCTAGGTACCATAATAATGTAGCACTCTACACTCTACTCTGGAGTCTAGACAATAAATAAACACTGTGTTGCATATTCATTTAGTTTTTAGTTGTTTGCACAAGGTGATGGAGAGGTGAACGAACGATACAAAAAAAAATTATACGTAATCGCACCGAGTAATCGGACGAATTGAAGCAAAAAAAAATAGGCGACGGTATTAGGACGGTATTTTGCTAATACGTTTGAATAATTTTAATTAAAATCTATTATCATTTATCTGACACTTGCTTAATCGCATTCGATTTGGTGTCCGCGAATGTTTTTTTGCGGTTTTACCTAAAAATCCAAGAATAGGTATTTGTATACCTAAATTATGGTTTCACTTAGCATCAGCTACATTTGAGAGACAGACGTGATGGTCCGTCTCTCCAGTCTTTTTTGTGTTCCACTTGAGTCTTGATTATTTATGTGACTGCGAATGAGACCATTTGAGAATTGGACATTTTGCGAATGGGACGTCCTGCGCATGGAATCTTGATTGAGATATTTGAGAATATAACTTTTTGCAAATGGAACGTTATGCGAATAAAACTTCTAAACACGCTAGTAATTAGTGGGTATATTGATCTGGGGGCACGGTAGTGCCCCCGCCAAGTCGAGCAAAACAAAAGGCACGGCCGTACTATCCTTTTCTCGAAGCGATTCGGGCCATTTTCGACCCCCTGTAACTTCGTTATAGATAAAACTAGAAGCCTAAATTTATAGTAACCAAGAGGGCATCACGTCTACAGATAATAATCCAAATTACATTAAATTTGAACCAGTAGTTTATGAATTATTTCAAGTCAAAGTTGCTTAATTTTGTTGCCCACTGACTGACTGACTGACTCACCGATCATCAAAATTCTAAGGTACTTCTAGCCGTCCCACAAGTTTCAAATTTTGAATATAGCTATTGTTTAGCCTATAAACCAAGGAAAAATTCTGACATTCCATAATTTTCATCCCGTTTTCTAGATATATAATCTGCATAAATAACTTTGTATTCCCATATAAATTGTATGTGATTACAAAGTTACTTTTACAGTTCATAATTAGACTTCATTGAAATTGAATGAAATGGGTAACAGGCGTTAAAAATGAGAAATGGCTTCGAGAAATTCAAATGTTGAGCGCTTTTTAAAAACTTCCACGATAGGTACACCTACCGCTGATAAAGAGATACGAATTCCTAGGTATACTATACCTACCTACACTTTTATAGGTTGAACAAATTCGTTACCTAGGTACATTAAAATAGGTACCTAGGTACCTTATACCTAATATGCATCTGTGGAGACGCAAAGACACTCGTTCATGATAATCTATGAGCATTGAGCATGACCTATGTTCGCAAGGGGTCCCGGCCGGGCAGGCGCGCGGCGCGCGTTTTTACGTGTTTCGCAAAAAACGAAATAAAGAGAGAAAACCTACAAAAAGAAATGAGATCCCATCAAAAACATTACATGTACAAAAATGCACAAGTCTCGCAACGCAGTTTATCTGCCGTAAAAAGTTGTGATATCAAATGTAAACCAAGTCGGTTAATTTAATACCTACCTACTTATTTATTTCTTTAGTAAATAGAGTGTCTTGGCGATTGTACACGGCAGGTTACTAGGTAATCTAAATAATATAGTCTTCCGTGTAGGTAGGTATACTTTCAAACAAATACAAGCATAAATCGCTATGTAGATTTATGTTGAAGTGTGCAATTGCCAAGTCACTCTATATACTAAAGAAATAAATAAGTAGGTAGGTATTAAATTAACCGACTTGGTTTACATTTGATATCACAACTTTTTACGGCAGATAAACTGCGTTGCGAGACTTGTGCATTTTTGTACATGTAATGTTTTTGATGGGATATAATAGTCTGATAATATTCTGTATATTCGTTAGACGTTATGCTTGTTTAGGGAGGGCCAGGTGTGACCACATTGCTTGCAACAGGATAAGTGATGTAACATAACCCCGATATCGACTCCGACAGATCCGACACCTTTTTACGCGTGAAATAATTTTGGGTTGTACTTTTATAAAACGAATTAGATCCGGTAGGGGTTCATCTAGTCCATTAACGTTTTAATTAAGGAGGCATCGTTTCGTATTTCTTTATAAAAAAACAAATATAATTATCTAGTGTATTTTTGGCCGAACAGCCGCAGCTAATTTAAAATTCAAATTCAATCATCTCAAATAAAACGTGTTATTTCAAAGTTTACAAACATCATGTTGTCTGAGATCGCCGCCAATTGTACCTTTACTATGTCTTCCTTCTCAGTTATTGTACTTTACTTGGATGTCTAGCGCAATAAAGAGATGTTACCTAATTCCAGGCCACCCGACTACACAAAGGGCGTGTTCCAAACCCTAGGCTTCAAGGAATTCCACGACTACCTCATGCTGTCGGCCGAGGAGCGGGTCAGCGCACAAGGACGGAAGCTGCTCCAAGAGAGCATAGAGAATATGAAGCGAGGCACCAGGCGGTACGCGCGACGCCAGAACAAAATGATCAGGGGACGGTTTTTGGATCACCCCGGCAGAGAAGTAAGTAGGTAGTACCTTGCGTACATTGAGATCAACATGTTGTCATACATACATTTATTTGTGGTGTCCTTAATTTTACAGGAGGTTATAGACAGAAACAGTTTTATATTAGGTAGGATCCGCTGTAATTGGCAAGTTAGTTTTTATAGGTGCTTATTTAGAAGTGATGCGTATTGCATATTCTATCTCCATTAGTCTATCTATACATGATTGTAACCAAAATAAAGCCAAAAGAAAAAAATACAATAAAATGTCCCATAACTTTTCCTGTATCGAATATAAAGACTCGATAGATCAAAGCCGTATCTAAGTATTGCGTGTTATAATTTTTAATGCGCATATTTTACGTCAAGCTTGGAGTAATAAATGTTGTTACGAGTGACTACCTATTCCGTTATCAAACGTTTACGTTTTTCTCTTTAATTGTAGGTACTTACCTTATTTTTTATACTGAATGATAATAATAACGTTTAGTTTAATTGAAGACTGGGATAGCGTACAGAATATTAATTATTCTCCCACGACAAAAAAATAATTAGTTGAAACTAATTAAAAATGCGCCACCCAGTGGCGAGTAGCAAGAACTGCCATATTGAAATGAGCAAACTATTCTGTGTAAAATCATTTTGCTTCTTTGGCTAAACACGCCATCTAGTGGCGAGTAGCAAATAGTACATGTAAATATTGGGTATAGATGGCGATAAAACTAATTTTTTTTTTCCAGGTGCCATCGATTTATGAACTGGACACAACAGATATTGAAAAATGGGAAGCAAATGTGAAAAACAAAGCTATGGACATAGTCAGCAGCTTTATAAATGGGCATGCCTGTAGTTATGAACCTTTAAAATCTTGTGTGACCGAGGAACAGCGGGATTCCGATGGAAATTCACACAATTATTGCGAAGTTTGTGAAAGAGTTATTTTGGGTGACAATGTTTTTGCAATACATTTGAATTCTTTTCGACACAAGAAAGTGCTGAAAAAGAAGAAACGAATGGAAGAGAAAGAGAGTAAACAAACCAACACTTCACAAGAATAACATTTATAGGTGGTAAATTTGTTGCAGTAATTATGTAAAATGCAATGTTTACAACTTGTTTTTCGTGGGATGATATTGTTACAGCTGCTAAAATGTAATCTTCACAAATAAAAACAACAGTGCCAACTACATTAATCAAATTTATTTCCTACAAAATATAATATTTACAGTCTCAAATCATAAATTACTTTCCCCCTCTATATCTTCAACAATAACAGATTTCTTGTTTTTAGGTGCTCTATAATCATACTTATCGAGATCTGGATACTTCTCAATGATTTCACTGTAAGCTCCACATAGTCTGGCAAACTCCATGTTGGCTATCTGGAATGGACGTGTTACCGGGTCTATGTCAGCTAATTTGTACATTTTCAACGCCATCTCCTCTCGTATATCTTCTGGGAACAAGGTTTCAGCGCCTCTGATGGAATACTTCCTCCTCATAGAGAATATCTGTCGTACAACTTTCTCAACCATCTTAAAAGGATGTTTGATAAGCGGTTGCTTCAATGGTGTTAGTGTTACTACCCCTACGTCTACGTCCGGCTTTGGGAGAAAGGCTGCACCTGGTATATCAAACTTGTAGTTGATGTTGCACCACGTCTGACACATGACGGACAGCCGACATCTTTGTTTGCCTAAAATCTGGGCAACCATTCTCTCTGCGACCTCCTTTTGAAACGTCAGCGTCATTCTTGTCCGACCATACGCCCAGGGGCCTTCTTGCTTCGATATCATCTCTAGCCACCTGATTATTAAAATAGTAGACACACTGAATGGTAAGTTGCCGATTAGGTTAATAGGTGGAGGAGGATCCATCCAATCTGTTTTCACATCGTCTGGCATGTAATTTGTGAGGTCTGTCTTCAGAATGTCACCGGTGATAATATCGACATTAACTTTATGCTTACACGCATCGGCTATGAGTTCTAGAGATGGTATGAAACGGGGATCTTTCTCGACGAGTATGAGTTTTCTTGGCGCTTGCTGAATAATGGAGCGAGTGATGCCTCCCGGGCCCGGCCCTACTTCACAAACGACATTACTTGTTATGTTGCCAGCGGCGCGCACTATCTTATCTATCAATCGCGGCTCCATGAGGAAGTTCTGGGACAGTTCTTTAAGAGCACGAAGTTTGTACAGTCTGATGACATCTTTGATACTGGGTAGAGGAGGCAACCTTACATGCAAAGCTTTCTTAGCCGCAGCCATTACTGCTGCTGAACTTTAACGGGCTCGTTGAAGTCGTCTAGGAACGTCTCCTGCTTCACAGCGAATATTGAATACAGATAAACGCCGAGAACTCCCGTACCAATCGCGAAACCTGTGATTCTATTTTTCTTTGCGATCATCTGCAGTTTCTGAACTCGTTCTTTGTTCTTCTGCTCGATCACTTTCATGTAAGCTTTCTCGGCCTCTTTCAAGATTGGGTCTTTCTTGGTGCCGCTGATTTTCGGCGAGAAATCATTGTCTCCCATTACGAAATAAATTTATTTATGAATCTAACCTCAAAAACCGATCAATTCTACGCAAAGTGAATGAAATTAACTGACCACCACAGATTATAAGATACTATCATCGGTGTAACCAAAAAGAACGGTGAATGAAATTTCAAGTTTGTAAACGAAAATCCATAGAGAAATTAGAATGAAGAAACATGGATAACAATAAATTGGGGAGTTTTGGCGGGAATCCGATAGTGAGACGTTGTTGGTTTTGTATTATTAGCTCAAACTTGTGTTTCTTCGAGTGTTAATGTGTAATATTGGTGGAATATTAACCATTAAGTGTTCGTTAACGTGCACGAGTGTAGGCGAATGATATAAACTCAAAAAACGTGTCATTTCGCATTTTTTCCAAAACTCCCAGGAAGATTCAGTAAAGCATCCACTACTTTACTGAATCGTGACTTTGACGATGTAAATAATTGACTTGACTACTTGACCACGATTGCTATACTATTGCTGTGACTTTCTTAATGTGAAGTTAAGTAATACTCAAAATAAAATACTTGACACTGGCTATATGCACAAACCGTGCGAAGCCATACCTAAAACAAAAAAAAAAAAACAATAAATTGCGTTCCTATTCACGGTGATTAGGTATAGCGAAACCTCACGGTAAAATTTTCTGTAAAAGAAACGTTAGCTTAACAAAATGTGAAAGAATGGGAAAAACCAGATTTTATGTTTTGAATACCTATTATGAGAACAATGCTTAAATTATATTTATTATATTGTCATTAATAAAAACAGCTGATTTGCAATAACAAATAAACAAAGGCTATGCGCACAGCTGTCGCTGTCAAAACAAGATTAGATTTGTTTTCCTTGTCGCACTCGTGCTTTTGCTCGTGTCGTAAAACGAGCTGGCAACGTTGCCCTACCCTACCATCAAACGAAACGAGGAGTTCGTTTCGTTCAGTCCCTCAATTTTCGATTTGCAACCAAAGCGGTTGCATGTGCGTAGATTTTCCTGCGCACCATTCGCGTTAACTTTGTTGTGTTTTTGTGTTACAAAAATGCCTTTTATCTCTAAAGATTGGCGTTCTCCAGGTGAAGAGTGGGTGAAAACTCAAGAAGGTTGGGAGAAGAAGAAAGTTTTGGAGTGCACGTCGCAGAGGTAAGTTGCGTTGCAAAATAAACAGACTCCTTTGTTCGCATTGCAACGCATGAAATAACACAGGCCATTTACTACGCTAATAATTACTAATGTTTCAAATTATTTTAACTGCTTGTATTATAGTTTTGTGTGAGTATTGAAGTGCTCTTTGTATTTGTATTGCAGATATCCCGCTATAACTAACTTTAATAACTCAGACGAGCAACAAAAGTGGTAAGTGCTCCCTTTCTATGTGCGTGTAGTAATCCGTAGATCAGCTGAGTTGTGTTGTGGAAAACAGACCTTATTGATTTTCGTGTATATGAGAGAGTCGAGGAGAGTCTTTTGGTCTCTTATCCTCTTCTACATACCTACAATAAATAAATTTTGATTAGATTGGTAGGTGCCTATTGCTATCTACCTTCTATAGATCGGTAGGTATAGGTATGCGATGTATGAATAGGTACTAAGTAGGTAGGTAGGTACCTATGGGTGAAACGTAATTTCCAGCTAGATTATTAATTTTATAAACTGCGTCAAGTTTTAGTGTCATACCTATAGGCAGGTACCTAGCTATAGGCATAGAATAATAACGCACCTTTAGGTATTTTGTAGGTGGAAGAAACTAAAGGTAAACCAAAAGGTAGGTAGGTACCAAAAACAATTAGGTACCTACCTACCTACTTATTAAAGCAATTTGTGCAATTGCAATTTCATAGCTCATACAAAAAGTCATGAATAGGTACCTACTTAGATATTTACCTACCTAAATTATTATCCAAAGTCGCCAGCGAAAAAAAAAATGCTTAGGATGCATCTGGGTCAAGCTGAAACGTGCAGCCAGGTCAACCCACTCGGCTAGAAAACAGAAATACCTACTGACTCATTAGCGACGAAGGAAATGCTAGGTAAGTAGGTAATAGCTACAATTTTTACATCGGAAGCAGAATGCGAAACCTATGAATACTTTTCCTAAAAAATTTAGGTATCTAGTAGTATGTATAATTGGAGCCTGATGGTCAAATACCGACTAGGTAGTAGGTAGGTTTATACGCGTTTGATTTTGGTTACTCCATAGTAGGTAGGTAGGTATCTACTTCAATTAACGTAGGTAACGCTAAATTTTGCGACATAATTGTTCCGCTGGATAGTATTATTTGTCTACAGTTCAACTCACTACCCTATACAAAACTTGTACCTACTCTTATTTTCATATTTTACGCGTCCCTGCGATAATAAAGTAGAATATAATCAGCGACTTTAGTCTCTGACTGTACCGCACAACTAGGTAAGTGTATTAGATTAGAGGTAGTACGAAGTAGGTACCTACACTAACAACTGCTTGTGGTTGTTGTGGCCACATCGAGTAGGTATCTCGATGTGTGGCAATGAACTAGACAGTTTCTTAATTACATTTCTTTAAATGACCGAAGAAGCCCTAAGTTAAATTACCTAATCCCAAAAAATTTAAGTCGAGCCGCCTTTGCGAAGATAATACTCACCCACAAAAAGATCCATGTGACTCAACAACCTTTGGAACTCGTCGAGACAGGAAAGAGGATATTTTTAAAATGTCCAACTCCAAACGAAATGAGGTGTCCTTTGATATAATAACGCCATTAGCTTTTTAAAATACGGACGTATTTCACGAAAGGAAGCGCTTAGTGATCTTGCAAAAGTACCTACGTGAATTGAGTCTGAAATTTAGACTTCAAACTTAGATGGTCATTGGTCCTGGAAAAATATGAAAGATTCACGTTATTAATTTCCCAACACGACACATCTACACAAGGCTGATAAAGAATGATGATAGAAAATTCATAGAAGACTCTTGATCTGCATTTCCCTGCACCAGGTCAATTGTTAGAAAGTGCACATGATAATAGCGGCAGCCTTGCTTCCAGACCATGGCAAGGTAACAGTCATTATGTGGTTTCTACTCTTCGCTCGGTGGACGGAACAATTTCTTGTTAAACATCAGAGATTTGTCGGAAACTCGCGAGCCATGTAATGATGTAACTTACGACTTATCTAACAATTTACGGAAAATTAGTTTTCCTTTGATTAGAATTAAAAAAGAATAATAATATTATAATGGATATAGCATTAAGTAATATTTGATTTATAACCTGTTAATATTTACTTCAAAAATAATGGTCTTAATTATTATAATTTCTCACATTTCTCTGTCGCCTTTTTACGACACTCACGATAATTTACAAAGGTTTCTGTCCGATTCCGGTGCCTCTTCCGATATTTGATTTTCGATAATTCTATCTTCATATCATAATTGCCTAATTGTTTACCTTTATAATATCAACGTTACAAACTTTACGTGGTCCTCCTGTTTTGATTTTACTTCTCTAATTATGATAAAGTTTGAAAATACTCAACTTTTATAATCTTCTCTCGTTAATCAAATAATTTCACGACGCTTATTACATGACAAAGAAATTAAAGCTGAAAGCGCTCTAGATAGCACACAACTCTTTCACGGAAGATTGACTGTGTAAACAAATTATATAATCCAAACGGAGTTCACTCCAGTAACTCAAGTCAAGTCGAGATCAGTCGAGTTCAAGAAGTCTGGCAGCTACCCAAATAATGCATCGAGCATAATAATCCACTTCGGAAGATAAGAAGTGTGGAGAATACGTTGACCCAATTTTCTTTAAATAGGTATTTGCATTTGAGAATGGCTAAGGAACACACTTGCTATGCTTTTGAGCAAAGTTCTGACGAGTTATTGGTGAAATCCCACAAATACTCATGGATTATACATACATAGAGATAGTGTCGTGGTACAATGCTATAGTTTGGCTAGGCTTGCAACTTACATTATTATATTTGAAAGAATCAGGCGTTACTTTGCGAAAAGACTGATGGGTACTCGCTAGAGTTGCGTCTTCTGTCTTCGTCCTATCTCTAATTTAGTCTGATTAGATAGTCTACAATGTTTGATTGCTTATAGCTTTGCATTTCGACTCGTTTTCTTTTGTTTGGATTGCTTTGATTTCATTCATTGTTTATCAACACACCGCCGAATTTCTTCCTGGATTTCCTCTCACTGTTTACTTAATCAACAGTAGCATCGCGTTAACCAATCGGATTCACGTTAATGGCTTTGATACGAAACAGAAACCAGCGAATGCTACGAAATGTTTCGTTAACTCCATTGTATAGTGTTCCACCGTCCGTTCACCCGTGACTAACGAAGGTGCCTTGTTTACCTGCGCTTGGGCTGCGTTTACTTTAATATTGACCACTGACCCCGTTCCAAAATAAGCAGACGTTAGATTTAGAACAGAATATGGGAGAAATATAGGCCGTTATCTGGTTTTATTAATATCTGATTGTGAAGTTCCTTTTTATGCAGTTTATAAGCTGATATAAATCTAGTTGAAAGTTAATAAGCGTGTCCAATTGTCCAATACATCAATTGTATGAACGTTATCGATGCACGAACTCAATGTTCCGTAAACGTGAAGTTTTGGATGTTTATTTGTTACGCCAATAACCTAGTCTTTCTTAAGAAATGCATTAAAACTATATTAACTATATTCTAAATAATAGAATTTGTATATATCTATCATCATTTGATGAAACTTGATATTACTTATTGTGAAGGCTTATTTTAACAACTTTTATCACATACAATCTATTGAGTTCGTTCAATCTTGAGGTCTGCTTGATTGAATACAGATTTCCATCTTATTTTTTTTTGTTTTTCATTAGTTCAAAGCGTTGTGACTCATTGCTTGTTCTTTGTATATATTTTTTGTGAATTAGTTGTTTTGTTGATGCGTCCTTGAATTTCGTTTATTACTCGTGCTGCCTTCCTTCGGCTCTTGAGTAATTTGTCTCAGTCCATCTTCATTAGTGCTTTGACACGGCTGCTCAAGTTTTTAATGATTCATATTAATTTCGCCATCAACTAAGGCCTTTTGATATTTAAACGCCGCACTATCATGTTGATGGAGACATGTCCACATATCTTTATTAACTTAGATTAATACACCTTGTAGTATAGGTACTTTTATTTCAGTTAGCCTTAAATTCATGCCCAATTATGACGGTAAACAATTCTCAATTTTTCATTTTCATTTATTTGCGACTAGAATCTATTAGGTTAATTATATGAGTATTATGTCTTTTCAATATCTTTTTTTACGTCTGATTTTTATCAGACAAAATAAAGATATTATGCAATACTACAAATTGCACAAGTTACCTCAAAGTCCAAGCCACAAACTGCTATTGTGACCATTTCCTGTTCACGCATCGCATCCACCGGATTTTCAACCTCGTTATTAAATTCTAGAGTTCCCAGCGTGTTCGTGTAGCCTTCGTAGAACCTACGTTCTAGATTCCAGACCCCAGTTCCAGTTAAAATAGGTCAAGGCTTTGCACAACTGGGAAGTGATACCGATTTTCTGTCGTGCACCTTGGGGCTTTTCTTTCGTGAGATATTGCTCGAATAGAGACACAATTTACAAGGACATTTTAAACAAATTCAGTCCTACCGCAAAAGATTTAAGGAAGAGTTGAACAGATGAGTCTAAATATTTTCTTCACAAATAACGTCGTAACGCTCGCTTTTTTAACTCAATAACAAATTCAGAAGTGAAATAACTAGGAATGCCATGTTTGAGTAAAACGCGAGTAATAGACGTCGATTTTGTGGAGCGAAATTTTAGAAACATCTGTTTAACTCTTGTGTTAAAGTTTTGTGGTAAGACGAATGATGCTTAGTCTAGTTCCCTTTAACTTTATCAAGTTAGGTAAGCGAAGGCTAAAAGCTTCTGGGGGTAGAATGGACGTTGTGACCACACCCTAATATTTCCTTGATCAGGTAAAGTGGTAATGCCCATCAGAAAGGTCGGGAGTCCGAAATAGTGTGTCAATTTTGTTTGTCATTGCGGGTTGGATTTGTTAAATTGGATTTACTGCCTTGTGGTTTCGGTCTGTAAAAGCTTGAGACTAAATCGCAGAAATCGTAGAAGTGTCCAAAATGTTATGTGTTGCCAGTGAGATGTAACAGGCAAAAACATCTTAGTGTGTAACGAAATGATGATGATGATGATGAGTGTTACGAAAACAATTTCAGTCAGACAGTCCTTTGAGTCTGTTTTTATAAATACGTTCTGTAACGGCTAAGCGAATCGCAATTATAACTTTTTCCCTCCAAGTAAAGTAAGTTCATAAGTACCTACTTGCTATTAGGGGTTTCCGAATGTTTTTACGTTTGAAGACTGTGAATGTGGGTCGGTAATAAACGTAGTAAGTATCTATCAATGGTAATGGCTGCAGATTTAAGGGAAGTTATTTTATCCAACCCACAGCTGGACAAATGTCTTCTCCGATTCTTTATATAAATCCTAGAGAAGCTTTCAACTTCTTTATTATTAGGAACATAAAGTACGATGTACATTATGATTATCTAAGAGTTATTACTCGCTTTTCGCTGAAGGGAATATTCGTAGTGAACCCACATGCCCGGAAATTATTTTCCAGGCCCCCGTGGGGGATAATGGCCTAATCTTCTTAAAGAACGTGTGGTGAGAAGCATGCTAAGCGGTTTAAAACTAAACCTTGTTTGAAGTGTAAGTAGTATTAGATAATATAATTACATATACAAGAGGCAAAGCCTTCACCGTATATAAGAGAAAATTCTAAAACTTATGTCTGATATTTTATGACAACTTTTTTCGATCGTCCACATTATTGTAATTACCACGGTACAAAACATTTCAGTTTAGTGTATATTGTGGGTATCGAATAGGTATCGAATTTAGAGCGTGTAGGTACATTATCTATCTCTCGATACGCATATGGGTCAGGGCCCGTATTCGACAGGATGTATCGATTATAACCGAAAACGGATGTGGTCTATAACATTCATTTGTAATTACAGTGGCGATTACTGGCGTGAAGATTGGTAATGAAACTAATGATGATAGTGCATTTGAACGGAAAATTAACGGACCTAACTCCACAGACTTCTAGATGCTAACTCCGAAGGCGTTCTAATGATGGACCCACATTTCATTCAAAATGTGATATTACAAAAAACAACCGCCAATTTGACATCAGAAGCACACCATAATATCACCTATGATTATGGCATCCCGGTCGAAAGAACACCGTCGCGTCAACTGACAACGGAAATAAAATCTTTTTACTAATCAGTATTTAAGCGACCGATTTGAAACTTAACACGATTTGCTGGAAATGTACCAGAAGCGTGACCAATCTCATTTCGCACGGTATGATTCTACGAGCTGTGGGTAGTCACTCAAAAGTCAGTCTTACCATCCCCAGCTTAAGTTTAAAATGGTTTATACCGTTGAAGTTGATTAGCTTGAGTGAAAGTCCTCAGTGTGTTCCCTAGCGGTGTCTATTTTTGTACTACGGAAGTTTATAAATAGGGTAATTTATGAAGTTATGATGAAGTAAGGAACTCAAATGTTCGTTTGAGACTGCGCGCATCATAAAGTTGTATTTCGATATTGATTTTTGTTTACAAATCTCGCTCAACAACTAACATTACAAAAAGATTTCGTTTAAAAAAAATAACAATATATTACATAAGTAGGTATAGAAGTAAAAATACATTACTTTTTTGTTTATAATCTATTATAGTGAGTTCTAACAGCTTACAGTAAACTCAGTGAGATGGTAAAAAAATCGTAGCAGTAGGTACCTACATTACCTAACTAGGTTTTTTGTTTTTGCTGCGTTAAATTGAAAAGATAAAACAAAATCTCGTTGTCATCTCGTCGTCATGTTGAAATTAATCACACGCACAACATAGAGAGAATAGACAATTTTCACTAAACGGTTTCTGTATAAATTGGCCAGTAACGAGCTTTTGATTACATTTACATGGCAATCTTTCATTCACATCGCGCCCATTCCATAGAGTTTGTGCCTGTTTTTGGCACAATAGAAAAATAACAATGACACGTTGAAAAATTTGCCGCCAATTCGCCGAAAGCAATTTTACTTTGCATTGTTTAGTTCGCGCCAATACAACGCGTAAAAAACTTATATTTTTTTTTCAGTAGTACCGACCTACGTGCAGTATTGTCGTGGCATAAAATGGTAATTTTATCAAGCAGAGCTTTATTACCTATATAATTTAGAAATTAAAAAATACCGTTATGAATTTGTTCACTCTCTGAAGCATCACGAACCAGCCTTTTTCATTAGGCAAGCTCGTCCAAGGACTTTTTTAACCACGCACCTACACTACTTTAACATTAAACATTATTTTCCAACCATCGGAAAATTTACTGACTCAAGTTTCGGCAACGGAACACATTCCCATTCTCCTGCGTCCCGATTATTCCCTGTCCATCCCAGTCACTCTTTGTCTATCCCGAACATTCGCGACATTTAACTGTCTGTAAGGAACGTTGTAAACCCGTTCTAAAACGGGATATGTACTGGGATGACTAAAGGTTGGTCGTTGTCCGAGCATCCTTGGCTGAACGCCAGGAAACAGTTGCCTTGCTTGGCTGTAATAGTCGTGATTATTTATGCTGTCTATGGATGCGATCTCTTAGGGTTCGTCAGATTGAATCGTACAGAATTAGGTTGCTATAATACATGTTATCTAAATGGAAAGCGGTTTCAAGAAAGACAATGAATAGCTGTTTTGTCTACGATGGATTTGTACTCCGAAGTGTCTTCTCATATCCTGGTTTGATATGACGGAAAGTTTGAAAGTAGGCTTTTCCAGAGAATAACAAAATTAAGTAACTCCCACTGCAAAATGACCCGTACAAAGTTGATGCTTGGTGTTTTACATCGGTGTACAAACTTACCAATATATCTTACCAATATATCTTACCAATTGTGTACAGTCACCTGCCACACAAAATAATAAAATACTCGTGATATGCCATCTACATATTCTACATTCTACACAATACAAATCGACAGTTTCGTTTAGAAATTCTCGCAATAGGTATCGTGTCTTTACAATACATCGCACTGTCACGAAATGATATTGCGCCCAAAACTCGCTTCTCGCGCTTGTGTAATACATTGAATACTCTGGAGTGTGCTACTGCTCGTGCTCTTTGGTATTTCTTGCGACGACTTTATATTGTTCCTTATGTTTATTTGGGACTACAGGCTCCCAGCTTTATTATTATCGTAAAGTCTTTGTATGGAAAATAAATGTTTTTGTCTATAATGTAGAATTAGGTTTTATTTTCACTTTCACTCTGTTTCATTACCTACGTTTTATGTGACGGTCTTCTGAGGCAATTATAATATGCTTCGCTTTATTTTAGAATTGAAATGATTTTATTTTATTGCTCAAATTAGATACACCCATGTGTAAAATGAAGATGTTATTCTGCACGCATATTTGAGGCGTATCATTTGACGTGCAAAGATTAAGAATTGCATTTCGTTTCTAGATTTTTATTGTCGAAAATTTTTGCGTCCATGGTTAATATAATTGCCATTCAACCTTTCCATTGAAAAGTAATTGCAAAACTAACTGCATAGGCGTCGGGGCAAGGCCGTATCAATGATAATAAAAGTGGAACCTACATCAATCCGTTTGTCGCGCGACCGACTCGCAAGGCCATGGTCACATGAGTTTTATTGGAGACCGGTTCAGAGGTCGTCACTAATGCTATTGTTTAGAAAAGTAGAAAGCATAAAAACCTTTTCACATTTTATTTACATACATACCGACTTTCTTATCTAATCACTATAAAGGGAGTTTAACCGGGAATCCGATAGTGTTGACGTTGTTGGATTTATATTTTTTCTCAAACTTGTGTTTATTCGAGTGTCAATGTGTAGGTAATATTGATGGAAATTAGTCATTGGGTATTCGTTAACGTGTACGAGTGTGGGCAAATTATATAATATTAAACCCTAAAAACGTGTCATTTTGCGTTTTTTTCCAAAACTCCCCAGGAACTTTTAGTGAAGCTTGACTGACTTGACTTGACTACTTGACCACGAGGATTGCTTTAATGCCATGACTTTCCTATTGTTAAGATAAGAAATTACAAATACTTGAGACTGGCTAAATGCACAAACCATGCAAAGCCATAACTAAAACAAAAAAAAACACTATACACACACACGGTTCTTCAAATGGATTCATTTTTTCTTTTCGTTCATGTATAACGTTACAGCTGTTTGATACAGAAGTTTCCGCATTTCGCTGCGTTATACCTGTTAATTTACATTGAATCTGTTGATGGTTACATTTATGAATTCATAATCGATCCGAGTATACCTTTGGCGTCTTTTTTATGGTCAATGATGTAGACGCTGTTATTGATATTATTTTTTTGTTTAAGTTTTGGTATTGTCTGCAAAGAAACTTGTAATTTAGGCTCTTGAGAACTCAGTATAATTTGCAATGCATTTTTATCAGTGTCTGTCTACAGTCTTGCGACGTCGGTGGATCAAAAATTATTCCTAGTCTCATTTTAAATACATTTGTATCTCGTCCTTTACTCAAAGGTTTTCCAATCGCGTGTTTCAGCTTGTTTTAAGAGATGAAAACAAGAACACCCGATATAATGTTGCAAAGCAAATGATAGAGCTGTATTACTTGCATTCGCTACATGCGAGCGCTATCATGTTGCGCACGCGCCGACCCGGAATCGTTTCAGGAACTGGTTTGAACAGCACCAGCCTAAACTGAGCTCCTAAAAGTAATTCTACAAAATCATCCCTGGATACACATGGAGCTCTATCTAAATTGGTAGTTTAGCAACACGATTCCGCCGTTCTATTTTCGAAACGGTCTCAATATTTGGAATGTTTCTTAATTGGAAATTGATTGCAGCCAGTGTTTCATTGTTATATTTTTCTTTTTTTTTCTGTATTGGCTTGGGTTTCCGGTATGTTATTTTCTTCGTTTTCTTTGTTGACAGTTTCGTAATCGATAGTCACTTTCCCTTTTCATGAGACGTGGTAGTCCGTGATTACTTATAGTAGGATATATTATAGAGTAGGTATAGGTACGCCAGTGAAATCTTTTTCACTTTCACATGTGGCCAAGGTAGTTAGTGAATAATTACAGTCATTAGACGTAGGAAACGCTGTCTTCGAGTCTTGCAAATAAGGAAACTATTTTCCTGCTTTCTATGAAGTATTTATGGATTTAAAAAGCTTTTCCACGTTTACTTCGACTTACCAAACATTTATTGCAGCAAACTCCTTCAACAGAGCCGGCGTCAACGACCCGTTCATTGCGATCGTTTTCAAATTAACCAATATAATCTGGCCCTTCTCTTTCCCTTCAAATCATCTTGTATCATACTTTTAAGTTTAAGATGAGCCGTGAGACAGGTCTTGCGAACTGGTCGATATTGCGAAGCGTAAACGGCAAATGCAAGAAGCCGTGATGAGTCAGTAGTGGCACTCGTCGCAATAAAATGGCTTCTTTGTATTTATTTATACGTTGAATTAACTATTTTACAAGCTTGTTATATAGCTATGAATGATGCATCTGTCTATCATCTGATTGTAGTTTGCATCTGATTCTATTGAGTGAGAGATAGTACTAACACCGCATAAAGAAGTAGGTAGATGTTTGTGCAAATATTATTAGTTTTCACCCACTGAAGGACGTGAAGGAACATTACTCTTCGATTTAAGCAATTGAAATCCAACTAAGTATAAAGCGCTGTTTGCTATTATAACTGCAAACCTTACACTGCAAAACAATCCTAGCTACCACGCACCACAATCGCTTCAATGCCACCTTTATTACGTAAAAACTTTCTAATGACGGGCTATATTGATAGGAAGATGTTATTATAGCCAACATACTTCAAAATAATAATTGTTGTTCTTTATAAGAAATGTCGCAAAATTTGGGATTGTTTCTCTCATGTGATGGGGCACTATGTAGGCCTTAGAGGCTTATGAACTTCTGATGATATAACATCTAACTTGATGACCTGTGATGCAACTTGAAACTGAATAACTACCGGTTTCTGGTCTGAATGATATTATATCATCCATAAGTATTCAAATGAATGCTGGTCTTGTAATAATGGGAGAGTATAATTATTTATTAACTAGCTAAAAACGGGTCTAATCACGGGTCACGAGAAGACTTCTCGTGACCACGGCCGATGTAACTCGGTCGAAACGTCGAGGTATGTCAAAATGATATATTTTGATATTTGTTTGTGCGCGAATTAGACCCGTTTTTAGCTAGTTAATATGTTTCCTGTTCGCGAAAGTTTAAGAACTTCTAGTATAATTATTATTTTGTACCTACATACTTTTTAGCGTTCTGTCAAATTGATAAAATAATATATTTTTGTGTTGAAAACAAGTCCGATAAATATCATGGCCAAACAACCCAAACCCACTGAACAGGTAGACCCGCAAAACCAATACATCCAGACCTTCCTAAGTTCCCCACAAGTGTGGATCCCTCGTTCATCCATCCTAGTCATCCCATTTAGGTCAAACGTAGCAGAAAAATCAGACAACCTATTTTCGCTATAGACTCGGTTTCATATTTATGGACCTCACGTATTGAAATTATTGGGGTCATGTTGTGGATAGTATGAAATATCATCAGATAACAGTCATGTTGGTTACCTAACCCTTTACTATAGTAAATGTCGGAGCACACGTTAACTATCCTAAGATTAAATGATAATTAATAAGCTTTTCCTTTAATGTTCCCAAGGCATCTGATTTCATTTCTAATTCATTGAATTTTCTTCCGCAGGTCTTCAGAAAGTGAGGATGCCGAAAAGAACGCAAATGACTCCAGAATACCGCCTCATTGTCACATCACAATCAAGTGCACCAGAGAAGTAAATATTTAAGCCTACTCTGTAGAATTTAGTTCTGTAAGTCACGGGGTTGGCACCCCTCCCTACCTATGGTCCTACTTCTAGAATCAAACTAGGTATTGGTTGAAGAAAGCAGCACATAATTATTCGAAAGTAAACTTTAAATGCAACATCCCCAGATTGCCGGATTTAACGGCCTATCGGAAGCGGTCCGCCGACTGGACTTCTCCTCTGCCGTCCGCGACGTGCGAAGGTTCAACTACATCTGCGCGTTACTGGAACTGCTCCTCGGCGGGCAGAGACTGACGCATCTGCCTGGTGCAGCGCAGAAACTGCTTCTGTCGATGTTGGAACAGTTAGCGGATCAGGGTCAGTGATCTTAGAATGGCAATGTCGATGGTCAAGGTTTCCTGTTTTTTTTCTAATAGAAAAAGGTTGTGCTGGAAACGTGTGGACTTAAAATAAAGAATAGAAAATAAGAAATTATGTAGACACGACCGCTCAGCTCTCAGCTGGTGTAGTTCCACCACTATATCAGCCATTGTGTGGACCAACTCCATTTTGAATTCCTTCTTTATGCGATTTTAGTCTTTACCGCATTTTGCTAGCTTACTCTTCCCATCACTTTCGCACTTCTATAGAGTCTCTTCTCCGTTCTAGTGGCAACATCAAAACAGAACCTCAACGCTCTCCGGGCTCTCTTGGTGGCGCTGTCGACGCTGCGCGAGGCCGAGCGCGGGGCCTGCTGGGGCCGGCCGCTGGGGTCCCGCGCGCTGTGGGGCCACCACGACCACGCCATCGCTAGGATCAACAGGATCGCGAATGCTATTCGCATCAAAGAGGTATCTGCTGCTATTTCTGTCGATCTTGCTATTGACGATTATATTACCAAGATAACATGGCTTATGAAATTGTGTCTTTTTTTTGTCTCCAGCCCGGCCCAGAAGTAATGCCTAAACTGCACGACTTGCCCGAAGAGTGCATCAGAGAAATATTGCTAAGAATATCGGATCACAGGGATTTAGACGTAAGTTGTTACTAATAGAATAGAATAGAAAATAAGTAGGTAGGTACTTTATTGCACACCCTGTTATAAAAATATACAAGGTACGTATTACATAGGGCTTTATCTAAATCTAAACTCAACTTATAAGGCGCGTCGTGAATCTTCGTTCGCGCAGAAAAGAAAGTATGGTCCGAAGATTAACGAAAGAATGCTTAAAACTGACCATCAACCTAAGATCACTATTATAAGGTTCATAATACACTGCAGCTGTTAGTTCCATCTCACTCTAAGCTCGCTAAGATGGCGGCGGCTGCCGACCAATAGCGGTCAATAGCATTTCCCGAGCTTTGAAAATTCATCTTCTGCGCAGGTACATCGGTAAGCCATATCAGTTGGGTAATACTATACCTACCTACCTATAATGGGCGGACTAGGTGAATTTTCTAATTTAACGTTGTCAGTTACTTCCTCGATTCCCATGGAAATTTCCGTCGGTGTCAGTGTCGTCAGCGTTGTAGGCGTCGACAGCAACGCCACTGAGTTCTATTGGGTAATTCCCAGTTATCACCACCATTAATGTCCCCAGTGGTGACAACTGGGAATTATTTTTAGAATGTGTCTCTTTGGGTTATTCGAGTAGTTGCCCCATATCACGTTACGAGTGGTTGGACTCTACAACCCCAAGCCAACCGGACGTCCCTTGCCCTCGGCAGGCGGCGTCGTCGGCGTGGACCGTGATGGCCTCCGTGTGCAGCGAGCAGCGCACGTGGCGCGAGCTGGTGCACTTCCACTTCACTCCGCAGCAGTCGGCCGCCGCGCTCGCCGACCGCAAGGAGGGCGAGGAGGTGGACTGGAACCAACTCTTCCATCGGCTTAGGAAGTAAGAAACGCATCAGCGCATGCCATCGAGCCTGGTTACATCGGTCTAGACGTATGGCACGAAGCGGTTTGCTACTGGCGGACTGCTTTAAATGGGGTCATTCCCAGTTGTCCCCAGTGGTGACAACTGGGAATTGCTTTTAGAATGTGACACTATTGTCACCCCTGGTGACGAATGGGAATTGTTTTTAAAGTGCGTTCCATATCGTAGAGAAGTGGCAGTGCCGGAGTCTGTTTCCCGATAGTTAGGAATAGTGTGGGAGTCTATAAGTCGCGAGTCCCTAGGTTACCCAGAAATAACTTACTTATAGTCGAGGACTGCATCGCTGCTTAACATCGGTCAGGAAAAAAAAAACGAAAAAAGTAGGCAAGGCACACCCAGTCAGAGAGTTTTTATTTTATATGATGAGCCCGATGTTATAGTTCCAGTGGAAAGTTTTTATAGTAACAACTATGAACAGCTGCCATAGAAGTAAATAAAGTGGTTGGAGTGGAGAATTGGGGATCTGTCTGTACTGTAATGTTCGTTTCCCAGGATGTACGGCCTCCGCGAAGACGCCCAGTACGCGGAGACGCTGTCGCTGTGTCGCCACTGCAAGTGCCTTTTCTGGCGCTCTCTGGGACACCCCTGCATAGCTGACCAAGTGAGTTACCTGCCATATAACTCATCATCATCATCAGCCTGAAGACGTCCACTGCTGAACATAGGCCTCCCCCTCAGACCGCCACACCGCACGACAATTTGCCACTTGCATCCACCGGTTGCCTGCGACTCTTTAGATGTCGTCGGCCCATCTAGTGGGAGGCCTACTATCCTTATGCCTTATAACTGTGAGGGTTTAAATAGAGTTTTGGATCGTTGAAATACGGTCTATTTTTATATGTATTTCTTCCAGTGCCCGGAGTACCGCGAGCGTCTGAAAGAGGCCGGCGGGCCTCTCCCGCCGTACCCGGTGCCTCCGGCGGCGTTCCTCAAATTCTTCTCGCTTTAAGTCCTCCAACGGTTAGGGACTACTTGAGGTCTTCTGACATACTGGGAACTACCCGACGCTCTTTGCTCGGTTATTCCCAGTCTTCGACGATCGAGGAAACAAGTTGAAGAAGTTTTTATTCCCGCTTTATATAGCCTCGGCATTGCATATAACTGCTTACGAGAGCCTTTGAATTGGAACACTCGATATTATTGAAAACGTGTGGTCTGAATCTGTATTTTCTACTTGTATGTAGGTATATCTTCTTCGATAAGGTCAGGGTATTCCAGCAGTTGCAGCGGTAGTCCCAATCTAGGCTTAGTCTAGTAACCTATGACCATATTGTCATACAGGTGGTCAAAAACTAGCCTATAAACAATACTGTTCACAAAATAGACTGACTGCATCAGATCTCAGGCAGATTTGGCCTACAATGAATTGATTTTAAAACTAGCAGAGCTATTTTCCCTATCGACTCTTCTCTTTTTAATTAGCTTCCTACCTAAATATATTTTAAGTACCTAGATTACAAGCCTGTTTTATTACAAAGCACGCATATTAAATAAAAATTGTGAATCGGACTAAAACACAATCTTAAAACATGGGTAGGTATTATTACATAGGTACCAAAAGTCAAAAAAAAATTACTCACTTTTAAACCTTGATTTGCTAATTTTATTCATAAATAGCTCTGTTTAAGAATAATTGGTGAATAAATTAATGTGTTCCGTATTAAATTTTGCTTAGATAAGATATGAATTAAAAATATCTTAGTAAACTGTTAACTGTTAAACCAATACCAGTGACGTAGCTAAGGCCGCGTTCCCACTGGCGACTGACGAGCGTGCGACCAGCGCAGGCCGCAGCGTAGGTAGTCGTTGCGGGTACGCGCCTCCCGACTCCAGCGCAAGTGGGTCTGGGGCCGAATGTTGCTTATAACCGTGAAAAAGTGACTTGAGTGTTAAATCACCCGATTTAACACTGAAGTCACTTTTGATTTCATGCTTTTTTGTTCATATACTTACACTTATAACTTGCCTTAAAAAAACACCACTTACTAAATTGTGGCTGCGACTGGACTAAACTACTGACTGCAGGGTGGGTGAGGCACCTTATTTTCTCCATGTGTGCCCTGAGTGTGAGTTTTTGCGGCTATTTTACGCGCTCGACATAGTACGCGTTAGCCCAGGAACATGCTATACCTACCCCATGTATGAGTTTTAACTAGCTCGACATAGTACCTACGCGTTAACTAGCGCATTTGTATGAAGATCCTGTACAGCGCCCCTACCGGCGCTTTTATAAACTAAAAATATTCGTACAAAGCGTGCGTACGAAATAGTACGCGACTACGCGTTAGCGTAGTCGCGTACTATTTCGAGCGCGTAACTCACACTAGGCACTCTGCTGTCTGTGTGTTGATATTGTAAAGTTTTAATGTTTTTTTTTGTTTGCACTAACGCTATGAATAATATGCTTTAATTAAGTTATTATAAAACTCTTGTATGTGATATTCACAAACTGATGTTTTATAGGTATGCATGTTACAAATTGGTATTGAGTATTTTATCTATCTTATTGTTTGTTATTGCTATTACCTTATTTAAGCTTTTGAGAACTTTGCACTGCTGTTTTTTTAATCTTTTAGGGCTTTGAAGTTAATGAAATGTTAATATTATGATCATAAATATAAATTATAATGATGTGTTCAGATCAGAAAGCTGTATTCCCAAAAAAACAATGGTACTAATCATGACACTTGAATTTATTTATACACCTACATACATGCATTTAAAATCTCCACTTAAATTCTAAAAAAATATAGGTCTCTTCATCAAACAATGCTATTTTAAATAGAAAAGTAGAGCATTAAAATAACAACCACTTGAAAATGCAACTAGATTGTCATGAAAATACAAACAAAATTTGAAGCAGCTACAAAGGAATGCAATATTTTATTACAAAATAATGTTGTTAGGACATAAGGCTTGATAAAAAAATAAGTATTTAGGCCTAAAACTGTTCAATAATATACTAAGTTTTACTCCGTCACAATAGTTTTTTATTAATATAACAATTATAAATAGGTGAAAGCAATGCCAAGATTGCCAAGTATAATGTTATAGTATTATAATCCTTCACAATTTTGTGTGATCGCCTTGTGTATGTAGTAATAATATAATTATGTACATGCATGCAACTTGCATATTACACATTTTTTGCAACAATACATGGGGTTGACCAAATTGTCCAGCTGTTAGTAATGACTACTCTTTAAAAACTTAAACTCATGGCAATATTTGTATTGTATAATAAGTTGAAAAAATATTATGATATTAGGGTTGGATTAGCTAACCCTAATATCTGCTTCTGGGTTTATATTTAAGCTGCAGTGAGCAGGCCAGTGAGCTAGATAAGTATGTGCACACAATGTGGTAGGGCAGTATTTACACACACTTCTCTCGGGGGACTTATTGCCGGCAGCACGAGGTGCATAAGTAAGGGAAGGGCGCAATCTAAATGAGACATAAGAAATGAAAAATGCACCTTGTGGCAGCTAGAAATTCAAAACTCATCCCAGTAACTCTGATATCTCTTTTGACTGTAGTTTTGTAGTTGTTGATATTGTGATATTTTAAGATAAAACTTATTAATAAATGTTTCGTAGTTCCAAGAAGCTAACATTAATGTAGAAAGGTAGAAAGTGACTTACCTATTAATTTTAAGAGATTACTGTTATTCTGTGATTATTTTTGTGTGAAGGAATTGTTTTATCTTGTGTTGTTTCAACTATATTATGGTATCTTATAATGGTATTTCAAAAATAAACATATTTTTAGTATTTTTTGTTTTATTCTCACTCTTGTGAATTACATTACCCATTTACCTGACTGTTCAAGGAAAGTTAAAGTTTTTAAGGTTAGATGTTTCAGTATGAGTTATAGTAGATTATCACACAATAGTAGGGAGGATATGTAGATGAACTACCTACTTTACTAACTCAATAAATGCGTTTCCGATATTTACAACACCATTATTATTTGGAATAATTCATTTGAAGATCCCTAGCATGACGTTACGAAATATTGGTTTTCACGTTCTCACAATGCCGCACCAAATGTTTCAATTTATACACCAGGTCTTGCAGCTGTTGGTTTCCACAAGTGAACCTGATATCTTCGCCCTTGTCCGTCTTCAACATCACAGTGTATTGTAAGTTGTCGGAGCCTGTTCCAGGCATATTTGTGACTACTTCTAATTTCCATTCAACGTCGACTATTTTCGGTAATACGCCCACTTCTTTAGCGCTATTTGAATCCATGTTGCGGTGTTGGTTGGTTCATAAATCTTATGTTGATTGATAAAATTGATGAATATTGAGATTACACGTGCATTATACCTAGTTTAGTTTTAATAACTTTAAAGACTAGTTGTGTAAACCAATCTAGTACCTAAATGATTTGATTTAAATCAAGCAAACTAAACTCGTATACCTCCTAACTTTATTCACCATTAGATTTACTGAAAAAAATTGAAATAAGTACAGTGAAATACAACAACACACACAGTAGGTACAACTAATGGTATATAAGTTGGGTAGGTATAGTATACCTATCCTATAAATCTGTAGCTTAGGTAGTCTAGCTACAACAACAATGAAAACTTGAAAAGAACCAATACAAAAGTCAGTGAGTGAGTGGCGGCAGTGTGCAAGCAGTGTCAAAGGCAGTGTGCACTCGTGCAGTGTTGCCGCTTGTTTCATTTGGGGATACCGTGCATAAGAGAGAAAATTACCGTTTCACAAAAAAAACCGTTACCTTTTAAAACAAGTCATCTGAAAATCTGAAAAATACTAATCCTAGAGCGAGGCTGGGAATTTTTGACTTATCGACACATTTTCATCTAGGAATTTTATCTTCTCGTATAATCGATCCATTATACGTCACAGTTTCGTACTTTCTATCACCGATTTCAGTTATGTTCCGTTCTTGACTAGCTTTCATACAGTAACATATTTACTGAAATAATTAAGTTTGGAAACGCGAAATTACCCACCAATTACCCATTAGCAGCGCTGATTGGATCGGATAGAAGTTGCATCAAATGGGAATTCGAGTGGATGGGAATTGGAGCGGATAGAAATTGGATCGGATGGGAATTGGAGCGGATGGAAATTGCAGAGGACGGGAATTGGAGCGGGTTGGTATTGGAGTGGATGGGAATTGGAGCGGATAGGAATTGGAGCGGATGGGAATTGGAGCGGAAAGGAATTGGATCGGATGGGTATTGGGTTGAATGGGAGTCGGACCGAATAGAAGTTGCATCAAATGGGAATTGGATTGGATGGGAATAAGAGCGGATAGGAATTGGATTGGATGGGAATATGAGTGGATGGGAATTGGTTTGGATGGGAATTAGATCGGACCGGATGGGAATTGGATCGAATAGAAGATGCATCTTAATGGGAATCGGATCGGATGGGAATTAGAGCGGATAGGAATTGGATCGGGCGGGAGCTGGTTCGAATGAGTGTTCGGTAACGTGCATGAGTGTGGGAAAATGATATAAACCCAAGAAGCGGGTCTCTTCAGCCTCTTCACATTTTTTCCAAAACTCGTAGGAACTTTATGTAAAGTGGCTTTTCTATGTAAATAATTGACTTGACCACGAGGATTGTTTTAATGCTATGACTTTCCTAATGTGTAAATAATAAATACCCATACTTTAATATTATAAAACTTGACCCTGGCTAAATGCACAAACCATGCGAAGCCATAACTAAAACAAACATGCAAACACCCACTTGACACTGACAGTTGACAGTCTGACACCCTCCAGAGTCCAGGCAGCCAGCCGCACTACCTACCTACCGTGTAGCTAGCTGTAGTACCTACGTACCTACCTACCTAGTCTACTGTATGTATGTATGTATGTATCAAAGAGAATACAAACGCTACGCTAGAAGAGACGGCACTTCGATACTTTGATAGTGTAAAAACCTTTTGTATGAAATTCATTCCCCCCTCGTTACCATCATAACGAAACAAATTATAGCTGTCACTAGTGATGTACAAAAATGTATCGATTAAATAGCTGTCAAATATAGTGATGTGAACTGTCGATAATTCTTTATCGATTTCAGGATTATTTCGTATTTTTTTTTTTGGCTTGTACTAGATAATAATTAGGTATGTAATTTGTGCAGGGAACCTTATTTTAAAATGAAATAATGTTGTAAGTAGATGGTGTAGATTTTATTTACATTATTTACATTACAATAATTCGAGATACCCGATTGATCTATAATAGCATACAAAGTTCACACAATAATATACTATATTCTTACTAGCTGCTGCTGGCTGTTACTTATGGATGCCTGTATTGTATACCTTTATGGATGCCTGGCTACATAGGGATTTTTTTTTTAATGTTTTGCAGGATTTTTTCACTAGGAAGTGGCAAAATTTTGTTAAAATATCTGTATGTTTTAGGAGAACGCTTAAAAATCGCTAATGCTGTTTATTCTGTGTTGTCCACCTCCTTCCCTTGGGTTTGCGGTGTTGATTTTTGGAGGCATGTACCATCTCCTTGAGTACTGGTGATTTAATTCGTTCAATAAGGTTGGCACTTCTTCTTAATGAGTTAAGGGTGCATTTCATTTTCTTTAATTGTTCCATGAGTTTCTTTTTCCTCAGCATTGATGAATCTACAAAAATAATAACATTTTATAAAAAATATAATTCATTATTATTATTTTACAAAGCTTATAACAAAATAATGCAAAACAATTAAAATTATTATTATTATTATGATACCTGTGTATGGTAACAAGGCAAGTCTGTTATCCACAAGTTTTCTCTTTTTCGCCGATTGTTCATCACTTTCTGTACATTCACTATGTATCTTAGTGGATATGGTTGAAATTACATCTGCAAAAAAAAACAATGATTAAATCATTATTCATTATTTACTTACAGTTTTTGGCTTGGCTTGAACTATATAGTAATAATGCTTACCATTCCTAGATTGCAACGCAGCTTCTTTGCTTGTTGATGGGCCTAGACAGGGTGCCTCTGGAACAGCAACTGCAATCACATTTTAATATTAGTATTCTATATTAAAATTAGCTGCCACGACAGACATTGTCCAGTCAAAATGTATGAGAAAATGATTTATTGCTTTCTCATTTTTTCATGAATTATTCAACATTTTAATAGTTATTCTGCTATACGTTTTTTTTATCTGGTCATATCTCTGAAAATATTTTATAGGTGTACACATTAATGCAATTAAATAAAACACGTACCATTTTGCGACTCTTTGATGGGAAGTATTTGTACTTGTTGTTGGCTAGTTGATGGTAATTCTTCATGTGGGGAATCATACCACATATTTCACGTGTTCTGTGACTACCCTTGCCACCTTTTCCACCCATATTGTTCAAAAGTTTATATATATTATGCTGATTAAGCACAGAAAAACCACAAACCACAAATTATTGTAAAATTAGTCACTGCCTCACACAACAGGTAAAAGATAGTAGGAAACCAACGATGAAATGGAGAATGATATATAACTCGACATTTACACCAATATTTCTCACTATACGAGGTGAATCAAAAAGTTCTTAGAAGTGCATATGGAGGGCCTAGTTCTAAAAGTCACTTAGTCCATTCTGTCATTTTTTGGGTATGGACGTTTTAGTGACAAATTGTGTGTATTTACGTGAAAATTCTTGTTAAAATATTTGGATAAAAATGACAAACATAGTTCTTAGGACACTGTTTAATGTATCAAACTCCAAAGTACAATAACATTTATATTATTGCATAACATAATTATTATAACTATGGACTTATCGCAAAATCACTGGAGTTGAATACTTTTAGCAAAATTCTTTGGATTTAGTGACATTTTTCAAAAATCATCTCTTGACAATATCTATAGTTAACATTAAATAATCATCTAAAATCGCTTTACCACACCATTTCTCCCGTTTGCTCATCTAATCTCAATGCTTTATTACTATTTTGTTCGATCGGATTATTGTCTTCTATTGTTTATTCATCCTGCAAACTAATATACTTAAAAAACTCTTTTCAATGCATAAAACTATCTGCACTATATTTATTTATGTGTATCTCTCTCTGTCTATCTCTCTCTCTCTGTCTGTCTATCTCTCTCTCTCTCTCTCCATCTCTTATTTTACTATATTGTCATACATCTTTATCAAATCCCTAACTTCAGAAAATAGGGATTGTCCATACAACATTTCAACCCCTATTGCACCCTCTTTAAGATTATTTTATTGTGAAAAAAGGTAGCCTAGGCCTGTCTGCTAGATCCATTAGATCTTTATACAAAATTTCATCGAGACCGGTTCAGCCGATTAGCTGTGAAAAGGTAACAAACAGCAAATGGATAGTTAGGTATGTATAATTTTAGTGTGGAAGTACTTTCCGTTGAAGTTTATGCTCGTTTATGGTCATTATACTTGAAATCGGCACATTTAAAGTTATTACTTTTCACCAAATATTGACGAATAAATAAAACAACCTTGTTGCACAAAGTTTCTGTCGCAGGTAATATTAACAGTGAAAAAACGGCCACTAATGAAGCCAGGACATAGACTAAAAATGTATGAACTTAGTTACTTTTAAGTGAAAAATAAGTAACATAGTTACTTTTTGCTCCGAATTTAGATTCTGCTTTGTACTTAGTTACGTTATGAACCGAACTGAATGGAGTTAGAGATTTTAGGCACTGGGAAAAACGCACTTAGAGTCACTTTAGAGAAACAAGAGTAAGACCAAACGAAAGAGGACGAAAAGTAAAATTTTTTGAACTGGTAATATAAAAACAGCAAAATTGGGACTTAGTGACTTTTAGAACTAAGCCATCCATATATATGAAACCTTTTTGGATCAAGTTCGATATTCAAATTAAAGAGTGTCTATCACACTATATTTATGCAGACTGTCACTTGTTTTTGTCAGTTCGTTCGCATGTAATAAATTTTTTTGTGCAACGAGTTGCTAAAAAGTCAAAATTATGGATAAAAGTGAGTTACGTGCGGTGATAAAATATCTCAGTTTGAAAAAAATGTCTACGAAGGAAATTTTTTTGGACATTCAGCAGACATTAGGGGGTGATGCTGTACCCTATTCTACGGTTGCGTACTGGGTGGCTGAATTTAAAAGAGGTAGATCAAGCTGTAAAGATGACCCGCGTTCTGGGCGGCCTTCAACCCCCGTTACAGAAGAAAATGTCAAAAAGGTTGAGAATCTGGTTTTGGAAGACAGAAGAATGACTATAAAACATATAGCTGAGATCCTAAAGATATCTTTTGGTAGCGTTCAATCCATTTTAATTGATTCACTGGGGTTCAAAAAAGTGTCTGCAAGATGGGTGCCACGAATGTTAACCGACGAAAACAAAAAGCGACGTTTGGAAATTTCCAAGCGTAATCTCGAAATGTTCCAGCGTGATTCGGATAATTTTTGCCGTCGTCTTGTCACCATGGATGAAACGTGGGTCCACCATTTTGATCCTGAAACTAAAAGACAAAGCATGTCTTGGAAACGACCATCCTCTCCATCCATTAAGAAATTTCGAGTTGCTCCTACCGCTGGCAAAGTTATGGCCTCTGTGTTCTGGGATAGTGAAGGAATCCTTTTTATTGATTACATGCCAAAAGGCCAGACGATTACTGGACCCTATTATGCAAATTTAATCCCGAAAGTGCGTGAAGCGATTAAAGAAAAACGTCGTGGAAAACTGTCGTTGGGCGTGTTGTTCCTTCAAGATAACGCTCCTGCTCATCGATCGGAAGTTGCGCTCAACGCAATCCGCTGTGCTGGCTTCAATCTCCTTGACCACCCACCATATTCTCCGGACTTAGCCCCAAGTGATTTTCACTTATTTCCAAAATTAAAAGAGGAAATTCGTGGAACAAAATTTCACGATAATGACGCGGTTATAGCTGCCGTAGAGGACTTTTTCGAGAGTCAAGAAAATAATTTTTTTTCACAAGGAATAAGGAAGTTAGAAACGCGTTATTCTAAATGCATTGCATTGGAGGGAGATTATGTAGAAAAATAAAATATTATTATTTAAATCTTTGCATTTTTTAATATTGATTCCAAGAATTTTTTGATTCACCCTCGTACAAGATAATTTCACTGCTTATTAGTCCAAAACCAAACGAAACATAAAGTTTACAAACTCAAGCGCCGGAAAATATTCAGACATTTTAATTGAGTGTGACCATACAAACTACAATTAAAATACTATTATGATATTGATAATCAGTAGTTTTACGAGAAATTAAATGAATTACAATATTTTCGGTTCATTTTGTTGTCTTAAATACAAAATATTTATGAAAAATTTAAAAGGTAGTCGTTTTTTAGGAAAAAATATTAGCAACTCAGGTGACAACCTCTACCATACTTGTTTTTTTTTTTATAAATGGCAATTCTTGATACATTTTTATTTTTTTTTATACGGTTGTACAAAGAGGGGAATGGAGTTTTGGCGGGAATCCGATAGTGAGACGTTGTTGGTTTTGTATTATTAGCTCAAACTTGTGTTTCTTCGAGTGTTAATGTGTAATATTGGTGGAATATTAACCATTAAGTGTTCGTTAACGTGCACGAGTGTAGGCGAATGATATAAACTCAAAAAGCGTGTCATTTCGCATTTTTTCCAAAACTCCCAGGAAGTTTCAGTAAAGCATCCACTACTTTACTGAATCGTGACTGACGATGTAAATAATTGACTTGACTACTTGACCACGATTGCTATAACATTGCTGTGACTTTCTTAATGTGAAATTAAAAAATACTTAAAATAAAATACTTGAGACTGGCTATATGCACAAACCGTGCGAAGCCATAACTAAAACAAAAAAAAAAAAAAAAAAAAGAGGGGAATGAATTTCATACATTAAAAATTCCTTTGAAGTTTCTAGCCACTGGTATGTATCACACAAATAATTACAAATATTGCACAGAGTAGGTAAATAACATGGTTATAGCAATTGGATTCGAAGGGAGCGCTAATAAACTCGGCATCGGAATTGTGAAAGATGGCGAGATTCTTGCAAACTGCAGGAGAACTTACATTACTCCACCGGGTGAAGGTTAGAATCCAAATATTACCTTTACCTGCGTTATTATTCTAAGCCCTCTACCTTTTCCCTTAGCGTATACAATTCTGCCTTTTTCATTAAAAAATAATGGGTACCAATGGGCATTTCAACAGCTACGAAATAAATAATTTAGTTTACTTTCATTGATACAAATTTGTTTGCCAGGTTTCCAACCCCGAGAAACAGCAGAACATCACCAGGAACACATTCACGAGGTGCTGCGGGAAGCTCTGGATCAATCCGGCATCAAACCAGAGGATATCGATGTGGTTTGCTACACAAAGGGGCCGGGCATGGCACCACCACTGATGGTGTGTGCAATTGTAGCCAGAACTTGCGCGATGTTGTGGAACAAGCCCATCTTGGGGGTGAACCACTGTATTGGCCGTATCCTTTTATTATAAACTCGTCTATAGAATGCACAGGCTATGAAATAAATAGTTTGTTTTGGACGAGTCCATTTCCAATGGTTATGTATTATTATATCATTTATTGTATCATTTATTTATTTTAGATAGTGAGGGGAGGCCTTTGCCCAGCAGTGGGACAGTTACAGGCTGAATTATTTATTTATTTTATTTATTTTAGGGGTCGGGATCTATCTCATCTAGTCCATCCCACCACAATCGGCTATATCAATCAATTTTGATCTGGTAGTGTGTGATTTTGGGATGGCATCTATCTTAAGAAACAACAATTAGCTAGCACAGATTTTCATTTCGATTTTATCCTAAACTCTAACAACAGATATAGAAATGGGTAGGCTGATAACCAAAGCGAACAATCCAACAGTACTCTATGTGAGTGGCGGCAACACACAGATAATAGCTTACTCTAGGAAGAGGTACCGGATATTTGGTGAAACCATTGACATTGCCGTGGGCAATTGTTTGGATAGGTGAGCAAACAATCCATGACGTTTGCAGAATCCAGTGTGGCCAGCTACATAACTTTGGCTGCAATCAATTTCAATAAAATGATTGTAATATTAATTATTGTCACAACCGTGAGTCTCCTTGCAGATTTGCTAGAGTACTAAAGTTGTCAAATGCACCAAGCCCTGGATATAACATAGAACAAGCCGCTAAGAAGGGGAAAAAATATTTACATTTATCATATGCAGTTAAAGGCAAGTTTATACGCCATGTGCATAAAATATAATGAAATTCTAAAAGTTACAACTAATTTATAGTAACTTGTTTAAAGATGATTTAATTTTCATTCAAAGTCTGCTCCATTTTCAACCATGAATCATTTCAGGCATGGATGTAAGCTTCTCTGGCATTCTATCCTACATGGAGGACAAAATTGATGATCTGCTGAAGGAGTACACACCTGAAGACCTGTGCTACTCCCTACAGGAGACAGTGTTTGCTATGCTGGTCGAGATCACGGAACGGGCGATGGCGCACTGCGAGTCTGATGAGGTAAAAGTAACATTATCTTAAATCAGTTCTTTGAATGGTATTAGGTTACATTTCGGGGCGTAGTTCTTCTTCACATTATGCTTAATTTATCCTAGTTTTATGCAACATTATGGCCAAAAGAGGCGGCCAGAATAAAATCACAACTGCCTTCTGACACACAGACTAATTTCACAATAAGATTATTGTCTCAGACGAGACTAAAAAAAGCAATTCTATTCACATTTCTAATTTTTTTTATGTCCTACAGGTGCTAATAGTAGGTGGTGTCGGCTGCAACGAGCGTCTCCAACAGATGATGGAAATCATGTGCACAGAACGCGGGTCCAAGATCTTTGCCACAGACGAGCGGTTCTGCATCGACAACGGCGTCATGATAGCCCATGCGGGCGCGCTTGCATTTGCAGCCGGGAGCAGGATGGATTTCAACGACACCACAATCACGCAGAGATTCAGAACGGACGATGTACTGGTTACTTGGAGAGATGATTAAAGATTGTTGGTAATTTTTTTGTTTACTTTTTGTTCCTACTTACCTGTCAAGTTTATGATGTAACATAGGAACACCCTATATTCTAGAGGGATGGGATGTTTTATACATGAGTGTAGATATATAAAGCAAAATAGTTGTTCCTGATTTACGTCATAGAACATGACTTCTTAGCACACCAAAGCTATACATATATTATAGATAGGTAGGTAGTGAAAAGGTGGAATTACTGTATGTAAAGACAAAAAACGATGTTCTAGTCCAACCATATTATATTTTGTTCATAATAAAGATATCACTGCAAACCAGGGCCATACGCACAACAAATAACATTACAAACGAGACAAAATATGACTATTATTGCATTCAATTACTTTACTAAAAATAAATAAATACCTAGTATTTTTGATGTTTTTGTTGTTTATTTTGCTACTTATTCAATTAAAGGGAACAGAACTGAATTTACATGCCGCCGTACACCGGCCTTTAGAAATGTATGATCGCGATATTAGCGACTACAGCATAGTAAATACAATTTCAATGCAAACACTATTTACAATTAATTATTTTATTTATAATGGACTCACATTAAAAAATCTTAAAACGTAATTCCAGCTAAAACTTAACAAAATATGAATACTAGCATATTGAAATGCCAAACGCCTAGTTTTTTATTCCATACTCTGCATGTAGAATTATACATTTATATCGACTATCTACTATCAAGACTGATTATTCGTCACAATTATTAATATCCCTAAAAGTTCTTTTTCTTTTGAATTGAATACTCTCTTATTTTACAGTGGCACAGAGCTAAAGCAATCTTTACTATGAAATTTTGCAGTGCTAGAGCACTAATGATTTGTTACATTTTTTTTAACAGCTGTAAATTATTTTTGTTTAAATAACAGTCAATTTGTATTACCATCTCCAAGTGAAAATTATATTAATAACTATATATTATGATTTAGTAAATAAATTATATAAACTTTATACAGCACAAATACAACACGTCATACAGAACTGTGTATTATGTACACAGATTATTTTATAATAACTAATGGAGACTTGCATGTCTTGTTGTTGCGTTGATCTTGGCACATGGTATATTTTAAGTAAATAAATTACAGGACAATTGTTATTCCTGCCCTAATTTGATTATTAATAACAAACTAATGACCGAAAAATCAGAGTAAAATATTATTCTCTTTAAAATAGAAATGTATTTACAGTGTACGTACATACATAGGTTTTAAAGAAAGTGCTAAGTAGTGATAGCTGTGAAGATTTATGGGCAGCAAGTGCCATTTTGGAGTCACAATAAGTGCTCAGTACCAATTTACCTAAACATTGGTGAACATGCAAATTCGTCTGACATATATTACATTTGTTATAATGCTGTTGCATATTTGATTTATATAGGTACATAATTAAATCATTCATAACATAAATATTGTGGTATTTATTAACATTTTTGAAGAGCGAGAGAAAATAATAGGTGTTATCTTATAAAATAACAGATAATTACTTTTTAGGCTTAGGGTCACTTGATCTTAGATATTCCACCAAAGATTTCAATGTTGGTTGACGGGGATTAATGTAGGCCTTTTTAGGAAAACATCATAATCCACTCTGGAGAGGATAATAAGCATAAACTTACTTATTTTGTCAAGTCTGTTTACCTATAAATAAATTACTATGTTATCTTTAAAGCCGGGTCTCCCGCACTTGTTTTTATGAAACATTACATTGATTTTATTTCATTTTCATCTGATATGAGAGCTGTATGTAAATAACCTTTCACAATATGATACTATAGGTCTTATTTATCTGTACATTTTGTACTTAGGACACCATCGGCTGAGCTGCGAGCCTGTGGTTCTCAACGCTTTGATTCTCATAAATCAGATCCGTGTAATCCCGTGTAAACAATGATCCATGTTACCTGAAAAGTTAAGAGTAAATATAAATAAATTGGTGGCTTTATAAAGGGAATAATATCATGTTGAGAGGATGGCTGAGCAAAACCATGTTATAGCGAGTTTCCCAATGAGTCACACCTAATCCAGTCACAGTGTGACTCGTTGGGAGTTTTTTTCCCATTGAGTTACACTATTCAACGTTGGGAACATAAATAGTTAAAACAAGTTGCAACGAGTAACAGTTTGACTTAATGGATAAAAAAACAAGACCGCCCACCCTGATACAGATAGGTTAGGTTAATAGGTTTTTTTAATACTACCTAGTAATCGCTATATAAATATTATATAATTTGAGTTGACCGAAACACTTTTTTGAGCCACACTGTTACTCGTTGCAACCTGTTTTTAACTTTTTGTGTTCCCAACATTTTACAGTGTAACTCGATGGGAAAAAAACTCCCAACAAGCCACTCTGGGACCGGATCTGGTGTGACTCGTTGGGAACCCAATAATGCTGCTTTACTAAATTAAATAACACTAAATTGAGTCTACTTGAGTTATTTACACTGGGGTTGGGTTTATTATTGTTCTCCATGTAATTTTTGTTATCATTAGCCTATTAGAAACAGCAGCAAAGATCAAAAAATGTACTAGGAATAGTTATGAACTATATAATACCTGGCCTTGTAACACTAATCATCTTACCAAAAACCCTGCAAATGAAGTCATAAATCCTTCTTTAGTTATCTCCCATATACCGCCATATTCTTCTTCGTCAATATTTTGGAAATTTAACACATAAAAATATATTAGACCAGCATTTACAAGCACAAATCTGAAACAATGGAGTTACACTGTTACAATGACTGACAGGAAAGGGGCTTATTTTACTGCTATTACTAACTGCATCCCACCATTTCACCCGCGTTACATATACAACACCTAACGCTATTTGAAATGTTGGTGTAACTTTTTTATTTATGAACCGATTGACATGAAACAAACACTAAATTAATGTTTAGTGAAGCTTAGCACAATACATTACTTAAACCCACATCTAAATTGGATAAGCCGTTTCTGGGATTAGTGTGCACAAACACACAGACTAAAATTCTAAAAATCATTGTTTTGGTTATTTGCGTTGATAAAGGCCCCAATAATATTGTTTCTCATAAAATTATTATCTTCCATGTATAGAGACAACAATCCGTTACATTTTTATTATATGTATAGATTACAACAGTTTATACTTCCCTACATCTAGTTCATCTACTTATCTAAAACCTAAGACTCGAGACGAAGCTACGATAAACAAATAAGTGGTATAATATTAAATACTTACAGTAAAACACCTATAAACCCTTTGAGCGGTAACAAGCCCCAACCAAGCCCTAAAACAATACCCAAGGCTTGGCGCATCCAGTAAATCACGTCTAGAAACTCATCCTGAAACCAAATCATGTGCCGTTTAACCACTCTCATCGCGATATAATTGAAAAATATAGAAGTCTCGTGATAGTAAAACTAACCTTGTCCGGCCATTCTGCGTTCGATGTTAATGTTTTTTTCCACACAGATTCAATTGCTTTACCTTTAGCGGCAGTATCTGCAGATTTGTTTTTGTTAGACATTATTATTTATCAGCTAGTCTTTTCAATTCATGAATAAATAGATCGAATCAATAAACTGAAAACTTGTAAGAAACGAACACGTCACGTCACACTCTCACTCACACTGACAGACAGAAAGAAAGACAACGACATCATGACACTGACAGACATACCTATTTTGTTTGTTTGTGACATTTGACAAACAAGAAATAAATTGACATTTTAGAGATTCACATCAGATCGACCACAGACTTATAATAGAAACAGATGATAAACACTCTATATTGCATTCCAAGACGGAAAAATATAAAAATAAACTCGTGTAAGTAGACGCATTGGACGGCCTTACCTATGCCTTGGAACCCAAAGAGAATACAAACGCTACGCTAGATTGGAACCGTTGGAGAGGAATAAAGAAAAGACGGTAGAGGTCAGTGAGATAGGCATTGAAAAAGTGCGGTAAAATAAAAAAGTGATAAAGGTCATGGTTTCAGCCTAATAATACACTAGATTTTCTACAAACATTTTACAAAGACAAACCATTCATACCCGATTTACCTATTGGATGTTGCACATTGGATATACATTTTTATTTTTTTCCTGATCGGCCTTATCCCTCCCGACAGGCATCTGCGGATTGTCCACTCATTACCGGACACCCTGTAGACTCTAAAAAGAACTATGCATAAGAAAAACCAAACAGCATAAACTCTCATCACATTTATTCCACTTAAAATGCATTCAATGTGATTACAAAAGCAGACAAACATTCACAATATTACTTACTGAATAACAAAACAAGATGTTAACCTGGTGAACCTTTTGATCACACATTACATGTTTAAAATAATGGTCCATGTTCATAAATATAATCCTCTCTAGTCTTGATTCGCAGAAGCCTCTCCGCTTCCATGTTTTTGGTTATGTCCCAGCATTCCTTGTTGAGCGTGTCGTGACCCCTGGAGAGACTCACGAGCCGCGCAAGAACCAGCAAGCGGTGCAAGTCGTCCCCGGTCACTGGGTTCTTTGGGTCGAGTTTGCTGCGCATCTCTATGAAGTCTTCTTCGACAAACTGTAAAGGAACATTACAATGTTAATGCGACTATTAACCTTTTTACTGAACGATACTGAATCATGACTTTGAATATGTAAATAATAGATTTGTCTTCTTGACCACGAAAATTGCTTTACATAATGCTATAACTTTCCTATTGTGAAAATATGAAATAATACAATACTTGACACTGGCTAAATGCACAAACCGTGCGAATCCATAACTAAAACAAAAAAAATCTTAGCAATCCGCGTGCGGCCGACAAAATAACTATTCTAACACCTACTTGTTTAAATGTAAGCAATTTTTTGTTTCTAATTTAAGCCAATCAAGCAAATACCTCTATGTAGGTCAGTGTTTGGAGGGCATAATCGCAGTCCCAGTTATCGTCTGATAGCATTGTTAATGTATGTCAGCTGTCAGAGGGCCTTGGGCTGTCTGATAAACTATTGCACTAGAGAACACAACACGAGATCAATCAATCAATCCAGCATTGCAGTAACTAAGTAATAAGAAACATTATATAATATTATGTGCATTGTATACCTTTAAATCTTCACTAATTGTGTACTTCACAAGCTTGACATGCGTTAGATATCTCCTAATGAGGTTCATGATGTCTTCCTTCAGATAGTATGTCGCAGCCTCCACTATAGCTTCGACTATATCGAGAGAGGACTTTTCTGGCCTCAAAGGGACTTGGTAGTCACACTGGAACATACAAAATTCAAAAATCCTGTGACTTCAAAATACAGGTTAATTCAACCCAGAATAAAGAGTCAATTACTATTACAAACTTACCGGTAACATACTCCTGCCTTCGGACAATATTAGCACCGATATGTCCGTCTCGAAATCCATCTTGTAGTATTCAAAGTCATACTCTACTTTCTGACTCTGTATCAGTGTCCCCAAAGACTTTAGATTAGACACCCCAGGCCCGTCTATCTGTCCTTGTGCTAGTTTAGTCTCGTCTACAATTAGATTTGTGTGCTTGCTTAGTTGGAGAATGCCGCTTGTAAGCCGGTTGCAGGTGTAGTCTTTCCTGTAATGACGGTAGAAGGAAACCGTTGAGGACTAGACGGTACTTTAAATGTAATTCCATTCCTATTAGGAATTACACTTTGGGCTCCACAGATAGGTGTACTGTAGTAATGTTTAACTACAACTTACTTTGGTTGGAAATTTAGTGTTTTTATGTTCTCAATGGTCAGTGGTAAGTAATAGCTTTTGTTGGCAAACTGCTTGATGATGTCGTACAACTGTTTGCCATATTCAGGGTACTTCTGTATCGGCAAATCGCAGAGGTTAACACAACATTGGCCTAAAGTAAGCACCTCTTGGCGTTGGTGACTGTGGAAAAATACATTTCTTTAGTAAGCAGTAAATTTCAGTAAAAAGAAATGAGATATTAAATTCTATGGCAGATTACATACAACCATAGAGCAAACAGACCAGCTATATACAAGCTATGTTTTATGTAGGAGTGTGTACTTACACACAAGCAATGAGATTGCAAATTAAGTATTCTGCGGCTAATGCATCTCCCAGTAATATCTCAGTAAGGGCCTTCAGAAGATGTTTTCTGGCTAAACTGGCTTCTTGTAACACTGCTCCTATAACCACAAAATATAAATTTTTCATTAAAAAAAAATGTTTCTACAAATAAAAGTTTTTTTTCTCATGTGGTATGGATATAATTAAAACATTGAACATTTTCTCTCAGCCACCCAAGGTGTATTATGGCCTAATCACAATGATGATGATATTGATAAAATTGATTATCATAGAATAAATAAAGATTACTATATATACCTTGATCAAACCCATCCTTAACCAGTGGATTACAATGCTTCAAGATCTTCACGTACACTGCATGCACCCTCGGCACCAGACTAGGTGGTGGGTTGTGAGTGACAGCCTCCAAATCCGTCTGATCTTCGGCCTCTATCAGAGCATTCTTCTCTGGCTGAAACTCGCCAGAGAGGGCCGGGTCTACCGATAAGAATCCGACCACTTCTACCATCTCGTTTAGCTTGAGTTTATCATTTTCATCGTAAATCTGTGAAGGTTTAGAAGTATAACTTTAGTAACCAATAGACATTTTCTTGAATTTTTACATTGAGGTTTTACGTGCCTGTCACTTTCAATGACAATAACATGGTTACAGCAAGCTGATCTGATGGAGGCAGAAAGTATACATGTTAAGTTTAAAATGTGTCCCCTACCACCCTTCATTGACCCCCTCCCTCGGCTTTACTTTCCCTGTGACATACTTTATGGAGGATCCCTTAAGTAGATCTTATATTATGATGTATAAGATGAGAGATCTATGTGCAGATTATTCATAATTGAAATGGTATATATAATATTATAAACGAAATCTTACCTTTACAATACAAGACTGGCTTTCCACATCTGGCAATGGGAAATTCAGTAAATGCTCTCTTGATACTACATTGGCAACTACACCAACGTTTTCAACGGGTTTCCGCTCTTCATTAACCCCATTCTCAACCACTTCCATGGCGTCTGAATCTGCAATGGCTTCGTCAAAGCTCCGTTTTAATTTCAGAGAAGCGTTTAATCGTTTTGAGGTATTAGGTTGATCTTCTAGACGCTTTATACGGTTGCAGGTGTCTTCTAGCTTTTTCGCCCAGGTGCTGAGGCCAGGAATGGAAACGACCACCATCGTCTGCCGCTGACCACTGATAAGGTTTTCAGAGTAGTTAATTTTTTCATGTTCCTGAAAAGTAACATGTAGCATTGTTTGATGGGAGTTGTGTTTTATTCAGGAACCTTAATAACATAGGTATAGAAATTAAATTATACCTGCTTCAACAGGTAAGTCTTACCAAGATATTGGCAGTATCTTTGTACTTTCCCGATTTGTTTTTTATCTCATTAGTTGCTGTGTTCAACACCTCAAATGTGTCGAAATAAAACTCAGGGTTGTGCATGTCTTGGATCATCCCTCGGAACCGCACTAGAGTGTTGTCAGGGAGGTTGTGCGATGCATTTGAGTTTATTAACGGTATCTGAAACAAAGATATTCAAAATTAGGTACATATTTTGATATTAGTTTGTGCGCGAATTATAACTGTTTAAATTCTAGTTTACATGGATTCAGTTCGCGAAACTTTAACAGATACCTATTCAATTAAATTAGGTGCGTACCTACTTAACCTATCAGACTATCCAACTTCATATTAATCCAAGTTTGTGTGTCCGAGTCCGTCCGTATGTCCTCTCTTCACACCGCAATGGCTAAACAGATTTTAATGAAATTTACTGTAATAGCTATTTCAGGTCTGGTATAGAAAATAGGATGGTTTATCGAGATAAAATTAATAATGTAGTCTACGCGGACGAAGTCGCGGGTACCAGCTAGTGTTAGATATAGGATTTTAGAAGACAATAAGGTTACATAGAGGTCAAATTATTGTAATTGTAGCTTTACTGTTATACCTGATACCAATTCGGCAGTTTTAGAAGCCTTTCCTTCCATACTTTCTCGTTAGCACTCCACAAATCAGGTGTAACCGTCTCGAAATCAATCATAGGGTCGAGCATTTTATGTAGGTAAGTTCTACTAGTTGTTTTCTACACAAAAATGACTTTAGGAGTTGGACAACCTAGGTATGTTATGTTTGAATGCTACTAAATGCTACTAATGATAGGTTCAGCAAACTTATCAAACTTTTAAACTTTTATCGCCAAACATTACAATACATAACGTAGAAGTAAATGGCACTATCCTTTTTTTATTTTATTCGATGGCGCGAATTGCAATTTTGGTTATTTTATTTTGCCCGTTTTTTTTGCCGAATCGAGCACAGAGAAAATAAAATAAATATCACAGATTATACTACTTAGATACTATGAACGAATTTACTGCATTTCGTTCTTTTCTTGCATTCATTTTGTTTCGTATTCGTTCATTCCTTCCACAGGTGCGTGAGGGATCACATAATCTTAGAAGTAAAACTAAAAATTATTAGATGGAAGAATCCGATTCACCCGGATTCGATCGATTTTATTTGGTACCTACCTAAAAAGGTACCTATCGCCCCATCGCACGATTTATCTAGCTAAGCTAGTCGTGTCAAGCGTTCAAATCATTATTCAAGCAAGGGTTAATAGTAGATTATTTATAATCTGTAATTAGTACATAAGCGCTAACTATTTTCTGTGCTCGCTCAGATTTACTCACTCTTTATTAGGTACATTTTTTTATAGTCTATGACTTGCGGTGGCTTGGTTTGGGATTTAGGGATTTCTCGATTTTGTGTATTTTTCACAAATTCTGTAAAATAATTGATATTTTTGCAAGCCTAACAATAATCTTATCCCACTTTCCAAAGTATTGGGGAAATAATTGTCCAAATTTTTTTGGAAATACAAGTTTAGTGTATTCGTCAAACTAAAAGCAAAACCATCAAAATGAGTAAGTATTTGCACGTTTTATTTGTTCTTTGATTTGCATACAATCATCGATCTGTTTTTTTTGGGAATACCTAATCAGTAAAATATCAAAATCAAATATTGGTAACCTCAAATTAAGTCATTCATATTTTTAGGTTATGGCGGTATCAACAACTAAAAAATGGCAGTTCTGTTTGTATGTCTGTTCGTTCATGCATACTGACTTATAAATAATATAAATTAGTACCTATGGATTATCTTTACAAGGTACTGGTTTACATTCGTCACCTGAGACGTCAATCAACCATCAACCGAGTTCCCCCCTATCACCTTTCATCAATTTTTAGAAATAATAATTGAAGTGTTAGACCCCCAACCAAAAAAAAAGCAGTAAATTTATTTAAGTTCAGTCGATCAGTAGGTACCTACCTACTACATTTAAAAACTAAACTTTCTTTTTTTCTTTCAGCAATGGATATTCGCCCCAACCACACAATCTACATCAACAATTTGAATGAAAAAATAAAAAAAGATGAACTCAAAAAGTCTCTCTATGCCATCTTCTCACAATTCGGACAAATATTGGACATTGTCGCATTGAAAACATTGAAAATGCGAGGCCAAGCATTTGTCATATTCAAAGAGATCTCCAGTGCTACCGTTGCTTTGAGAAGTATGCAAGGATTTCCATTCTATGATAAACCAATGGTGAGTTTGTATACCTCAATATATTTTTTAAATTCCTGTATTTGGTATCTAAACAAGTAATACAATCACATTCACATATCCCGAGGAATCAACAACTATGAAAAAACATGGCCATACAACCATCCAGACTCAGAGCATCTCTATTTCGTAAATAGTTGAAACCAAACACTTAAACATCCACTTTTGGGCTTCACAATATACCCTACAGACTTTCAATACAAAATTAAATAACCTTAGAAATGTTTTACAGAGAATTCAGTATTCCAAAACTGACAGCGATGTTATTGCTAAAAGCAAGGGTACCTTCCAAGAGAGGCCTAAACGCCCCAAGCTACCCAAAGGCTTGGAAGACATCAAGAAAAAGAAGAACAAGGATGCCAACCGCGCTGGCGCTGTTCATGGCATGGGAACTCCAGGTCTACTCAACAATGTCAATGTGGAGCAACCTCCTAACCAGATTCTGTTCTTGACCAATTTACCTGATGAAACCTCTGAAATGATGTTGTCCATGTTATTCAACCAGTAAGTTTGCATTTTATTGAAAGCTACCATTATAGAAGCAACAATTTGGTACTGGTAACATTGCCAATGATGCCATGTTATTTTATTTTTACCTAGGTACTTGCAAAATGTAAATCAACTAATGGAAGGAAGAGTTCTGGCGGGAAAATGAAAATGTGTCGTTGATTTTGGATGTTTTTCTCTAAATTGTGTAATATTATGTTTGCGCGTAGACCTGCATGAGTGTGGGCAGATGACGTTTCCACGACTTTGTTGAATAGACACGTTGATGGCAGGCCCGGCTATTTTGATTTTAATTCATTAATAAAAAAAGAAATATTGTTTTAATATTGGCACTACTTACGCATATTTCCTAAAACAACATAGTGCATATTAATTAACAATGTATTTTATTTTACAGATTCCCTGGCTTTAAAGAGGTACGTCTAGTACCAAACAGACACGACATCGCGTTCGTGGAGTTCGCAAACGAAATGCAGTCTGCGGCGGCGAAGGAAGCATTACAAGGGTTCAAGATCACACCGACGCATGCAATGAAGATAACATTCGCCAAAAAATAGTGCTGTACAAACATTTACAATTATATTTTAAGTTAAAATAAAGCATAAGACTTTGAGAACTGTTTTAAGCATTGCACTTCGCTGGAACAGCTCTCTACCCGCTGTGATATTAGCTAAGCTCCGCTTAAAATATTTTTTATTTTCCTGTTCAACACCCATTTATAAACTGTTGCGTCTTTAGGTCTGGCTGGAATAACATTGGATAGTGGATACTTACTACGATCGTAACTACGATCTTAATACGTCACTACGATCACAGTTTTTTTTGTTTTAGTAATGGCTTCGCACGGTTTGTGCATATAGCCAGTGTCAAGTATTTTATTGTAATAAATATTACTTAATTTCACATTAAGAAAGTCACAGCAATATAGCAATCGTGGTCAAGTAGTCAAGTCAATTATTTACAGCGTTAATGTCACGATTCAGTAAAGTAGTGGATGCTTTACTGAATCTTCCTGGGAGTTTTGGAAAAAATGCGAAATGACACGTTTTTTGAGTTTATATCATTCGCCCACACTCGTGCACGTTAACGAACACTTAATGATTAATATTCCACCAATATTACACATTAACACTCGAAGAAACACAAGTTTGAGAAAATAATACAAAACCAACAACGTCTCACTATCGGATTCCCGCCAAAACTCCACGATCACAGTTCTATCACTATTTATATATTTTTTTTTTTGTTTTAGTTATGGCTTCGCACGGGTTGTGCATATAGCCAGTGTCAAGTATTTTATTTTAAGTATTTCTTAATTTCACATTAAAAAGACACAGCAATGTTATAGCAATCGTGGTCAAGTAGTCAAGTCAATTATTTACATCGTCAAAGTCACGATTCAGTAAAGTAGTGGATGCTTTACTGAAACTTCCTGGGAGTTTTGGTAAAAATGCGAAATGACACGTTTTTTGAGTTTATATCATTCGCCTACACTCGTGCACGTTAACGAACACTTAATGGTTAATATTCCACCAATATTACACATTAACACTCGAGGAAACACAAGTTTGAGCTAATAATATAAAACCAACAACGTCTCACTATCGGATTCCCGCCAAAACTCACTATTTATATTATATATTATTTACCAGCTGACCCGACAGACGTCCTGTCATTGTCTATGGCAAAAAGCTTCCTCTCCTTCTATCTCTCTCCCTCTATATCTAAGTCTTTCCCTCGCACTCTATCTCTCTTCCTCTCTCTTGTCTCTCTCCCTGCCCCAGCTGTCAGACTGAGTGACAGGTATTGGCAACTATACCACCCGATTTTATCAGATATATTTTTCCCAGTTTCAAAAATTTTCCCGTTGTAATGGGATAAATAGTATCCTATAGGAGAAGGCTCCTGGTTCTCAGCTACCCTTCTACCAATTTTCAGCCTTATCGGTTCAGCCGTTCTTGAGTTTTGTTACAACTTTCTTTTATTAATATAGATATATTTTTTATATATTTTTGTCTAGGATCACAGGCTAATTGGAGATAGATATAGTAACTTGTATTTTCGAATATACAGGGCGGGAAAAACGAACTGGGCATTATATAAAGGTATCTGAGTAAGTTGGTCAAGGAAGATGTATTTTTTGTAGAATGTATGCAAAGTAGTAGAAAATATATTATCGATATGGCAATATAAAAATAACATAACACTAGCAAATTACAAAAAGGAGTTTTGGCGGGAATCCGATAGTGAGACGTTGTTGGTTTTGTATTATTTTCTCAAACTTGTGTTTCTTCGAGTGTTAATGTGTAATATTGGTGGAATATTAATCATTAAGTGTTCGTTAACGTGCACGAGTGTGGGCGAATTATATAGACTTAAAAAGCGTGTCATTTCGAATTTTTTCCAAAACTCCCAGGAAGATTCAGTAAAACATCTACTACTTTACTGAATCGTGACTTTGACGATGTAAATAATTGACTTGACTACTTGACCACGATTGCTATACTATTGCTGTGACTTTCTTAATGTGAAATTAAGAAATACCTAAAATAAAATACTTGACACTGGCTATATGCACAAGCCGTGCGAAGCCATACCTAAAACAAAAACAAAATTACAAAAAACTCATGTTTTGTCCGTCCGGTCCTGACAGAACGAAACACAAAATATAAATTACACGTGAAAGATAAAGAGGTGAAGCGAGCTCTCATTGTTGAATTTACTTGTATTTATTTTAGCCGAGCTAAACATTATTTTTGGTGATTGCGAAATTGACAGGCATTAGAGTAAAACTGTCACTAAAATTCCTGATGCAAATGAAATCAAATATTTTTCTAAATAATTCGGGTTAATCGTTTATTTTCATCGTTTGCTCTGTTTGGTCGGATAAACGGAAGTGGGGAGTATATTATTCAGTGTTGAATTAGGTGTCTATTGCTATTTGCTATCAAAGCGACGATTTTGGTGTAAAAACATGGAAGATATATTTCAGTGGTGTAGAGAAGGAAATGCCTTACAAGTGCGGGTTTGGCTGGATGATACTGAACATGACATGAACCAGGGGTAAGAGAAGTATATTTACTTCAGAAATAATAACTAATTTTCCTTATTGAAGCGCCAGGTGTTCCCTAAAAGGTATGGGTAAAGTCACGCCCACAATGTAGTCATGGCCTAGTATAATGCGTCAGCTATGGTCAAATAACGCGATGCTAGAACTACTGAGATCATACAGACTGCTAACAATGCGATCAATTCATAGCCAACTTTGGTGCATTATTAGCTAGTAATATGTCTCGAACTCAGAGCAACTTGTACCAATATCCCATCTATATTCTAGATAGAAGTTCTTAAACTTTCGCGAACAGGAAACATATTAACTAGCTAAAAACGGGTCTAATTCGAGGTATGTCAAAATTATATATTTTGATATTTGTTTGTGCGCGAATTAGACCCGTTTTTAGCTAGTTAATATATATTCTAGATTCTGTGCTGTACTAAGCATATGAATAATTAAGTATTAACCACATTTTGTACAGGCAGTAAAACTTGCATCTAGTCCCACATTGCAGTTTGGAAATATTGGGATAGAGGAATTTTTAATGTGGGACCTTATAACTAGTAATTAAGTGTTCAATCTAGAATTAACCCAAACTCCACATAAGCTTGAACATAAATAAACATCTGCATGCATGATGTCTGTCTGTTTCGATTTAAGTAAACATCAATAGTACATTACGATACTAGCTGTCTAAGTAGTATATTAATACACGGCGGCGTGAAGTTAGCGCCCGAGCGAAGCGAGGGTGCTAACCGCCGTGTAATTAATAGACGTACTTGCGCAGCGAGTATCGTATACTATTTTATAGCACGTGCGACATAAACCCGCTATCTATTTAATTTATTTAAAAAGAAAATTCTAATTAATGCAATGAAAAGATGTTCATTTGACTCTTAGTAATAAACACACAAATTTTAAAGTGGGTAGGTTGGCATTCCACCAGTAGAGAACGGGAAAACACAATTTCACACCTACCCGTATCACTTCTAGATTTGTTTTTTTTTAAGTAATTAGTGTTTTTGGATGCATATTTATTGTTCGTGGATTGCTTAATGTGATATTGTTTCAGATTTAATAATGTTCAGTTTAAATAATAGTCAAACGGGTTTCAACTAAAAACAGTGAAAAATATCAATATTGTAGCGCTTCATTTTGTAATAGAATCTTTATTGTTACACGTGAATACCTACTTAATATAGGAATCTGTGATTGATCTGGTTTGTGCATAAATGTATTCACTATGAGACTTTATTATATAATATTAGATATGTTGTATAATAATTGAAAGTGTGTGTATTCAGTGAAAATAGTTCATGTGGCGGTTACATTTTATGTAATCAATAAGAAAACGCAACATTTCTAAATCAAGTAAGTATTGTTATGTTTCGATAATTATATAATCGGATATGAAATTTTATAACAAAAGTACAGTGTACGGTTAATATCGCTAATTTAGGTATAGCGTTTTCACGTAATAAGTTATATTATCCGACGAAGACCAAAATGAAAACATGCAGAAATATGGTGCCAAAGACATTGGCGTTTCGGTCCCACACTGTCATATGTTCAAAGTTCATAATTGTATCTGTTAGTTATTGCGAGGGTACATTTCTGCTTTATTAATCAATAAGGTTGATTATGTGGGTAGCGAGGAAAACTTTGACACATTCTCACTTCTCTGTACTGGCTACCTAGCCGAATACACGATTCATATTACATAATGTGTTTCATTAACTTTAGGACTTAATAGTGGCGACGTTTGGTAAAAAGTGTTAAAAATGGACGGTAAAGCAGTGAAATTTGACGAGTTCAACCCGCGAACGGACAATTGGGACATTTATCTCGATCGGTTAAAATTTTGTTTCGAGGCAAATGGCGTCGTGCTGGATGCCGCCAAACGAGCTAATTTCTTCACAGTATGTGGATCGCGAGTGTACGAAACTTTACTCGCATTAATCACGCCAAAGCGAGCCAGTGATGTGAACTTTGACGAAATACAAACAATCCTTACGAAACATTTTAGTCCAAAACCGAACGAAATATCAGTGTCGTTTCAGTTTTACAAACGGGATCAAAGGCGCGATGAATCCGCGTCGGACTATATAGCACAGCTTCGAAAACTAAGTGCCGGCTGTAGTTTTGTGGACTTAGAGCGAATGTTACGTGACAGACTAGTTTGCGGTATGCGGGATGATAAACTTCAGTACGAACTATTGAAACGTGACAATTTATCGTATCAGTGTGTGGTGGACGCTATGTTGTCGGCGGAGAGCGCGGGCCGCGACGTCCGTATGATCCAGGACGCTACAACAGGTGCCGGCGTCTCACAGCCGTTCTTGTCGCCGCCGGACACTCCGCACGCCGCCGTTGAGCCGATGGACATTAATGCGGTTCAATCGAAGAGCATCGTTCGTTTGTGCTATCGTTGCGGCGACCGTCATGCGGGGGAATGTCGTTTTGTGAACACAGTATGTCGGTATTGCAAGAAAAAGGGTCACTTAGAAAAAATATGTTTGAGCAAGAAGAGAAATGCTAATGCTAACAAAGACGTGAATTTCGCTGCTGAACCGGGAGATCATTTAAACGGGGTTTACTGTGTACAGAGCACCAGCCGCGTACCGGCCTACGAAGTGGCGGTGTCGCTGGCGGGCGTGCCGGTCCGCATGCAGGTGGACACGGGCGCTAGTTTCTCCATCATCAACGAGCACACGTGGCAGGCGCTGCGCGGCCGACTGCCGCGCGGGGCGCTGCGCCCCGCCGGGGTAACACTGCGCACCTGGACCGAGACTCCCGTTCGACTCCTGGGACAGGTTTCGTTGCCAGTGCAATACAACACTGTCGTGCGCGACCTTGGCGTCATCGTTGCTAAAGGAAACGGGCCGAATCTTCTAGGCCGTGATTGGTTCACACCGCTCAAGATAACTATGAATATTAATTTAGTTTCGAACAAAATAGGTAATCTCGAGATCGATCAACTGATGACTAATCACAGGGATGTATTCCAAGATGGACTCGGTACGTACCGGGGGCAACCTGTAGCGATACATCTTAAAGCAGGCGCGACACCAAAATTTTTGAAGGCTAGACCTGTTCCATATGCCATCAAAGAAAGACTAGAAGAAGAGATAGACCGACTACAACGTGAAGGAGTACTACGACCGACTTCTTACTCGGAGTGGGCGACGCCTGTGGTGCCGATAGTGAAGAAATCGGGGGAAATCAGATTGTGCGGCGACTACCGCAGTACAGTCAACGAAGCGACTGAATCGGATACCTATCCTATGCCGACGGCGAATGAAGTTTTCGCTACCGTCGCCGGAGGCAAATTCTTCTCGACATTGGACTTGGACCGTGCTTATACGCAAGTAATTGTCAATGACGACACGGCAAAGCTGTTAACTTTGAACACCTGCAAGGGCCTGTACACCGTGCACCGATTGGCATTTGGAGTTAAGGCTTGCCCGGGTATATTTCAGCGTTTAATGACATCCCTGCTTGCTGGTATCCCGGGAATAGCTGTCCTGATCGACGACATTATTGTGAGCGGGCGCACGATGCAAGAAATGCAGGAAAGATTAGACGTAGTTCTGGGACGCATTGGTAGAGCTGGACTTCGCCTTAATAAGAACAAATGCAGATTCGCTAAAGAAAAGGTAGAATTTCTTGGTTTTGTCATCGACGCAGAGGGCATTCACCCCGCACCAAGTAAAGTGGAAGCGATTGCGAACACTCCCGAGCCCAAGAACAAGCAGGAACTACAAGCATTTCTTGGTTTATACAACTTTTACGAAAGATTCGTACCGCACAAAGCGACAATACTAGAGCCACTACACAGGCTATTGGAGAAATCACAAACGTGGAAGTGGACAGAACGTGAACAACTTGCGTTCGACACCGCGAAGCGTCTCATTACGTTTGACTTAACGCTGGTACACTATGACTTACGGAAGCCACTAGTACTTACGTGCGACAGCTCTGAATACGGTGTTGGTGCAGTGCTGTCTCATGACACTCACGATGGACACGAACGTCCTATAGCTATGGCGTCAAGGACACTACACACACATGAACGACGTTATTCGCAACTGGATAAGGAGGCCACATCGATTATGTTTGGTATCACCAAGTTCCATAATTACCTTATGGGCAGACATTTCCGTATAGTAACTGACCACAAACCGTTACTTGGCATATTTGATCCGAAAAAGCCTATGCCTAATATGCTGTCACCGCGATTAACTAGAATCGCTATCGCTTTAACATCTCACTGCTACGACATAGCTTACAAACCGGGACCGCAAATTGGCTTTGCGGACAGTCTAAGTCGCTGGCCACAACCAGTTCCAGAAGAGCCTGAACAACAACTCAGTGAAATCTTGTTGATGGCTGAAACACCGCAGGACTTCCCTTACGATGTTGAACATATAGCATCCGAAACGAAGCGTGATAACATATTAGCACGAGTCATATACTACATACAACGCGGTTGGCCCGCTAAAGTAACTGATAATGACCTACGACCATTTTGGTTGAATCGTTTGGAATTGTCGCTGCAGGGCGACTGCATACTGTTGGGCTGTCGAGTAGTAGTGCCGAATTCACTTCGCCAGGCGGTGTTGAGAATGCTACATAGAACACATTCGGGAATAGTTCACACTAAGGCGCTGGCCAGGAGCTATGTATGGTGGCCACACCTCAATGAAGACATCGAATCGCTAGTGGGCACTTGCACTAAATGTCTGGCGCATCGACACATGCCACCGAAGACTACCCATGAATGGATTACGCCAACGAGACCCTGGTCAAGGATCCATATAGATTTCGCCGGACCGTTCTACAATAGATACTTCTTGATTATTGTGGACGCATATTCCCGTTGGCCTGAATTATTTATGGTGAACAATACCACTTCGGCCACAGTTATTAAGCACTTGAGAACATTGTTCGCTACACATGGGCTGTGTGAGGTGGTGGTGTCTGACAATGGCACATGTTTCGTGTCTAACGAAACAGAGCAGTTCTTCCATGCAAATAATATCCGTCATGTGACTACAGCACCATATCACCCAGCTACCAACGGATTGGCAGAACGAATGGTACAGACTATCAAAGACAAACTGCGAAAAATGGACGATCTAGCATGGGACATCAGAATTCCTAATTTGCTACTGGGACTCCGTGTCACACCATGCTCTACAACAAATAAGACACCGGCTGAATTATTGATGAACAGACGCCTACGTACATTACTGGACACTATACACCCGGACAATCTGCAACATAAAAGGACTGAGAAACAGATAAACAATAACTGTGAGAAAAATTCTAGAGAGACAAGCGTTGGTCAGAATGTTATGTATCGGAATTATAGTACAGTGGGGCCAAGATGGTTACCAGGCAGAGTATTCGGTAAACATGGCCCTTCAAGCTACAGGATTGAAACAGAAAATGGTGTCATCATTAACCGTCACATCAACCAACTAATAAAAAAGACATGTGCAGAGTCCAGGCTCAAGGAGGGAGAGATAATAGTAACAGATCCAGTGACAGACGAGCTAGTGCAGTCAGAGAGTATAGTCACAAATGCTGAGGTGCATATGCCAGAGAGTCAAGAATCTGATATAATCATTGAGATTCCAGATGCTGATAAATGGGCAGATATGTTAGGGATACCACCGGAAATGCCTTTATCCGCACCAGGAAAAATTAAACATAAGTTAGATATGCATTCTAAAACTCCATATGAAAGACAGAAGGATAACCTGTATTTGTCCTAGTGGCATTGTTATATTATGATTGTATTATCGGATCAGTTAGATTAATTTCTGTTACACTTGTTATATTAATGTATTTTAGTTTGTTGTTATATCATACTTAAGGGGGAGGTATGTCATATGTTCAAAGTTCATAATTGTATCTGTTAGTTATTGCGAGGGTACATTTCTGCTTTATTAATCAATAAGGTTGATTATGTGGGTAGCGAGGAAAACTTTGACACATTCTCACTTCTCTGTACTGGCTACCTAGCCGAATACACGATTCATATTACATAATGTGTTTCATTAACTTTAGGACTTAATACACACGTTACAAGTCATACGTATCTTCTCTTGCTTACTATGAGTTTGTGAGTGGTGTAAAAATGTATGACTGATTAGCTTTGGTTCAGTACTACGCTCGCAACGATGGGTATATTATTAAACGGTGTGAAGTTAGTGAACATCAGGCCGTTTAAAAATGTGCTACTTTGAACAGCGCAAAGCGTGACCTAAGTGCGGGTTTAGGTCGCACGGTGCTATAAAATTATTTATTGAACAATTTTATCAATACTAGGGTAGATTGGTCCATATTGTCCATGTAACAATTAAATTAAACATCTATTGGGTATGTCATTGGTTACTCAAAGGGGTTCTCAAGTATTGAGTGAAATGAAGAAATGTGACAACCATGATTGTCCATGATGATACCTTGTTACTTTCTTCTTTTCATCATCATTTTATTTTACTTCTAGTAGGTATTTTGTATTCTACCTAACTCATTTAAAAATCTGCATCACCATTACATATATGTAAAAAAAAACATAACTGATTTTAGTAGGTACTGCACTAGGTATATAGTACTATGTATTACCTTATTATTTTCCGGTACAAAACAATCACTAATCAATTAATTAATGCAAAAGTTTCCTCTTAGGGGGTTTTTGGTTAAACAGGATGGTGAATGAATAATGAATTATTCATTAAATTTGTTTATAGACAAGCAGCATTTGTGCTGATATATTTGTTTTATCACAATATTATTTATGTCAATAATAATTTAAGGTAACATATCTGTTTGTGATACCTTTTATAAAATAGGGTACTTTTCCAAAAACCAACCCCCTAAAAGGTTGAAATTGTGTAGCAGCTAATTTCTTGGTGAGCAGAATAGTGACATGTTCATAAAGACACATCATAATACATTCACTTTTGTAACAATCATTCATTACCTAGTTTATCTTTAAAGAGAATTACTGAGTTGGCAGAAACATCATTATCTAGGAAGGAGTATAATCCAATCATGACCACTCGTTTACTGAAGAAGTGGTGCACCATTATCTGCAAACCAAAAAGAAACCGACTTACAATGTGTAACAAATGTTTTAATCTTATTACAGAGACGACCATGGCTTCAGTCCACTCCACTGGGCATGCAAAGAGGGTCACCTCAAAATAGTGGAGATGCTAATCAGACGCGGTGCCCGGGTAAACGTCACCAACATGGGTGATGACACTCCGCTGCATTTGGCCGCTGCACACGGGCACAGGCCCATTGTACAATTGGTAAGCTCACTGAGGGTTTTTGGAACTCTTATTAACTTAGACAAGAAGTGAAAGGTCAAAGTCTAAAATGTTAAATAACTTTGACGGGAGGTTAAATGTGTTGCTGCTGCTGTCATATGCTTAGTGCTTTGACTGACCAATAAGTATGATTGTTGTCTCTATCTGGCACTGAAGAAATGACAAAGACAACAACACACTTATTGGTTGGTCAAATTTAACTAGGGACTCGGAGACCAGGTATTACTTAACATTTCTCATTTCAGCTACTACAAAATAGAGTAGATGTTAACTTCACAAACGAGCATGGCAACTCTCCACTTCACTATGCTTGCTTCTGGGGATACAGCGCCATCGCTGAGGAGTTAGTCATGGTCGGTGCGCTCGTGTCACTCGCCAATAAGGATGGAGACACGCCCCTGGACAAGACTAGAGGCCAGCTGGTTCAGAGGTAAGCGGCTGAGAATATTTGCAGGTGGTCGTGAAATGAACCTCATTAACAAACGAACCCTAAAACATAAATAGCATATGATATGACCAATAACATTGAACTCGTCACCTGCAGACTGCACGAGCTGGCTGTCAACCAAGGCCAGGACCTGAAGAAGATCCAGTTCAAGGACCAGTCCTGGCTGGGGCTGAAGACGCGCAGCCGCGACGCCACCCTCTCCCGGCACAAGGGCATCAATATCAACGAGCTCGCCCTGCACACAAGGATCGCTGTCACTCCATCTGGTATGTGGTGGTGGACATCATCCCTATCTATCATCACACCGTCATCATTGATCCATATCTGGACAGAGTGGACACTCTTGGGCACGAATCTCACCTTACTTCCTTGTGGTCATAATTTACCACGGAGCCCATAGTGAGCCACAACTAGTCAAAGTCAAATCATTTATTGTAAATAGGCAATAAAATCGCACTTTTACAAGTCAAACACTTCAATCTAATAAACAAATTAAACCATAAAAGAAAACAAACTATAATTAATTGATTATGGTTTGAGTTTGAAAAAGGATGTTTCCCTTTCAACACTGGTCCAGGATTGAATCTCGGACAGGAAAAGGAAACTCCGATGACTCTACCAGTGCTTCAGAATACACCCGTTAGAGAAGACAGCACCAAGAAACTCTACGGGGATGTCATATTTTTTTCTCATAATGTATAATTTTCATTTATTTATTTATTTTTCAATCATAATAATTTACATTGGCTTAAATATGACCATCAATATAAAAATTTCAAAACATATTAATAAAATACACGTTAATTATTACTACCATGGAGCTGGGGGCATTGAGGCCATGCATTTTTATCTTTAATATATCTTTATTTTATAGTCATTAACAGTGTAATATGCTTTCTTTATGAGATTAGCCTTAATAAAAGTTTTAAATCTTTGCATGGATAATTGATCAATACCCTCTGGCAACTTATTATAAAAGCGTATACAGTTCCCCATAAATGAACCACTAACCTTCTGCAACCGAAATCTTGGTACATTGAGTTTATTTTTATTTCTAGTGTTGAAATTATGTACGTCACAATTTTTAGCAAACTTGTTAATATTTTTATGAACATACAATAAGTTTTCATACATATATTGGCAAGCCACTGTAAGAACATTGATGTGTTTAAATCGTTCCCGGAGAGAATCGCGGGTTTTCATATTATATATTGACCGAATTGCTCTTTTCTGTAGCACGAACACAGATTGGATATCCGCGGCTTTGCCCCACAACATAATGCCATATGACATAACGCTATGAAAGTAACTAAAATATACTAATCTTGCAGTGGCTTCATCAGTAAATTGTCTGATTTTACGTACAGCAAAAGCTGCAGAGCTCAATCTTCCAGTTAAAGATGATATGTGAGGACCCCACTGTAATCTAGAATCTAAATTAAGAGGGCACCGAGTAAAAAAAGCCGAAACGGCAGTTACGGTTTTGGGCGATATTATCTATTTTATAAGTGAAATGAACAGAAAAAACTTACTATTTAACGTTACAGTGAATGTATCTACAGATTGACGGAGCCATTAACGAAGATAATGTTTAGTTTATTAAAAAAAACAATGTAAAGTTGAGCAAAAACTGTAAAAAGATCTCTTGGTATTTTAATGAAATTTGATAACTAAATAGAATTTCATTTCAAACCACATATACAGAAAAATGTGCAAATGCTTATACTACAACTTCGGAGTTTGATCAATCAAATATGTTACCTGGTTATTTAGATACAGATAGTTTAAAAAGCACCTCAAATCCCCCATACATTTTTACTATGGGCTCGCTGCGGTAACTAAATACTCTCCGCGCGCGCTCGTAAATTCAGTACCCCACGAGAGCTCAGAGCGAGACCACGTCTCGTCGCGGTCCGCTGACAGCGAAATAATTGACCGCGATCTATTGTGTACGTATACGCGTTGCTTGCACTGCTGCTAGCAGAAAGTGAGGTAAGTTCTTTTTTAGATAATTGTGTTTTATCCTATGATTGTTATCTGACATGTTTTACTTAGATTTATATTGTATTCTATTGAGAAATATTTATACATTCCAATAATAAACTCTTTATTGTGCTTCCAGTATGTATACTTTGTGGTGCATTACTTCCGGCTAGCCATATTTTGTCATTCTTGTGTCAACTACCAATTTGAATAGTAACTCAATATGTATTTGTTATTTGAATTTCTTGCATTTTTATTAATCTAGACTGCCGAAACTAAAGTTTAACATATTCGACCTTCTTTTGTTTCAGTAAAAAATGGGAAAAAGAAAAGATTCATATTATGTCAAAAAAAAAGAGATTTCACATCCCGAAAAAAAAAGTACCATCAGGTAATTAAAACCCATATTTTTAGCAGTAGTGAGAAGAACTATTCTGCAGGGTGAATCAATAGAATGGCGTCAGGAGCGAAAACAACGGCTTACGGCATCCATTTTTGGCAGTGTGCAAACGAAGGCAGTTTAAATGCGGACCATTGGTCAAAAATATAGTAAACGAAAAGAAATTAGACCACGTCAAGTCCATACAACATGGCCAAAGTCATGAACATCTAGCGCGACAACAAATTGAAATTCATCTGAAAACTCCCATTGAAAGGTGTGGATTGACTGAGAATTGCCATTTTTAGGAGCAAGTCCAGATGGTCTTTTGGAGGAAGATAGAATGTCAATTGACGTCGGTGTTAAAGAGAAGAAATTACTTTCTGGAAAGTAGACTAGGATGGCCGTGTAAATTTAAATAAAAAACATGATTGGTATTTCCAGGCACAAGGCCAAATACATGTCACACGAAGAAAAGTATGCGTATATGCAGTTTGGACCGATTTAGACATGAAAATAGAAATGATTCAGGAAGACATAGAATTTTGGAGTGACATGGAAGGAAGGTTAAAAAAGTTTTACTTTGATTGCTTACTGCCAGAATTAATTGACTCCAGATTAAATAGGCAAATGGAAATAAAAGAACCCGAGAACATTCTCACAGCAATTAGAGAAAGAAAAGCTAATATTACCACTAAAAGTAAAATGTGTAGCAATAACCCTGCTCTTAAACGTAAGAAGCAAATGTAAAGACAAAATAAAAACTTATATCAAAAAAATATACCGCCGAAAAACTGAAGAGCTATAAATAATTAACATTTTTATTTAATATTAATAACTAAGTTCTTAAACTAATGTAAATGTGTTGATTTATACCGTCTTTTAACATTTTTCTTCTTTACTCCTAATATAACTGTGTGTGACTACGATTAAAATATATGTATATACAATAATTTTAGCTCGTTTTTATTTATCTCTTTCTAACTTCGTACTAACTGCACTAACTGCCTGTGGTTTTCTTGTTTTCCATTATAGAATTTGAAATACTAAAATTATTGTAGGTATAAGGTCATTTGGCTTACGGTCATAATGTTTACTGAAAGCTAGACATGTGTAAGTGATGCAATTGATGCATTACATTTCATATTATTATCAGCTACTGTTATACCTAATCATCATCTAATTAAGCTACATAATTATTTAATTGGTTCTACTCACTAAACCCCCATTTTACCAATTCATAAGTTACCTATTTTTGTCGCCCCCCGTCGATTGAACGGACATAACTTGTCAAGCTAGTTGTGTGCGTTCCTCACGCACACAACTGGCACAGCGCGTCAAATACCGAATTTGCGCCCGGTTCATAAGGTCGGTACAGAATTAATTCCCAGGAAGGTTGTTGACTCTACCTGTTCTAACGGCTCATTATTAATTAAAATACTTAAATTTGTGTGGCCTCTTCTAACATTGGGTAGTGAGAATTTTACACATTTCGTTTTTTTAGAATTTAGCACTAAATTATTTACCGTGAACCATTTAAGAACTAGCGTGATTGCTTTGTTAACATCGTCAAAATTGTTGTCTGTTCTGTCAACCTTAAAAATAAGTGAAGTGTCATCAGCGAACAAAACAATATCACATAAGTTCTTTACAAAAAAGGCAAGATCGTTAATATACACCAAGAACAAGAATGGCCCCAGTATTGAACCTTGAGGGACACCCATTGTAGTGAGCGACCCAGATGACCTTACTCCATTTATATCCACTTTCTGGATTCTGTTACTAAGATACGAGAATACAAGATCGAGAGCTTTCCCGTGAACCCCGTAATGCTGTAATTTAGAAATTAATGTTTCGTGACTAACGCAGTCAAATGCTTTGGAAAGGTCACAGAAAACACCAATAGCATCCTGCGACTTCTCCCAAGCATCGAAAATATGCTTTAAGAGCCTTATCCCTGCATCTGTGGTAGAACAGCCTTTAGTGAAGCCATATTGTTCAGTATGAAACAGGCTGTTTAAATTAAATGAGTCATTAATTGGTTTAAGATAATTTTTTCAAAAATTTTACTTAGTGCGGGAAGTATTGAGTTGGGTCTCTAGTTAGTCGGGTCATTTTTATTTCCGGATTTATACAGAGGAATCAGTTTACTATTTTTCATTACGTCAGGAAAAACTCCTTCATCGACACATGTATTAAAAATAACGACCAAATACGGGGCAATTGAATTAATAATACAAGTTAAAATTTTTGTAGACATTCCCCACAGATCCTCAGTGTTCTTAATATTAAGTAATTTAAATGTCTTAACAATAGTGTCTACATCAATATATTTGAATTTAAATACATCATTACATCTTTCAACATTATTTAATAGTATAGAAGCAGCCGCAACCGGGGATGACTCTAGCGACTGGGTAGTAACAATAGGTATTTTGGTAAAAAAATCTTCAAACGCATTGGCTACTTCGCAATCTTTTGAAATTAATTTTTGGTTTATATTTAAGACATATTTCCGGTCCCGAGGTTTAATTTTGCCAGTTTCAGTGTTGATTATTTTCCACGTTGTTTTGATTTTGTCTTCGGCCTGCTTAATTTTCCTACTCAAGTGAAGAGACTTCGCGGTACGGCACACAGATTTGAATGTCTTAGAGTATTTTTTAACATAGTCTAAAAATTTAGTGTCATGTGCATTTATACATTTTTGTGAATATACAATTCAACTGCAATCAAAAAGTCAAATGAGAGGTTACAGCAGTCGAAAGCAGTTGATTTAGTCTTGCTCGTGATCATTCCACATTATGTCTGTGCTTATAAGACTGTCATTTGTTATGCAATCATTCTCTATCTCAATCTTTATGAAAAAGAAAGACGCACCTAATTTGGACCTTCTTAATTTGATATTCGTGTGCAGGCGAGACCTGGCGCGGCAGGTGGCAGAAGAACGACATCGTGGCCAAGATCCTGGCTGTCCGCGAGTGCACGCCGCGCATACAGCGGGACTTCAACGAGGAGTTCCCCAAGCTGAGGATATTCTCGCACCCCAACATTCTGCCTGTGGTTAGTACTCGATCTACTCTAATTTTAAGATCCAAATAGAATCGGCTATAGTCCTCGAGATCGAGCTGCATTCCAAGTTTTAGCGTGGTCAATATCAACTACAAAGTCATTTAGTATCGATTCCATAAGTTTTGCTATGAAGATGGAGACAAAATCCACTAAACCGGTGATCAAGAATTTATCCAGCCGTTTTTTCGTTAGAAATGGTGTAATTAAAACAACTTGGGGTTATTTGTATACAATTCTGAAGTAACATACAAGGCAAGATAAGTTCCCTCTAATATTGAAGAGTCGTCCATGAGTTACGTCCTTCGGGCAGTCTATCTGCCGCGAGTCTCACCTGCAGGCACGCCGTCTCCGCAGGTGGGGTGCTGCGTGTCGCCGCCGTCGCTGGTGGTGATCTCGCAGTACATGTCCTGGGGCTCGCTGTACGCGCTCCTGCACGGCGGCGCCGGCGGCCGCGTGGTGGTGGACGCGGCGGCGGCGCTGCGCCTGGCGCGGGACGTGGCCGCCGGCGTCGCCTACCTGCACTCGCTGCCCAGGGACCGCATCCTGCCCACCTTCCATCTCAACAGCAAGCACATCATGGTGAGTGTGGGGGAGGGGGGGGGGGGGGGGACGTGGCCGCCGGCGTCGCCTACCTGCACTCGCTGCCCAGGGACCGCATCCTGCCCACCTTCCATCTCAACAGCAAGCACATCATGGTGAGTGTGGGGGAGGGGGGGGGGGGGACGTGGCCGCCGGCGTCGCCTACCTGCACTCGCTGCCCAGGGACCGCATCCTGCCCACCTTCCATCTCAACAGCAAGCACATCATGGTGAGTGTGGGGGGGGGGGGGGGGGGGGGGGACGTGGCCGCCGGCGTCGCCTACCTGCACTCGCTGCCCAGGGACCGCATCCTGCCCACCTTCCATCTCAACAGCAAGCACATCATGGTGAGTGTGGGGGAGGGGGGGGGGGGGGACGGACGTGGCCGCCGGCGTCGCCTACCTGCACTCGCTGCCCAGGGACCGCATCCTGCCCACCTTCCATCTCAACAGCTAGCACATCATGGTGAGTGTGGGGGAGGGGGGGGGGGGGGGGACGGACGTGGCCGCCGGCGTCGCCTACCTGCACTCGCTGCCCAGGGACCGCATCCTGCCCACCTTCCATCTCAACAGCAAGCACATCATGGTGAGTGTGGGGGAGGGGGGGGGGGGGGGACGTGGCCGCCGGCGTCGCCTACCTGCACTCGCTGCCCAGGGACCGCATCCTGCCCCCCTTCCATCTCAACAGCAAGCACATCATGGTGAGTGTGGGGGAGGGGGGGGGGGGGGGACGGACGTGGCCGCCGGCGTCGCCTACCTGCACTCGCTGCCCAGGGACCGCATCCTGCCCACCTTCCATCTCAACAGCTAGCACATCATGGTGAGTGTGGGGGAGGGGGGGGGGGGGGGGGACGGACGTGGCCGCCGGCGTCGCCTACCTGCACTCGCTGCCCAGGGACCGCATCCTGCCCACCTTCCATCTCAACAGCAAGCACATCATGGTGAGTGTGGCCGCGGCGACGTTAACTTTGAGAGATAGAAAATAAAACTAAAATAAACCTAAACCCCATTGTGGACACTCCCAAAAGGTACTCAAACCCACAGAAGAGAGAGACAACGCGCTCACATGTCATACATCAACAAATCCCGATCATGCCAACAGGTCACTTCAATTGAGAGTGCCCCTTCTACGGTATTACTAAAAGTATTGTGTGATTAAAGATTGGTAATTGTATGTCCACAGATCGACGAGGACCTGACGGCGCGCATCAACATGGCGGACTCCAAGTTCTCGTTCCAGGAGCGGGGCCGCGCGCACGCGCCGGCGTGGATGGCGCCCGAGGCGCTGCTCAAGCCGGCCGCCAAGCGGAACTGGGAGGCCGCCGACATGTGGAGCTTCGCCATACTGCTGTGGGAGCTGGCTACTAGGGAGGTCGGTACATCTACAATATTACGCGTCACGTTGTTTGTCCGCGATGGACTCCTAAACTACTTAACCGATTTTAATCGAATTTGCACACCGTGTGCAGTTTGGACTAACTTGAAAGATAGGATAGCTTACGTCTCAATTTATAGTCGCAATAACAAAAACCTTAGCCACAGCAACACGTGGCAGTGTCAGCTACGTATTATATAATAATATAAGGAAAACTTATATCAACAGCGGAAAACAAAGAAAAACACCATAACTAAATTACAAAAAATATAATAGAACCAATATACACGTCCGTTTCGCACCGAGTCCCTATTACGCAGTGAAGTTGCGCCCGTTCCCTACTTCAGCCGCAAGCAGCCTAGAACGCCGTGAAGGTGTTTCTCATCTGCGACCGTAGGCAACAGCAGCGCCATCTTCAGCTCTTCTCCAACACGGCCTCTCCTGACAGGAGAACGCCTCGTTCTCTAGTGACCGTCAGCAGTCAAAAGCTCTTCAGTGAACTCGGTTGTCCCTTGATCTGCTTGATCTGCATCTATAATCAAGTAAACACCTTATATTACCTCTGGTTAAATCAAATAGAACCATATTCTGAGTTCTGCTTATAAACTCGCCAGATAAGGGGTCTGCCCAAAATTCTAATAGGCGAGGTCTGCTCGCGACCATAAGAACTGATTTCGCATGAGGTCTGCTCATGAACTAAATGGTCGAGAGGTCTGCTCTCACATGAGGTCTGCTCATGAACATAAGGGTCGAGAGGTCTGCTCTCACATGAGGTCTGCTCATGAACGTAAGGGTCGAGAGGTCTGCTCTCACATGAGGTCTGCTCATGAACGTAAGGGTCGAGAGGTCTGCTCTCACATGAGGTCTGCTCATGAACGTAAGGGTCGAGAGGTCTGCTGTCACATGAGGTCTGCTCTCACATGAGGTCTGCTCTCACATGAGGTCTGCTGTCACATGAGGTCTGCTCTCACATGAGGTCTGCAGCTGTCACATGAGGCTGCTCATGAAAACAAAAAAAAAAGGTCGAGAGCTGTGCTCTCATTAGATTGTCAGCCTTCAGGTACTAGACAATAGAAAAACTCACTTTCGAAGAATGCTGTGCAAGCATCCGGAGTCCACTCCCCTTTCCACAGCACCATAAACTCGGCGGCAGCCTGGGTCGTCTTTCCGTAGGAACCAGCAACTAGTTGTAGTTCGTATCTTCCTTGAGGCAATAATTTTACCACACGGTAAGGTCCTCGCATACCTGAATCAAGCTTCCCTGCCGATTGAAATTTTTTTTATGACAAAAACCAGCGAATTCAATTCAAAAATAAGCGGCGATCGTCTGTTTTTGTTGATGACGGCGTCTTGTCACTGCTGGGTTTTCATCAACCGCTTCGAAACTCTCTGTCTGGTAACTTCACGCAGCGCTTCCCAATTAGGATTTGAGCCGTCTATAGCTACATCACGTACAAGATTGCGTATTATTGGTGTGGTGGTAGTTGTCCCAATAAGGAGGCTAAGGGGCGACTGTTGAGTCGTCTTGTTTGATTCAGCAATTGTGTTAATTTACTGAAATAAGCTACTAGGTACGCGTTTATGTCCTGATTTATATTTTTTAATTAGGACTGCCCCATAACCAATCGCGCTGGCATCGGTATGAACCTCGATGGGCAATGATGGGTCATAAATAGAAGAAGCAAGAGCTCAGTGCTCCAATTGAATGGAACATCTTTCTTTGTTAAGTACCTACGCTATACCTACATGCTACTTTAGAGGAAAAGCTGGCGATATAATTTCTAAAGTAACCAGCTAAACCTAAAAATTGACGTACTTGCTTAACGTTATTTAGTAGGTACAGGAGATGCAACGAGGGCTTTAACTTTCAGAGGGCTCGGCTGTACCTGACCTTGGCTTATTAATCTTCCCAAATACTCGATTTTGGTTGACAGAAATGAACACTTGGCAAGATTTATAGAAAATCCTGCCTCAGTCAAAATTTTGAAAGTTTTTTGCAATAGGAACATTGTTCTGATTTCAATTGAGTAGGTAGATGTGGTCTGAGTGTTAGTTAGTTTAGAGGTTGGTGCACTAGAACGCGAATTATAAGCATTGGAGCTAAACTTAAGTCGTTTCCGACAGTTCGTAATCACATGTCCCGGTTGTCCACAAGAAAAGCATTTACTGTCCTCATATTGCCGTTTTCTGTCAAAATCGGTAGATTTGTTTTTAAATTTATCACGTCAGTTTTTGTTAAGAAATTGAGTTAACTCGCATTTAGAAGTGCTGCTGTTGTGTTTTGTATAAATAGAAAAGAACTGAACTAAGTCATTTGGCATTAGATTGGCATTGATTGCAGCTGCTCTGATTTGCGGGTCGGTAATACCACGAACAACAATCGCAGAAATCAGTTCATCACTCAACCCAGTAACAATACGTAACCGGAGTAAAGACCGACGCGCATAATCAGCGTAGGTCGTGTACTGGTCAGAGTTAGTTTTCATTACATTGAATAATATGTTTGCGACATCTACATTTTTTGGGCATAATGGTGTAAATTCTTTTTTAAAGTTACTCCAACTACGATCACTTGTAACCCAATCGTTGAGCCACGTTCGCGCATCACCTTTTAGACAATTACCAATTCGAGAAAGACATTCGTGATCACTCCATGTATTAACTGTTTTAGCACGATCTACTTCCTGGCACCAAATGACAATGTCATGCAAACTTGGGTCAAAATTTGAGATATAATACGGTTGGTTTGATCGCACGGCTGTATTTAATGAACGTAGTGCATTACCGAAAGCATCTGTCAATATTTTCTCCGATGTCGCAGTACTATTACATTTCACTTGTTGCCCGTCAACGTGCTCAAGTTCTAACATTACATCGCGTTGGATTGATTCCCTTCCCGGAGATATCCCAACTTCCTTTTCCACTAAAATATCGGGATTCACTTTTATACCCAAACTGTTAGAAGGAGGTGTAACCGGTACGTTACTTTGACCGCGACTTTCTATCGTATTTAGGCGCGTTATAATAGCGCCTAACATCTCATGTACTGAGTCCATGCTACGAGCTCTACCAGTGCTACGCGGCGTAGACGGGGAACGAAGTCTACGATCTTCCCGATCCCGAGAGCGAGAGCGACGCGTACGTGTGCGCGACTTGCTCCGGGTACTTCCCCGCGATAGCGACCGTCGCCTGCGCCTACGTGATTTTGGTCTTGGACTACTCGGCATGACGTAATCGCGCCACGCCCTAATAGAAGAACCGTCCACAAAGAACAAAGGGTCTTATTATACTCGACCTACGACGTTCTTATAAAATCTCCTAACTGCGTGTTCAACTAATCACTACCTAAAGGTCGTTATGCAACCTTCCACACCGTCGTCGGTTAAATGTAAACAACTGCTCGGCTGACTCGAATTCGTCGCCAGACAGTACTCTTTTATATTATAGCTTTATGAAAGCAACTTAGTGTTAGTAACTGTTTCGCTGACTGTGCGTCGTCGTTGAACAGTGCTCTTTTGTACTTAATGTAACTATTAAAATGTATCCTGCTGTTTTTGTAACTTAAATTTAATCAGAATAAATCGGGCCTCGAAATCGGCTAGACGTATTTTCATCTTTTATTTTTAGTTATAAAAAAATCCATTTCCCAAAGGGGAAGCTTGACTGGCGCAGCCGGTAGGATCGTTTCGTAAAGGCTGTGCCGTCTTTCGTTATAATTCGCTGAGATAACGCGAGCGCGGCGCGAATAGCTGTGGAACGATCCACGAACCAAACAAACAAATTCGTCATCTTCGCAACGGGTCTGAGTATGGGAGTAGCGGTCGGTTGGTGAGTAAAACTTTTTGCCTTCCTTGCCATTATCTCTCCCGTATTTTTCATAAATGGTTTTTTATTAAATGTTATTTTTGAGATCGAACCTCTCTCATTAGAACGTGTCTGGTTGTGCGGTATGAAACTCTACCAATCGCCTATTATTAGTAATTGTAAAGTGATAAGTTGAAAATCTAAGTGAACTGAAATATTAATTTTCTTTTTATTGTTTTATGTTTTTAGTGTGTTTTATTTTACGGTGTTATTTTATTGTTTTCGTATTTTAATTGTGTGTGTTATTTGGGTAAACATTTTGCCTTAAATTATTGTGCGCCTATTTTAAAATGGAATCACGCCCACTTGAAATTCCTTTACCTGAGCCAGTTGCAATGGTTCAAGTAGTGCCCATTCCAAACGATGTGTTAAGGCTCATACCTATTTTCGGTGGTGATAAGCGGCAATTAAATTTGTTTTTGAGAAAGTGCGAATATGTGATTGACAGATATAGCGGTCATGAAGAACAGAATATTTATGTGTTTCACGCTATTACGAGTCGGTTAATTGATAATGCAGCTTCACTATTATCAGAAAGAGAGGACATTTTGAACTGGCCTGCTCTAAAGGAGCTTTTACAACGACATTTTGGTGATCCGCGAAGCGAGGCATGCATAAATATAGAGTTGGAGTCTTGTAAAATAAAGTCGGGAGAGTCGTATTTAGACTTTTGCAATAGAATTCAAAATATTCGTTCGCTTCTTATCTCAAAGGTAAATTTATTAAATGATACTGATCTCAAACGCGCGAAAATTTCCATCTATAACAACACCGCATTAAATGTGTTCCTGTTCAATTTGCCTGAGAATATGGTTCGCGTTGTTCGCCTTAAATCTCCTGCCACGTTAGAAGACGCCTTAAGCGTAGTGCTTGAAGAGGTGAATTTCCACGAACAATATATGATGCGAAATAGGATTCACGGCAATAACTCTTCCATTTCAAGACAACTCGTTAGCCCTGGCCTAGGGTTTCAATTTGGGAACACCCAACAAATGACGTCGGCAGCGAATTCACAACCTCAAATCGGTTATAAACATTTTGTGCCACAACAAAAACATCTGGGTTTCAGGCCTCAATTAGACAACCGTCCCCCGCAGTTAGGCTATCGCCCTCCATATAGCCCTGCACAACCGCTTGGTTCCAAGCCACCACAATTTGGATACAGGCCCCCACAGTTCGGATATAGGCCGCCTCAATTCAATAATAACCCTCAACAAACTATCGGTATGAACCCACAACAATTTGGTTACAAGCCACCCCAGGTCCAAAGGCCTCAATTTCAGTCGACCGACGTATCTATGAGGACATTGCCTCCAAGGGCACCAGCACAGATACCTCAACAAGGCTTTAGGTTGAATGAGCTCACCCTGGAAAATCACGACGTACAAGACTATGAATGTGACTATGAATATGACACTAATGACGTATACCCTATCAATGACGTAGAGTGGACACCCACTCCAGACACACACTCATTGTATGACGGAGGTAACATTTCGGGTGAGAGTGGCGTACCCCAGACTGAAACAAAAAAAATTTCAGATACAAGCCTCGTTCAAAAACCACAAATCATAGAAGTAAACTGTGACCCCAACTTAAAGTTACCGTTCATTTATATACCGGAAATCAATGCTAAACTTATGATAGACACAGGAAGCACTCGTTCGTTTATTAGTCCACGAGTAGCTTATCATTATTTCTCAGCATATGTTAAGTATGAGCCATTCCAAGTGGTGAGCACTCACGCAAGTAGTCAGCATAGCGAGGTTATAGAAATCCCCTTGCTACCCACATTTAATAGTAATGACTACCACAAGTTCTACTTATATGACGTCGACCAACGATATGAAGGACTAATAGGTAACGACTTACTTAAACAATTGGAAGCGATTATTGACCTTAAGGCCTTGACATTGAGAACTAAAACAACTTGTATTTCGATTGTGAACAATTTAAATAACATCATCGAACTACCACCACGATGCGAACTTCGTGTTAAGATTCCGACAGATCAACACTCAGGTGAAGCAATTCTTGATTATCAGGAATTTAAATCGGGTGTGCGAATGCCTAGTGCATTGGTCAATTGTACAAACGGATATGCAACAACAATTATTCAGAACACCTTAGAACAACCTATGACCTTAAAAATAACGCGACCTTTCACAGTTACTAAATTTGATACGCCTGATTGCGAATTAAACTATACAGGAAATACAACTGTTATAGAAACAGACAAATTATTAGAAGATAATTTACAAAAGCTTAGGTACAACCATTCCACCCATTCAGTCACAGGACTGACACCATTGGAAACAGTGTTCGGTCACACTGACTCGGGCAGTCCATTTGGTATAGATGCAGAAAAACGAGGATAAGTAAAGATAAGCCCCGATATATTAAAGCAAAGGTTATTGGTCAAACGAAAAAAAATGTAGTGTCAATAAAAGTAAGAGAACGTTTAACAAAGGTTCCAATAAAAAATATCAAACGCCCTCCGCTAGTACAGAGTTCTGACGGTAGAGATACCGGGGCTGGCCCTTCATCTGCGATCCTTTGAGGGAAATACAGGCATTCTTCCAGTTAAACAGGCCATGTTTATTCAAACAGATCATTATACACTATAACTAAAAGAAAAAAAAAAAAAATTCAGATAGTTCGTAACGATTTCAATGTTTGTAACATAATTATTATAGTTACCAATGATGAATTTAACAATTTGATAAACGAAACGGATCATATTCTCGTGACTTAGGAACTTTAAAATGTGCATTCCAAATACGAGTACATACTTACAAGTATTTATTATTTGTCTCGAAACTATGATTTAAGATACGTATCATTAACCCGTCAAAGGTATCACCGAAAATATGAGACATGCTGACGTAATAAAATAAGATGACTTACTTATTTCAAACTTTTATTAATGTTACATTCCAATTATTTTGACTAACGATGGAATAAACCGGTTTCATTGTGTCTTACATTAAGCATAACCAGATTACGTTTAAATGAGAGATAATTAACACTTATCGAAAAAAATAATAATTAAAACCATTATTCCTTAATACCCCTTACCAATGTACCTTATGGCAAAAAGGATGAAATACCTACCGATTGATAAACCATGTCGACCCGTCGCCGCCGGAGACTACTGCCTCTACGCCGACGACCATCGCGCCAGGGCTTCAAATACCGCCCTGCACCGCGCTCTATCCTGAGCCTCCTGCATCGACCAACTCACCAGGTTCGATCACAACCTCACAAACTTGCTGCGTGCAACGCTGATCGACATCCGCAGTGTTCGAGTCCAAAGTATAACTATGACAAGCTCAATTTTAAACACAAAATTGAAATCAACGGCACCACATAATAATAGTGACGCTGGGGTGACTATAGGCATTCAGTCATCGGGACCTACAACTTGACCTTCAGCAAGCCATGAGACTTCGAAATCCATAGCATTCGAACTGGACATCGTCGTGCTAACACCGATATCGGCCTTGTATAGTCGATCCCTGTCGACGACCTGCCTTGGTTCAACGCGAGTACTAAAATATAGGAATGTGCCCCTATCCAGTAGGTACACGCTTACTGGACATATACTTCTGGACACGAATAAAGTGAGACAAAGTGAAGTAATAAGCCCTATACGTTAAAGTACAGTGAAGGTGAATGATAACTACTGTTTTGAGAAAACCAGACTCTAACTTCAGTGAAGTTTTAGACGTAATTTGATGTTTACTTAGTTCTTAGTTTTTGTCATGTATTGTGTTATAATAAGGTCCTTTTATTTAGTTTAGAAAATTATCGTAACGTTATTTAAAATGAACGCAACGATAATTTCCTTCTTAAGGAGGGAGGCGTTATGCAACCTTCCACACCGTCGTCGGTTAAATGTAAACAACTGCTCGGCTGACTCGAATTCGTCGCCAGACAGTACTCTTTTATATTATAGCTTTATGAAAGCAACTTAGTGTTAGTAACTGTTTCGCTGACTGTGCGTCGTCGTTGAACAGTGCTCTTTTGTACTTAATGTAACTATTAAAATGTATCCTGCTGTTTTTGTAACTTAAATTTAATCAGAATAAATCGGGCCTCGAAATCGGCTAGACGTATTTTCATCTTTTATTTTTAGTTATAAAAAAATCCATTTCCCAAAGGGGAAGCTTGACTAGGTATATGACAAAAACACATCACATTACTATACTAAAACATATTTTACACACAATTGCACCGCACTGATTATTCACTAACTTAGTTTTAATTTTTTTTTTTTGGCTATAATAAATGTCCGAAAAAAATAATTTAAAGAAAAATTTATCAGATAGATAGCTCTGAGCGCAAAAAGGCCGTGGATGAAATTCTTTAATATCCCACTTCTGATATAAGGAAAACTTATATCAACAGCGGAAAACAAAGAAAAACACCATAACTAAATTACAAAAAATATAATAGAACCAATATACACGTCCGTTTCGCACCGAGTCCCTATTACGCAGTGAAGTTGCGCCCGTTCCCTACTTCAGCCGCAAGCAGCCTAGAACGCCGTGAAGGTGTTTCTCATCTGCGACCGTAGGCAACAGCAGCGCCATCTTCAGCTCTTCTCCAACAATAATATATAAAAAAACCCGCGCATTCGGGGTTCTGTACCATTATCTATAAATAAGGCAAAATAATCACGTTTGTTGTATGTGAGCCCCCTTAAATATTTATTTTATTCTGTTACTTGTTGTTATAGCGCCAACAGAAATACATCATCTGTGAAAATTTCAACTGTCTAGCTATCACAGTTCATGAGATACAACCTGGTGACAGATGGACAGACAGACATACACACACAGACAGACGGACGGACAGCGCAGTCTTAGTCATTTGGTCCCGTTTTACCCTTTGGGTGCTGTACCCTAAAAAGGTGCGTCCTTTTGGTGTCGATAAAGATCTATCTATCTATAACTGACCAACGCTTTCTCAGGTCCCGTTCGCGGACTTGTCCCCGATGGAGTGCGGCATGAAGGTGGCCCTGGAGGGGCTCCGCATCGCGATCCCCCCGGGGGTGTCCCCGCACATCGCCAAGCTGATCAAGATATGCATGAACGAGGACCCCGGGAAACGACCCTCGTTCGAGATGATACTCCCGATTCTGGAGAAGATGAAACGGGAGAAGTGAAAAACCTGCAAAAAATAATACAAAAACCACGTTTTTATGCACTGGCATGTCAATTGAAGACAGAAAGGCACAATTTTTTTTTGATACAATACTATAATAATAATTGCAAAAACACAAAATTACAATATTGTGACATATTTTGCGTATATATAATTGTGAAGAAAAAACAAGTTATCGGATAGCTAATCGGTAAGTGCTCGTTTGAGTTGCAAGATTCCACTGGGAATGACAGACAGACAAACAAGATAGTGACATAATAAAAACGTGGTAAAAAGAACAGAAGCCACGATAGCTTGACACGCCCCATACAGTTCACTAGCCTAGTAATAAAGGCGCACAACGAATTTTTGTTTTTTTTGTTACTCAGATTTGTCACAAATATACATGTACGTTAAAGAATACATTTTTAGGCCGCGTCTCATGTTATCGTGGCCTATTCGTGACGCAATTTAAGTTCAATACAAAGCTGAAAAAACAATACAAAAATAAACTAGCTAGTAAGAAGAAGTGAATGAATTCATTTTCATCAACACGTTTCATACTTATAGTTAACATATTTGCCTAATCAAGTGCCATTGTAATTAATAATCATCATCCCAATAAATGTAATAATAATTATGAACAGTTAAACATAATTGAGTCGGTTGAAAACACCAACCATATGCAACCCTTTATGAACTTTACCCGACTACGGCGAAGCCAACGGAGGGCTATGTGTTTGACCGTTATGTATGTATTTTTACATTATATATAATATATAACTTTTTAAATGGAATTGATTGCGAAATATTTCGCGACTACAAAATTATATATGGTTCCGTTTCTAACGTGAATTCTGCTGTATTCTATTCCAGCACAATGTTGTATCTACTGCCAGTATTTTAATTGTTATATCGTACTAGGGTTGTGTTCTTATTAATTTTTGGACTTTTAAAACTACTAACTTAACTATGTAGGTGCTAAAACACTAAATAGTTTATATATATTATAATAGAAACTATACTTACTAACGTAACAGAATCTCTATGTGCAATTTGTTTTGAGATTAACAGATTAGGTACCTTTTGTGTAATATTACAACTATAATTTATCTATAATCATGTAGTAGCTGTAGCGCTCGGCTTCGTTCACGATAGTTTTCTTTTCTACATCGATAGTAGATGACAGTTTCACACCAAATCCCGTAAAAGTTTTTTTTTTGTTTTTTCGTTTTTCCATATCATGGAATCAATATGAACCTGCGCCTTGTAACAATGTCAGTTATATAAAATTTCAACAAAACAGCTTCCCTTGCAGCAGGAACCGTGTTTCCCCCATAAAACTTAATAAGAAGATTTTCGTTTTATCTTTGATGTTTATTATTTTTTTTGTTTATGTGAAATGTGTAAAATTGCTTGTTAAAAAGTGCCTGAAGTGTAAGAAAATATAAAGATATAAATCTTATTTATAGAATGCTGAAAATGTAATAGATGTGCCTTAAATTTGTATGCCAATTTATATTATACATAATATATATAATAATATTTATAATCAAGCATACAAAAGCTTTATTGACAAAATGTAATGATTTATTATTATTTCGAAGTAGAATAAATTTATTAATATTTTTGATGTGTTAAAATATTATGTCACAACTTTCATAAAGTTGTATAACGTACTAACGTTTTTTTATATTAAACTACTTTAATTATTATGCCCTTTTCTTTATTACTATTAGTATTAAGCCTAGCGCTGATTGTAGCGCACGGCTGTATAGTTACAGTGCACACGACATAAAAAAGTAAGATTTCAGATGAGTGTTTGACGAGCGAACAGTCATACTGGATGAAAGTAGAGATATTATGTGAGATCTCCTTGTGCCCTATGCTACCCTGGTATTCTGGTATTAATATTGTTAGATCTAAAACAGTTATACTGCATGGAACAACAGGTGAGAGCCCTTGTGCCTTGTGATCCTATCATAGATAGAGCATAGATCATCTATGCTACCCTGGTACTTCTGTTATAAATGTGCTAATTAGATGTATTAAGTAAAGATGTAATAAGATGTATATAAGTTTTAATTAGATGCTGGTTAGTGGGGAAAATGGGGCCCGTTTTTTTTTAAAGTACCATACTCCTAGTAGGGATTATGGGGATAAACCGTAAAATGAAAAAATTATTTCAGCTTCAAACTTTTAATGAATCAATTGGTACGCAAAAAATGGCGCAAAATTCGTAAGCGATCAACTAGTGATACATATCATAGTTACTTCTAGAAAATTTTACACTTGGCACTACGAGTACAATCGTAAAGAGCAGTAGGTAGAAAGAAACTTGCTTTACATATTTTTCACATTCTCTATCAAAGTAAACATAGGTACACGTTACAACATTAAGTCTGCTTGGGTTATCTAGATTTAGTTCCGAGGCAGAAACAATCGGCCATGGATCCAGGATTTCGTACGTGTGACGTCCTTATGACTACATAAAAGTAGGATGCGTTGTAGTTATAATCTTAGCAAAGATTTTACTACTTAATATTATCGTTTCATATAAATTGTGTTTTCAAGAGCGGAGCAGAGGGACTTGAGCGAAGAAAGACGTAATGAATGAGTGTGAACGTGTGGTTTCAGCATCAGCTCCTCCCACGCGAGGAGCCAGGAGTCACTCGTGGTGGTGGTTCTTAACGAGTTGGGAGACAAGTGTAACACGTCACACTGTTACTCGTTGCAACTTTTTTTAATTGAATAGTTCCCAACATATTGTTACCCTTGCCATTGTGTAACAGTGTAACTCGATGGGAAAAAACTCCCAACGAGTCACACTGTGACCGGATCTGGTGTGACTCGTTGGGAACTCATATTGTGGTGGTTCGCGTGGTCGTGGTGGGAACCGAACCGGACGACACCGCTCCGGGCGCCACCATGGGAAAGACGGCAAAATTGGTCAAAAATAATAACGGAAAAGTTTTCGAGCATCTTCAAGAAGCGTATTATTCCATTAAGAAATCGCAATAGACGAGTCGTTGACACTGTGGAAACGGACTTGGCTTTCCAACAGTATTTAGGTACATCAAAACGAAGTCGGCCAGATTCGGAATAAAAACATTTGAACTTTGCGAATCAAGGAGTGGCTATTTATTAAGATTATAATTTGATTCGAATTTGTGGGCATTCTTCATTGGGCAAGAGCCGTTAGCGCCACGTCCGGTAGATTGCAACATTCCACGAAAACGATACTTTCCTTAGTTTAGCCTCTATTATACACTGTTCATGGACAATTTATTCATTTATCCGGTTTTACAGCGATACTTCAATCTAAACTAAAAGCAAAAAGGCTGACTGTGTTGGAACCTTGAAGAAATCGCGTAAAAATGTTCCACCCGTCACCCCATGCAAACATTCCCGAAGGCCATTTCATCGCACGCACAGCTGATGACGTGGTGGCTTTCCAGGACCAGAACACTGTCAACCACATCAACGTGCCACGGCATTGACATGATACAAACATTTGCAAAGCCTGGAAAGCCATCCAACAGTACGTACAAACCAGCTGTGATTGCAGATTATTCAGGAAATTCGTGAAGTACAGCAACACCAACTTGGGCGCACAGTTCAAAACACATTATGATGTCATACAAAAATTATAGATGTCAGATGCGATTCAATTCAATGAAATCGTGTACGGACGACCGTCCGCCGTGATGGGTTATCACTTCTATTTTATTACGAATACTAATAATATTCACTTATTTTACACAGGTATGCTACGACCCTAAATTCCTTCAAAGGTGATCATGCTTTTCATTAATTTCATAATTATTTGATTGTATGCTATCACTTGATAACAACACTAGAAAACGAATTTCACACATCCACACCGCAAAAGTATAGGCGTTCGACGACGATTGGATATGCGTTTGATGCTGACTAAGACATGATCACCTCACAAACAATTTAAGCTTGGTTCTGAGTCTCAATGACTTCGTCCACAAAATCCGCTAGCATATCTTCAACCGTAATGTCTCCCCCGTTCGGCACAGTTTTGCTTGCTGCATTCTCAATGTCAATCTCAGCGCTAGTCGCATCACCATTCTCAACAATTGTTTCCGGAGACTTGTCTATACCATTTTCTTTGAGTACTTCAGGCGCTTCAGGTGCTTTCACTTCCGCATCGTGTTCTGGATCTTGAGAGCCTTGTACGTCTTGCCCACAAGTTATATGAACATCGTCCGTTTCGTTTGTGCTCGGTAGATTATCTTCATCCATCTTCTCAAGCACCGTGACTTTCTCTTGGCCCGTGTTCGGATAGTCATATGCCACTTCCATAGATAGAGGGGGACTGTTCTCTTCAATTACTTCCGTTGATTCGTGCAGTGCTCGCGTTGTGGCTTCTTCAACTTTTTCCTTATCCGAATCGTTGGATAGGATGATATCCTCTTCAACTATTTCTATGGATATGTTGGGTAGTTGCGTGCGCGCTTCGTGGACATTGAAGTTCTCCTTATCCGAATCGTTATTCACTTGGGTTAGACGCATTGGCGTATCTATGCCGTTGTTATCGTCGCTGTTTACATCTATTTGTCCGTCTGGCTCGTCTGCATCCGCAATGGGGATGTCTTGGTTTGAATGTTCAGCTTCCTCTGTCAGTTCTAAAGCGATCGGGTCTGTATCCTTCCCCGTTTCTGGCTCGATTATGTAGTCTGTCCCATTAGAGTCGTCCAACTCTTCCACGTCGGAGTCGTCGCTCGTCTCCAGAGACTCCGCCGACTCGCTGCTGAGGCTTATTTTCTCGTCTTCGTCGGTCCGAGGCCTCTTGCTCGTGGGCTCGTCGGGTATCGTTATGATTTCATCCTCGAGGAACAGTTCCTTTTCTGATGGCAGCCTGTGAAAAGATTTGTTATTACTTATGAGAATATGCTTATCGTTGGGAGCTTTCATCCCTCGTCGGGTGAGGTTAGAACTCGGATGTGTCGGTCAAATTTAATTAACCCCAGGCACACGAAGACATAAAATAATTGATTGGCTTTTAATAATATCGAAACATCAAGGTTTAGAAGTTCTTAAACTTTCGGGAACAGAATACAATACGGGTCTAATTCGCGCACAAACGAATATCAAAATACATATATCATTTTGACATAACTCGACGTTTCGGCCGAGTTACATCGACAGTGGTCACGAGTAGACTGGAGAATGCCGGTATCACCGTCCGGGGCGGCAGGTGTCGTTTCCAACTACCCGCGTTTGCTCTTAGAAAACATAACAGTCACTAATAACCGTATTCCATGAACACGCGAATTAGACCTTTTTATACTTGACGTGGTTCTAAACGATATTCACATCATTAGACCAGTTTCTGTCTAGTAAAGATCAGAATAAATAGAATCCAATTTATGCAAATTCAAACTGCACGTTTGTTCGCTTTTGTTTCATAATAAGAGAATGGATCTTGCCTCTCCTTCCCTAACAACGTCTCGAGCGCCTCTCGGTTCCTCTCCGACACCTTCTTCCTCTTGTTGTCTCGCTTGGCCTCGGCCGGCGCGTCCAGCGCGTAGTGCAGCGAGGCGGGCGCGCAGTGCAGGTGGAGGCGGATGTCCAGTAGAGCTCGCGACGAGAACGACGATATCTGAAGACACAAATGTTAATAACTATTTTATTATAACATCAACCAATTTAACCGCCTTACTGTACTCTAGGGTGAGCAGGAACCTCTATCGAGAAAGTATTTAGATTTGATCACCTCGGGCTGCGTGCTGTTGCCTAGCGCGCTGTACAGCTGCAGACAGTACTGCGTCGGCGCGGCGGAGGCACGTGCGGGGAGCAGTACGCACCTCGGGCTGCGTGCTGTTGCCTAGCGCGCTGTACAGCTGCAGACAGTACTGCGTCGGCGCGGCGGAGGCACGTGCGGGGAGCAGTACGCACCTCGGGCTGCGTGCTGTTGCCTAGCGCGCTGTACAGCTGCAGACAGTACTGCGTCGGCGCGGCGGAGGCACGTGCGGGGAGCAGTACGCACCTCGGGCTGCGTGCTGTTGCCTAGCGCGCTGTACAGCTGCAGACAGTACTGCGTCGGCGCGGCGGAGGCACGTGCGGGGAGCAGTACGCACCTCGGGCTGCGTGCTGTTGCCTAGCGCGCTGTACAGCTGCAGACAGTACTGCGTCGGCGCGGCGGAGGCACGTGCGGGGAGCAGTACGCACCTCGGGCTGCGTGCTGTTGCCTAGCGCGCTGTACAGCTGCAGACAGTACTGCGTCGGCGCGGCGGAGGCACGTGCGGGGAGCAGTACGCACCTCGGGCTGCGTGCTGTTGCCTAGCGCGCTGTACAGCTGCAGACAGTACTGCGTCGGCGGAGGGACTTTAGGTGAGCAGCACTTTCTGCAAGCCTCGAGCGCTCGCAGCAGCCCGAGGCCGCGCTCGGCGCTGTACGCGGCCATGTTGTAGCATTCGCGGACGACCAGCTCTTGGAATTGCTGCAATAGAGAGGGAATATAGAGTATTTACAAACTGAAGTCACAATTGCTATTAACTTATTACAAAAGAGTCAATTATAGGGCAAGTACTGAAATATAAAAAGTATGGGGTTCTGTTTTTATGGAGACAAGTGGTAAGTTGCTATAAAACAACTGCAGTTTCTTTTGGCATAACAATATTATGTATAAAAGAACAATGTTATCTGACATTACCTTATGAGTTGTTGGCTTTAAAAATATTCCACAGGATGTGAGGAACGCCTCCGCACATTCCAAGGCCGCTATAGCCACTTCATCGTCAGATTCTTCACTCCTATTACAAAAAAAACAAGATATAAATCAACCTTTCATAATTAAAAGCGAAAACTATTCTCGTAATGTTACACCATGTTACTAGTATATGAGCAGGATTTTGTAGAACTAAGTTTTTTTTTTTGGTGGAGACAGACTCGTCAAATTGGTCACTTACATGCTAATTTTGTTTTTCTCCCCCGGCATGTGTGAGGAAATATTGCTTTTCATCAGCATTGCATTTGCTAGTTTCTTACGTGCTTTCTTGCTGAGGTTCTTCATGGGCTGCGCGTTTGCCTGTAACAAAGAACAAAGATATAAAATTAAATTACTAACGGTGTCCCACAGTTTCACGGTTCAGACCGCGGAGTTTTAGTAATAGGGTCTCGTTTTACCATATGGGTATGTATGGACTCCTAAAAAACTTTATGGGTTCTTACAGTGAGCTGTATGACGTGTTTGTGCGGCGTGACGTCAGCGGCCACGTGCGCCGCCAGCTCCGCGTCCCACGCCCGGGCTCCGCCCCCGGCCCCGGAGCCGCCCCCGGCGCCGGCGGGCGAGCGGTGCGCGCGGAGCGTGCCCAGCCACCGCGCGAGGCTGCTGTACGCTGCACACCGGACCTTTCTGGAACACGAATATTATAACATATTTAACACTAAATTGTGAAACATGCGGCAAAGTAGATGACGTATACCATATATTAATGGAATGTGCTCAGAACGCTAATCTCCGGAGTGTTTTTAATCTGACGGGTATTGGTGCGTGTAATAGTATTTTGGCGGATCCACTTTCGGATACTGCCAGAAAGCTGTACCAATTAGTTAATAAGCGTAATTAAAAGTTAGTAAGCATTACCAGGGCGGCATGTTCGCAAATGGCGACAAAGCCCTTTTTTTTCTATTATTGATTAAAAAAAAAAAAAAAATATTTAACACCTATCTTTATTATCGTGATATTCACTACTACTGTCTTAAAATCATGAAATATAGCAGGCGAAAATAGTAAGTGTTATGTTTATGTTAGCTATGCGAAAAAATAACAATTAAGAAAATTGGCCAGGTCACAAAGAACAAATATCAATAAAATACGGTACACACCTAGACTCTTCACTCGAATTTTCAGAGCTCCACCTGAGAGTCTGCGCCACGAACCTGAAGACTAGTACCGAAAACGGAATAAGGTTCGAACCCAAGCTGAAATCATAAAATCATTATTTAACAATGTGCCTGACAATATTATGTGAATAAATAGAGAACAATTTTCTATACTTTTCAGGATTATTGGCTTACCAGGCGACAATGGCGTCTAATGTCCTCAAAGCTTGCACCTTCACTGTGGTGACTTTAGGAGAGTCTTCATTGCCCGATGCGCTTAATGCATGCAGTATGACTTCTAACACTAACTGTGGACGGACTGGCTTGCCCACAGGATAGATCTCTCTGTAAAACAAAAGTACAGTATAGATAGAATCTTTTGTATCCTGTATAGCAATTTTTACATGAAAAAAAATTCAGCAATCATGTTCACTTACTTCTGAGGCTCTGAGGTGACTGTACATGCATTTGTGTTATAGATTTTTATTGTTTCCGAAATACTATGCAGATTTCCCTGTTACTATTTTCCTAAATAAATGACTGTTATGCATCAGCATATTATTTTATTGTTTAATAGTAAATGGTAGATACTTACACTAGCATAGCCTGGATGAATACCAACACATTGCGAAGGCGTGTGACCAACACAGTTCCCTTGTCGACAATACCCTGAGGTATGCTCACAACTCCAATATCTGCCAGCGACACTTGTAGTGGTGTGGTTGTCGGGTTTTGTTCCTGGAATTGTAAAGTGAATTATGGACAGGTTAAAGTTACGAGTTGACTTTAAAAACTAAATTTAGCCTAAAAATCGCTTATACAGATTTTCATCACTGATTAAGTCTGCTATTAAAGTGTACACGCACCTTTGCTCCTCCAGTCTTGTTGTAAAGATGAGCATTTTGAGCAAATAGAGCATCAAGGAGAGTATGTGCGGCGTTACAAAGGGAGGCCATCTGGTCTCGCCAGCATGATTTTGCTGATGCTGTCTTCTCTTGTTGAGGTCTGACCTGGAACATCACCATAACACATACAGATGCCATCATTATAGACACGCAAGGAACTGGATAACAGGACTGGCTGTTAGCAATCAAAACTGCGAGTTCCATAACATTTGTTAAGTTCTTAGCGTGTTTTGTTTATTGACTACCACAATAATTCATTGTTATTACCTGTTGCACTGCGTGTGCACATTTAGCTGCTTCTAGCACATTGTAATAACTATTTGAGTCTAGGAAGTGACTCAAGTAGGTTTCTATGGTAGCCCGGTGTTGACCACAGTACTTTGGGAATCTGAAAAATATCATGAAGTAAGTAAGCCTGAAGAGGAAAAACATGTTTTAAATATTTTCTGTAGCGTATAATGTTACGATTTTGTGCGTTGATTGCAAGAAATGGGTGACAACTAATTCAAAGATTTGGCATATTATACTTCTACTATTGGTAGAAATCACTAGAAAATCATTTATGTATAGAAATCAGTGCGTCGATATTTTGTAGGTTACATACCGGTTAATAATATTTTCCAGTGCGCGGAGCCACCGATTGCAATCAATCTCTTTATGTTTAGATAGATTTTGGAAGAAAGCAGTCAGGGTTTCTTTCACCGCCTCGCTATCATTGGGATCCACGTCCCGGACTCTATTCAAAAACTGACCTGAAATATTGCACGCATATCAACGTTATTTAGAACGATTGTGGATATCAGAACTTAATTTGTTCTTTTGCGGTTTTAGTACTTACTCATTGTTATTTCTCACAGGTTTATTTTAACAGGATCCGAAATTGCATTGGCACTAATAGAAAAAAAGTAAACAAACCCACGAGTCGACGAGTCGAGTTTGCCTGTCTGGTCTGACTATAAACTAACCAAACCAAAGAGAATACAAACGCTATAAAACAAACTGCTTTTTTTTTTATCTGGGGGCACGGCAGTGCCCCCGCCAAGTCGAGCAAAACAAAAGGCACGGCCGTACTATCCTTTTCTCGAAGCGATTCGAGCCATTTTCGACCCCCTGTAACTTCGTTCTGGATAAAACTAGAAGCCTAAATTTTTAGTGACCAAGAGGGCATCACGTCTACAGATAATAATCCAAATTACATTAAATTTGAACCAGTAGTTTAAGAATTATTGCAAGTTAAAGTTCCTAAATTTTGTTGCCCACTGACTGACTGACTGACTCACCGATCATCAAAATTCTAAGGTACTTCTAGCCGTCCCACAAGTTTCAAATTTTGAATATAGATATTGTTTAGCCTATAAACCAAGGAAAAATTCTGACATTCCATAATTTTCATCCCGTTTTCTAGATATATCATCTGCATAAATAACTTTGTATTCCCATATAAATCTCATTAAATTGTATGTAATTACAAAGTTACTTTTACAGTTCATAATTAGACGTCATTGAAATTGAATGAAATGGGTAATAGGGGTTAAAAATGAGAAATGGCTTCGTGAAATTCGATAGTTGAGCGCTTTTTAAAAACTTCCACGATAGGTAGGTACACCTACCGCGGATAGAGAGATACAAATCCGTATACTATACCTACCCACACTTTTATAGGTTGAACAAATTCGTTAGGTACCTAGTGTGCAATTGCCAAGTCACTTTATTTACTAAAGAAATAAAGATATAACTGCTCCCATAGATAGGTATAGGTAGGTATTGAAATTAACCGACTTGGTTTACATTCGATCTCACAACTTTTTACGGCAGATAAACTGCGTTGGGAGACTTGTGCATTTTTGTACATGTAATGTTTTTGATGGGATTATGTCTTCGCACGCACGGTTTGTGTATTTAGCTATTATCTATCAAGTATAATATTTAAATATTTCTTATTTTCACAATATGAAAGTTGTAGCATAAAATTAATCCTCGTGATCAAGTAGTCAAGTCGATTATTTACATAGTCAAAGTCACGATTCAGTAAAGTGGTGGATGCTTTGCTGAAACTTCCTGGGAGTTTTGGGAAAAATGCGAAGTGACACACTTTTTGGTTTCCAGGAAGTTTCAGTAAAGCATCCACTACTTTACTGAATCGTGACTTTGACGATGTAAATACTTGACTTGACTACTTGACCACGATTGCTATATTGCTGTGACTTTCTTAATGTGAAATTAAGAAATACTTGAATAATATTTTACTTATTATATATACTATATATATATTAATATACTTGAATTTTTTTTTTTTACCTGGCAACACTCACGGCAACACGTCAAAAAAACAGCTGTGCTGTATATTAGTGAAATAATTAGATGTTATCGTTTATTTGCGTAAATCTTGCGTTAAAATTGTTAATAATTTGCAATCTAAGTGTGTGCCAGTGTTATTTGTGATCAGAGTCGTAATTCTGATCAAAATCGCTAAACAGCTGACCGTTGGAAACCGGCCGGCGTCGACCTGTCAACGTTCGTGATTTGAAAAGATTGTGTCTTTTCTTCATAAAATCGGGGAAGTAAACTTATTTTAGCTTAATATTTCGATTATTATAAGTGCGTACATAGAAATAATAATCTTGTCCAGAATTTACGACAAAATAATACCGACGTTTATATATACTTCAGTGTTAGTTCATAATCAAAAACTTATTTCGTTTTGACTACCTATTTTGCTAGTTTTGTAATAAAGTATACACTAGATTCGTAGCTTTTCACCTTTTATAACTATTAACGGGCTTGAAATACTTTATGAAAGCAGTTATAACGTGGTTTACAAGAGGTTTTTACACCTAAATCTTTAAAATAATATTGCTAATAAACTAGGTACATTATATCTAGATTAACTGTTGCAGTAGGGCACTAAAACACAACTCTAAGCTAGAATTCAAGGTGCTTCATTGTCTTTCAGAGCCTACCACTCACATATACACAATGATGACTCGCAAGGCATGTGATCTGGAGGTCAAACTGCAGACGGCACTGGTAGAACTGAAATCCACCAAGGAAGCTAACATCAGGCTACTCCAAGAGCTAGACAGCCATGATGCGGATATGTGCAATGCGCTCGACAAATCCACCCAATTGAAAAATCAATTGTCTGAGCTAGACATTGCATATGAAGACATGAGAGACCAGCGGGACCGTCTGCAGAGCACAGTTGACTCCTTTGGCAAGGATCAGGAGACGTATGAGGCAGCCCTTGGATACATTAGAGATTTGGAGCGCGAGTTAGACCTTAATAAGGCTAAGTTAGAGGCTTTTGAGTCCTCACCCAATAATAATATCAATATTAGCTCGGAGAAAGAAATAAATATTTTGGATTTATATTCAGAATTAATTGAAACTAGTACAAAAGACCCAATAAAATGTAACAGTATACCAATAGTTGACCTCACCTCACCTAAGTTGGGGCATAATAATTGTAATAATAAAGTTTGCATCAGGGGGTCCAATAAGCTTAAAAAGTATATAAAGATTAATAAAATAGTAAGAAGAACCGCTGTCATGTTAAAAACGTACAAAAAATGCTTTAAATGCACAAACATTTGTAAGGAAAAAATTAATTTGCATACAGAATTAGAGGAATGTTATAATTTGTTAGGCCGCAATAATAGAGAAATAGATTATATGGACAGTAGAATCAAATGCTTACAAAAGCAGTTAAGTGACATTAGTGGCAAATATGAAACTTCATGAATATCGTATTTGGTCGTTATTTTTAATACATGTGTCGATGAAGGAGTTTTTCCTGACGTAATGAAAAATAGTAAACTGATTCCTCTGTATAAATCCGGAAATAAAAATGACCCGACTAACTACAGACCCATCTCAATACTTCCCGCACTAAGTAAAATTTTTGAAAAAATTATGTTAAACCAATTAATGACTCATTTTAATTTAAACAGCCTGTTTCATACTGAACAATATGGCTTCACTAAAGGCTGTTCTACCACAGATGCAGGGATAAGGCTCTTAAAGCATATTTTCGATGCTTGGGAGAAGTCGCAGGATGCTATTGGTGTTTTCTGTGACCTTTCCAAAGCATTTGACTGCGTTAGTCACGAAACATTAATTTCTAAATTACAGCATTACGGGGTTCACGGGAAAGCTCTCGATCTTGTATTCTCGTATCTTAGTAACAGAATCCAGAAAGTGGATATAAATGGAGTAAGGTCATCTGGGTCGCTCACTACAATGGGTGTCCCTCAAGGTTCAATACTGGGGCCATTCTTGTTCTTGGTGTATATTAACGATCTTGCCTTTTTTGTAAAGAACTTATGTGATATTGTTTTGTTCGCTGATGACACTTCACTTATTTTTAAGGTTGACAGAACATACAACAATTTTGACGATGTTAACAAAGCAATCACGCTAGTTCTTAAATGGTTCACGGTAAATAATTTAGTGCTGAATTCTAAAAAAACGAAATGTGTAAAATTCTCACTACCCAATGTTAGAAGAGGCCACACAAATTTAAGTATTTTAATTAATAATGAGCCGTTAGATCAGGTAGAGTCAACAACCTTCCTGGGAATTAATTTAGATTCTAGATTACAGTGGGGTCCTCACATATCATCTTTAACTGGAAGATTGAGCTCTGCAGCTTTTGCTGTACGTAAAATCAGACAATTTACTGATGAAGCCACTGCAAGATTAGTATATTTTAGTTACTTTCACAGCGTTATGTCATATGGCATTATGTTGTGGGGCAAAGCCGCGGATATCCAATCTGTGTTCGTGCTACAGAAAAGAGCAATTCGGTCAATATATAATATGAAAACCCGCGATTCTCTCCGGGAACGATTTAAACACATCAATGTTCTTACAGTGGCTTGCCAATATATATATGAAAACTTATTGTATGTTCATAAAAATATTAACAAGTTTGCTAAAAATTGTGACGTACATAATTTCAACACTAGAAATAAAAATAAACTCAATGTACCAAGATTTCGGTTGCAGAAGGTTAGTGGTTCATTTATGGGGAACTGTATACGCTTTTATAATAAGTTGCCAGAGGGAATTGATCAATTATCCATGCAAAGATTTAAAACTTTTATTAAGGCTAATCTCATAAAGAAAGCCTATTACCTACACTGTTAATGACTATATTAAAGATAAAAATGCATGGCCTCAATGCCCCCAGCTCCATGGTAGTAATAATTAACGTGAATTTTATTATATGTTTTGAAATTTTTATATTGATGGTCATATTTATACCAATGTAAATATTGTGATTGAAAAAAAAAAGAAAATTAAACATTATGAGAAAAAAAAATATGACATCCCCGTAGAGTTTCTTGGTGCTGTCTTCTCTAACGGGCGTATTCCGAAGCACTGGTAGAATCAAACGGAGTTTCCTTTTCCTGTCTGCGATTCAATCCTGCACTTGAAAGGGAAACATCCTTTTTCAAACTCAAACCATACCTAATCAATTAATTATAGTTTGTTTTCTTTTATGATTTTATTAATTTGTTTATTAGATTGAAGTGTTTGACTTGTAAAAGTGCGATTTTATTGCCTATTTACAATAAATGATTTGACTTTGACTTTGACTTTGACTTTAATAAAATACTTGACACTGGCTATATGCACAAACCGTGCGAAGCCATAACTAAAACAAAAAAAAAACAAGTAATTAGTTTTGGCGGGAATCCGATAGTGAGGCGTTGTTGGTTTTGTATTATTTTCTCAAACTTGTGTTTCTTCGAGTGCTAATGTGTAATATTGGTGGAATATTAATCATTTATGTGTTCGTTAACGTGCATGATTGTAGGCGAATGATATAAACTCAACAAACGTGTCATTTCTTCGCATTTTTTCCAAAACTCCCAGGAAGTTTCAGTAAAGCATCCACTACTTTACTGAATCGTGACTTTGACGATGTAAATAACTGACTTGACTACTTGACCACGATTGCTATAATATTGCTGTGACTTTCTTAATGTGAAATTAAATAAATACTTAAAATAAAATACTTGACACTGGCTACATGCACAAACCGTGCGAAGCCATAACTAAAACAAAAAAAAAAACTAGATAATTAGTTGTAGCCTTTGTAGGAGTGTCGACTGTCGAGTGCTCGTATTTCGTCTTGTTTCTCGGGTTTTTAATAAACTGAATGAATTTGTAAACAAACAGTGACCTATTTCACTACACAAATCACGACTACGTCGTTTGTTCTCAGAAACTCGCAATGGCTACTCTAGAAGACAAGATTTTAGGTGAAAAAGTGCACAACTATTGCAGCAGTAGCGAAGATGAAGACGGTGGTTCAGACGACGAAAGGAGCGGCGACGAGGAAGGAAATCCAATTAAAAGTGAAGCGACTACAGCGGAGCCACCCCCCGTCAATAGTTGGAACGGGTCAGCCAGCAACACGGGCCCGAAAGGCGTGCTCGAAGATTGGCGCCGATTCAAGCAACTAGAGGCTGAAAACCGCGCGGAGTTAGAAAAAGAACGCATCGCTTTGGCCAAGAAACTCACTCTCTCCGTGAAACCCGACCGCGAAGCCGAACAGGACCAAAAGATCGAAGAGATAGAAGATGAACTGAACGAGCTCATTGACGAGGAGTTTCTCATGGAATACCAGAAGAAGCGCGTGCAAGAATTGATGACCGTGTTGCAGAAGACCCCTAAATTCGGAAAAGTGATCGCTCTCAGCACAAAAGACGAGTTTTTAAACGCTATAGATAAAGAAGATCAGAAAGTAGCCGTGTTCATCCACATTTACAACCATTCGTCTCATGCATGTGAGACCATGAACGGTTGCTTAGACGTTTTGGCGGCAGATTATCCAACATACAAGTTCTGTAAAATTGCAGCTGATGTTACCGGCCTGAGTCGACACTTCCGTGTCGATGGAGTTCCTGCTATACTGGTGTATAAAGCAGGCCAAGTCATCGGCAACTTCATACAGCTAGCCACGGAACTGGGCAATGATTTCTTTGCTACGGATGTTGAGAGATTCCTGATAGAGTACGGAATGTTGCCTGAAAAGTAGATTTCTATTCTATTGATGTAGGTACTTAATGTTGTGTCTGTATGCTAAATGTTTGCATTTAAGTGTTCTTGGAAATTATTGCGAGGCTATGTTAGTGATAGTTTGACGTAAATGTAACCGAGTACAATATTACCCACCAACTATAAATATTAACCATAGTAACAAGTAACGAGAAATGTTCAAAAAAATCATAATACATTCGCTGTGGCTTGTGACTTAAGCCACACAAACACGCACTTGCGTAAGAGCAGCACGTGCCAAAATTTGTTTATTCAAGATTAAGTGCTAAACGGCATTTCAATGACACCCAGTACATCTGACGTTTACTTAATTGAGATAGAAATAAACATGTTGTACAAGATGCTACATTCAAGCCTAAACAGCGTTCCATTCCATATTGAGTGAGTTGGTGCAACTGGCCCTTTATGTTACATTTACAACGTATATATACCTAATAAGCAATCAGTGTTGTAACTTAATTTATCTGTGTAATAGTTTAGACCAGCCTTATTAGTAATAGTAAGCTGTAGGATTAAATATACTTAATTATTCTTATGAGTTTGCTATGTTTGTGAATAACAATGTATAAAATTTTTACCTGCAATATGATATGCCACTTAAATGTGTGTTTACTAATGCATTTTTATACATTTGTGTTGTTGGTGAACCCTACAGTTTTACTAGCGGAAGTTCCAATAAACTGCTGAAATTTTGTATTTTCCTATGATAAAACATAGCATGTAGCACTCAAAGATAATGTTGTAGCTTTAAGTGTAAGAATTTTTAGAATCAGATTGATAGATTACCTTGTACAAACTCACAAAGAATACCTCTATAAAAAAAAATATCAGAGGTCTGAATATAAAATCTAATAAAATATTGGGTCTGGAACCAAAAAAACACTTTTTACAAATTGGTAGAGGTACATTGTGTCTCATGATTCTACATAATTATTATCTTTTTGGTCTCACTTTTTGAAACTTTTTGTTATGGTCACAGTATACTGTAGTTCTCAGCTTAACCCATCTTATGCCTTAAATGTCCGGTATATTTAGTTTTCTCATGTTAAACCTTTTGACTGCCAAGCTTATTGAAGCTTAAAGAATCTATAAACGTAAAAAGTCATCTTATGATGACTCCTGGGCGTATTGCACGTTTTTCGTTGTCATGTATTGATGACTGTGGCGTTCATAAGGTTAAACTGAACGTCGGTCACTCGAGGACTTAGTTATTAAGAATCTAAACTTTATCAATATAATTTTATTGTACCTGCATTTGTAGTTATTGTTAAGAAATTAAAATATATTTTTTCATCTAAAATTCTAGATGTTGGCTAGTATTGTGGCTAATTTTTACTAGCAGTATTCTGCAAGATTTTCCCCACTTTTCCCCCTTTTTGTAGTTTTACAATGTCTTGAAAGTCTATTAGGTAGGTAGGTATACCTAATTCAAATTTTATTTCCATTTTTATCTACACTAACTCATTTAGGCATGGTACCTGTTTTGTTAATTTACTTTTTCTGTGTATTTTTTTAATTCGTGAATCAAAGAACACAGATGTTCTGAAATAAATGTTTGAAAGTCTGATAAAGAACTTTGCTAAGCAAATACCTAAAATGAGCTGGTGCTTATTATTAAATTCTTCAACTTTGAATATTGTGAATCTACAAGTCCATTGTATTTATTTTATAGAATAAATGTGACTAGTAACTCAACATGGTTGTTTTAATGACTGTGGCCATTGTTTATAGTCGAATAGCTTTTGTCCGTGACTTCGTCCGCGCGCTAGTAGTTGATCACAAGATTCACAAGTAGGTATCTTGTCTTTCCCAGGGTTCGAACTATCACCCTTACCAAATTTCATCAAGATCGGTTCAGCCATTTAGCAGTAAAAACGTAACTAATAAACAATTAGTCTTCATTTATTCAGTTTAACGGCTAAAAGTCAATAACTAGAAAGTGATTGTAATCGATTTTAATCCATGGAGTTTTGTTTGTATTATCGACCTTCTTGGCATTGATGTGTGACGCGAACCGTGAAGTTGCCGGTTCGGTTCCTGTAGTAGGTACTTACAGTAGTGTCTACCAACTACTACAACTGCATTTATGTGTGTAAACGGAACATCAAGGCTCTAAAATCCCTTCAAAAACCTGGGACCTTCCTTTCTATTCATCATCGCATCGCCTGTATTCACGGGTCGGACCTTTCATATTACAGATGTTTTTCACGCTCGTTCGCATAGGTACCGCTTTCAAAATAGCAAGAATCCATTCATCATTACAGTGAGTAGGTACTTTCACCTTTCCGTTTCTATACAAGAGAAACCGCCATTGTGACCGAGCGCAAAGTTGAGCTGTTTCGCTCCGTAAAGTTTGTAATTTCCCCTCATTATAATTGTCCGATGATTGCTGCGGTTAGTTCCCACGATGCTCATTGTAACGAGTATACGTAGCGTTAGAATTGTATTGCCGGATGTCGGTTTCTGTAGTTTTTACCTACAAATCGGGCAGAGGTACGTTACTTGTAATTGTTTAGGCAATATAAAGTTCAGTCAACCTTTATTAATGGTACAGTTACTACGAATTACAGTAACGTTACTACCTTTCCTAGTTTAGGTATAGGTACACGGTACAGTAAAGTTTATAGAGCGTGAGGCGATACGCAGTCATATGGCCTCACACGGTCTATAAACTTACATAGAGTAGATATAGTTCACTTCTGTTGATTAACTCGACGAGTAAGAAAAAATATATAAATGTTTACTTCTCGATGTCTTCCGTATTGAATTACCGATTTCAATAAAACAAAAAGTAATCTACTGGTACAGAAACTGCCCCAAATTAAATAAGGGCCGCGTTATCCATCTCTCCGTCACGTGAGCCTGGTCCGTACGGACCAGGAATGCCGTCGAGCGGATTATACAGCTATGTAATATTGGCTTTGCCTTGTTCTTGGTTTTGATTGGGCATTAGAAAGAAATGCATAAATGATAGAAGAGCTCCTTATCAATATAATTTATTAGAAACGTAGCACTTAAAGTTACATTTTGCCTACGTAAACTTGTTTTGTTTTTATAAATACAGATTCCCCTTGAGAATGGGAGTAAAGTACAATACCAAACATCAATACGTTTTCATATGAGATTTAATGTAAATTACAAGGTAAAATTTGTCTGAGTAAACATCACCGACTGTCGGTCTATTCCTATACGGCAGTAATTTGAACCTGCTTCACAGATTTTAATTAAGTTACATAGATATTCTACTCTACGAATATCTTATTTATATAGTAGAATGAACAGTTACTTTACAATCTAACTCTTTACCTCACATTCCTTAAATTATTATATTCTTATAGAAAAATATTCATTAAATAGTACAATTTAGTTACTGACGTGTTTGCGCACCGGTGGTGGGGCAAAATCTGCAGAACCAGGAAACATGTAACACTGTGAGACAGGCTTAGAAGTTCACACACGCAACAACCATGAGTGTACGATATGTGCCACACACTGTACGCTTAGCTGACTTCGATCACTTCGTCACTCATCTCTGTGCGCTTACGTTTGGGTGGCCTCACAGCCGGTGCATCGTCATCCTCCTCAACAATTTCCATGTCACTATCACTGTCTTCCTTCGACTTCGACGGACCAGCTTTAGGCTCACCGTTCTCAGGTTCCACGTTTATAACTGGTCCCAGTGCAGCAGAGCTGCCATCCGTTATAAAATGCCAGGTCTTCGCTTCGTCTTTCTGTTGAAGATAGACCCTGACTTCATAGTTTTGTAGGAAGTCATCGACCATCAGTGCGCAGCCATCGTTGAGACCGATTTGGTCTAGGGTTTTATTGTTGTTGTGTTCTGTCTCTCCGGGTTCTGATGATAGCACGACCAGGCCTTTGCCCTCGACTACGGCGTCAGGCGCTTGCATATTCAAGCCCTCTTTGAATGCGGTGTTTAGGTCTTTGAGTGTGAGTTGTTTGAGGTTGCAGGCGAGGCCAACTTCTGGTTTTTCGGCGCAGACGTAGCATTTTGGGTTAGGCGGTGTGAGCGCTGGAAGAAAAGGTGAACAGTTTTAACAGTTATTTTTATGAAACACAAAAACCACTAGTTTTGAAATAAATACTAAATATTTTATGGAATAAAGATCTACGTTTTGAAGTGCCTATATTTGAATCAGTGGCGCACAAACATACTCTACATCCATTACACATTTCTAACATCTCAGCAATTTTTCCAGAAATCTTATGTAGAGATACAAGTCTAACTGCCGGTTTCGGAAACGTCAGCCAACTTTGACTACAGTTTAATTCTATTGCCATCCTTGTCATTTGTTTAGTGTCAGATAGAGACAACGATAGTTTTAATCTACTGTCAAAGCCAACAATCGTTCCAGAAACTGGAGGTGAGGCTTTATTAGATGATGTACTCACTCTTCTCTGGCACGAACAGCTGTCCGCGGTGGTTGACCTTAGGGCGCAGGTACACGCTGGTGGAGGTCGCTATATCCCCGCGGAGGACCCCTTGCACGCGGAGCACGGCCAGCCCCGCCACGATGGCGTTGGCAGTCGCTATGGCCGGGATTATGTTGCCTGCCATCGCTGCAAGGGGAACGGAGAGTTTGAATCTTTGAAATCTTTGTTCTATCAGCTGGTACCTACTACCCAACCTCATGTCTCCTCTTTATCCTTGACCCTGCACCAAAGAATTTTCGTAAGTCATGTGCCATCGGCTTCCGATTGTTATCGTATGCTGTTATAAGTCGCGAGACCGGTCTTGTATTGAATTCTGGCCTTCCGTGGTCCGCTCCGTACCCTTGTGTTTAGTCTTTATGCCATGCCGTCTGTCTTGTCCAGCCAATGGTTGTCTGCTAAAGATAGCAATAAACACAAAGTCCACAAAGTGTCAGTCAATGCTAAATTCTCAATACTTACATTTAATTTCAAACCGCGACTTGAGAGGTATGTTAAAGATGGCGGCGCGGAGGTTGGCGCACGCGGTGACAAAGTCCATGGCGTTCTTGTCGTCCTTGTCCCACACGAGGTGGTCGCCCGCGGGGCGCGATTTGAACTCCTGGGATATTGCTTGCACTGTGGTCGCGAACACCTGTAAACACACAGATCACATCTCAAGCTACGTTAAAATCTGGCGCACATTAGACAGGGGCGCACCGCACAACAGAAATCCTCCTACTGGTAGGGGAGCCCAAGCGGGGATTTCGGGATTTACTAAAGCGCGGCAGATTAATATACAGGGGGATACCTTGTACCCGGTTAAGTACCTCCACAAAATATGAGGCCCATATATAAGGCCGCCCGTGAAGGATACAGGATCAGATTAGTAAAAAAAAATTGACCATCAGAAATTCTCGAGCGCGTCAGATTAAGGTAGGATGAGTTAATTACATTCTAAAAAGTGTATATTCCACTAATCTGACAATTTGAGAGAGACGTAAAAAAATGGGAGGGCAACAAAGTTGTAAAAAAAAAACGTCATCTCGACATTCTCGAGCGTAGCTAAATTTTTTTTTATTTTGAAGGAAATAATTCAAGAATAATGAAAAATATATAATCTGACGATTTCCGCAAGCCGAAATAGCAAAAATTCGTCGATAAATTTAAATGCGTGCAGCTGCGTGATGCCTACATTTCCTTCTCCGCGTTTCTGATTTCCTGTGAATTTGAACCGATTCGGACCGATAGATTTTGAGAAATTTTGAAAAATCTCAAAAAAAAACAGATTTTTTTTTTTTAAAGTGGTTTTTTTTGGAATAACTTTCAACCGGCTTTATCGATCAACTTCAAAAACTAATCCGTCTTTGAGCTTAAAAAACCACGTCGATCGCCACCAAGCTGGTCAAAAGCGGTTGATTCGTTCGAGAGATATCGTGAACGAAAGAAACCCGAAAAAGTGTTTTTTCGGGATTACTCCAAAATTTGTGGTTCGATCAATTAAAATTGCAAAATTACTTATGAGGATGATAAAACTGCGTCGAATGCCGCCAACCGCGTGAAAATTGGTTGATCCATTCAAAAGTTATTGCGGTTTGAAAATTCCAAAAATAGTGTTCTATGAAACTTCTATCAGACTTTCGAGCTGGGAGAGCTCAAAATATCACATAAATTATATTTTGGGCTCAAAAATGTCATAAGTACAATTTTAAGCGCCCAGGAATGGAATTAGCGGGAAGCTGCAGGGATGACCTTTAAGGTGAACCGTTTTTCTAATTTTTTTTTGTCAGATCAGGCGAATCCCTCTAGATAATCGTCAGATTATGAGACAGTACGTTTAGAACATAAAGATGAACCATATATATCTTAATCTGACGCGCTCTTTTCGTGCTACAGAAAAGAGCAATTCGGTCAATATATAATATGAAAACCCGCGATTCTCTCCGGGAACGATTTAAACACATCAATGTTCTTACAGTGGCTTGCCAATATATATATGAAAACTTATTGTATGTTCATAAAAATATTAACAAGTTTGCTAAAAATTGTGACGTACATAATTTCAACACTAGAAATAAAAATAAACTCAATGTACCAAGATTTCGGTTGCAGAAGGTTAGTGGTTCATTTATGGGGAACTGTATACGCTTTTATAATAAGTTGCCAGAGGGAATTGATCAATTATCCATGCAAAGATTTAAAACTTTTATTAAGGCTAATCTCATAAAGAAAGCCTATTACACTGTTAATGACTATATTAAAGATAAAAATGCATGGCCTCAATGCCCCCAGCTCCATGGTAGTAATAATTAACGTGAATTTTATTAATATGTTTTGAAATTTTTATATTGATGGTCATATTTATACCAATGTAAATATTGTGATTGAAAAAAAAAAAATTATACATTATGAGAAAAAAAATATGACATCCCCGTAGAGTTTCTTGGTGCTGTCTTCTCTAACGGGCGTATTCCGAAGCACTGGTAGAATCAAACGGAGTTTCCTTTTCCTGTCTGAGATTCAATCCTGGACTTGAAAGGGAAACATCCTTTTTCAAACTCAAACCATACCTAATCAATTAATTATAGTTTGTTTTCTTTTATGATTTTATTAATTTGTTTATTAGATTGAAGTGTTTGACTTGTAAAAGTGCGATTTTATTGCCTATTTACAATAAATGATTTGACTTTGACTTTGACTTTGACTTTGACTTTGACTTTGCTTGAGTATTTCAAAATGGCGAATTTTTTTTGCACATTATGAAAATGGCCGCGAGTTTGCGTCCCATCGAAATCGTCAGATTAGTGAATAAGAGCTTTTTTTTGGTGCACTTAACACTCCCTAAGAAAATCTGACGCGCTCGATGAAATTTTTTTTTTTTTCATTTTCAATCCTTAAATACAACCACCCGCATCATGCAAACGATCAGATTAACATACGTACATTATTAAAAATACGTAGGGCATTGATGCTATCAATATCTGACGCGCTCGAGGATGCCCATGCAACAGTTTTTTTTTACATATTTAAAAATCTATAGCCACTTCCCCCACCGATGTAAAGGTATTATCATATAAAATTTTTTTCTTCTTATCATCTAAGCTTTGCATCCCAATAGGTCTCTACGACGCTCGAGTAAATCCCCATTTAGCATCGTGGGCTCCCCTACTATACACTTTCGTACATTTGACTATCGGACACTACAGGCGGCCCGCGACTCCTATTTTCTTTGGCGCAATTTTCTCTGCGACTGTAATATGTGCCAGTCATAAGGACACCGAAAATGTGACGTGACGCAATTTTTTCGCAAACTTCTGTGTGTTTGTGTGAATTTTGAGTATTAACCAAACCAGTAAGTTCATGTGGGCAAATGACAAGAACTCAAGTAGCGCGCCATTTCGTGTTCTCACCAATACTCCCGGAAAGTAGCTGTAAATCCTCCCTCCCCCAAACGACTACACTTTGATTTCGGCTACAACTTGACTAGACTACCGACTGACTGGGACAACTATAACACTGGACTAGACACTGGCGAAATTATGGCACCCTACCACGGATTCCACTTAAAAATAGTGGAGGTTGTTGACACTATAATTGACACTGGCCAAATTTAAACATTGTGCCGACGCAAAAACGCATAGATACACACAAAGAACAATAGCACACCTGAGCGCACTCGTGCACGGACCAAGTCCTCTGATCGGGCAAGCCAGTATGGGCCACTGCAGTGTCACCCTTCCCCGCCAGGTTCTTGAAGTCCAACGGCTCCGGCATGCGACGCTTCTTCCACAAGTTTCCCATCAAGCGGAGGTACTGAATGTCCGCCGAGAACAGCTTGTTGAACAACATCTCGGGGTTGTAGTCGTTGCTCACTGCCCAGGCGCGGGTGCTTTGACGGGTGACGTTGCCTGAAAGTACAAAGTAACATGTTAGCAGACTTAGGGCTGCTGAAAAGGGATGGAAGAGCTATCCATTTAGGGTTTTTTGTATGTTACTAGCAGTGCCCTGCAGTGTTACCTGCTGCTTTTGGAATAAAAATGTTTTTATCCAGGCTTTTAGCTACCTCCATGCCAAATTGCATACTAAACTGATCCAGCCGTTTGAACTTGAAGAAGTAACAAACATACAAACACACTCACAAACTTTCACCTTTATAATATTAGTAGGCTAGGGTAAAATTTGTCTAATATCTCACTTGGTGTTAAGTCCTGATGTGATAGAATAAGACTGGCTTTCAAGGTACACCCTTAAATAGCCATAGTATAAGGAGCATGGTACTAAATAGTGTTTTAGTCCGAGTTATACTTTTAAAACCATTTTACCTGATTCAGTTTGAGTCTTCACACTATCACTCAAGGCTGCATCCCCCTGCGCCTCAGGGTCCGCAGTATCAGGGCTGACGTCATTGTCAGCGTCTTCTTCGCCGTACAGCTGGTTGAAGAGATGCTTGGCCCACACTATGCAGTGGATGTGCTCCGACGGAGTGTTACGGATAGTGCAGCCGGGGAATGACTTCTGATGCGCCTTTGGCTGGCACTCGTAACACTGGCTGAGGCCTTTCTTGATGAGCTCCACCTGTAATTGTTTTGGAGCTGTGGTTAGTATGGTAATGGAAATATTTATTGATTTAATTTCGTCTACTCCACTCGCCCCAAATACTCTTAGGGCCCATATGAATAGCATAGGTACTTGAATTATTGTGTGTTTGTTCTGTCCAATTATGCAATGTGTAAATATGGAGAAGATATTTTAATGAAAATAATATCTGAGTTAGACTATTACATAACATATAAAAACCCTTGCATTTTCAAAGAATTAACTCCTACAAATACATATAAGCGAAAGTTTGCGTTTCTTTCTATGTTTGTTACGGCCGGACCAATTTTGATCAAATTTGGTACTCGGTAGAAATTTGGAACATAACACCCTGGATTAGCGCGTAAGCTACTTTTTATTCCAAGAACAGCTAGTAACACCTCCGATAAAAATTAACAATTGAAATAAAAATGTTGTCTAGTGCATCACCTGCCCTGCGTACCCAGCCGTGCCAGTCTCTATGAGCGGCACGTCGGCCGCCAGACACATCCGGTTCACATGGTTGCGGGCCACGAGGTTGTCCAACGCATTCATCACAATGTTGAACTGTTTGAAGTAGCTGATTCCATAGTCGTTGCTAAAGGAAACATTTGTTAAGTAATGATTGATGATCCCATGATCATGGTATACATACATACCATAACAGTTCTTTTAGCTAAGCATATTTATTTATTAGTACCTATCATCACTATTTAACCAACCTAAAAAAGGAGGTTCTCAGTTTGTTAGGATCTTTTTATCTTTGGTTTTAATAGGCAGCATTTTCGAATTGTGAAATAAGGATTTTTGAAAACAGCTCAAATTAATACTCTTCAACTGGCCATACAGATTTTCCTGAATCATAGCTAAGAACTCTATCATTTAAAAAAAAACTATTTGAAATCAGTTCAGTGAAGATTTATCAGTACAGTCAAACTCAGGGTTAAAAAAAACATTAAGCTGATGATGATCTTGAAAATAAACTGGAAATACAAATACCTGATAACACTGTCATGGTGGGCGATAATTTTGACGTTAGGATTGAAGCTCAGAGCACTTTCCTTTGCCACCTCCGCTTTAGACTTGCCCACATGTTCTTTGTGGAACAGGAACTGACGGTTCAGATTGCTAACATCAATTGTGTCCAGATCAATCTGAAAAGACAATGTTATTTAAATTAAGTATAAGGCCTTCAACCTCTATGCTGTAGTAACTAAAAAAATGGAAAATCTGTGGTGTTTGTGCTGGATCCATTGTTTAACTGTTTGCAATGTATCTTGGTACTAAATCTAAATGGTAAATGTTTTTAGGGATTGTCACTTAGACGACTTAATTAATGGTTCTCATCATATGTTACTGAAGCAGCAAGACTCATTACACCACATTCTTCTAATCACAGGTAGTATGACCTCATTATGCTGAGAGGATCTGTTAAATATTTCCCCCTACACGGCACTCAGTGGAGCTTTAACTTTTTAGGTCGTTGCCCCCTCATCACTCATGAACTTGATTGACATACAAGCACAATAATTGTAATAAATATAAAGTGCCCCGAGATATGAACTGAGTATGAATTATTAGCAACGTCGTAAAAACAAACAGTTCCAGTTTACATGCAGTTTGTCCAAAGGTGTTACTCATGCTTGGCAACAATGATCGCGCATGGTTGGGGACACGTACGCTAAATTGAACACAATAGTCAGGAAAATTGTTAAAACTGGTGCGAGGGAATAGTAATTACGTACAATTTCAATGTAAGGAAAGCCGGTTAGCACGAGATTCTTCAATATCTCACAACCTATACCGCCGGCGCCGACCACCAAGATCTTCGAATTAGCGATGGCTTCCGTCAATTTTTCATCGAAAACACCCGCCACACGCGCTACCATCTTGCTTTGAGTAAATTACGCCTATTACGACGAAATTTAACAAATTTTTGTAACAAAATTGTTCAACGAAGAGGCGAGGTGCACATAGCCGATATCGATGAACCATAGACAATCAAACCAAGTAACTACCAAGCTGTCAACATTCAAAGAGAATACAAACGCTACCTACGCTAGATCAACATTGGCGTCAGTTCCTGAGCCGTTTGAAAACGATAGATCACAGATAAAAGTCAAAAGTATTTATCCAAAACTAAAAACGAAGTGACTACATAAAAATTTTTGAACGAATTATCGGGAGTTTTGGCGGGAATCCGAAAGTGATAAGTGAGACGTTTGTTGGTTTTGTATTTTTAATTAGGTATTTACCTAACTACCTACCTACCTAGGTAGGTACCGCTCGGCCAAACTTGAACCTTGCTAAATGCATGAACCGTTTGATGCCAAAATAAAAAAATATACGTTATCGTTTGGCGCTTATTAGGTAGGTATTGGTTTATTTCCGATTCCGAAAGCGGTTGAGAGAGATGCCTTCATTCATTCACGAGAAAGAAACTACCGCAGCAACGATTGTGAAGAAATATTAGGGTAGGTATATTATCGACGAATTATTAACCACAGTTACTAGGTAACTACTAACCTGTAGTTAGTACTAATATGTGGTTAGTAGGTACTACGGGTTAGTACTAAGCTCAGTAGATCTACAGTATATTTAATTATGTATAGTAGGTACCTAGCATGAAACATCTATAATAACTACGACTAACGTTTGTTTCGTCCGAGTCGTGAGTTGAGTCGTTTTGAGTGCATATAAAAATCATAGGTTTACTAATAGGTACCTCCTACCTACCTCAAAAAGCAACACAACGAATGTATTGCAATATAAATAAGTGTACCTACCTATACTAAAACATCTCAATAATATTCTTTGAGCCAAGATGGCCCATAAACATTAGGCACCTACACGAAGTTAAAATAGATTCTGCTAATAGGTAGCCCTCGGCGTTTCGTCCGAGCTCACATTTACTGAAAACATAAAAGACGGTTTTACGCGCTATGGTTTCGTTAAAATTGCTTTTAACTTTATGACGACGGAGACACTCACAGGTTTATATTTATTATAAAATTCTATATAGGTACTTAATAAAATATACCTAGGTACCTAGTTCTACAATAAAGTTAATAGTTATACTTAGTAGATAGATAGAGAATAGATACCTAGTCAGTGGTTAGTAGTAGGTTACCTACCTACTTAGGTAAAAAAACACTACGCTACTTCGTCGGTCGGGTAGGGTATATTATATTAACAGCCGTAGGAAAGGGTGTGCTTAGTTTAGTAGGTATGGCTATTAAGTAGGTAGGTACGTACTTACTTAAATTTTGGAGTTTCGGGTTTTTGGTGGTTCGAGCCCCACACACACACATATCTACTTCACTCACGTGGCCGAGGCTAAAATGTGACAGCTGAAAAGAGATGTTTCGAAGTCAAACACGTGTTTTGGCCGCGAACCGCCAACCTATCACGGCTAGCGCTCAAAAAGCCCCAACAATAACCAACACTGAGCTGCACGGCAATTTTGGGCAATTTATAGTGCCTTCCGGCGATAAATCCGACCTTCTGCGCGGCTGAGATTAAAGGTTATATAGCGACGAGAATGAAATTAAAGAAATCGAGACGAAACGACCGACATTCTCGGTAATAGAAGATAAAGCAGCAGCGAATTTCATTTTACTACCCATTTAAGATCAGGTTGAACCATGATTGTACCGTCCCGACGATTCTTCTCAAGGCACTTTTCTATTTGGGGCATGCATGCTACGAGTAGGTATGTTGTGTATAGTTCATAGATCAAACAATAAAAATGGTGGGTCTAGTCAACGACTGCTTTACTTACATATTATTTACTAAAACACTTCCGAGGAGTGTTATAAACTAATTAAACTCATACCTACTATACCATACAAATGTAGATAGACGGACGATCAAGTGAACGCATAGTAGGTAGAATATAAGTAAGTAAACATAAAGGTATACTAGTACCCAACTTATAAGGCGCGTCGTGAATCTTCGTTCGCGCAGAAAAGAAAGTATGGTCCGAAGATTAACGAAAAAATGTTTAAAACTTACAATCAACCTAAGCTCACTATTATAAGGTTCGTAATACACTGCAGCTGTTAGTTCCATCTCACTCTAAGCTCGCTAAGATGGCGGCGGCTGCCGACCAATAGCGGTCAATAGAATTTCTCGCGCTTTGAAAATTCATCTTCTGCGCAGGTACATCGGTAAGCTATATCAGTTGGGTAATACTATACCTACCTTAAATATAGGTGTGGGATACCTACTCTACTAAATCCTTATTAGTAGTCAAAACCCTGAATCAGATTAACACAGATTAAAGGATACCAGAATCAGATTAAGATTGATTTCAATAATGATAAGAGTTTGATTGAGAGATTTAATTTGAATGAGTTTCAACTGAACATAATATCCAATTGAATTTAGATGTGGGTCAACATTATTATTGCTTTTAGACGAACAGCTTTCTATTGTATTTCTTTATCTTTGATCTGGCGATATTTTCCCACTTTGAAGTAGGGAAAAATACTTAATCAAAAGAAACAAAGCTCATTGTTTGAGAAAATTGGGAAACGAAATAATACCCTACTGGCTCTGACATTCGTTTCATCAGTTATGAATAATGCATCACCTACCTGTAATCCGGCGATAAATGGAATTCAAGAAACAATTTTCTTCGTAATAGGTACTACTTGAAACAATTTCAAGGTAGAATCGGCAATTTCAGTGAATAATGGGACCAACATGTACCTGAATACGAATTGAGAAAAACAGTGACCTAACAACGCTTCGATGGCAAGCAACTGGGGGAAATTTCAAGCCAATCTTTTCCTTCTAATAGTAAAAGTTAAATCGCCTAATACCTACATTTCTATGGGTATCTGCCTGAACCGGCTACTTTTTTAAGTACTACATACCTACCTACTTAATTAACTGCTAGCTGTTGCACGCGTGAAGGGCAAACTCCACCCCCACTAAAATTCATTTAGCCTAGCCTCGGGCTGCGAACGTGCTAAAATCCAGCTATTTCCCCTAAATCTAGGTAACCTACCTAGATAGCAATTTACGCTACGCAATGTTTGGAGTATAAGGTAATTACGCGTCATTCGCGTGGACGTTGGATTTGAACGGGATAAACAAGCTATTGAAAGTGTTGAATCTGCTGATGCATAGAAATTGCGTTATATCTCTATGTGCTGATGTATAATACCACAGAATTTGGACTCTGTAATGAGTAGATACTTAGGTAGTACTCTTTGGCATGTAGTACACATTTTCTATTTTGATATGATCTGTGGTTTGGGAATGAATCAATCAATACAAACCATCGATGTACTACCCAAACGATTTTCTACTGGCATTTCTTTTATTGAGTATTGGCTGCTACTGCGTTGGCGAAAAAGATATGCAAAGCTCTCTTGTGGCCATCCTTGTCGGAACTTTTTTTTTCGCAGTACTCAATCATTTTGGGTAGAAGTCAAATGTAAGCATTTTGTCAAATGATGGATACGATCCATACGATCATACGATCTCAGTTAAGATAGTATCTATGGATAGTATTCTTTAATCTGTGAATGATGGTGTCAATGATGTCGATATTAGGATGGGTTGCGTCGAAGTTTGCGAAGACTGAAATCATGATTACTATTTAGTTTATTTGTACCTACTATTCTCCAAAAACCCCACAACTACTGGATATTAACATAAAATTATCATACAAAAGTTTCAAAAATGCCTCCAAAGAAGGGTGGGAAGGATAAGGGTGCTGCTGCTGCAGACAAAGCCGCCGCGAAGGGAGGGCTGGCCGCTGCAGCGATGAAGGGAGCGGGTGGGAAACCTCCGCCACCGAAAAAAATTCCACCTCCACCAGCCATCTTTAATTTTGACGATATTATGAAGTACAAAGAGATGTTCAAGGCTTATGATGAAGATGGCATTGATAAGGTGATTTAGAAATAATAATTATTACAACCATTTACTCACAAGTTGGGATAGGATCGTGTAGGTATAGTTAGTGCCCTTTCCAATAGCGGAAATGTAGAAGCTTGGTACCATAACGATACCTAGATACTAATAGCTGCAGCTTGCAGTTCCAACCTTTAAAACGCATGGACGATATTACTAAGGCTGGAACCATACAAACGTGATATTGAAATAAACACGCCACACTGACAGCCTTAAAGCACAAGCTTTCGTATTGATAATGTTGGTCCAACGAAAACTTCTTTGATTCTGTGCTTTTTGTGTGATTGTTTGATGTCCGAAGTAATTGAGCAATCATTGTAACAACTCACTAGCGCCATTCTCGCATCAGCATTATCCACTCAATCGCGTTCCCTTGATGTGGTTACCGGCAAAGTCAGCTGCTCCTAAACGCCTCTGAACAATACACTTTCACCGCTCCTCTATTGAAAATCACTCGCTCCTACGCCGATAAAATTAGGCAGTGAATTAGTTACGCATCGCTGGTGAGAATTGGGTGGAATTTTAATAAAGGTCGGTCGTTCCGCTTTTTGTGTGTCTTGTGTTTAGTTGGGTCAAATTGATGTGTGGGATTATGAAGTTTACGTAGGTGTTTTCACGTGTATTCTGTATAGGCTCGCTCACACGACAGATTAAATGGACGTCAAAAGTGAATAAAATAGTCAAATGTAAAACGCGTTTTTACATAGTTATTGATACCTATAATTAAGTATAGCATAGTCACATCTAAGACTTTGATTCCCTGTATCTGGAGATTTAAACGTTTTGAGGACCATTGTCCACCATTGTACCTACTACAACAATCCCACTTAGAGGGAATAAGTAAGTACCTGCGTTTTACGGTAGCTCAACACGCATCGGCCAATAATTTTATCGTGTATACTACTTAGCTATGACACTGCTTGTGCCTGCAATATAAAACTTGTAAAACTTTGTACAGATCCCTTTGAAAGTGATCCCGACGATGCTCCGAAAACTAGGCTTCAACCCGAAGACGGAAGAATTGAATGAACTCTTCGAAAAAGTGCTAGAAGACGAATTCGTCGATATGGTTGAGTTCCACGAATGGTTGCAAATCATCGAAGGCAAAATAGGCATGGGAGATGACTTTGAGGTGGCCATATGCCACGCCTTGGCAGCCTTAGGTCACGATGACGAAGAAAAGGGGATATGCGACTTTGAAGTGCTTAAACAAGAGTTGTTTACATGGGGCGAGCCTTTTACAGAAATAGAGTTTGTAGACTGGATCAGAATGGCTACTAGAGATAAAACTCTGAACGTTGACACGGGAAAGTTCTCATATCCAAAGTTTGTTGAGCATTTGAACAATAAGGACGTTAAATTCTTCCCAGAGCCAGTCAACTTCTTCAGAATGGACCAGAAGACGCTGGCGGCGATGGCAGTGAAGAAGGCGTTGGAGGAGAAGGAGCTGATGGAAAAGAAGGAAGCAGATAAGAAGGCCAGAGAGGAGGCTAAGAGGCAGAAGATGATTGAAGAAGGACTGATACTTCCAGATGACGTATTGAATTGATTTTCGAAATTTGACATATTTAATTAGTTCCCCAACAGCCCACAGAACTTATTTTTAATATTATTTTTGAAACTTTAAGCAGTTATTAAACTTATTTTTAAAATAAATGGATGTTTCCTTTTAGTGAAATTTGCTATGATCAATATTTTCATGCCGTCAGCCGCTTTTTTCCACTCTGTATACATTATTCACGGCACACTCAACAGGACGTAGGATTTGAATCCGCATAATATTATACTCCAAGAGATGATGGCGTGTAATGGCACATTTACCTACGCATGGGTTGAAATTTATGCCCGAAATATGTAGTTTGGTGCAAGATGCGTGAAACGGTATTCAACGTAAACAGTGACGTATACAGTACCTAGTAAACGAGATTGTTTCAAAACTAAGACGTACTCGTATTATACGGTACTAGTACTAGTTGGGATTCGGTAATCACATGAAAATATACTTTTTAATTATTAGCACACGTCACATCACCCTAAAATATCATTGGTTATAAAGTTTCATAATAATTTTGTGCGCATAATGTCTATCATGTTTAAGGGTCCGTACCCAAAGGGTAGGTTCGTATTATACTAAGACGCCGCTGTCCGTTTGTCCGTCCGTCCATCCGTCTGTCTGTCTGTCTGGCTGGCCGATCGTCTGTCACCGGCTGTATCTCATGAACCGTGATAGTATTAGTTGAAATTTTCACAGATGTTTTATGTCTCTTGCCGCTATAACAACAAATAACCCTAAAAAACAGAATAAAATAATATTCAAGGGGGTTTCTATACAACGAACGTGTTTTTTTTGCCATTTTTATATAATTAATGGTAGCTTATGACACTCACTTGGCTGGTTTTTATTCTTAGGAGCAAAGCAACGATGTTATCTTTTTCCGGATTTTACTGACCCATTTAACAAAATAAGAGAACAAAGTCTAACATGGAACTAAAATCTAATTTAAAAATGCAGCTCGCGATATTTCAGCTAAAAATGGACGTAAACTCAATTAATACTTCAGCAAACTAATCACTTCCGATATCGGAAAATTGGATCAGAGAGATCGTAAAACGAAAATGTTTGAAATGAACAGACACTGTATTTTTAGAGCTTTCTTAATTACCTTCCAACTTAAATCGAGTTATTATTCTGTTAAAAATTCTTGACCATTTGGAACCACCATTCCTCATTAGAAAATATTGATTCAATCTCGAATAAGAATCGTAGTGGTGTCCTAGTTCCAAAACTCGCGGGTTGTTCGTTAGTAAAGTAAACAAGACATAAGTACATACATACACACACATATACAATTATACATACACCTACCTACAAAAATATGAAGTTAAATTACCTTTTTGCCAAAGTATTTCCTGACCCCGTTTCATTACTTTGAACATGGATTTCTGCAATGCCTGATTCTATCAACTGCTAATATGCTAGACGCTCTGACGCAACGGTTAGGTATAGGACCTATTGTGTTCCACGTTTTACTAATATTACTCCAGGAACCTCAAGCCAAGCCTTGCCTGACTACAGCTATAACGATGCATAGCATCGCCGCTGAAATTCAGTGGAGAGCTGCCGTGCATTGTTACGCTACCTACCATGCCACAGATGAAAGAGCCAATAGACACGCGATGTTAGAGCATACAAAACCTTTACTGGTAGTACTTACCTATACAATAGAAGTATTTACACTTTCGCGAACTGAATACATGTTAACTAAAATTTAAACGTAATTCGCGTAAACTAATATGAAAATATAATAAACGAGAAACGTCGAGGTATGTCAAAATTATAATACTTATTTCGATATTGGTTAGTGCGCGAATTAGACCTGTTTGAAACTTTTGTTGACTTATCTATACAAGTTGTATACATTCCAGATACTTATGACCTAAAATGAAATAATGAATGATGATTTTTGGTGATGATGATATTGTCCGAGATTATAACATCACATTTATCATTATGCAATAGTGGCCAAATATATTATCCTGAATGCTAAATCGGTGGCGCAAGATACATACCTACATACATTCGTGCAGCATTCGTGAGCTAATTTATGGGTAGGTACCGTAGATTTGCTTGGTTAGATACAGTTTAAGATGAGGAGGGGCCCACGCATGATATTCTAGCTAGAATCCGTAAGTCTGTCACAATATGGGATAGACGATATTCCACCGAAAACACAGTAAAGTAACAGGCCAATCTTCTGTTCATGACTATATTATCTGAAAAAATAAAATACCTAGCAATTTCTACGTTATACTTAGCCAACACCGCACAAAAATATGTATGTCAGAGTTAAATAGGAAAGCTTTTATTATTGAACTTATTTCAAAGTCCTTTGAAAATCATGCCTACCTTCACATGGTCACATTGAACTAAAAATACAGTATGACCAACAATGAAGGTAGGTAAGTATGGATATAAGATAAATCCAATAGCTTCGGACAATGAAACCGTTAACATTTACTGTATGCAAAGCTCGTAACTACGATCCATCAAAAAAGAAAACAAACTGAATACCTTTTTCAGGCACTGAAAAGTGAAAATTAATAACTCATGCATCAAAACGCTGACATAGTCCATCACTATCTAAGTGATAGGAGTCTGCAGAGAAAGCGAGAGGCTCAAATTATTTGATTTAAAATTACGCATATAAATAGTCCATCCAGGTGCTAGTTGTTTCTGAATATTTTTTACGTAAGCAGGAATAACAACTGAAAACGTCCACGATCAGCCTATAAGTTAGTACCTACGCCTGCCATAGCTGAGAGTCGGGACTTTTTTAGAGAGAGTTAGAGACTATAATAGTGGGCCACCTATATATATTTTTTTGCAATTCTTGCATATTTATATCGATTTCAGCACATAAAAGTGCTTAGTTAATGTTTTCTTTCGCTACAGCAATTAATGTGCTATTGTAGCGATTGTGTAGGCGCAAAATGCTTGGGATCTTACATCTGAGGCTATGCCTACCTGGTATACGGGTATACGGGTAGGTATGGGAGCTTCCGTTTTGTCATGAGCATTTGTTTTTTCCGTGTTGTTGGAAAGATCTCTCGCACTGGTAACACAGGCCTGTTTTCTTAAAAGCGTTACTCTGTTTATTTGCTACGTCATATCCTTTAGGGGAGGAAGTAAGGCTGAGATAGCGAATCCATTTCATACCGGGGCTAATGGCAAATTGTTTACTTAGAAACATTTAGGTGCTTTGCTCAGCTTAAAGGTAAACAGTAGGTATTAATTAATATTGATTTATACCATAATCCTCGTGGATGCATAAATTACAGCTCGTGCTTTAAAAAAAATAAAAAGGACTATTTTTTTCGTAATTTATGTCATAGACCTATAGGCCGATTATTAAATTCCTTAATATGCATACTACTTTACATACGTACGAGTATAAAAGACAACGTGTGTCGCAACCAATACCTACAACATTTTGGCTGGCATCCAGTAGTCGATTACAAAATTGCTTGCTACAGCTTAAATTCGCGTTCAGAACGAATTTTGCTCGGCGGATGATAGGGATGCTATCATTGACAATTTTATTTAATACTAACACTGTGCTACTGCATAAACCTCAATGTTTGAGAATATGATAATTCGGGCACTAAATTTTGTATTAACTAATAACTTAGTTATCGAGTTTTGGCGGGAATCCGATAGTGAGACGTTGTTGGTTTTGTATTATTTTCTCAAACTTGTGTTTCTTCGAGTGTTAATGTGTAATATTTAATTTTAAGTATTTCTTAATTCCACATTAAGAAAATCACAGCAATAAAAGCGATTGTGGTCAAGTAGTCAAGTCAATTATTTACATCGTCAAAGTCACGATTCAGTAAAGTAAGTGCTTTACTAAAACTTCCTGGGAGTTTTGGAAAAAATGCGAAAGGACACATTTTTCGAGTTTATATCATTCGTCTACACTCGTGCACGTTAACGAACACTTAATCTATACTAATATTATAAAGAGGAAAACTTTGTTTGTTTGGTTGTAATGAATAGGCTCCGAAACTTCTGAACCGATTTGAAAAATTCTTTCACTATTGGGAAGCTATGCTATATCCCCGGTACACATAGGCTACCTTTTATCCCGTAAAAATTAATGGTTCCCGCGGGATAGTAGTTAACGCGGGTGAAACCGCGAGGTGCTTCTAGTTATTAATATTCCACCAATACATATACATTAACACTCGAAGAAACACAAGTTTGAGAAAATAATACAAAACCAACAACGTCTCACTATCGGATTTCCGCCAAAACTCAACAACTGTTTCAAATAAGTCGCATAAATAAAGACACAGAAACGGAATAAGGCTTCTTTATTCAATGGACCTTTGGTGTCCCAGTTTAACCTAAATTAGAAAGGGCAAATGCCAGTATGAGATTCAGTTCCTAAGCCCATGCCGAAATACTGATGTAAGGAATAATAGGGGCTGTCCTCAATCTGTCAACGTGTCCAACGTGTCACATCGCTCGTCTGGCCGAGACAGGTCCATTCTCCTACGAGACTGGAGATGTTGCGGACTGTAGGGTGAGCAGGAACCTCTATTGAGAAAGTATTCGATACGTTAACTGTCAAATTTGTTTTAGATTTGATCAGTACTCCTACAATAGGGTAAGTAAGCCCGAAAATTTTTACGGTTCGTACCGTTAACGTATCGATCAAGGTAACCGTTCGCGTACGCATCTTGTCGATACTGCAAGTCGCGAACAAATGTATAAAAAAATTTACAGTGTGCCTAGTGCGAGTTTTGTCAATTTATTTACGCGCTCGGTCCGTTTGGCGTAAACTTGAAATTGTATGGAATAAGAGCAGCGCCATCTAGCGTCAGTCACTAGATGGCGCTGCTATTATTCCATACAATTTCAAGTTTACGTAATGTAAATTGTCAAAACTCGCACTAGGCACACAGTTAACGTATCGAATACTTTCTCGATAGAGATTCCTGCTCACCCTACTGAACTGTCCGCTTCCGGGTTGCTTATGCTACATGAATACAATAATATAATGCTTACAATAACTCTCTATTGGCTCAATGCAATCCCATTTGTAGTTAGGGCGGTACTGTCAGAAACAAAACCCGAATGCGAACCCATAATGCATGGTATATAGCACGTTTCCAATGATAATAGTAAACAATACTATTATCTGATAGCTTGGTATATGGACAGCCCTGAAGGTATCGCGGATCGCTGCCAAAATGTAGCAGGACTCGAAAATTGCGAGGAGGGTGATCCAGCCAACTTGGACGTAAAACAAGGTATTTTTGCCTGGAGTCTAAAGTAGTGCAAGCACTGATATTTTCGATTACATTTCGATTTTTGCTATAGCCAGTAAAGGATACTTTATAATACTCATAATATAATGTAGCAGACAAACGTATTAGGCGTAGCCGCTACGCCGTAGCGCAACGAAACTATAATGGTATAGGCATTGACGCATAACAACCAGCTTAAATTTTTTTAATGGAATAGCTACCATCATCGATGGACCTATATAAAACATACTCTTGTATATTCAGTAGTGTCTACAAATAAGATTTACAGAACCCCTACGTTATGTTTAAGTGTTCTACTGAATCCTATATGACTCACGTTCAACGAAACAAAAGCAAAAATATTGAGTGTATAGGGCGTTCCATCCTAAGCCTTGTTCGCACCACGATCAAAATGGGCCCAGTACTCATTTTTCATTGGTCGTTTCGTTCCACAAATAAAGTAGGCCTCTGTGTATAATATTTTTGGCCTTGTCAGCCTTTGTCCATGCGCGTGTCTAAATAACAGAGTTGTGGTTCCACGCCGATCCGTCCGAGTGGATGGCGTATAAAGAACCGCAGGTGCCGAGGATTAGCTGTGATTGATAGGCTGTGGTGGAAATAGCCTTTGTATGCCGCAGTTTGTTGCAGAGCAGTAGGACGTGGCCTGTCTACAATATGCTTCCTTTACATCCTCTGTTTATGGGATGAATGTTTGTTCAACTCAATTTTTGCGAGTCAGTTCTGACCCAGCTCTTGTTCAATGGATTAAAAAGCATGCCTGTCGGGTTTTCATGTAATGGTAAGCATCTGATACTTAATAAAGGTTTCTCAGCCCTGCACCAATGACTTTTCGTGAATTATGTGCGGCTTTCCCTCGCTCCGTGCTTCGGAGGGGACGTTAAGTCATATGTATCGGTTGTTATCGATCAATATTATAGCAGTCGTAAAGCCACGTCAGTGGCCCTTAGGTGGCCTGATAACCTGACATTAGAGACTAGTTCAACCTTATACGACAAACAAACAACTAACCATTGAGATTTAGGTACACCTATATATAACGGAGCTTTTCCCTCAGTGAATACCAATACTGCGTCCAAAACTTCAGTAATTATAATGTAGGGATAGAAAACTGATTCAGGACCTACTTATGTACCATTGAGTACCTATAATACGTATACGCTCTGTGGCTACCCCAATGTAAACAAACCATTTTAGTGCCCTTTAATTATACTGTGATATTTAGGCTGACTTTGTTTACCTAAAAGGCGACACACAAAATATATTCCTCATCTCAAACTTGTGTTCCTCGCTAGTTTGTCATACTGTGACGGTGCCACAAAAACCACACAGATGTTGCCACCCGTAATAAAGTGTGTACAACTGTATAACTTTATCTACTCAGTCGGGTGTTGAGATGTATCGCTAACACGATTCTTGGATTACGTGAAAATCGTAATAAAAGAACCAACTGCCTTAGTTCTGTAAAACCATTCAAACACAACACTAATAAAGTTCAATTACATAAACCTGACTTCAGGGTGGTGATAGCCTAGTGGGCGAACGTCCGCCTTCTAAACGAAGGATGGGGAATTCAAATCCCAGTGTAGGCACGTACCAATGTATTTCTTATGAAGCATATGTACGTAGTTATCATTATCACTCGCTTTTTGGTGGAGAAAAACATCGTGAGGAAACCAACATGCCCGAGAATTAATCCGGAGGCATGTTATCCACCAATCCGGACTAGACCCCCGTGGTGGATTATGGCCTAATCCTCCTCCCGACAGTGAGGGGAGGCCTTTACCCAGCAGTGGGACAGTTACAGGCTGAAATATTATTATTATTATTACTTATAGTCAAAGTCAAAGCATTTATTGTAAATTGGCAATAAAATCGCACTTTTACAAGTCAATCAGCTAATTCTAGTTAACAAAGAGACTCATAAAACATAAAGTATGATAAATTAAATTAAACAGTAATTGATTACGGTTTGAGTTTGAAAAAAGGATGTTAAACCTACAGATTTCTTACTTTCACATTAACAAAGTCACAGCAATAGGTATAGCAATCGTGGTCAAGTAGTCAAGTTAATTATTTACATCGTCAAAGTCACGATTCAGTAAAGTAGTGGATGCTTTACTGAAACTTCCTGGGAGTTTTGGGAAAAATGCGAAATGACACGTTTTTCGCTGTTATAATAATATCAGTGGGATTAGCCGAATGTTTCACCTTTCTGGAGTTAATCCAATAATTCCTCCCTTCTAATGCTAACGTCATCCACAGTAACTGCACTTTAATCTCCTTCCTTTCCAATGCCCAGTCTCCCGATTTGAACATTTTTCTATTACAGTCCGCTGAATTGAAAGTGCTGTTTCAGATTGTTTCCCGTTGATATTGTGTGTTGGAATGGCAGAATTCCTATTCACAATGCAACGTGGCAGTCGCGCGAGCAATATCGTAGAGCTTATCTGACGTGAGTAGCGAGCTTTAATCATGAATAGTTATCAACGGCACACAAGCTTTTATCTCACCTCACTTGTAGAGTAATCAAAAATGGATTTCTCTTCATTGGCCGTAGCGAAAACGATGTCAACTGAAATGCGCACAGGTTTCTCATAATGCACAATATCATGTCGGAAAGCGGCAACATATTGTCATGACTAAAATATACTACGGATTGCAACACTATAGTGTGATATTCGAGTGATATTAGCTGTATTCTTGTATACTACTTATATCCTACTAATATTATAAACGCGAAAGTTCGTAAGTATGGATGGATGGATGGATGTTTGTTACTCTTTCACGTAAAAACTACTAATGGATTTTAATGAAACTTTACAATAATATAGCTTATACATCAGTATAACACATAGGCTACAATTCATAAAGATATCGTATATTAATCAAATGCGGGTGAAACCGCGGGGCGCAGCTAGTATAATATATTATTCAGCCGCCAATTTCATGTAGTTATCTAACTGAAAGCCCAAAGTTAGGGTACGGGGATACGCCAATTCGTTAATTTGCTTTCAGTAATGTATAGAGGATGCTTGCCTTGCATACGAGTATAACTAATTCTTTTTTTGTTTGAATCAATCATAATGTTTATTGTCGAATTCCGACTGTCATTACGTCATTTCCTTGAGTTGATTACTCGACAGATTGTTGTTTCATGATGATTAATGATAGTGATTGATGGATCAGCACGGGATGGGATACTCTGATCGCGCCTTTCAACTAATAATATATAAGTTTACTTAGGGATGTTGTTTACTATGAGATTAAAATGTTAAGTTCTGTTCAACAATATTAAACAACACTTGTTGAACATCCGAACAAAAAAAAACCCATTACAAACATTCCAGATCTGAGCATCACAGAAGAGAGATCTGATGGAGGTACACCACACCACCGACCATACCATTACAAATCTTTTCTGTCCACCCAGAACTTACTTGGAAGAAACAATCATTTTTTCTTTATAAAGTAAACAAAAATAGCCCTTGCCCTATACAATTAAGACTGCCCAGTGTTCGGTTCCGGTTACGGACAAAACTCAGCTCCTACCAATCACAACTCCGAAGTCAGAAGTAATCCCGTCTCGACAGGGTTCATTGAATATTCCATTGGTCCAGTTCAAAGGAGTTGACGAAGATCCCATCCCAATACAAAGCGGAAAGACACCAAAGACAAAGAACCTATATTTGTTTGAGACAAATTGTAAAATCGACCTCTAGCTGTTATATTGTACATAATATTAGTTCTTTCTCTGCGTCCGTGTGTCGTCTCATTTTCCAAGCGCTTCAAAGTTCCGAAGTTTCAGGGATTAATCCCTCTTTGCTCACATCTTCGAAACACGTGTATACTATTCTAACCTATATTCCTAACACAGTTAGGGTTTAAATGTAACACGCTATTCTTGGTGTGGTCAAGAAATAGAAGACTAAACAGCCAATAATGGCTTATGACTGACGCCGAATAAGAAAGTGAGCCACAACTTATTACAGTGTGTTAGCAATGGCGGCGGCAAATGTATGGTATATTCTTACATATATTTGCTTACATATATAGGCACAGTGACCACATAAGTGTGGTCACTCCAAAATCCAGTCAAAATAAAGAAAATCGACTGTACAAATCAAACCAGACAGTTAATACAGTGCGACACATCAGTTTTATTAAAATACCAATGGTATAATTGCCGTGAAAGCGTGCGTAAGTCTTCTTATTGGCATAGTTAGGTTGCGTCTTTTTGCATATACCGTCACCGTCTTTTACGGTAAAAAATTTACCTTTTTTACTATAAGCGCACAATTGTATGTGTTCCAATGTTACAGCCCATGACAACGACCCTTGTGAGGTCGGGCAGATTATCTAGTAACTAACGGAAGGGTCGCATTGAACGGATTACAGGCTGACGTTTAACACGTGGTTATCTGACCGGACCTTCGATCATCCATTTACAGAGTTTAGATCATCCGCCCGGAACAGGGGTTATCACATTCACGAGGTTACAGTATAGTTTGACCTCAGAGATTGCGATTCACTTTTAACTGGGACTTTTTCTTTTGTAATAACAGGAAACAAACATAAGTATTGTAAGATATTATACTAAAACAAATTGTCTGGATTTAGTAGAATAAATAAATAAATATTGCTTGCTACTGAAGCGATTGCAATTTGTAATATGGTAACTTATCAAGTTCGAAACAAAATTATTGTTATTGTAATTTTTCAAAATTCACAGTAATTAGAATTCATTACTTAGTTATAATATGAACGGCTAGCATCGCCCAGTCCGATAGCAACACTTTAATGGGTTATTAGTTGTTAACGTGACGAATCTAACGCGGTCGATTTATTTTTTATTTAATAATCCGTAATTTTATGTTCTATAGCAAGCGTTAGGTGCATAAAGAAAGCTAGAACCACTGTTTAGTTACCCCACGATTGTTAGGCATCGATTACGCACGATGAGGACGTACTGCAGTCGTCAATTACTTTTTACAGCCCACGTGGCTCGTTATTTGCTTGCTAATAGTTGTTAAATTATTCATCCAGCATCTGGTAGTATCGTTAGCGTACAGAAACACTGCAGAACAACAACCCTAATCCAGATAATAAAGTTAGCGGACCGCGAGGCGTCAGGCGCAACTCAGTTATGTGGCACCTAACTGAATTTACCTACAGACCTAATGCAGCGATATTTAACGTTTTAAAGTTAAGGTAAATGATAAATGATAAATGAATTTATTGCCAAAGAAGAAAGTTACATGATTACAAAAGTGTTTCCTAAGAAGAACAAACATAATGTTAGAACAAATTTGTCATTGAGTTCCAAACTAGGCACGAGGCCTGTGTCTTGGGACTCGAGTGCGGGTTAACCGAACAGGTTTGTGTGCAAAAATTACAAAGACGAATAAACTCGAGCAAGGTGCCTCCACTTACCTGAATAGAACAACATAGTATTCCGATCCGACTCTTAAACCAAACCCGAGAAGAAAGAACGCCATAAGCACGCCTAATCCCTTAACCGCTTAAGCCTAGTAATGACTTGTCATACAACCTAGCATAACGTCGTACGACAAACAAACAAACAACCTGTAAATCTACATCTATCAATAAAGTTTGTATCTGTATACACAACCTAGAGTTTCAGGTAGTGTCAATGACACTGCCTGCCTTAGTGCCTTAGTGCCTTAGTGGTTTATTATATAGGTATTAGTATTATTATGGTGAACGAGCTTCTTACCAATGATTTATATTTCCATACTAAAGCAGTAAAGGGCAAACATTTTGTATACATTCAAGATACATTAAAAATAAATCGTCTTGGAGACTTGAAATAAGCTACTGTATATATATTTTTTTAAATAAAGTCTGTCAGTTTGTTTCGCATCACGTACAGTTTACTGAAGCGATAGCAATGCTGTTTTCATTTATTGAAATTTTGTGCAATGATATACATTACATCGAAATCCGACGATCTATTGATAATAACACTGTATGTAGAATCTTCATCTACATTGTAGATGTCGTACAAGCCACAGGGATTTGATGCTAAAGTGTCTTCTAGATCCTATCAAAAATAAAAAAAAAAAGGTTGTGAACGAAGTCAGGAGTAACAGCTAGTGATAATACTAGTAAGGACCGCAGCACTTTTTCTATGTGTATCCAAACCTATTAAGTTTAAAGGACACCTGAATGCAAAAGACTAAACTCGGTGGGGTGTGAAAGCTTGGTGGCTTTATCGAAGGGCTTTTCCGAAACCATTACGGTAATCCCCCGAAGGGCAGGCCGCTGAAAGGTGTCTGGAATATTAAAGGGCAAGCAATTTGCATCAGTCGTTTTTGGACCACAAGGAATACCTACTCTATTTCTTTTGGTCGCAACGCCTTGGGATTGAGACAAGCTATTAGCTTTTTGTTTATTTTGTGGACATAGTAGGTATATATATATATATGCTATATATATATATATATATTCCCAGTCAAGCTTTTATGTATATACGAGTAGGTATTGAAAGCTATTGCATATTATATTGCAAAGTGATAACTCGTCGCTTAGTTCTAAAAGAAAGAACCACATATTTGTAACAATGAACAATATTATACGTACAAAATTGATAAAAAATTTGCTTTAAATGAAATTAGCTTAGGTATAAAGAAAACTATCCATACTAATATCAAACTACTAAGTTAAAGCTTGCAAAAACGAAACTAAGCTGTTTAAAATCCACAGGCATCCGCAGGCATAAGCTACTAAAACAATATTGTGCAGTTTAATACTGCAGTTGAAACCTGGGATTCAATTTCGCTGGGAAAGCGAGATCCGGTTTTACAATATACAGTCATTTCAAACATTGTATGCCTGGCGGGTTCCTCGGACGGATAAACTTATATTTCCAACCCTCGACTTGTAAAAACGAGAGCTGCATTTAAACCTTTGTTATGGGGCGAATGAAGAAACATTATGTTAATCCAAATGTACCTAAATCCTGTTTTGAGAAAAATTTTCAAGATTTTATTACATTGGTTGATGTTAATAAAAGGGTTTTACAATCTGTGTTTGGGTTTCAAGGAAACAAACAAACATACGTTTTTTTAACATAGATAATAATAGATGTTGTGAGTGCATTATCCAGGGAGCTAATGGAATCAACCATAGGCTTAGAATAATAACTCATAGAAGTCAAGTACCCGCTAGCGCCGTGAAGCCATTTTTACTGAGACTTTTTGGGCCTAGTTCGGACTTTGACTCACTATTGCTCGAAATTAAAGCTTATATGGTAAATATTTATCCATTTTCCCTGCTTTTGGACTAAATACCCACACGCATGCGACATTTTCAGAGCGTTTGTGTGCGTTTTGAAGGAGATAATTACTTGGCACTCACGCACACATTGATAAAAAAGTGGCTTCACTTTTGACTGATACTACGCATGGAAATATCCTTCTCTGCGTAATTATTCTAAGACCATAGGTATATAACGATATCATAACGGCAGTAAGTACCTACTTAGCGAGCAATCTGAGTCATGCGAAATACTAAAAAATCGGTTGTACTTGCATAATATTATCGAAGGGCTCTGTTATTACGCTAACTAAGTAACTACTAAGCTTGACAAATAAGCAAATTTCCCTGATCCTGTTGAGTAATAACAGGGGCGTATTACATGTTTACTTTGGAAGTTAAGATTTATGTGCGGGCTGTCAGTTTGCCGTTGTCTGGTATGATCAGTGTTGCTCTATACATTATTTGGATAGAAATAGGAGGTATATTATGTAACATTTTAATGTTATCTAAAATGGCTAAAACGCGGGCACTGCAACGATGGAAAATGACTCCTGCAGGGTTCGATTGATCAAGTAAGCACCCAAGGTTAGTGTACACTGTGATAAGATGGAAACTTCAACAGTAGATGCCTGTTAGCCAATCAATTAGCGCACTAAAACCATCGAACACTCATTGAAAACATACGGAAGTTTATTACGCTTAATTTAAATTGCAAAGTGTTTTGTTTCCGATTTATAATCGCATATTAAGACTTTCAAATCAGACAGAAACTATACTATGTCTTGTGGTCCATGGTCTACGAACGTAGGCATTTGATAAACGATCTTTAGACTTTTTTGCCGTAATATTTGAACTGGACTATCAACTCGACTCATTTCTTGCAAGTCCCTGATATCACTTACTGTACAAAAGCGGCCATTTGAAACAGTTCCCCCTCTAGAGACTAAAGCTGGAATGAAATATTAAATAGGGACATTGGGAAATGGTACACAGTATTCTCGGATATCTGATAATACAGTTGGAACTTTATAAAAAAAAATAACTTCATGTATACTAGTACCCAACTTATAAGGCGCGTCGTGAATCTTCGTTCGCGCAGAAAAGAAAGTATGGTCCGAAGATTAACGAAAAAATGCTTAAAACTTACAATCAACCTAAGATCACTATTATAAGGTTCATAATACACTGCAGCTGTTAGTTTCATCTCACTCTAATCGCGCTAAGATGGCGGCGGCTGCCGACCAATAGCAGTCAATAGCATTTCCCGCGCTTTGAAAATTCATCTTCTGCGAAGGTACATCGGTAAGCCATATCAGTTGGGTACTACTGTACCTATATGGAACTCAAGATGATACTCATGACAGTTCACGTGACAGTGCAAACAACTGGACAGCACCCAAAGTATACCTAGTAGAAGTTGTAGGTAACCTTAACTCATAGACGTAGTATCAGAAATAGACAAAAGCGTAGGGTCATAGGTCGTAGGTCATAGGTCGTAGGTAAAAAACGTCCTATACCCGAAAGGGACCACCTTGGCTGCAATTTATAAATCGGATAATTTCAATACACGTTATTTACGTGGTGCTTCAATCATTTGTGTGACATTCTAAAATGTCAAGATTGGTTTACTTCTGCAGTAGGTACACCATTAAATTGGTGTAAACGCCGACAAAGACAATCATCGTACTATCCTAATTATTCCTTTGTCTATTTGTGTAAACTTGTATCTTTTTTTCCGCGGATCTTGAGTTAAATGTCATATCTGTTAGATGATTAATCTGAGCCTTCAGTCGTAGTAATGGTAATGTGACAAGCTAATCACGATAATTTGACAGTTTCACGTGACATCGTCCCGTGTGTTTCCTCTCGATTGTTGGCGTTCGTTACTCCGCTAATTAAAAGGCAGCGCCGGCGCCTGGCTGTAACGGAATTATGCGCTTTCCTGCAAATTACACGCCTTCTGTAATTTGTCATCATTTTAGCGCATTGTTCATCCAGTTGTCGCTACTTCATTATGTCATTGCTAATGTGTGCGAATAACAAAGTCTTTGATTATTATTACAGACTATTTCATTGTCGGTTGTTGAAGTGTTTTGTTTGTTTGTAACTTTTATTTTACTGCCTTTCGAAGGTGGTTTTCAGTTGTGATTCTTTTTAGGTTTTAGTTCCTTTTCATTTTTTATTCCTTTAAGGAGCTTGATGGATGAAGGTTTCATTGAATTTGTCATGAGAAAAAAATGTTCTTTACCGAATCTTAAGTGGTCTCCGCGTCAGCCATTAATGCTTGAATTCCGCCAAAAATATTTTCTTACGATCAAGTCTGTTTCAGTAAGGTGGCTGTAAAGTATCATTTGATAACTTAAAACGGAAGATTTTTCGTTACCTTCGTTACGGACGTAGTAACGTTAACTGCGTACATGAAAGACTATTCATTAAATTCAGTGACGGTGATAATCATTGTGAGTGAGTTCGCGTGTTTCATTAATAAATGGTGGTTTTATTTCCCCCCGCAGCTACCACAAGGTAAAACCACAACAAAGAGTGGCAACTGAACCACTGGTACTGTAGAGAGGGAAATAACCTACTGTCTCCCATTTTTGTCTAAATAAATAAAATAAATTCGTAGAAGTGGCTAAGGTCTACAGAGAGTTGTAGCGTCACAGGAAGTAAAAACCTGACAAAAGCAGGTGAAGCGTTATTAATACTTGAAATGTATGTTTATAGTGAATACGACCTCTTACTAGTTTCTGATCGCCTGGTACTGTACTTCTTATTCAATATTGAATAATTGTCAACATAATTATTTTTCTATTCGATTCATTTGACCATTCCGTTGCTAACTGTTCTCAAATTGCCGTGGAGAGATGTTGTCCGAAAATAGTATTTTAACTTTTGTTCGATCGAGTGAAGTGGAATCAATGTATGGACATTTACTCATTTGAAAACAAATGCCTTGGAGCGAGCGGAGTGGCATAACCCATCCATAGCATTAGGTACCCAGTAGGTACTTTGCATCACAAAGTTTTACGTGACTGTACGCTCGTCACTCTGCGGCATTAGTTACTCTACGTATACACAACGTTTGCCTTTTGCTGACATTTGCTTGTAATCATGCCCATTTAAAATATGTAACTCGGTAAATATTCATTTTTCGAAATGTGATCCGTTAGTAGAACCGGATTCAGGTTGCGGCTTGAATAAATAATTCAGAAGCAATCAGCTCTGCAGCCTTGGTGCACTGAAACCGCACTGCGCTGGCCTGTGAAATGGAATAACAAAATTTGTGTAAAATTTAAACGTCTACATAGAATACCTACAACTAGGTTCGTCATTTAATTAATGTTTGCAATCACATTCCCAAACGACGTTTCCCTCTAGCTAATATAAACAGCAAGGCAGGCGATTTATCTTGGTTGTTGCGGATCATTTAAGGGGATTTCTCACTCACCACCGTCACCATGGTAGGGTCAGTCGGATGCCGGTCCGTCTTCCGAGCCGAGTCAATGTGGGATGATTTACGGAACACCGTCGTCACAAGATGTTGAGCTACGGTTGAAGATGCTGATGTAAATTGGGTCTGTCGCAACAAAGTCTGTAATTTGACGCGCCTTTGTGATTTGACGTATCTGTGGTTTGACGCTGATTTGTTACAAGTATGACGTGATTTAGTATGTCTGAATTTAGATGATAGCCTAGGGTATTCATAGGCATCCTATGCCGTAGCAAGCATAGTATGAAATGTTTAATAGTTTTTCAAACTAACAGGGATATAGGTATCTAGTAATCCGGTGTATTTACTCGTACCCTTAACTAATTAGTCTCCAAACATAGCTCTGCTACGGCTACACGATCTATACATTAACTTGATTTGATTAGTATGATTGATGTCTTCGCCAAACTTGTTTGCTATCCTCTAAGGCTGTAAGTGATTCGTTTTCTCGCTTTCCGAATTAGCTCAAGGTAATTTGTTTTATGGTTTAGGAAAACATTACGATGAGAAAAACAATGCTTGGGTTTCGTCGATAAGCTCGTCACAGCTTAGACAATAATGTTGCTATAGGAGTAGGTGAAATCAGTGAGTATGAATTATATCGACATATAAAGTAGCCGCGCTTGTCATATCTTATATCTTTAAATGAGCAATTCTTGTATAATATATATATATATATATATATATATATAAATGAAATTCAGTATATAGGGGGTTTCGGGGGCGATAAATCGATCTAGCTAGGAATCATTTTTAGAAAATGTTTTTTTTTTCGTGTTTTTTTATGATTTTTTTTCTTTAAATAACCAGTTCATATTTTTTTATTATTCTATCGGTAAGATCGAAAAATATTATTCATATTTCATCATTTTATTAGTAATTCGTACTTAAATATAATTTCCAAAAAACACAATTTATAAAAAAAATAATATCGAGCAAAGCTCGGTCATCCTGATATTTTTTTTTATACCTACAAGTAAACCTACTATGATTAAGTATATTTTAAATATTGTCTTTTAATTTTATTGAACTGTGCGCGTGGCAGAATGTTTGCCGACATCGCAAATAAGCGCTTTTCAACATTGTTTCGACTGGTACTTCGTCCCTATAGAGAGTAAACTCGTCAAAGTTCGCAACTACTGAATATTTTAGTGAATTCAGTAATTATCAAAGAGAGACAAACCGCAAACGTGTTGCGCTCCCAACTTTGTTGTAAAGCATTATGCCGCGCGCTCTACTCTGTTTGGTTGGAGTTAAGGTAGTTGATGGCTTTCACCAGGTGTAGATTGCTGGGGTTCGATTATAGAGTCAGCTGAATAAGCCAATATATATATGAAAACTTATTGTATGTTCATAAAAATATTAACAAGTTTGCTAAAAATTGTGAATTACATAATTTCAACACTAGAAATAAAAATAAACTCAATGTACCAAGATTTCGGTTGCAGAAGGTTAGTGGTTCATTTATGGGGAACTGTATACGCTTTTATAATAAGTTGCCAGAGGGAATTGATCAATTATCCATGCAAAGATTTAAAACTTTTATTAAGGCTAATCTCATAAAGAAAGCCTATTACACTGTTAATGACTATATTAAAGATAAAAATGCATGGCCTCAATGCCCCCAGCTCCATGGTAGTAATAATTAACGTGAATTTTATTAATATGTTTTGAAATTTTTATATTGATGGTCATATTTATACCAATGTAAATATTGTGATTGAAAAAAAAAAGAAAATTATGCATTATGAGAAAAAAAATATGACATCCCCGTAGAGTTTCTTGGTGCTGTCTTCTCTAACGGGCGTATTCCGAAGCACTGGTAGAATCAAACGGAGTTTCCTTTTCCTGTCTGAGATTCAATCCTGGACTTGAAAGGGAAACATCCTTTTTCAAACTCAAACCATACCTAATCAATTAATTATAGTTTGTTTTCTTTTATGATTTTATTAATTTGTTTATTAGATTGAAGTGTTTGACTTGTAAAAGTGCGATTTTATTGCCTATTTACAATAAATGATTTGACTTTGACTTTGACTAAGAGATACTTTGATAGGCGTAATGTATCAATTCATAAATTACTAGCAGGCACCACCACGCGTTGCTGTGTCTAAGGTTTTTGTTATTACGACTATAAATTGAGATGAAAGCTAAAAATGATATTGAGGTTTCTATGTGTTATTTTTCTAAACTGAATAGTTTGCGCGAGAGACACTTCCAATGTGGTAAAATGTGTCGCCCCCCCCCCTGGAACTTCTAAAATAAGAGAATGATAAAACTAAAAAAATAAATGATGTACCTACATTACCATGCAAACTTTCACCGTAAAATTGGTTTGAACGAGATTCTAGTAAGTAGTTTTTTTTAATACGTCATAAACAGTAATAATTACACTATTATTACAACATCGATCAAAGTTACAACGAACTACAAGAACTTTTATATTATGTTACTTGCTGCTACGGAACCCTTCATGGGCGAGTCCGAATCGCACTTGACCGCTTTTTTTTATTTCACCTCTTGACGTCTTGATCGAAAATATTGGTTCTTGGCCTACCATGTTTTATCTAACTCTCTATCAAGTGCAATAACGCAAGTTTATCTTTGAAAATATACCTACTTACTAATCTTAGCAGAGCTCCATTAAAATTAATAGACTCGAGCTCAAATTAAGACTTATTTAAGACAAAGTCGATAACTTAACTTCTTACCTCAACTTCAAAAGAAGGCTTACCAACATTCCGGACACAATTTGTTGGCAACAACTGCGTCCGATTTGTGAAAGTGTAATTAACAAACGAGTTCCTCTTTAATTTAATGCTTCTTTTATGTAATGCAACGTTTAGCTTAATCGAGCAATCAAGCCATCCTTTTGGGAATGGGCTTTTAACATTGTTCCGGTAAGTAAAGTATTAAAAAAAAAATGAATAGTCTTCCCTCCAAAAGCTGTATGTAGAGATGGCATGTGAATACTTAATTGAAACATGTTTAATTTTTTTTTTAATTTGTCGATGCGTTTGGCGTTCTGGCTGAGTAATCGGACCGCTGCATTTGGTGTCGCGGGTTCGATTCCCGCCTGGAACGAATATTTGTGTGATCCACAGAAGATATTTGTTTCTGGTCGAGGTATTATGTGTATGTGGAATTATATGTCTGTAAACGGTACCCACGTCAAAGAAGAAATCATAGATGGTGTATCGTTAAAAAAAAAACAAAACAGTTAACAAAAATAGGCAGAGTTTCTTTCTTTTAGTCGAACCCTTTAGTCTACGAATAGATTACTTGTCTCTTTTGTTAATAACTTGGAGTGCATATACAAAATCAAGTCAATGTGTCGCTCGTGCTCCGAAGTCATACCTCCCCATCAATACCTCCGCGAGACAAACGAGTTCGTAGATGGAAGCTATTTCCCGTGTTGCCAGTTAGTGGGCGATGCATGGCTCTGATCATGCGCTGATTGGCGATGAGATTGGGCCTAGGTTCATTTACATTAGATCGTCCGGGCCCGAGCGGGGACTATCTAGACTGGAAGCATAACTAGCAGTACCAGAAGCATCAGACGATAGGTCGTCTCCTCCAGTCTTTTTTTTTCATCGATACGACGATGGACTCGGCTCGGACCCGGCACGGCCTAGGTGAATCATCCTTACATGGCACGTGATGTTATGATTCACAAAAACAAAAGCTCAGTCTTTATAGTTGCAGTCATGATTCAGTAAAATGCTGGGTGTTTTTCTTGTTCATTGGATTTGCACTTTCTAGTTTACATAATATGTGTTGTGTGAGCCACACGAACATGAAGAAACACAAGTATGAGAAAACGTATAAAAGCAACGTCTCAATTTCGGTTTCCTATCAAAACTCCTGTCAGATGTTATGGCTGGCTGAAATATATCAATGGGAACGATGCAAATTAGTAACGTCAAAGTTAACGAGTTGACGACAAAACAGATCGCAGGAAAAGACAAGATTGCGCGATAATGTCGAGCGAGAACGCAGATTTATATCGATGGAAATTCGCATTTCAGTGCGTTTGAAAGCCTGGTTTCGCTCGAAACCGATAGGACAGTGCGATAATACGTTTCAACAGCGAGACAATCAAAACATTGGGGCCGGGGGGACAGTCAAATAACCTTAATAAATAAAGGAATCTTAATATCCCCACTGAAATTGTAATAAACCTATTTTGTTTGGGCTCATTATCAGAAATGGCACTAAGAACAGCACTATGTTTATACATTCCTAATGTAAAGAGATGAGAGCCGTGAAAATTAGATTAACCTACCTGAGTGTCGGACCGGCCGGAAGCAGCCTGTAAATATTTAATTTCCCGCCGAGATTTTAGAGTGGACCAATTCCGTTGGGGTTAAAAACAGTCCTTAGGACGACAATCCACTGAAGTCAGATACGCGGGGATGGAGCATAGGTAATTATTGCAATGTGTGCAATTTGCGTACTATTGCGTAACTCTCAAGTCTAGCAGAATGAATGTGACCTCGATGAAGCGAATGAAGTCGCCCTGAACTAGTTATTTTTAAATTGAACTGTAGCATTCGCTAGCGTTGCCAGTTCACTGAAAAGGATGACGTCTGTTCCGTTTATTGCACTGGAAAGTTTAATTAAATTGTTGACTTTTGTTATAAAAAATAAACTATGAGAAAATATTTTGTAACTGTGTTCATTTTATATTGATACAAGTTTGTCGACAAGAGCCTCGGCGGGCCAAACTTTTCAGGGGAAATGAATGTTCGGGGTATCTTTTAATAATATAATTATTATAATAGACAATCACAGAAACTCTTTATAGATAACAAAATCCGTCTTCTTTGGTACCGATTGTTTCAGCCATTAGAATCTAAACTGATATTTTTATTAAGTTTATGTACAGTACAGTACAAGCTAAATTAGTTATTTATTTAAAACTGCCTTACCTTTTTAGGACTACAAATAGGTATGTTATACTAGTACATTCAAAACACAAGCAGTTTGATTTGAACTACGTCTTGGAGCAGCACTTCTCTATGATATAGTCGTAAGTAAGATTCAAAATAAAACCATTTCACTACGAGTACTACTTGAAGTTCTCGACCGAGAGGTTCATCAGTTTATATTCGAGCGACAAACCTCGGTTTACGAGCTGTTTCCTCGTTTACGAGTTTCCGATACTTGTTCAATGAGTTTAATGCATGTCTCGAACGTGCGTATTTCGAGGTAAACCGATACGTATGAGTAAAGAAAAAGATATCTCTACTAGAATTATTAGCGTACACGTATTTTTTCTATGGTATTTTAGAAGATTTTAATGTGTAATTCGGTATTCATTTAGATAATAATAGTAAGCTAGTAATAGAAGCTAGTAATAGACCTAGTGACCTAGATAGATAGATGATGTTTCTGTAGAATATTCTTGAAGCTATTTCCGTTGATTCAGTTGAAACTATGCATTCAGAATATCAAGTTCCAATACGTTAAGTTGGTATTTATATATATTTTATTTTGTTATTCTATTGGTAATTTTTGTTATAAAAATATCAAGCTTAGAACATAATGAATACTGACTGAGAAAACCTGGGAAGGTTCTTTGGTCTAGACCTCTTGTCACAGTTATTGAAGTACTGCTAAGTGAACCTTTTTCTCTTTATTGTTTTCAGCTTAGGTATACAACAACGAGCATCATATAACTATTTTTATAAGCGTACCAAGCACAGTGTACTTTATTAAGGAAGATCAAGTTGTAAAATATATCGATATTAATTTTCAACATTAAGCAGTGGTGAGAGGAAAAATAAAATAAAATATTTTGATGTTCTTAGCTTGGTGCAATATTTTGTGCAAGATTCGTGTTTCCTAGATTAATTTATGGATATTTTTGAACAATATTTAAATTGGTTTTTATTTTTGCCCTCACCACTGCTTATTGTTAAACGTTAATATCGATTATGCGACGTATACCTATTATTGCTTTCACACATAAACTATCGATATTTTATTGAAACATATCGATATTTTAATCATCCCTACATTCAACCGTCCGTTACGATTGCCGCATAGGTGCTCCGTTCCATACGAACTTAACGATGAAATGCGTCGCGCGGAAAATTGCTCCAAAGGGTATTTCCAATACAAGCCATTAGGCACCTTATTGGTTTCGAAAATAATGAGCATTTTTCATGACGTCAGTATATGGTATTTTTATTGAGAAGGAGTTTTAATTATGTTCGCTGTTTGGAGTTTGTCAGGCCGCTCAAGCACGAGAAAAAGAACTCTCCATCCTACCACAAAAGTTTAGAACAGAGCTAAACAGATGTGTCTAAAATTTAGTTCCACAAAATCGACGTCTATCACTCGTGTTATCTTACTTAATCCTGACATTTCTAATTATTTTACTTGTGAATTTATTATTGATTTAGACTTAGACTTAGACTTGAGAGAAAAAGCGTTGATTTGTGGAGAAAATATTTAGACTCATCTGTTCTACTCAGGTTTAAATGTTTCGCAATAAGACCGTTTGGTTTTATTCTCGTAGCGCCCCGTAACAGTATGTTATGGTTTACATGGAACACCTACTTACTTGAACCTTATTATTATCATTACTTAAGGCCGAAAATAAAAGAAGTCACTTTACAAATTCAACAGTAAATGTGAAGCAAAATGGAGGCGAGTAAAGTTACTTCTGAAACCGCCGGCGCTGTGTTTAACGGTTTACCATTATTCATTATGTCTTTGAGTAGAAGGACGACTTTCCTTTTTGCTAAAATAAAAAATCGCCTTCCATTCTTTACCTTTTGTTCAGTGAATACATTGTAAAAACATTTCGTTTTTACTTTACAACGTATAATGTAGATGTACCTACTCCATGTATTTATTAGAAGCTCGGCTATTTTAGCTTTAAAAGTTCATTTGAAATAAGTGTTTTTCTGTAGTTCTGTTTTTGTAGTTTTTTATTCACATTTCGAATTTTTTACAAAACAGAAAACTGAACTCTAGTTTAGGACTATACAGAGCCCATTATTACATAATTAGTTTTGCATTCTATATCCCTGAGTAAATTAGACATGATTGTCAGATACTATTATGGCAAAAAAAAAACTTTATTACTTATATATTATTATTATTTTACTTTTTGTAGTTCACTGTGGTCATTGTAACTGTGATGATGTTCTATCGTAATAATTGAATTGGGATTTGTTAAAACACATTACAACAACTTATAAGAATATCAATATAATCATCAATCATGAATTTAAATAGATTTACTGTTTTTACCAACTTGCACAAACTTTAAGTAGGTAGGTACTTCGAATTATTTATAAAATTATCTAATTTCAACTTTAAAACGACAATCACAAACCCGTAGTTGGATTAGAACCTGCCACCACGAGTATGCAGTTCCATATTGCTCCTACTAAAAACCAAGTCTATTTGAGCAACGTGCACAGTGGCACGGGTTCGCACCCGCTGCACTCCGGCGGGGAGTACGCCACGCAGGTTTCCTCGCCGATGCAGCTGTGGTCTTCGCACACGTCCTGACTGTAAACGCACAGTCGGGAGGCTGTGGGCAAAGGAACACGTCTTATTAACAAGTTAACATGACAAGCTGTTAAACTTTACCAACTATAAACTGGTCTTAAAAAATAACATTATAACATTAGTGTGTGCGCGAATTACACCCGTATTTTAATATCCACAGACATTTGTTTCTGGTCTGGGTTTTATTATCTGAAATTATGTGTCTGTGAACGGTACCCACGATAGAAGACATCCTAATGTGCGGCTACGTTTAAAAAAACAATGTCAAGCTGTCGATCCTATAGCATGCAAAAGAAGAGCCTTCCAAATGGCCTTTTATATATAGATCAGCAAATAGTTCTAGACTGTGCCATTGCAGTCAACGATGCTCGTCCTCTAAACATGATGATTCACCAGAGCTCATGGAAATCAATCGTCATTAAAGAATATTTGATGCTTGCGTCTACACTTTGTCGATCAGGGTTTTTTTAGTAGAACTTTACTATAAGTAAGTGTATTAGTAAGTATTCTGTGCTATAAGTTTTTTTTTTTATTAGTAAAATAATTTATATCAACAAAATCATTCGGTAATATAAAAACAAAATGAAAACAAATGCTATAAGTTGAGTCAGGGTTTGATTCGTAGACCTATAAGATGAGAATAGACTTTGTTGGATGTGACTGGCCTAGGACGGGAAAAGGTGGCGTGAGACAGAGGAGTCTAGCCTATGTAGCCTTTATATATATCTAGATTTAACTAAGATTAACTATATATGACTTACAATCAATGCACACCCCGCCGACGCAGCAACCTCCACAGCATTGCTCGGTGTCTGCACACTGAAAAAAAAACATAAATTATTTTTTTATTTTTGAAAAATTGCGAATCTTCCCAAACATTATAATATCCAATGTGGAAAGCTAAGATTCCTTAGAGGTAGAAAGTTTAAACCCTAGAGCGGCCACGGAACAAATGTGTTCTACTATAAACATTGGTCCCCAATTTACTGCGACTTTTCAAGTTATCGATTTTCAGATACATATTATTAATTGCGTACCTACCACAAAACATTTGTTTTGTGCTAGGATCTAGAAATAATTCGGGACATGTGGGAAGCATACCTACTTATTAGGCGTTTTGCAAGACTATTTTTTTACTTTTGATTAGTGGGACATTCCCATGCCATTCCGGAATAGCAGGCTGCTTTATTATACTGAGGCCTTGCAAAAATGCCTGCATCTTACGTCACAAAGGTTGATAAAATAATCTCTTGAATTTTCCTTTCAAAAATAGCATTCATATTATGTATACACTTAATATAGTTACGAACCCATTTCCCGCCAACTCTGCAGTCTTGCGCGTACGCAACCAACAGAACGCAAGCTAAGACGAACACTAGTCTCATTCTCATTTTGAATTCATAAAAAGTGATTTCTCTTCAGCCAGTATTTATGCACCATAACTTCAAACTCCTTTGACAGAAAAAAAACAATACTAAAATCCGCCAACTGCACTGTGGTTAAAAAAATACGCAGCTTATCACAACAATTCCACTTTAGTACGACTGGCACAATGACATGGAAAACTGAAGTCTGACTGTGCCTATGGAAATGTGTTCTGTACCGCCCAGGTGCCACGTGATATGTGAAAAGTGTCACTTGCGCGCGCGCAGCTGGCCTCGCTCGTAGTGACCGAGTTAAGCCAACCTGCATTGTGTGCCTATTACGTCTGTTAATAGAAACTGGATGCCATTATATTTGCTGTTAGTGCATTAAAAATGTGGTTTCGTAATTTAAATTTGAGTACGGCCCAACTTAACATTCTTGATTCCCACCTAGCCATCAGAATAACAATCGATTTACAACAATATAATCACATAATATATAGCCTCTATCTTCTACCATGGGCAGTTGACTGGTACAGAAAGATTTTACCATGAAGTCAATTAATTGTTCTAGCTATTCTATCTGTACGTTAAAGTATCCAATAACGAAATCTACGAAAACCATTTACAATATTTTAATAACGTAAGCAATTCCCAGTCTGTATTTCTGTAGAATTCTGTGAAGTTACTATAATAGAATATTGTAGATACAGAATATTGCGGTTTCATTGTACTTAACGTTTGTATTAACCGATTTCTATTACAACACTACACGTAATGAGCAGTGTGTCGAAATACCAATAACCATGCAAATGAGACCTCTAAATGTGCATTCAATTTTCCTCTTTACTCAGATTTTAGCTCAGAGAAGAGCAGAGTGAGAGATCAACTTATACTGGTCATGTTAATTGGTTACGCGTGATTAAATTTGTATGCTATTATTTATGTATTTGAAAGTATTTAACAATAGAGAAAGTAATTGTAATTGGATCTGCATTAGAGTGATTGTTGGGAATACAATACAACTCTCTATTTACTCATAGAGGAGAATTGAGTGATAAAATTCAACTTTAACCAGTCGGTCGCATCGTAACCATTCATCATTCATTATCAATATACAGATTCATCAAATATTTAGATTGATTAAATTGTTAATGATGTTATATTGTTACAATAATTCGATCAACAATTTTATATTAGAAACAACGCCCGGTTTCACCCCGATAATAGTAAACACGGGTGAAACCATGGGGCACAATTAGTTATATTATAAAACTCGTCTATTTACGTCCTATTTATATCCTTTTATGGTTAGGTCAATGTTTTTGTTGCATGTTTGTTATTGGTAAAGTTCTAATTGAGTTTTGCAACTATGAATAGGTGATAAACTAAATAATTAATTGGTTATTTGTGTTATGTATTGTTAAGTACCTACCTATCTATAAATAATAATTATTAATCACACTAACAAAGATAGCACGCAATATTTAGAAGGATACTTAAGGGTGCTGTGTTTGCCTATTTAAAACATTTTACGATTAGTGGAGGAACAATTTCTATCTCGTCGCTGTTTTAATTTCCTAGGCTACAACTACAATAAAAAAGAATCATTTCAATAGTAGTTTTAAGTAATTTCGAATTCTTACGCTATCCCGATATTCACTCTACGTAGCAACGGCGGCATTCTCTTGAAAAGGGTTCGAAGGGTGCACGTAAAAATAGGATTTTAGTGCGAGTGAAAGGTGTCCAGAATTCAAATAAGAAAATATGCATATAAATAGAAGGGCCTGCTGTCCGTCCCGTTAGCAAGCTGCGCTTTTCTATTATTTTTTTTTAACGAAAGCTAGCCCTACACTAGGATTGCTCCTATTGGTTCATGCACGCGTTTTGAATAAAATATAGTCATTTCTTGAAACCCACAGGCAGCTTAGTAACTGCAAAATACTCATAGTGAAAAAAATAAATCGGACCTATTTTTCTTTTAAATTGTTTAAAGCTATACGTTTGACCACAGTTTCACCCGATCACCCGATGACGGTAACGACGCAGTCGACGGCGGCGTATGCTTGGCTAAAAGATTTCACTCTCAACTTGAAAGCTTCTAGATTATACGAGTAGTTATCGGAAAGCAACGAGACTTAAGATGTTTCATTACTTTTCTGCTGTTGGCTTCGATGCTTCGGTGTTATTTTGCTGCATGCTAGTATGAAATTCAATAAAAAATATCCTTATGTAACAGTAGAGTGAAACTAAACTATAATTACATGCAGTATATAAACAGCTGTGAAGCATTAACATACGCGTAATTATGCCTTTACTAGTTTTCCCAAGAAGTTCTTGTGCAGCTTCGTAAGTAAGTTTAATTAATCACTTTATGTACTGGAACTTAATTAACAAGATCAAAGGTTTATTGTGTCTGATTGCTAGCCAAGAGTTAGCCAATTAAATTATTCATACTGGTGTTAAATGCATAACAATTTAACTTGCTGAATGCACCATGCCCAACCACACAAAGTTACAGATAAACAGGAAAAATTAGCGAAGTATATTGAAGCTATGCTCCAAAAGTTATTTCATTGTTGTAAAAACTTGTTTTTTGCCCTGCCGGTATAGTTCCAGCTTCGTTTGTTTTGTTTTTCTTTTCTTTCCCAAACAGGGTATAATGAACTGGGAGATAATATTTGTTAAAATAAAGACATGAAATTTGGGTAAGACTCAGTAGGTATACCGGTTTTGGTCATTATAAAACAGCTTAATTGTTATTGGTTATATTACCTTCGATAAAAAAGGGGGAAAAAGCATAATCGGTAAAATATATGTAAGTATAATGCTTTAATGAAAAAATAATTGTCAAAATGTCATACATATGACTTGAATCTGTTTCAATAAGTTTTGCAATTCGATTATGATTTCAATAGATGCACTTAAATCTAGGTACATTCGCTATAATATTTTCAAATATTTACATATTAAAAAAAAAACACTTTGTTTTCTCCTGAATACTTTATGTTTTTTCATACGATTTTTTGATATGACAGCGACGATATTTAACTACGTAGGAATATAAAAAGTGAAGACAATATGTTTTTTTACTCTTACATAATATTTAGGTGAATAGAATTAATTTATAGAGATGTTTGGTGGTAGTTATAAAATATTCAATTATAAAAAGCGCACTCGGAAACATCTTCCGATAGGAAGTGTGAATAACATTAAATGATTGGGAAATAATTCTTCCAAAATAAATATGCCCCGCTCCTTTGAGCTCGAAACATTTTCAACACTTGAGATTTATGACTGAAGTTCCTTTAGCGCACTTAAGCTGCGTAATTTGGCAGGAATGAAACGCAGCAGCTTGGCGTTAATTGAAAATACATTGAATCAAGGAACTACCTATACATAACTACACTATACTATCTCAGATTGACGAGCTCAACGCAGTACAGCCCTGTGCAAACATTATTTGGCTGTTAGTGATACCTAAATAAAACAAGGAAAAATCTTCCGATATAAAACTCTATCTCTCTAAACTCTAAAAAGTTTTTTTTTTCTTTAGCAAAAATGATCAAAACTCAATTAAAATTGGTTCTTCCATTTAGCTAGCTGCCATAGCTACGATGCCATGGGCTGCTATACGCGTTAAGCTTATAACATAACTCGTTTACGTCGATGGTTAAAAATACAAGTCTAGCTCTATTCGGTAGCATGAAGAAATATGATCTCTATACTACATTATTTATTGATACAGACACAAAAACTAACAAAACGATGTCTTACAATTTCAACTTCATCACTGTCACTGTCACTGTCACAGCCTTCGCCAGTCACAATCACCGAAATAGTCCAAAAGTATATGAAGAACTTGATCGGATCAAACATTGCGCTGATTTATGATTCTATTCGCGATATAACCCACAATGGACTTCACCATGCCATTTATTTATATCCGTACAAACTTACATTTAGCACCGAATGATAGGGAAAACAGCCAGTATTATCATGCCGCTAAGTGCTACGATGAGTGTTTGGGCAGCTGGTAAATAATCCTGAGGACATCTCGCGGATCTCACGCACGGCACGCGATCCGATATGCCGATTTTTATTGTAATTTTGATGCAATTTTGTAACTACCAAAACTATTCAACGTTAGTCTCATTTAGGCTATGTAGTTTTAACCTCTGTTTACTAGTAAGTAGCGTTTCATCAAAAATCAATATTCATAGTCATTTTTGAAATTCCCAGTCGTTTGTGTTAGGTCGAAAATTGAATCGAAAGATAAGGCCTTATTGGTTATTTGTATTTACTCTACATGTCAACATAGATCTTCCTAAGATCAATACCTAGATATCTTTCGGGAGCGCTTTGGAGACTTTTTAAAAACAATATTCGGATTTTACGAATTTATTTAATTATAAACTTAATTAATTAATTTTACAATATACGAGCGGTAGCAGAGTTGGATGCTAATCGACTGGCGATGATTCGGGCTCACTAGCCGTTAGTCACAGTCTCACGAACGAGCGGATGCGATAACATTCTGCTGATCGTGCGTCTGGGACGGTGGCGTGATCCATAGCATTACAATGTTACAATGTGCTTACATAGCAAGTAGTAAATAGGGCATGTTCTTAATATAGGGTGGTTATGAGCACATAACTCCTCCCTCCTTAGATGGAAGTTAATGGAAAAAGGAAGTTTTTCCAATAACTTTGCCAATACCTAACGTGACACTAATAATAAGGGTGGTTAAGATTGGTTCTCTTGTCCATCATTATGAACCTGTTCTCTTCCACACATTTTTAAAACTAGATGTTTAAATCTAAGTTAAATTACATAACTAACACATAAAAAGACAATAATATAAAGTATTATAGTTGCGACACTGACACTGTCGATTTGAACACTATAATCACTATATTGCCCATTATCACTATTAACACTTTTCTTGAGTAGATAGTTGAGGTGCTGGACGTCTTCCAGTTCGACTCCCTTGAGATCAACAGGCTCGGTGTTTTCGACGAGGAGGTTCTGCTGCTGCTGCTGCCGTACATCAGGTAGGGTGATAAGTGGAACGGGCTTATAGCCAGTATCCATTTGGTGGTAGCGCCGTCCATGTAATACAACGCCACCGATGGAAATGTCGCATGTCTCAGGTGCTGTGAGTATGTACGTTCCTTGCATATTTTCACGTATGACGTCATCGCCACAGGTTTGTACTAGTGTTTTGTCGTATTTGCTATACAATATCCAACGGTTTGTTGCGATTCTTTGAAGTTTCAAGTCTTCTGAAAAGACTTTACGTGGGAAACATCTGGATTGATTCTGTCGATACTCCATCAGTTGCTCAATACAGGTCTCTGGAGCGTATGAGACGAGGTCATCTTCAGAGCACAAATATTCATTAGCCGTTATCTCTCGGCACTGGTGGGCGGTTGGACGATATTTCGTACCTTCTACTAATAGGAAGGGAAATTCGGGAATAATGACGAAGGTTTGAGAGTCCCGGGATATAGGTAAAGGGTACAATTTGAAATAATTAAAAGTATTGTTAATAACTAAAGGAACAGTAATTATGAATCTTATTTCATCATTTTTAATGTAAGTTTTTAGTGAAAGTGATTCTATAGATTTTGCTCAGTAACAGAATACATTAAGTTATCATATCTTGAGATTTCGCCTAGCAACAATAAAAGTTCATTGGAATTGATTACAGATTTATGCAATATGGATACTTTACTGAGTGCTAGAGATGTCTCTACATCATTAATTTTTATGTATATAGTTCTAAAATTGGTAATAAACATATTTAAAACATTAGTTAAATATGATACGAAAATGTACATGTTTTCTTTTGATAAATCCTTTACAATGTTTTCAATGCGACTTAGTCGCTCATTCATAATTTTAGTATTGTCGTTAATAATTTTAGTAGAATTGAGAAAGTGGTCCATCATTTCGGATACTAGAGTGATTTTATTTAAAATGCCCTGTTCTCGAGTCTTAAGTCCACTGATAAGGTTATCATAGCGCATCGCGTCATCGTGATCAAGGTTCCCGGTTACTGCTTTAATTATGGATCCGAGGGGATCGATCAGACCGCGTTTGTATCTTTTAGAGGGAATTAATTGCCGAACTTTCTCAACGGTTTCGTCGCGTAGGTATTCTGCCTGGGTTACTAATTCAAAAATGTCATTACTGTAAGACTTGTTCTGACTTATGATTTTACTGAACTCTAAATATTTATCGACATTATAATTTAGGTCTCTAACAATGCCTTTGAGATTGTTCGTCTTAATTATTAACCATTTGTCATGTTGCACGAATGCGCGACCTTGCTTAACCGGCAATATACCCGGATTATGTTCAAGTTTTACCACTTGAAGGCCCTGGTTGGGGAGAACTTGGCAAAGGATGGTCGTGATCATCGATGTCCATAGCAGGATCTTGCACCACCTGTGGGGGGCGTTTGATATTTTTAATAGGTATTTTAGTTTGTCTCTCGTTTATTTTAATGGGTACAACATTACGCTCATGTTGTCCCGTAACTATGGCTTTTTGGAATTTGGGCTTATCTTTGGATTGCCTTTTATTAACGGCCTTTGCGAATATTGTTTGCCCTACGTTAAGGTCCGGTCCTGCCTCACCTCCACGTTTCTTTACAATTTTCTCCTTTAAGTTAATCATTTTGTCTGTCAGATGTTTGTATAGTTCATATGTTCTTTTTCTGTGATCTTTTATAAGCTGCTGTCTATAACATTTATCGAAATCAATATCAAATGTGGAATTTAATTCTGTGTGACCAAATACGACCTCGAATGGTGTTAAATCTGTTGCACTATGTATTGTGTTGTTATAGGCCATAACAGCGTATGTCATTACAGACGCCGCGTCTGTGTATTTCCTCTCATACTTGGCTAAGCGGTAGATTTCGATTATTGTAGAATGAAATCGCTCGATCATGCCCATGGAGTTTGGATTATTTGGCGTGCCTATGTGCAGTTGTATTTTGTGTAAACTTGTCAGCTCTTTAAGTAGTTCGTTATTAAATTCGGTGCCGGGATCACAACTTATTTTTCGTGGAATGCCGTAAAACGCAAAATATTTCAATAGCGCTCTAACGACTTCTGGAGTAGATCTGGATGGCACTTCGATAGATTGTCCGATTTTGCTAAATGCATCGATGAGGGTCAGGTAATGTTTGGACTCTATAGAAAATATATCAATAAAGATTTCCTGGAAAGGAGCGTCTTGCGTCTGTGTTAGCTGTAGTATTGGTTTTATTGGTTTGCGGTCATATTTAGAGGCTTGGCATTTTTCACAGGAATTGAGCATAGCTGCCACTGTTTCGTGCATATTTGGCCAGTGATACGTACGCCGAATTCTTTTGATAGTTTCCGTAATTCCACGGTGACACGTTTTCCCATCATGTATTTTATTTACAATAGCTTTCTGCTCTTTTTCGTCTTCGATATAAATTACCCTTTCCGTGCACTCGTAAAAATTGACTGTCCCTCTCTTAAATAAAGCTATAATAACCCTACTAAAATCTTTTCGGTGTTCTTGATTTTCAAAGTAAATAAAATACTTGATTTTCGGTCGAACGTACTTTTTCAAAAAGTCTTTTATTAGTTCTTCGTTGTTAAGTGGTAAGAAAACTTCGAGTATCTTTTGATTGTCCCTGGACAAGTCTTTGACTTGCATGTTGTTACGTAACCAACTGAATATTAAAATTTGGTTCGGTTTGGTATCAATGGCTTCTTGTAATATAGGAATACCTAGCGATTCCATGTCTCTAGCTGAGTGAATGGTTTGCGTTGCACTAGATTCAGATCTTATGGGGTAGTCTGGTTCTTCTTCAGATATATTTGTGTCAGGTATGGTTTCAGGGCTAGCTGTAGCTGTTCTTTCAGAGTCGGATATTATTATAGTCCCTGAATCGTCAGTATTACGTCGACCTGCTAGAGTCGCCATTTGTTCAGTCACTTCTTGTAAATGGTCTTGCAGTTGTTGTTCACCGTCGTCAATATTAACAATCATAGATACGTCGTCGTCGTTCCCTAATGCGTTCAACTGTATGCGTGATAGCGCGTCGGCATTTGTATTTTGTTTCCCGTTCTTATGAATAATGTCGAAATCATACTCTAAGAGGCGCAAACGCCAGCGCGTTAGCTTACTGCTAAGTTCTTTGAATTTGTTTAACCAAGCAAGGGGTTGATGGTCAGTATAAACTGTAAATTTGTTTCCATATAAGTATGGTCTAAAATGTTTTGTGGCCCAAACGATTGCTAATAATTCTCGTTCAATCGCACTATACTTTCTTTCTGTGTCGGTTAGAGTCCTGCTAGCGTATGCGACTGGTTTATCTGAGCCTACTGGCCCTTGAGATAATACCGCACCGATCGCAACTTCGGAGGCGTCTGTCGTAAGTATGAATTGTTTCGTCATGTCAGGATATTGCAAGATAGGGGCATTAACCAACAACTCCTTACATTTTTCGAATGCGTCTATGTATTTGTCATCTGTCACTACCTTCTTACCCTTTTTGAGACAAGATGTCAACGGTTGGGTAATTTTGGAAAAGTCTTTAACGAATCTACGGTAATAGCCGACAAATCCTAAGAACCGTTTTATTTCCGTTTGTGTTTGTGGTATGGGATATGTCAAAACTGCTTGTATTTTGTCGTTATTTGGTCGCAGTCCGTCTTTAGTTAAGGTGTGTCCTAAGTACTGTACTTCTTTGCGTAGAAATTCGGATTTGTCAAGTTGAATTTTGAGGTTAGTCTGTCTGAGTCTGTCAAATACTGCTCGTAGTTTCTGAAGGTGTTCTTGTAACCCATTTGAGAATATCAAAATATCGTCTAAATAAACTAGGCAATGGATGCCTTGCAGGCCTCTGAGCACGTTGTTCATTGTTCTTTGGAAAGTGGCCGGGGCTGTTTTTAAGCCAAACGGCATCCTCAGAAATTCGTAGTGTCCGTTTTGTGTTGAGAACCCGGTTTTCTCCCTATCCTCTTCCTCTATCTCAATCTGGTGATAGCCTGAAGCCAAATCTAGCGTAGAGTAGTAGTTACTTTTACCTAGTTTGTCGAACAGGTCACAGATGTTTGGTATGGGGAATCTATCGTCAACCGTGATCTCGTTAAGTCTACGATAATCTACAACCATTCTGTATTTAACTTGTCCCGAAGCATCCATTTTCTTTGGAACTATATGTACGGGTGCACTCCAAGGTGAATGCGATTCTCTAACTACGTTATTCTTAAGTAATTTTTCAACCTGTTGTTTAATTTCCTCGGCTTGAGCTGGTGCTTGCCTATAGGGCTTGATATAAATAGGATCTTCGTTAACTGTCCTGATACGATGCTTAACTTGGTTTGTAAAGCTGAGAGGTAAGCTCTCGCAGTGAAATATATCCTTATATTCATAGCATAATTGTTGAATTGCTTTTGTCTCTTCGTTATTAAGGTGTTCTAGTCTTAACTTTGATAAATTTTCGGCCAGGAGATCGTCTACTTGAATGTCAGTAAAATCTGAGTTATAATTTACTTCACATATGTCACTGTTGAACTCATCTACAGTAAAAGGTGCCGTAATCGTTATGGTAATCAAATTTTCAGTAAGGTTTTGTATTACTGTAGTGGCAAAATAGTTATGGCATTTGACTACTGCTGAAGGCATGCGTACACCGTCATGGAAATGTTTAAAGTTCAAAATTGCATCACCGTTTTCTAAGTTTACAGGCACTTTAACTCGATGTTCTGAGCGTGGTTGCATTTTGATGACGTAATCGTCGTTATAAACAATAGGTATTTTAGAACCGTGGGTTTCTAAAGTCTTATTCTTTAAATTTATGTTAGCCTTGAGCCTTGACATAAGATCGCATCCTATCACTCCGTCATATCGTCTATCAACGTCGTACACGTAAAATTTATGATGACCATCTTCGTTAAATATCGAGAAAAGTGGAATGTTAACCACCTCATGATGGATGCTGGAGGCATGGGTACTCGTGACCATAAATGGTTCGTAAGATTTTAACGTCGCGAAATGTTCGTTTGCTTTTAATGGACTTAAGAACGATCGAGTGCTTCCAGAATCAAGCATGAATTTTCCATCTATGTCCGGTACGTAAATATACGGTAATTTTAACGAAGCGTCATAGTTTACTTCAATCATTTCGTGGTGGCTGGGAAAACGTCTATGTGAAAATTTTCCACAGCATCAACTGTTTCATGATCATTGGGCGCTAAAGGCGCGTTACCTTGTGTATCATTTTCACAAATTTTACTCTCAGCAGAGGTGTATTGTTGCACTGACGGTTCGTGATAAGTATACATACCGTTAAAAGTATCATGTTCGTGAGTCATCTCACCGCAAGTATCATAGGATTCATAGGCCTCGTAAGGATGGTAATAATCCTCGTACTGACCTTCTAACGCGTATGTTTCGTTAACGGGTAACTGCTGAGGTCTCACTGGAGCAGTCCTCATGGTCACGTCATTTGAGTACTGATGAGGTGGACGGTAACCTTGGGGCTGTGGGTGCCTGTACCCGAACTGTCCCGGTTGTGGTTTAAAACCAAATTGACCTGGTTGGGCTTTGTAACCGAATTGACCAGCTTGTGGTCTAAACCCGAGCTGACTTACTTGTGGTTGTGGTCTGAAACCAAACTGTGGTCGCTGTCCGAACTGAGTTTGACCTGGTGCATTATTATTGAATTGCGGCCTATAACCGAATTGAGTTGGCATTGGTGCACGATATGCAAAGTTGGGCATATTAGGGCGTGCGAAGTTATTCGTTTGATCCGGTATACCAAATTTAAATTGGGTTTGAGGCAAGGTCTGTAATGGCCTAAAGTTAATCTGTACAGGTTTATTTTGTAACATTTTAGTACGCATGTGGTATTGTTCCCGGAAGTTGACTTCCTCTAAAACGTGCTGTAAGGCATCTTCTAGCGAGTTAGGATTTTTCATCCTAACTGATCTAACCATATGCTCTGATAAATTGTATAGGAAAACATTAAGCGAAGTATTGTTATATATCACACGCTTTGCTTCTCGTAGCGTGGGCGACGCATTTTGATTAACCTTAGACAAAAGGATTGCGCGGATGTCCTGAATACGGCCACAAAACTCGAGATAAGACTCACTGGGTTTTATCTTAAGGGTCTCTAACTCTATCGCAACACATTCTTCACTTCTAGGATCGCCGAAATGCTGAACCAATAGAGCCTCAAGCTCTTCATATGTTTCAAAGTCTCCTCTTTCACTTATTAATGCCGCCGCCTTACCAGCCAACTTGCTAGTAATGCATTGCATTAAAAACTCATTACGCGTCCTTGTGCCTTGGTACCGTGTAATCACGTAAGTACATTTTCTTAAAAATAAATTTAAAGTTTTTGTTTCGCCGCTAAATTCGGGTATCAAATTTAAAACTTCCCGCGGTATCTGTAAATCTACGGGTTGCAATTGTGGTGGTACCAAAACAGGCGCGGAAGTGGCTTGCATTTGTGAGTGAGCCATTTTACCTAATACACAGTAATAACTAAAGTCAACCTAACTAAATATAATAGAGCACTTTTCTAAATTAATAATGTAACCAAATGTTTCGATTTTAGAACACAATATAGTTAAAACACACAAGAAATATTTATAACTTAAAATTAAAACCAATTTTAGGAGTTTGGTAGGGAAGGATAGTAGAAGGATTTTACTTAGTAGATTATTACTACTACTCACTGTCCAACCGTCACCGTAGTCATCACGTCCCACTAAGAATCGTATTTATTTGGTTCGTTGGATTACCGGGGAGAGCGCGATACCGATTTTAGGTAAATATATTTTTATAACACTCTCACTTTTAGTTGCCACACGCGATTCACTTTTTAGGATTTCACCAAAAACTATAGCGCTACTTTTCGCGATGGCAACAACCGATATCCTACCGGCTGCGCCAGATATCTTTCGGGAGCGCTTTGGAGACTTTTTAAAAACAATATTCGGATTTTACGAATTTATTTAATTATAAACTTAATTAATTAATTTTACAATATACGAGCGGTAGCAGAGTTGGATGCTAATCGACTGGCGATGATTCGGGCTCACTAGCCGTTAGTCACAGTCTCACGAACGAGCGGATGCGATAACATTCTGCTGATCGTGCGTCTGGGACGGTGGCGTGATCCATAGCATTACAATGTTACAATGTGCTTACATAGCAAGTAGTAAATAGGGCATGTTCTTAATATAGGGTGGTTATGAGCACATAACTACCTTCTAACTACAAAATAAAAGGCTTTCATTTTCCCCGACGCTGCATATAAATTTTATCAAAATCTGCTCAGCGGTCTGAGAGATGGGTACTATGGGTAGGTAGAACAAACAAATTATAATTTACGTATAGGCCAGGCCTACTTTCGCCTGTTATAATAAGAGTTTCATATCCATTAGTAACTGTGGGTCGTTGATCGGATCGGACGCAGAAAGCGAAGCCCCAGTCATGGCACATTTACTAAAATTCATAGCGAATTCTGAATAAACATAAAGCCCTTCGCGCAACCCTATTGTTGGAGCCACAATAAAATATTGGACCTTAGTTCCGAAGGAAACCAGACAAAAGCGGCCTCGAGCTAAATTCGCGGTGCGGCGGATTGAGAGGTCAGATTATTTTTTTAATAGACTTTATTGAGAGAAAGATGAACAATATGGAGAAAGACAATTTGGACAATGGAAAATAATGTAGGATACTATGTTTTTGTATCTAATATTTTTGAGTGAAATTATTAAAAATTAACCGAAATTGAGTAAGGTAAGATAAATGCATATACTAGACAGATAGATACATACATAAAATATATAGAAAACAGAAGGACAAACAGAATAACAGGTACAATGGGCAGTGTTATCACTTAAAGCAATCTCTAAAATAATAATGATTAAGATAAAAGTCACGCACCAAATACGGCATAATATACGAATACGAGTAAAACCACCTCTATAACGTTTTATTATTTTATCGCTAATATTCTTCCTTATACAAAAATTACGAGCAGCAGTGCTGTTATTCAACCAAGTCAGGAATTTACGAACGTTGATGTTTCCTGAAACCGCTCCGGAGGAATGTTCCTCGGTGTTGGGAGGGCCATAAAATCGTTGCGTGCTTGTGAACTGCAGGATTTATGGCAAACCTATCCAGTTTCATAAAATTTACAGCCGTGTGGTGTTCTTCCTTGCATGACGGCGAAGTTTGGAGGGTTCCGAAGGGATTTATGTTTGAGGCAGTTTGCTGGAGATAAAGATTTCCCAAATAAGTGGTCCATTAAGCTGAAGTTTTTCATGTACCGGGTGTATATAGGTTACGTAGTAGCGACCGGTGGTGCCAGAGATTTAGCAACCCAACCAGTAGAGAGTGGGATAGGTTAGACCAGTCAAGGACACCACTCCCACCTGTGCAAACCATATCGTATCTGCTGGAACAGCCAAAATATTCCCACCATGCGTTAGAAACTGTTCCAAGGAGCTACCAGCTCAATAGCTATTTCCACACACTATGTAGGTAGTTCAATTAATGTACCTAATTTGTTAGCTAGCGTATCACTAATATGGATAAATATCACATAAACGAATCGTATGGATTTATAAAAGTAGTGAATTCATTTGTTTTTGTTATTCAATTTGCTGCTATGGAGCGGCGTGAAAATCAAGATCGAGAAGTAGCCATTGCGTTCGGTACAATTCATATCCTAATTTAACTCTACCTAATAAAATATGTTTTTCGTTTTATACATAAAACCCTGTAATTTTTCACACTGAATTGAACGTCTATATCATTTCCACAGAGCCACCTAAAGCGATTCAGAATTTATCTCTAAAATAGCAAAACTTTGAAATACTAAGACGCACCCTTGTCTTTACAAGGCTTACGTGCAAATCTGTTGGTTTAGGGCTGCCAACACCTGGACAAGCGGTATTTGGTAAACTTATCTTTCTAAGGTATGTGGGCTTTTTGGATAATATACAGTTTCATAGCTCGTTCAGGTGCAAATGACAAATTATTATTTTCAAAAGTTATAGCCCGACTGTGATTGGTTTCCGTGGTAAATATTTCTAGGCTTCGTCTAACGCCGTTTTAGCACATACTAGCATAAACTCGGTATTGCGGTAAACTAAAGCGGTAGGTATAAGTATAAAACTGTAACTGAAACATGTCTGTACATTGAAGACATTTTTGAAAAACCAACTGGGTACGACGTTAATTTTTTTATTTTTTTTTTATTTTTTAAAACGTATCCCCACACTAGGATTGCTCCTGTATCGTGGGTACCGCTTACAGACATATAATTTTACATACACATCACACCCAGACCAGAACTAATATTTGTGGATCGCACAAATATTTGTCCCAGGCGGGAATCGAACCCGCAACCCCTAGCGCAGCAGTCCGATTGCTCAGCCACTACGCCAAACGAGCTGTCATAAAATAGTTTAATTTAAAGATCACTGAACCCAAAAATGTGGTTTGTAATTTTGGTCTATTTTTTGTTTGTTTGTTACCTCAAACTAGTTACTTGGGATTTGGATGGGAGTTACGGCATTTGGTAGATTTAGTTTCGAATAAGTTACCGGTATAGGTTTCCGAATATTAAGTGACAACTTTTAAAAATTTGCTATAAGATGCGTCCGTATCCCCGCGGGCTATAAGAATAGAGTTGGTGACTGGTCACACGTTACGATAGTCCACGCGTACGAAGTCGCGGGAATTAGCTAGTTATGCAATAACGGCAGCATACGCTAGAGCAAGTTCCTATTTAATTTCTGCAAGCCTTTAGCCGTGAAACACAGATGGCGCGATAAAGCCACAGGCCTGTTATTTCGCTACGCGTTTTGCTACCACCAAATTATCAGCGCGATAGTGTGTGCTACTATTTATTCTGCGCATGTAAGGCTCCAAATTTTCCGGATTTTTCTACTGAGAGATCACCACAGATAGATTTCTAAAATCCATCAACATTTTTTAACGCTGTACACACTCTAATGAACGTATTTGTAAGAGTAACATACAACACTAAAAACCCACATCCGAAGAATTGTATCCTCTAAAACGCCTCTAAATCACTCTAGTCTGTCGTATCTGAAAAGAAATATCAGTCTTTTACCCGAAAGCCTTTGTACCACGGCATGTCTCACTGCATTTTTTATGCAAGGGATTTATATTTTTGTTTGCGCCACATTATTGCGGTCAGACCCTTTTGCGCTAGAGTGCTCGGGACCCTCAGTGACCCTGTGGTTGAAGATATACCTCTACACATGAACCAAAAAAAGGAGGAATCTACGCTTCTGAATTGCGATGAGTAGCGCCCACGATATGCCAACTGCCGATCACCTCCATGTATACGTTAATCAATACTAAAAAATTATGTGATGACTCCTTTAGTTTAATCTCTGAAGACTTTAATTTTGGGGAATCTACCTTTTTTATGGCAATTTCCTTCCAAGGTAAGAAATCGTATGGTTTGACCGCCTTCACATAATATGTCATCGCCATTGCTATTCCTCGCGTTCATATTTTTACGTTGTGGTGTCCTAATTAATTTATCCTAAGTTCACGCCTTTCATATTCTTACCACCCTTTTCCACAACACGACGCCGTAATGCTTTGTACACCGTGAAATTGTGAGTACAAAGCGTTATATTTATATGGGTTTTGTTGTTGGAAACGGGATGGCGGAAAAATGGATATAAACAGATTTTTTTTGGGGTTTTTATTCACGGATGGCGCTGGCAGATAGTAGGCTAATCGGCTTGGTATGAAATTGCCTGTCTTTACGTTTTCCTCGAGCGTGCCGCGGTTTATGTTTGCCTGTGGGGATTTGTAAAGAGATAATTTTTTTAAACTAGCAAGTTACGACTCTCTCCCTGCCTGACAATGCTATGGCTAAAGTTCTCCTTGTTATAGAAGTTCTTAAACTTTCGCGAACTGAATACATGTTAATTAGTATTTAAACGGGTCTAATTCACGCACAATCTAATATCAAAATATATAACGTCGAGGTATGTCAAAATTATATATATTGATATTAGTTTGTGCGCGAATTAGTCCCGTTTAAATACTAATTAAATGTTCTCCTTGTTGTTTGTTTGTCGTATGAGGTTTTGTCAGGTCGCCCAAGGGCCTCTGACGCGGCTCAACGACTGCTAACAATCGATAACAACTGGGAGCGATGGCTTAACGTGCGATAGTCATTGGCGCGGGCCGAGGATCGAAACCGGTGTCGTTGGATTCTAAAGCGTACAAGTTACCGCTCTTATCAGCTATGAATATTGCATGATGATGTCAAATTATGGAACGGTTTCGAACCGAAAAAGACGTCTGTCAGCGGCGGTAACCGTTTACCTTCAGTTGGACTGTCACGGTCTTACCACAAAAGATTTAAACCATAGTTGAACAGTTGAGTCTAAATTTTTTCTCCACAAATCTATCTATCGCTCGCGTTTTCTAACTCAATAACAAAACAAGTATAATAATTAGCAATGCCAGGATTGAGTAAGACAACGCTAGTGAAAGACGTCGATTTTGTAGAACGACATTTTAGAAACCTCTGTTCAACTCTGGTCTAATCTTTTGTGGTAAGATGGTCAGATTATTTACCGCTCTGTTATATAAAAAACTGAGATCAAATTGAGTCACTAAAAACATCCAGCCAAGTGCGAGTTGGATTCGTGCACGAAGAGTTCCGTAACATTGTCTATAAAAACGGCAAAAAAATCACGTTTGTTGTATGAGATAAATATTTATTTTATTCTGTTTTTTATCGTTTGTTGTTATAGCGGTAACAGAAATAAGGTTCAAAGATCATTTATTCTCAAAGAAGACAAAAAATGACACATACCTACATGAGAACACTGTTAAACATAAAGTTGGTAGGTAGGTACATCTGATTCGTCAATTACATTAAATTGTCATCTCCAATGAGTGGGGCTCACTCATTTAACGCATTGTAGGTATTAAGTTGGCCATTTAATTGATTAACTACTGTAAGTAGTTAGTAATTTTTCGTAACATAATTTTGTGATAGAAATACATCATCTGTATAAATTTCAACTGTCTAACTATCACGGTTCATGAGATACAGCCTGGTGACAGACAGACAGATAGATAGACAGACGGACGGACAGCGGAGTCTTAGTAATAGGGTCCCGTTTTACCCTTTGGGTTGCGGAACCCTACAACTACTGAACGAGTTTTCATAAATGGAACCAACCAAGGTCTACGTTTTCATTAACGTGAGATAACAAATAACAACTCTTTATTACACTCTAGGAATATGTACAAAATATATAGTAAAGGTACAAAGGGAGTTTTGGCGGGAATCCGATAGTGAGACGTTGTTGGTTTTCTATTTTTTTTTCTCAAACTTGTGTTTATTCGGTAACGTTCACGAGTGATAAACCCAAAAAGCGTGTCACATCGCATTTTTTCCAAAACTCCCAGGAAGTTTCAGTAAAGCATTCACTACTTTACTGAATCGTGTCTTTGACTGTAAATAATCCACCTGACCACGAGAATTGCTTTAATGCTAAGACTTTACAAAAAATATCCTTTAATATTTTAATACTTGACACTGGCTAAATGCACAAACCGTGCGAAGTTAAAACTAAAACAAAAAAAAGGTACATAGGCCGGCCTTAGTCCTAAGCAACAACCTATTCTCTCTACTTATGTAAGTAATTTATGTTACCAAATTAACTTATAATATGATAATGAACCGAGTTTAAAAGTTAGATTATAAGTCATAACCGTGAGTTAGCTAAGGTAACAGCGTCCCTTAAGTGCATGCCATATTAAAAGGGAGTGATGTGGGCATCAAAAATGAAGTGTCATTATAATACATGTATAGAAAACTTATAAATGACAACAGGCGTAGTTTTACGCGGGATCCCTAGAGGTAAGTTACATAAGTGTTGTTAAAATTAAACTAATTTTTTAGGTTCCCTAATCAAATAAGGATCCATATTAACTAGATTAAAACGGGTCTAATTCGCGCATAAACTAATATCAAAATATATAATTTAATCTTACTAATATTATAAAGCCGAAAGTTTGTGAGTGTGTGTGTGTGTGTGTGTGTATGTTTGTTAGCTCTTCACGCTCAAACGGCTGGACCGTTTTTGATGAAATTTGGTATAGGGGTAGACTGGACCTATGAGACGGACATAGGCTATCTTTTGTCTCAAAAAATAATCTCTAAGGGGATGAAATAGGGGTTGAAAGTTTGTATGGGGGATTTATAATTCTTCAAGCTAGGAATCTGAAAATGTATATTTAGGCTTTTGGTAAGAAATAAAGAAATACGGGTTTCAGCTTTTTTGCAAAATCATCCCTAAAGGGGGCAAGGCAAGGGGTTGAAATTATGAGGTATTCTTTAGATGCACCCCCTACGGACCACAATAAACGGCTGAACGGATCGTCATGCAATTTGGCCAGGGGATAGATAATAATGGATACACGATAAAGAAAGAGATAGAGGGAGAGGGAGAAAGATATAGTGAAAGAAAAAGAGATAGAGGGAGAAGTATATAGATTGAGATAAAGGGAGAGGGAAGGAGGTAAAGGGAGAGTGAGAGAGTGAGGAGGAGAGATAGAGTAAGTGGGAAATATATAGATTCTAGGAAGAGAGAGAGATAGAGAGAGAGAGCGAGAGAGGGAGAGAGATAGAGAGAGGGAGAGAGATAGATTGAGAGGGTACATTTATAGAAATAGAGGGAGAGCGATCGAAAGAGGGAGAGGGAGTGAGAAAAGGAAGAGGAAAGGAGATAAAGGGAGAGAGAGAGCGTGAGAGGGAGAGATAGAGTGAGTGGGAAATATGTAGAAATAAAGGAAGAGAGAGAGTGAGAGAGGGAAAGAAATAGATTGTGAGGGAAGTGTATAGAAATAGAGGGAGAGAAATCCAAAGATGGAAAGGGGAAAAATATAGATTGAGAGTAGAGAGGGAAATATGTAGAGATAGAAGGAGAAGGAAAGATTTAGAGATAGAAGGAGAGGGAAAGCGATAGAGGTGGCATAATAATATATCATAGAACTTTGTCCCACGATCTCGGTTTAATCCGAGAATTTTAATAATTATAATATGTGGCTTTCATACTGTTTTATTTTCGGTACGTTATGACTTAGCGACCGATATCGGAAGCTAACTAATGTACAGACTGTCGCCCCAGTACCAGATGCTAATTATGATGACACAATAATAATATGCACAAACCTTTCATATAGCTACCTATAGGTGTTGTAATGTAACGCGGGTGAAACCGCGGGGCGCCGCTAGTAGAATATATAATTAGACCCGTTTAAATCTAGCTAATATGTTTTCTGTTCGTGAAAGTTTAAGAATACAAGGAACCTTTTTAATTTCGTCATGTTTATCTGTCCGTTTGTTTGTATGTACTCGTACCTATGTGTGTTTTTATTCAGAGGCTATAGGGCTGAAGATTTGTTAACGCTAACACTACGTCAGAAACCCTTGGGTGGCCTTAATCAAAATTCTACTGACACATTCTGACACCAGACGTCAGCACACAAAAAAGTAACTCAACAAATATTTATACAACAAGCGTTAGAGGCGTTATAATAACATGTTTCCGCAAAATCTGGATAAATTGTCACCCTTTTTCCTCCTCTTCGGTTAGTTTCGTCACAATCGCCTGTCCCAATCTCTCAAAGTACCGACAAACTACTAACTTGTTTAGGGAAGTTTCGTAGTTTTTCCACCGACTGGATAGAAGTTGATTGGATTCATAAATAAAGGTTTCGTCAAAGGTGATTAGATGAATGGGGTTGTTGTACATTTGCCACAAAGTAAATTCGTCACATTTTTGTACAAAAAAATAAAATTAATTTATTTAATAATAATTTACATTGCATTTGAAATACAAATATTATAGAAAAAATTAAAATAGTGTGTAATTGTAACAAATCATGAAACCTATTATTATTTAAGGCGCTAATATAGGAGCGATTCATGTATTTTAGAAGATGAAAGTTACCCGGCCAGGCCGCGCGCCACGCTGGCTCCGCGCTCACGGCAACTCGAAAACGCTAATTCATAATATTATACTCTTACTAACGGCATCACGTGGCCTTAGCACAGATTACTAGATAGTTACTACGTAGGCTTTAGTCTGAAGCATTCAATTATTTCGACACTGTAATGACATGTCAGATTGGCCGAGCGGTCTGAGATGCTACGTTCCGTTCCTAAAGAATGATTACCGCCAGCATTACATAAATTATTACCTCCTTGACTATAATCCTATCAAATTTAGAATGCCGCACGAATTATTGGAGTCACACCTAAATAAGTTGTATTAAATTTATTTAGTGTTGGTCCCTTCTGGTATGCGCGTTTGTCAAGTCCATTTGATACAAGACATCCTCTTTAGTCCACTTCCATAATTTTCTTTTTGATATAAGTATATTTTGACAATGACAATGACGGAGTAAAAGATTTGTGCATTTAGCCAGTGTCAGGCATCCGTACTAAGATCATATAAATGCGAAACTGTGTGTGTGTGTTTGTTGGTTTTTTTTTTAGTTTTTGCCATCCTTTCACGTCTAAACGGCTGAATCAATCTTGACCAAGATTGGACCTATGAGATGGGTATAGGCTATTTTTCGTCAGAAAAAATAGGGATCTTAGAATCCAAATAAATAGGAGTTGAAAATTTATATGGGCAATTCATAATTTCTCAAGTAGGTGATCTGACACTTCATTATTTTAGGCTCTTGATAAAATATAAAGGTTAAGACTAAGGATAGGGAAAAGGAAAGGGACAGGGACAGGGATAGAGATACAAAGACTTCAATATTTATTTTCTAAACAGTTGCTTTTTCATATACGGACGAAGTCGCGCGTAAAAGCTAGTTTCAGTAAAGTTTACTGAATCGTAGCTATGACTGTAAATTTACTTTACCACGAGGTTGTAAAAATATGGAATACTAGCTGTTTCCCGCGACTTCGTCTGCATTTAAATCGAATCCAGCTATAGTAAGAACACAATATGCGTGAACTTTGTATGCTTTGTATGCATGTTACACCTTTTTTCAACAATAACCTTATTTTAAAAATGAAGCATCGACGCAAACTTCACCTTGCATGTCTTATGTATGGTGTAGTGAATTTTAAATCACCATCTTATCTCTACGAAAAGTTGTCATGGTTATCCAGCTCCAGATCTTGTAATGCTTGCCAGTGCTCGAAGCAGCTCGCAACACAGCGGCACAGTTCTGCCTGCTTTAGAGGCAGCTTCCGCTATGCTGCTTCGAAGTGCTGGAATAATATTCCACCCCCGATAAGGAACCTGCACAGCCTACATGGATTTAGGAAAAAATTAAAAATCTTTTTGCTCAATCATCAGAAGCAGCAAGAAAGTCTTAGGCACGACTCTAGTGTTTTGTAATTTATAGTGTATAGTCTAGTTAAGGTAAATAGTACCTATATATTTCATTGTTATTGTGTTTTGTTTAGTTCATAAATTTGTATTTTTTGTTCGCTTTTATTTTAAGTATAAGATATTCTTTGTGATTTTAATTATTATTTTTAGATTTAGTTATCTTCCGTAACGCCAGCTAGTCCTGTCGGAAGATCAGCGTTGGACTCTAGCTTGCTAGTGTCCAACACATGCTGAGACAGTGCTATTTTTTTCAACATGCCCCTTATCTATAGTGCTTTTTCATTTGTAATGTGTTTGTGTGTTGAAAAAATAAAATAATTTGTTTGTGTGTTTGTTTGTTTGTTTATTGTAAATCAATCGGGCACGTCACGTCTCTGTCAATATCTCTATCTTCCTATTTCCTCATCGCTTTTTTCCCCAACTCCAAATATCTCATCTCCCATCCCTCATCCATCTCCGATCTCCCATCTCCTCATCTCTCCAGCTGCTGCTCTCCATCTCCCCATCTCCCCAGGTCCTCATCTTTCCTTCTCCCATATACCTACCAAATTTCTTTTTCATTTTTGTTGTCTCCCTATACCTAATTTCATCGAAATCGGTCCAGCCGTTTAGCCATAAAAAGTAACAAACAAACAAACATACAAATAAACAGACAAACAGAGAAACAGTGTTACTTTCGAATTTACAGTATAATATTTGACAGTGACTAAATGCACAAATCGTGCGAAGCAAAAACATTGAAAAAACTGGCTCATAGCTGAGCAGAAAGATTACTGGAAGTGTGCTAAAAATAAAACGTCAGAATATGCATCCGCCAGATCCGCCATTATGGAAAACGGAAGTTCACTACATCTTCATTTTAATATACAATCATAATCTGCTCCTTTGATTAACTCCAAACTATCATAAGAAATCCCAGTTTTATTTAAGTGAACAATCTAAAAACGCGTTTTTGCTGCTAATTTCAGTTACAGGTGGTGCAAGAATAGTCATATTAGCCATTATTCTTTACACACAATGGAGAATAAATACAAAGTAATAAAGGTTATAATAAAAGTTTAGTAATCGTCGAAGGAAGTCATTTACGGCAACTAAGTAAATAAACCAGTTGTATACCATGTAGAGATTCTGTTTGCTTTATTTTTTTGGAGAACAAACAGTAAATTCGACGAGAAAATTTTGAGGAACAGCGACATACGTCCTCTCTCTGAAACGCCGTAGCGGGTACTGAGCCGCCTAGTACGCGCTCAAACTGATCATATTCTCGTCGTTTTTATTAATTTAGAAGAACGGAATCGATTCAGTTCATTGGAAAATTCAAATTTCATTGGAAAATAAAATTGCCTTTTTTATGGTTCCAAAAAATATGATAGTTGTCGCTGAAAATGTTGAGCATTATGTGACGAAAGATTTTTTTCGGGTCCTTTCTCGTGAATTTTTTTCTCAAGATACTAGACAACTTTAGTCCAATATTATTGATTTATTAGCTAACTGAAACACTTGGCTATACACTGTATTTTTTCTGGCTTATAAATATTTGTAATTACAGCTTAACTTTTTGACAAAAAACCGCCCATTTTACGGAAGCTCGCTGCCTACTTAAAAAATCGACGAACACCATACATTGATTGTAAATGCGTCACAATGCGGCTTATGTGATGATTTCTTTAATGTTACTGTGTGGTTTGATTCTCGCTTTTCGGCGAAGGAATAAGTACATCGTGAGGAAACCAACATGCCCGAGAATTATTTCGGAGGTATATTATCCACCAATCCGGACTAGGCCCTGTGGTGGGTTATGCCCTAACCCTCCTGACTAAAGGTATGAACAAGCGCGGCGCTTACCATCTGGTGAATTTACATGCACTTCTCGTTAACTGCGTGAAATACAAATAAGAACAACGGCACCTAAACTATTTTCTTAGTTATATGTGTGTTGGTACTATATGTGTATAGTATACTGGACTATTTACACTAAGCGTTTTACTTTGTAAGTCAATATTAATTTGTCTACATTCGAGATCTCTTTTAGACTAATACATTACACACATTTAATCACATAAATGTTTAATACACAGTTCCGACAACGCTTCGTGCGTTATCGCTTTAATCTCGCCTGAATTATAAAGGCTCAGACACACCGTTGTGACAAACACTTTTAATCAACGTACGTATGTTTGTTTGTTATAATGGATTATATTTCACTAGCTGCACCCGTGGTTTCCAATGCGTCGCCTATGATGTTAATAAGTGTATCTTACGTCCTATTCTAGGGACTAAAGTCTTACATACAAACAGTCCTCAAGATCCGCAAAGCTCTTTCAACGATGCATGGTAACAAACTTACACACACACCCTTCACATTTCTCATAGTAGGTATTTACGACCGCCATAATTAACATAAACATCAGAAACTCCAGGTGGCGCTGTAGTGCCAATAAACAAAGTGGAAGTGTATGGATCTACCAAAACTAAGCATGTTCATTGTTCGTAGTGGTACTTCCTAGGTAAGAGTGCACCATAGTAGACCGCATAGTCCATTTGATACCAGTGTGTCTAGTGTGAGTTATTACGCGCTCGTCATTGTACGCGTCAACGCGCGCTTCGTATGAAAATCTTTCGTTCATAAACGCGCCTGTAGGGGCGCTGTACAGGATCTTCATACAAAGCGCACGTAAACGCGTACTATGTCGAGCGTGTTAACTTGCAGCAATAACTCACAATAGGACACAGATGAGATGGTGGTAAAACGTTAACCTACGCGTTAACCCAACTGATTTAGTTTTTTGTGTAAAAGTACCCGCAATTAGCAGTATATTGGTTTCCAAGATACAACCCTAGGGATTAACAAATCTGTCTATATTAGGACCCCTGACGATATGAGAAAATGAAACCCTTAAGGGTTTCGTGTCTCCAGGGGCTGAAAGCGAGTTGCTTGTCTATATTCGGCTTACATTTGCCCTTAGGAGGCCCTTTTTATTGGCTTAGTTATATAGAGATCGGCAAACAAGATTTCTTATCGATACCCAAAGGGTTGTTTTTAAGATGTGGGAGTAGTATTGGCTTATTTTTGTGTATAGGCGAGTTTATTAATCAACTGTTTGTGGAGTTAAATCTCAGTTGAAGGATGGCGAAGGATTCAAAGCATTCCTATTCGGTTACCATCTTGTCTCTGTGATTTTAGGCTTCATTGTTGGATGTAATTCCGATCCGTTTCGATTCCGATTTTGTTCTACATAAAATCATAGAATAGGGTTTCATAAATAGATATCTAGAATTATTTAAATGTCCAGCGCACTCTGAGCAGGTAGCCTAGTTGATCCTGGGTCCTTACAATGACGTCTTATTGCGATCCAATTGAGGGCCTAAACAGAATCGTTTTACTACTTATTCGTACCATGACGTCTTGTTGTGACATCTCGACACTCAATTTAGGTTGACATTAAATCTAAAGGGATCGACGCCTACCTAAATGATATCGAAAGCCATGTATTACTATTATTTAAAGTGAAACCATTATGTTTAGGTCCTCAATTGGATCGCAATTAGACGTCATGGTAAGCCCCCTGTAACTGCGTAATTTCAACTAACATATCCCTCAATTTATTTATTTATTTAAAATGGTTGAAACATCGCCACGAAGCAAACCTAATGGGAACCCTTCCTCTAGAACATCCATCAGTCGACAGTGAAAAACCGACGTTTCCTAATGATGTCTGTTCAGGGATGACCAGCGTTACATTGCTCTTTGCCATTTTGAATGGGAAACTTCAAACGAAATATTGTGTAAAGTTATCATACACGTAGCTCGGCGGCGTTGGCAATCTATACTTATAATTAAAAACCGGGCTGTCTAGTCGCAATACGTTTTCCTATATTTTTTAAGCGACAATATTAATTTGACGGCCTGATAAACTCTGACCGTCGTACCACAAAAGATTAGACTAGAGTTAAACAGATGCGTCTAAATATTTTCTACCCACAAATCCACGTCTATCACTCGCGTTTCCTTACTCAATCCTGGCGTTCTTAATTAATTCACTTGTGAATTTGTTATTGAGTTACAAAAACTGAGCGTTAGACGTCGATTAGCGGAGAAAATATTTAAACACATCTGTTGAACTCTAGTTTAAATCTTTTGTGGTAGACCATGAGACTAGAGACTAGTAGACCATCATAGGCATACAACAACAACAATTTCTGTTGCAAGTTTACAACATATCCTCTCGCCTCAGACGTCTCTAATTCTGACTAATGTTTGTCAGAATGTTCATGCCTCGCGATGACTATACGCGCCTGACAATTTTTACATTTCAAAACTACATACATTCATAAAACTGGACACATTTTGACACCATTGTGTGAGATTCAAAATACTTTGTCATGCCCCGAACGACCACAATCACACAAGAGACAAACGCAAATATGTAGTCACAAAATATATTTTGTATAGTCAATTTAATTGTGTTGGCTATCATTCTGTTGTTTCTTACGGTTTGTCTCAATCTCACTTCGTCGACAGTGCGTAATTTTAGTCGGAACTACAAATCTGAATTTCTCAATTTCAGTGCCGTTGATGACCTCGTTAAACCCCACGGGAGGTCCGAAGTCGAAGCCTAGCAAAATAAGTCGCTATCGTGAACAAATTACCTATTGCAAATTAGAATATTGGTGTTCAAGGCGGGCTACGAAACTAATAAACTTATGTTACTTGGGAATGAGTTTCGAGTTGTTGGATGGCCGGCAATAAGCGCGATGCGGGGATCAAAGCGAACCCTACTTAAAATGCAGGAAATGTTGACTAGCATTAAGTTCGAATTCGGCTTGTTTTCATGTTATGTGTCCCGTGGATGAAAAGTCCTAAATCACATGTGCCGTTCCAGGATTTGTTACACATAATATGTTTGGTATGAAACACTTACCCCCGGTTTCTAGAACGTTTGTTGGCGTTGACAGTAGATTAAAACTATCGTTGCCTCTATCTGACAGTAAACAAATGACAAGGATGGCGATAGAATTAATCTGTTGTCAACGCTGACTGACGTTTCAGAAACTGGGGGTTAACTCGTTTTCCTCACAATTCGTTCATCCGTTAGGGGCGACACACTTCACTTACACACATAATTAACATGCGTTTGCATAGTGTAATTTTATACTCACATGTCATGCCCCTCTTACACTCTGCCCCTGTCGCTGCTCCGCCGCTTGCGACACTAATTCCCTGAAGAGAGGTGTGACGTAATGCCCTCGCTACACTAGACGGCACAGGGACGAGCAGCGCGAGTAACAGTGGCATAAGTATGAGAGTTTCGCGTTTACATACTCGTCCTGCCCACTTTCCTACTCACTGCAGTTGAATATAAACGGGGTATCAGACATTTCGTATAAAATTATTTTGATGGCAAATAATTGCTTGAAAAATATCGGAAAACTCGTAGAGCCACTACGTACGACGTAGAGCCGCTACGACGGCAGAGTATACTCGTATAATATGTCATTGTATACAGTACCACGAATATATACCACGAATACCTATTTATGCAAGGGTAAATAAACAGTCGAAATAAAATATACATCTGAGAATCCTGCATATTTCATTCCACTCTTTTCGCAACATGCTGCTGTCTGAATAAGACATTATCACAAAGAAAATGTCTTAGAAAATTCTGCTTCCGTATTTCTTGTATAACCTTTTCATCCCTTTTTCGTGGAAGGGTAAGATTAATGTTTTTAAAGCAATTATTTAGTCTTCCTATTGTTATGTGGACGGGCAAGTAACAGAATACAAATACTTATCTGTGAAACGTGAGCGCTGAAGAAGTAAACAGAGAGCGTTTTTAATACTACGACTCTGTTTCGTAAGGTGCAGAAATCGCCGTATTTTGATGATATCTGTATGAAAAGATAACCCTTTTTCGTAGATTTTATATCCATTCGTTGGCATAATCATAATGGTTGAAACAATCGCTCTTGCCCTAAATACATGCTTTTGTTCCCTTGTACTACAATTAATATTTTTAAATGATTTCTATGGACTACGTAGTAATAAATCTCAACAGTTTTTTTACAGTTTTTATTTTAAATTAAATATATTATTATTAGTCTATACAAATTGCAAAGCGCAAAGTTACGAGCCAGCCAACAGCGTGAATTTTCGATGTGTATTTCTATACCAGTTCCTCAAGGCTTGTACCAGCCCAGAAACCCAAAACCCGTGTCAGTAGATAAATAGAACACGTGCCATCGCCCCTCTATTACCAATGGCTTATCGGGCTGTTGTGTGGCCAGCCGACTTGTAATGATTTGGGACCTGACGCACGACTGATGGCGCAAACTTCGATACAATTTGCAGTAGGTACCTATGAAAGTCCATGCACGGACATATTCGTATGTTTTGGCACGTTGAGGAATGATTGTCCCTTTTTGTGAGTGCTACTTACCTTGTGGTTTTATTTCTTTAATTCTGTGCCAAGAATACTTACGGCCTAAATAAAAAGGGAAAAGGAGCGCGTGTCGACATATTGTTGTGTCGTACAAACTAAATTAACACCCAACCCTGCTCTGTGCGTGCCTATAATATTTAGGCATGTATGACACAAAATCATTTAAAAAAAATACCTAATGGTCATTTTGGCAAGTTTGAATCTATTGTTATTATTGTTTCTCGAGTGCTAATAAATCAAATGCCTACACAATAATAAATTATATACCTAGGTTAACCAATCAAACTAATCAGAAATCATGGGCGTCAGTATTGCCACGAACAAGTCCCTCGAGCTAGAGTATTCTAACCTCAGTCGTAACATTACACTGAATTCAGTAATTCACAACGCCACACAGACATCTTAGATTGTGAGCACCATAATGAGGACGACGGTCCACAGTGACCAATAAATAACAATAGTCAATAGCTGCTATAGCGGCGACGGCGGTATAAATATTGCGACCGTCGCGATGAATCTTGCCTGGATTATACAAATGTCTAGGCTGCCATATCGTTTGACCGGTCAGTGGTCGTTTTCGATCACAGTGGACAAAGTCTTTTATCTAATGCAGATCAGATTCATCTTGATGTATGTCAGAAACAGCTCGGTCCTAGTTCAAGACACGGCTTGACACTAGAAGTTCTTAAACTTCGCGAACTGAATACATGTTAATTAGTATTTAAACGGGTCTAATTCGCGCACAAACTAATATCAAAATATATAATTTTGACATACCTCGACGTTTCGACCGAGATACATCCGCCGTGGTCACGAGAAGACGTGAGTCTTCTCGAATTAGACCCGTTTAAATACTAATTAACGGCTTGACAGTTTCATATTCTTACGTCCTCTAGAATTTAGCCGTAGGTTTGAAATTTAATCTCAATTTTGTCAGACAACCAGCTTCACAAACATGTTAAGCCACGTTAGCCCTGTTTATTGCAAATGCCGTGAAGGGCGTTTTTTATGTTAAGACATAAAAGCTACATTTTATAAGAATTTAAGATGAAACATAAATAGAGCTTATTTTTGTGGTCTAGATGTTCACCAGTAGGTAGTAGTCCGCTACTACGCGCTACCGGACTAAACGCACAAGTGCGCGATAGAATGAATAGTTTCATAGAACATATTATGGTCTAAGGCTGCCAGAGTAGGTATACAGTTGTATATAACATACGGAGGCGTTAAGGTGTTAGTTCAAAGTTTTCGTTCCATAATCTCTAGCCGGCCCATTTCTCTTGTAACACGCATAAAGCAAGAAAGGCCATGAATATTATGAATAATGTAAAATATGCTCAAGTTAATACTACGCGCTCAAAAGATTATTTTAGGGTTACCATTACGTTAAATAAAATTTTAGGTGAATCAAAAATCATGAAAAAATATATAATTCAAAAGTTATTTTGTTTTTATATCACTCAATGCCTTTGTTGAAGAATAAATAAAGATGAAATTATAAAAGGTAAATCAATAATTCAATTCACAATCAATTTTGTACGGCAACATAGATAAGAATTAAAAATAAATAAATATAGGGGTATAAAAAATCTTACTTACTGACTATTTTGAGATTTACAAAAAGTCATCTGGATACGTTTTATCAACACATTATACATGATTAGGCAACAATTTGCTAGCTATATAAATTCAACTGTACAGTAATTTCAAGCAAGTAAACACATGGGAAAATTGCATGGCGTGCAAGTAGAGCGTCGTGATTTGCAAGTTTCTTTATTTGTTTACGCTTCTGCAGAACTCGAACAATTCTCATAGAACGACTGTACCGTGTATACTGTATGTAATACTACACTAATGGCTGCTTATTTACTAACTAAAATAAAAGTATTTTCTAACTCAACATTTTAAAGTTAACTGTTCTACCATTCCAAAGGCAGGGTCAATGGAAAACGAGACATATGGCAACACAGGGTAAGCTATAAAATTCAAGCGAATGGCTCACTAGCGGCTGTGAATAGATTGGTTAAATCTGAACATCTTTTGTTGGAAGACTTTTAAAGTGAACATTTTCGTGCGATTTTGCTTGTGCAGTGAATTCAATAACCACGGAATTTTTTTCACTTAAAAGTCTGACATTAGTATTTTAGAAAAGTTTTTTTGAACTCATTTTTGCGTCTATTAACTACTTTACACTATAATAAATACAGATGTACATCATGTACAGATAATACAGAGAACTACAGCGCTACGACTGGGTAGATTAGATACAAATAGAAACGATTCACTTGACCGTACGTCCCGGCGATGTTTACAGCAAACAAAGGAGGCATCTTAATCAAGGAGATGCCATCAAAGCGAGCGGCTGCCACGGCTTTTTATGGCTTATGGCTATTTTTTTACTTTTTATTTATTTATTTTTAGCCAGTTACTGACGCCAGTACTGACGCCGAGTAGTGACTCGCACAGTTTACATATAGTCAGACGTCACCACTGACGAAGCAGCACTGTGCTGACTTGAAAAATGTTAGCACGATGCCACGAAAACGGTCAGCACTGCCTTGTTTGAACTTAAATCAGTTTTCAGACTCGATGTGAACTCGGCTTAGGCAACTAGGATGCATGTGGCGGTGCTGTATTTACCTTGGTTGTTTACAACGATGTCAGGATTCGGTCAGCGCTGACTCGTCTCGAATCTGATTATGTAAATGTGCTGTAACGCTACGATTTCAGCCACTGCAATCGGCTGCTTTACTCTACTCCTTAAGCGAACTCTTTTAAGGCTTAGAATGAAACTCCTTGTGCTAATTGCTGTATTAAACTGCGCTGGTGTATCGGCTCTTTGTAGGTTGAGTGATGAGATAGATGTAGCTTGTAATAAGGCATGGATCTCTTAAACATTATTTATGTCATAATTCTCTTGCCCTTACCCACACTAGGTGGGGCGCAAAATTTATTATAACTAGTATAGTGGTGTAGCGTTGCACTACAATTTTTACGGGGCAGGTATATATTCCTTTCGTTCCCCTCCATCTATGGTTGTCTGGAAGAGATCGCCCTGAGCTATAACACCGTAGTACCTACTATGTGACACTAAATTTCAGGTTTTTGTTTAAGTTTTCTTTGTGTAAAAATTTTACAATGAACAGTTTATCTACAATGTCTCCGAAAAACGAGTAGGTAAAATCAATTGTGGTGGGAATCAAGTGCTCAGAACTTAGTTGCCATTAGGCGAGAGTTAATTACATTAACAATTCACACTATTACCTTTACAATTAGTAATTTCAACAGTGCTAATGCGTTGACAACCTCAGGGGCTTACTAAGAATCAGATACGGAGTTAAGCAAAGCCTAATACCCAATAGTACTAACCACGGCCAAGCTGACACCTAACGGCCAAAATTAATAATCAATCCAATCCAAATTTTGCTATCTGGGATTGATATCACAATCCATCTTAGGGTCAAATGTGCCAATAACCGATCCGTGGGTTGGTTTATAAAGGCACGCAGATTGGAGATCGATCGAACGATATGCAGCAATCCAAGATCGATTTCAATCTTGGACAGGCGATACAATATTAATTTCGGGCGTTAATAAAGATTGCCGATTTGTGTTTCACCAATCGCTATTCACTAGCAGCCGAAATTAATATTGTATCTCCTATCCAAGATTGAAATCGATCTTGGATTGACACGAAACACTAAATGTTAAGTGAAACTTACCACAATATATTAGTCAAAACCATACCTAAATCGGATAAGCCGTTTCTGAGATTGGCGTGCACAAACGCACAAACAAACAGACAATAATTCTAACAAACGTTGTTTTTGGTGCTATTTGCGATGATAGTGGTCCCAATAATATTATTTCTCGTATATCTTCCATTTACAGACAGCAATCCGTTACATTTCTATTATATGTATACATATAGATATATGTAAGATAGATAGATATACTAGCAATGTATATCTACTTTATGTATGGTGTGTGCTTTATGTCAATCGTACATCTATGTATTCATATGGTATGTATTTATTGCATAAACAATAGGTATAAGCACCTATATTCCTCTATGTAAAACAGTTTATTCAGGCAACAAACTGAATATAGAAGTTTCCAGTGATGCGGAGCGTAAATCGCAATGCATCCGTCTCGTCACATCCGGTGCCACCCGTGCGTTATCCCACTTCCGGTAACAGAACAGATAGCACAGTATATATAATTATTATGTATAATAGAACGTTACTGTAAAAACGCGAACTACGTTAAATTCTGTTTCCAGTACAATGTAAGATTAGATAGCGATAGTAGATCGCGATCCAATTGAGGACCTAAACAGAATCGTTTTACTACTTATTCGTACCGTGACGTCTTGTTGCGACATCTTAACGCTCGATTAAAGATCATTTTAAATCTAAAGGGATTTACGTCTACCTAAATGATATTCAAAGCCATGTATTACTATTTTTTAAAGTGAAACGATTATGTTTAGGTCCTCAATTGGATCGCAATAAGACGTCATGGTAAGCCCCCAGTTCTATGATCATCGTTCATTTGGAACTTTTAGGACCATTAACTTCGTAAATATTAACCTGCCTACATAACCTAGCAGGTACTAAATTCTACAGCTAAAAGTGTTCAAATCGGCCTGTTTGTCTGTAACTCAGATTTTGTGGTAAAACCTAAGATTAACCATACGGGCTTTTACAGCAACATGCATATAATGCATATACATTTTGTACTCTCTGAATGTGCGGGTTTCATTGTTTATTATAAACTCTCTCAGGCGTCTTTAAGATGCATACAACCACCTATGGGGTAGGTATACAACTTTTAAAAAGCAGGTAGATATATTTTGAAATTTTTAAGTTCGTAGTCTGACATGATGTACGCAATTACTTGTAATCGTATCAAAAAGCTATTTATCTACATTCTAAATGATATTTTTGTAACTTTTTTGACAACTTACAATGAGATTGAACGCTTTCTAACGGAAAATCTGTATTATCTAAATTACATCAGTACATTACTATACACAAAACCTCGCTTTGACGAAACAGCCCCCCAAGTCTGCTATTTGAATTGATTATGGATTATCAATGATTTCGGCCATTATGGTTACTTTTGACATTTCCGGTAGCCTGTTAACAATTGGACATAGTTATGCAAACAAGAACCAACCCACACCTTGAGTGAAATTGAGTTAGTTATTTAGTTAGACACCCAATCGTATTTTTAACAGACTCAAAAAAGATCCAAGCCAAAATACCAAGCCTAAACAAAAATAATGAATACCGCCTAGGGTACCAACCTTTGATTGAGTCACTTTTGAAAAGTTAAACGGACCCATGGCACATGGTACCTGTATATCTTCGCTTTTTTAATTACGCAAACAAGAACCAAGTCACATGGTTCTTGTTGAAAAAATAAAATTGTTTGCTTTTGTTTGTTATAGGGAACCATGATGTGGTTGGTTCTAATTTGCATTTCAAATAAATAGCTTTTATAATAACCAAGATGCTTAGTTCCATATGGTTATTACATTTTGTAAAATCGCTAGTAAGCTAACGAACCAAAAAGCTTGTTTGTTTGTAATATATATTTTTTTTATTATGGTTTTTTAACCTCACAGCCTAGTGTAGGCTTTGAAGTGCTTAATTAACTCGATTTTCGATAAAAAGAATATTTATCTACGTACCAAATAGTGTCTAGGCACATGGTCCGTCTCACTGTGGTTTGGCTCTGGTGTCATGAGCTAAACTGACAGTGGGTTCTCGTGTCGAGGTGTACAACTGTCCGTAAAACCTCTCCAGCTCCCTCAGAATCTCCGGCTTCGACGAGATGATACTACCGTTCTCGATCTTCAGCTTTGTCATGTGGCTTTGCCCAATAGATGAATTTCTCGCGAACACTTTCGAGCCCTGGTTCCGCTCGATTGCGTTCTTAATACGTGTTGTATGGTAGGAACGCAGGCCGTGTCGCAAGGATTTCGAGATTCGTCTATTAAGTTTGCCGTATTCTGACATATCAGCTAAAGATTGCAGTATCATCTCAGTCCGATTTGCCATTAATTAGATTGATCTGTCCGAGAGCTTTTGAGGTTTATTCCGGCGTGGCCCTTAAAGTGCTTTGAACCAATTGCTTGGACAGTTTCCACCAGCCCACTGTTTATCTCGTCTACAGTTTCGCATTCGGCTAGGCGCTGGAAGCGATTATGCAGTTCTAATTGAAAGTGTTCGGGGTTCTGGATTTGGGCAGGGCCAGGACGGAGCGTGGACTTCCACTAGACGTGACCTCTCAAGCTTGACATCGATATTCAATGTGCCTCTAACAATACGGTGATCGCTACCGGTCTTTGACCTTGGCGATCACGGAGACATCATTGAATATTCGCTTCTTGGTCGTCATGATGAAGTCGATCTCATTTCTGGTTGAACCATCGGGGCTCATCCACGTCCACTTCCTGGATGGTCGCTTCTGGAAGAAGGAGTCCCTCCTTCTCCATGAAGTCAACCAGTCGCTGGCCCCTCTGGTTCCACTGTCCATATCCGTATAACCCCACTCTCAACTCGTCAACATTCCGTGAGCCCACCTTCGCGTTGAAATCCCCCATAACAACTGTGAAGTATGATTCGGATACATGTCTGGCTTCTGATATCTCCTCATACAATGCCTCTACTTCATCGTCAGGGTGTGTCGATGTCGGCGCGTATACCTGTATGACCTTCAGCGAATACCGATCGGTGATTCTGAGTATAAGGTACGCTACCCTGCTTGACACACTATCGACCTTCACTACGTTGTTTATGAGGGACCTATGGACGAGAAACCCAACACCCCCTGAGATTTTCGTTCTCTTTCCCGGAAGAAGAGCATGTTGCCGGAATCCAGGGTTACCGTATCCTGTCCCTCTAGTCGGATTTCTGATAGCCCCACGATATCCCATCGCATCTTGCTCAATTCTTCCTCCAGCTCGACAATTTTCTCGTCAGTCCTGAGCGTGTGGATGTTGTGTGTTACCAGGGCCAGAGTCCGTTTGGGGTGGTAGCGTGGCATCTGCTGGGGATTCTTAGCACCCCTTGCTCCAAAGTTACCGGGTCTGCTACCTAAGCCAGGGATAGAGGAACTGCCGGGGACTAGGGGCCGTGGGTTTTGTTTGTCTGTCATTTGAGGGGGGGGGGGGTGGGGTGCCATAATCCCCCCAACGCTTGGCATGCGGCTTGGGGATCGCAGAATGCTCACCATAAATATAAGAAAACGCTGCTGCCCATCTTCCGGTGAGACTGGTCGCAGTTTAACGACGTACCCGGGTCAATAGTGTCTTACTTTAAGTAAAATTGCGAATAGTATGATTTTAGTTTGTATAACTTATATGTATAAAGAAGTAATAATACAAATATAACTAAAACATGATGGTATTTTAAAGTTATTTCAATTAATCTGCTTACCTAACTGCTTGGTTCTTTATTGCAAAAAAGAACCAATTCGTTAAAAAGCTATTTTGCAATAAGGAACCAGCAGGTTTTTGATCTTAAACAAATATTAAAACAGAGAAAACTTCAAACTATTTTATTTTAATATGTTGTCGTCAACTCTACGCCTAACGTTGTATATTTTTTTTCACCCATTTCTTCTCCTATTTGTTTCTTCACACTATTGAAACAAAAACCTAATTATCTCAAAAGTTACTTTTTGAGGGTTGGTTCTAGTTTGCATAACTATGTCCAATTGACATTTCAATTGCATTACCATTGTGATCATAGCAAAGAAATTGAAAAATCCGTAGTACGTCCGTAGTCTAATAGATAATTGCATTTCAATCTTGGCAATAATCTCTAGTCCCTTAATTTTTTGACAGCTTTTCCCATGGCTAATTGTCTATGGAATCACAATTGTGAAAACATTGCTTTTTATCAATTGTTCTAGTGCAAATTGTACGTAATAAATTACTATTTTATTTAATAATTCCAAAGAATTTCTTAAAGTTAAATATGAGTGGCTTAGCGAGGTGGCTTAGCAAGCCAAATAGATTGTATTTCGCTGTTTTCGCGGACAAAAACACTTCACTTGGACCACAGATTACCTAAACTTGAGGAATTTGTGGCATTTGATATTGACATTTGGCGATTATTTGAAGTAAGCCTATATCTTTCATCATAGCTTTTTTTATTTATTTAAATAATACACATGGTAACTAGAAGCTAGAGCTCTATTACTTTCATGGGAGTCGACAACTCCCACAATTTGAAAACGAGACAATTGTAATTCAATGAAGTTACGATTGGTAATCTACCAGACTACCGACTTTAGCCAAAATTAACATTGCATATTGATTGCATTGTTTTTCAATCGCAAATTGTTGCCAAATAGCCGACTTGAGGCCCAGAACGCTGTGCATTGTTCAAAACAAATTGGATAATAACTTAACAAAATTGAAACGTGAATCAAATACTTAAAAATTTAAATATTTAAAGTCTTATTTTACTACACTTAAAACACAGTTTTGTCTGCGCTCCCGGACAACAATCTAACGATCTCTGTAAAACAAATTGGCCTGAAACTGTGAAGAGGTCGTTGAAACAAACAAAAGGTATTTTTTCTGTTAATTACCAACAAATATTGAAGAGAGAAAACTAAGTTCAAAGTACTTATTTCTGGACGGAACACAGAACCAATTGAAAACTTACAAATTGGTTTACTCACAAGTTCAAGTTAAAGCTTCTAACTTTTGTTTTCAGGGAGCTTTGAACCATTTCTGAGGGCTAGTGTTTCAGGAGCTTCAGGACTAGCTTTTGTTGAATTATAATGGTACTAGCTGCGCCCCGCGGTTTCCCCCGCACTTAGATCATATACGATATATTATCTTTATGAATTGTAGCCTATGTGTTATTCTGATGTATAAGCTATATTATTGTAAAGTTTAATTAAAATCCATTCAGTAGTTTTTACGTGAAAGAGTAACAAACATCCATCCATCCATACTTACAAACTTTCGCGTTTATAATATTAGTAGGATGGTATAGGCATATATACCTTGATGAAGGGGAATTCTCGCTATTTTTAAATTAGAGCGAGAAAGCAGATCGGGAGTTTGTTTGACATTTTGTACGTAATTGAGTATCTTTTGAGTACACACGCAGAACCTTACAGTTTTGCATGTCTTTTGTTCGTTTTTGCTTGATTCAGCCGTTTGTATGGATTGGTCCATAGTACGTGGTACTGCATAAGACTGGGAGATAGAGAGCTCACAGTTTGGTATGTAGTAAAAGTTTTGTGTAAAACAAACAAACTTGTAGTAAAACTTTTACCGTCTTACCACAAAAGATTAGACCGTAAAACAAAAGTTTCTAAAATTTCGTTCCACAGAATCGACGTTAATCACTCGCGTTTTCTTAATCCGGGCATCCCTCATTGTTCTACTTGTAAATTTGTTATTTAATTAGAAAAATCGAAGATTAGAGGTCGATTTGAAGAGAAAATATTTAGACTCATCTGTTTAACTCTCGTTTAAATTTGTGGTAAGACCGTAAGGGTTTAGGTAAACAGATAACCAAAAAAACTCACCCAAAAATGGGATTAAACCTAATTTTACTTAACTGATAAAATTAATAAAGCTTAAACACATAATTTACCAACACCACCGTTAACTTCTGATATTATAATATACTTAGGTACAATACAATACCATATCCAAAATTATTTTTGTATGATTATAATAATGCCTGTTATTTATACTCCATGATGCATTAAATTATGAGGTAGGTACCTACTATAAAACTTAATTGTTTGGCTACGCAACCAATGGGTTAGAGAAATGTGACGGCAGCTTAAATTACTCATGCATTATTCATAATAATTATAAACGTCTAGCTTTGTTAGTACGGAGACTAAAGGTAGGGGCAGACGGCTGCGATGGCGGTGACTGTTAATTTTTCTTCAATTTGAAGATTAGTAATGTGGTAGTAACAATCGAGAAAAAAAACATACTCCGTGGTAGCATTTAAATTTATTACAATGGTAACACTGGTAAACCCCACCGATGTGCCTATAAAAAGGAGCGTTCGGCATAGCTATGTGTCGTTGCCGGTTTTTCAAATAACGAAACGAAACAGTTATTGGTTTTTCAATAACGTTATAATAACTATCTATTTCCAATAACTGTCTATTTTTACAACTTCGTTATTTTGCCTACTTAAAAGGGTAGCCAACTTCAATGACGTTAAACATCGCGTGTTTTGAGAGCGTTGTGAGATAACTATGGTTTGCATTCCCTACAAAACGAGTGATGGTTGTGAAACCGCACCGTTTCCGTCCTTCACCAAGCGTTATTCAAATATATAGTTTTGGTCTGTTAGGATAACGAGTTATCGTTGTCATGTTGAATAGATAGTTATATAACTATCTATGCTCAATAACGCCCATAACTAGTTCGGCAAACGACAGTAATTCATTCTTGCTTCGGATACTGCCCAATGCGCATGCTATAGGCTTGTAGCACGCTCATAGTAATTTAACTTTACATTAAAAACGTGAATTATTCTATCGTTATTTTGAGTAGCAGTCAAAATTATGACCATCCGATTTAATTATACGATAAAGATTGGATATGATAAGGTTGGGTTATTTTTATAATGGCGAGACAATCAAAAAGAGTAATAGCATCTGAGTGAAAACCGATCACGATATCCGATGGTACATCCTGCCATAATCGTAGCAACGACGCGACGTTATAATCGCACGCACAAACTTAAAAATGACATCGACCGTGGACCGTGATCACAAAAAAATACACAAATTAGTAGCAGATGGACAAACAAATTTCATCCTAACAGAAACAGTTGACGGGATAGTTTAGAGTCTGCGCGGAAATCTGGTTCTGATTGCCATGTTTTATTAGTTTCCTCGAGTTGGTTTGTTTGGCCCTTTGCGTCGAGAAAGGGTTTGCCCTTTCGAAGTCAGTTTCGTAAACAAATCTACCGTATAGCTATGTTTCAATGCTGTTCAATCTTCATGTAATACCAATAAAAAGCTATAAGTTACTGTCTTTATGACTATGAAGGTATCTTATCACAAAATCATCGATTTAATCGCCCATTGTCTGATCTATCTCAGTAGTGGGAATGCACCTATTTATATGCTAGTGTGAAGATAAACAGTCCTAGGCTAGTACAATGAAGGCGTAATTTTTCGATTGTGATATGATTTCAATCTATTGCCTGTAGCCGCAGTAATCTGTCGGTATCACAATCACACAGACAAAACCTCGAGCAGAAGAATTATCTATCAGGACCGGATGTAAGAACGATAATTTGTATACTTATTTATTTCTATGTGGAGTTAGAAGACGAGCAATTTATCCACCTGATGGTATAATCAACAAGAATAAAAATAAAAGTTATAAACATATTTTGTTAAAGCATTCTGACACTTAATGAAACTTGCCCTTAAAATGTCTTGGTTTATCCCACATACTCAAGTTAGGCTTCCATTATAAATTTCATTCCTTTTCTCATATAAAATTCGAAACAATTCGTGCCTACATAAAACAGCTGAGTTTATCGAGGGTAAACTTTTAATTATAATTTGAGAATGAGCCGTTGATGAACGATGTTGAAAGATACGTACAGACACCTTTGTGATCCCGTCGAATGAGTTCGGGCACACATCACATAGTTAAACTAACGATAGTAAAAATGACCACCACTATCATCATAATGTATTAACTAAACTATCGCGCGAAAATAACCAGTAGGCAACGGAGCGTCCGTTTGACATCAACAATTATAAATAGACTTCAAAGAGTCTCGTAAAGCAGGCTGGAACGATGACCATGTGTGCGTTTTACAACACAAAATAATAAGATAGCTGTCTTATGTTACAGATTCGTATCTATATATTTGTGTCTAAATCTGGTATGGTAAGTGTGATTCAATGTTTCACAATTTCACTACTTATATTAACGTTAATTTTCTTTCAAACTCCTTCAATAAATGTGTTGTTGCAATTTTGAATTGCTAATTTCCATTTGCGACATTACTTCTCCCATTTTCTTTATCTGAGGTGAGTAATTAAAATTTTATAAATCAAAGTAATTTGAATTAACACAAGTTTAATTATCACACGTGTACCTATGCTCAGTTTCGTGCGTGCTCAGTGTTCCTTTAATGAAAATCTTGAGTGTTTGTAGTAGGTACAGTTTTCTCCTTATTTTATACTTTTCTAATTATCATTATTTAAGCATCAAAATAGGTTAGCATGTATTCCGGGATATTTTCATGAAAAATTGACCGATGTTTAAATTGGCAGTCAAAATTCCGCCGTGCTATCTTCGTTTGTTTTACGGCTAAACAAACTTAAACAGAAACAATCTATGGCGAATCCCACACTCACTTCAAGGGACGCCAACGTTGAAATAGCGACAGCGTAAAATGTTTTGTTCTGAAGACCTTTTACGCAGCGTGCAATATGGCTGCGAAATTAAATTCACAAGAAGGAAGATGACATTGGCAATTGTGGTTATATTTATTGTGCAGTTTTGTACTATCACTGTACTTATAAACAGTAAGTTGTTCGGCTTTGATATTTTATACACAATTTAAATGCAAATGAGCCGTTCGAGAATGACTAAGTTAATCAAGTTGGCTCTAGTTTTACCGTTGCTCAAAGCACTCTACCAACTGTAGTCCCACAATGAACGACCTAATTATTAAACATGCAGGTAACCCCGCACTGAGGTTAGAGTTTACGGTGTATACGGAATGTGGAGCTAAGTTTGGTTTTGAACTGAAAACTCGAAGCGTAAATGGCTTTATTTGATTAATACAACTACGGTGTGGAGGTCAAAGGTGTGGATGTGAAAAGGATGGAAAAGTGGATCGTGGTGATGATGATCCACTTCAGAAGCGCCTCCGACATTCCGGAAAGTCTTCCGACCGAGTCAGATGATATTGCTCGGGGACAGCTGTCCGATTGTTCCTCATTGAAACTTATGCTTTTACGAATACGTTCGGGCCGAGCGAATATCGTTTGCGCGATGCAGGATAGTTCCGTAAATGCCCGCTACGTGCCGTTTTGTCTAGTGTGGCGGATGAGGTTCGCCACACCACTCCCTTTCGGGCTCCAGATTTTCTGTTTACTTTTTAAATAAACGTAGTAGGTAGATAACCCATTTCAGTAGGTGTCTCTCTATAAGTTTCTGTGAAAAATATGTTTCTCCAGACTCCGCGCTTCCATCTCGCTGTCGCTGTGTAGTTCTATTCAGATGTATGTACATTTTTACTTAATCGGCCATAGGAAACTGGATCAGAATGGTCATACCAGATTTGAGGATAACAACCAATTATCTATATCACTAAAACAGTGAGGCACCTAAAAGATTCGCCTATCGAATGACCGACAAAAACATTTCAACTCAGTATGCGCTAAAAGCACTCTAAAGTGCCGTAATTTCATTGCGCACGGTACATTTGCGTCATTTCATCGTTTTTCCATACAAACACTACAAAGGATCGCACATCCTTCCCAATATAACTCGGTAGCTGTATAGCAGCTGGTAAACGAACGAATGTAATGTTGCCTATCATGCTAAAAGGTTTTAACGAGATCGTAATAAATATTCTGCAATTTTTTTACGAGAACATAATATAAATAACATGAGATCTTCTTAATTCTATTTATATTAAACTATATCAAACAGGAAGTAAAAATAGGACAGAATTATTGAAGACATTCTCAGTTAGACAAAAGGTAAATGTCAAATACAATGTTTAATTTTATTTTTATATTACTTAATAGTCTATGACGGCTCGTTTGGCGTAGCGGCTGAGCAATCGGACTGCTGCGCTAGGGGTTGCGGGTTCGATTCCCGCCTGGGACAAATATTTGTGCGATCCACAAATATTAGTTTCTGGTCTGGGTGTGATGTGTATGTGAAATTATATGTCTGTAAGCGGTACCCACGATACAGGAGCAATCCTAGTGTGGGGCTACGTTAAAAAAAAAAAAAAAAGAAAGAAAGAGAAGAGTCTGTTGAAATAAACATTTATTCATAATAGTTATAGCTAACCTGTCCTAAGTTAGCAATAAAATGTTTTTCTCGTGTATATTTATTGAAACACAATGGCTGCCGTAACAGTTGCAGTACTTTGTACTGAACTATTGTACTGCTGCAAAATTATGCACGGGAAAAACAATCGATTTTAAAAAACTTTTTTAAAGTTGGTATAAAATCGCTGCGGGTTGCCGATACCGCAGCGATTGATCTTTATAGAGGTTTAAAGGTAAGTAATATATAAAATCAAGCGTCACTATACTTTATCGTAATCCCTTTCAATGACTTTTCAAATGTAATCTACGTAAGCCTTATATTTTCAAACATACAATCCCACACCGACAATCATATCAACAATATTATTGATGGTAATTTAACACTTTGTAATGTCTGAAAGTAACCTCCGACAGCTGAAAGCATTTGGAAACCTTAAAACTCCCCGTGGAGATATGCTCGGCTAAATCACCCGACGTACTTTGAACTTACTCAGAAAGGCAGCAAATGTACTAAGATAGATGGTATTAGAGTCCCAAATGTATAGAAAAGGTTCATTGACGTTGATATAAGTAAAATAGGTTGGCTGTCTTAAGGTGCGCATTGAGAAAATGCGGAGCGTTTTGCCCGCGTTTACGCTTCGACTGCGCCTGTCGTAGATATCGCAAGATTCCTCGTCATGATCACATACAGAGCGATCCCGCCCTCTGACCTCGGAAATTTGAAACTACTAAGACCACAGCCCCACGAATACCAGACTCAGAGCCTACCTCCAACTACATAGCTATACTTACCTATCTTAGGCTGTCCGTTTCCAGTACTCATCCATACCTGTCTTACACAAATATTTACCTTTTGCGTTATCGAGCCCACTACACTTCGCAGTCGGCTCCAAACAAACATAATCATGTCTAAGTAGGTATAGCATAGCACTGCGTACGTGGTTATAAACACGCTGTATCACAAAATCTGCCTTTACGCTTTGGTCACCTCCGCGTAAACCTTGCAAGACACTCACCACGCAAAACGCTACGCAGTTCGCACCGTATTCACCAACGCCCGCCTGAAGTGCTAAGTTTTCTAACTCTTATTATGTATGGTAAGAGCGGATTCTTGTTGTCATAACTTTTTTAGTAAGCCTTTGACCTAAAGGTGAGCGTAGGCACAGAATATCAAGCAAGTCTCGGCCGAGTTCATGGACGAGCTGAATACAATAGCAAGAATAAGATAAGATACGAGTAAGATAAGATAAGGCAACACTCCAGAGGAAGAAGGAAATATCCTTTTCAAGTTCGATGTTTTTACACAAGTATGAACGGTTGTGTAAGATTTAATTTGTGTAAGTTTTGTGTAAGTGTGTTTTTGAAATCGCTACTAACCGTAAAAAATAAAGTAAAAGTCGCTACTAACCGCAAAAAATAAAGTAAAAATGCATTTATCTGAACTTTTATATCCAAAAAAGATGAGTACATAGCAAATACAATAGTATAATTAATTAACCGGTGCTAAAACCAAATCAAACTTTACAGGCACAGATGTTATGTAAAATTAACACTGCCAACGCTACGCCATTTTCTCGAAATACATTATCCCAATGAGAACTGTTTGAGCTTCTTAGTTAATTACTAAGCGAGAGACACTATCTAGTCTTTCTTAAGTTAATGAAAGACATCTTGCAGTAGTGAGGAGTAGTTCTGCGTCTCTTGTCGTCTCGGTTTCGGTCTTTATGTGGTTTCCTTTAATTATTCGTGGTAACAATTTTCATTCTAGTTACATTCTAGAAGAAGATTTTATTATTAGTTATATGCTGGCTAGCGTTTGATCACAATCTCACCCCGTGTTGAGTGGCGATGTGGTCGAACGTAGTCAACGTGATGGCTCCCGGACTAGTAGAAGATGGATGATGAAAAGGAAGAAGATGGCTGGTAGAAGAGTTATTAGGCGAGCACTCTCTGCCTGAACAACTCGAAAGAAGCCGAAAGAAGAACTCGAAAGAATAGATTTTCTGCTTGTTGTAGTTTTTTTATTTATTTCTTTATTTTTAACTAGCTGAGCCCCGCGGTTTCACCCGCGTTTGGATAATATACTATGTATTATCTTTATGAATTGTAGCCTATGTGTTATTCTGATATGTAAGCTATATTATTGTGAAGTTTTATTAAAATCCATTCAGTAGTTTTTAAGCGAAAGAGTAACAAACATCTATACATACTTACAAACTTTCCCATTTATAATATTAAGTAGGACGTAGGATTGCTCCTGTATCGTGGGTATCGCTTACAGACATATAATTTCACATACACATCACACCCAGACCAGAAACAAATATTTGTAGATCGCACAAATATTTGTTCCGGGCGGGAATCGAACCCGCAACACTAAAATCTGAATTTGGTAGCTAGATAGCTAGGTTGCACCCTATCACCAACGATTTAAACTTTGTTTTCCTTCAAGTGTTCGTGGTTGGCATGTAATCTAGATAGCCAATTTAGCATATCGTGACTAAAATATTCCTCACTAATATTTCTACGATCCCTAATCTTATTACCATGAATGACAGTTCAGAACGTGGCCTCGCTAAGCAGATAGATTTTCCGCCGACACTCGTAAGACAGATAGACGGAGTCACGCAGAGCCAATTATATCGGCTAGCCTAGTCATGTTGCGTAATAAACTTTATCAGTATATTCAAATGGCAAAAAATGAGGGGCCAACTCACCCGAATTACTCCCGAAGGGAGCTGACGTCAAACAACATGGTGATTAAAACGTAACTTTATATCATGCTGGTACTTAGAGATTGCAAACAGTGACACCCGTCGCGATAAGACTTAGCTGGTGGTGCATAAGCGACAGCGGGAGCGGTTACAAGGAGCTATGCAATTGTTCAGCGAACGCGTCGGAGAGAAGAATGTACACATTCGTGAACATTTTATGAAAATTTTGGGAGTGCAATTGCTGATAGGAATTTACCAACAGTCATTAAAAGTTTACTGGACTCATGACATTTTACAAAATGGCAGTTATCATATCTGTACCAAACTAAAAGCAGTAATTGCATAATTAAATGCCATCGCTCTCTCTTTACCACCATGACATCTACTTCACCGAGGAGGGGCATATTTGAGCTGGGCTAATTGACGCTCGCAGCCACCGAGCAAACATCAGCGACATTACAGCACCCTGTACATGACGGGCGTTCTTTCGCCTCCCCCTGTAGCTATTTCAGTAACGGTCTGAGAATTTCGTCCACCTCCAAGTAATTTCTGCTCGCCTAGTACCTATTTAAGTGCCCGATCAAACGACAAGCCATCTGTCTGTGTATTTTATTTTATTGTGTGTATTTTACTGTTAAAACGAAATAACAGATATAAGGCAGAAGTTTGCGTATAACTTTATTCTGTACAAAATACTGAATTCACGAAATAGTTTTCACATAACAAACTGTTACGTAAAAGGTTTTGCGAGAGCCTCATTAGCGATAGTGGAAAAATTGTCCGTCATGTACATTGTACGAACGGGTATGATGGCCATTTTTTGCCCCTTAAATCGCTATTTTTGTAATGGTCTACGAATTTTGTATTACTTATTTCCCTGGCTCAGCGGTCCGAAGTGGGTCTTGGCCTTCGATGAGGAAGAGCGCCACATTTCTATTGTATTGTCAATGTATTCTATTGTAATTTAATTGTAGTCACTAGTTTGTATTATTTCTCTTTGTAACCTTTTGCCACTTCCAATTCGCTTTCAATTTGTCATCGAATTGTCTGTAAGTCTATAAAAATATTTGTCTTTTATCGCAAAGACGTTTTTATTGTAATTTTCAATGTGCTTTATATCTAGATTATTATGTTATCGGTAAGCGCTTCCACAAATACAGTTATAAAGTAATAAAATGGTTGGTAATAAAATTGTTAGTAACAAAAGAGATCTAATTAAAGTCAAGCTGTAAAAGCCGGATTTCATTTAATGAAGCTGTAATAGAAATCCTCAAAGTAATTAAAAATATCTGTCAGGCTGAAAAGGTTGAGCGCGTCTGACCAACCTGTAAACCGATTTATATTACTTTACATAAAAGAAGGTACTCAGGCTATTTTACACCTATTTAAACTGGACCCTTTCATTGAAATTGAAATCTTTTGAGTACTCGTATACCTGCCTATTCAAAATTTTCAATGAAAATTGGTATGGCTTTACTCTGGGATTCAATTAAATGGTTTTATCGGTGTATCAAAGCCTATTTTTAAGCGACATTAATTCACTCTTAGGCGAGGAGAGAGTGTCAGCTTTGATTACATTAAATAATTACAGATAATCGGTTGGTATGAATTTCATAAGATTAACGCATTGTTTTTTTGTACCTAAAAAGTAACCCTATATAAAAAGCAGTTAAACGGAATGAACGGGACGGAAGGTAGATAACGGAACTCCCTACCCTAGTAACGACACATTATATGAAGTAAAATGCGCAGGTACGTATGTAATAAAAACTTGATTATTTGAGTACAAGAGTGATTCTGTATGAACGGTTTACAAAAGCTTTTAAGGTTATCGACACGCTTTCCCAATATAAACGAAACGCGTCATTTCTCTCCAGTAATTAAATCCGCCATCAGTTCCCAGTTACCATTCTGGCAGTGTCAAAGCTGTTTTGCATAAATCCAATATCGCGTTAAATACGAACTAATCGCTTGGTACGGAGGAATTGAATACCGCAGGGTAAACGAAATATGGATCGCCAATTATATCATGCAAATATTGTGCGCGGCAGAAATAATTAGGCCTTTGAAGGCTTATCGGTGATATTATTTCAGTGTTGTCGTAAAAGTGCGAACGGGACGGAGTGTTGTTTTTAAAGCTGATAAGGTTTAGTGGTGATGAAGAATGATGGCGATTGAAACAATTGAAGGTAGTTGTAATATTGTTTAGCTATTTGTATAAAATTAACTTTTGTTTTACTTGTGTGTTATATTTGTGCCGTTATGATGGGGTGTACGTAGAATATGCCTTAGATTCCAAATTGGCCTTACACATGCAAATACTCTAGTCGAGAAAAATACATTTTAAGTTCAAACAAAGCTAATTTTGTCGCTAACCATACTATCGCATCTTGCATGCTTTCCATTTTCATTCTGCTTGAGCAGATCTTTCACCTAATGGTAAGGTCTGCCACAGCAGCTGCAGTGTCACAGTGTACTTTTCACTACAATTTTACGTGCCTCGCCTGCGCTCGTCCTTCTGGGACTTCTATAGTGATAGATATCAGACCAATAACCGTTTGAACAACCACATAACATACCTAAAACATACATACATACAGTCACGCCTATTCCAGTTGGGTAAGTTACTACATATTTCCACATACTACGATCCTCACACATCTCTTTCGCTTCTTCCACTTTCATGCGTTCATACATGCTTGCCGCTTATAGGTACTTATGACACACGTATGAGTAAACAAAATGCAGAGCATTAATTTGATTAACTTGAAAGCTGGATTTATTCGAGTCCGTAAGCGGATAGCTTTTGAAATTTGATTTGTCGACGATCGGTTTTATTTTCGTCCGTTCGGGCGGCTGGAACTCTCGTTATACGAATCGTAACTTTACTCCATGTGGGTTTACTTTATTCTGATATAGACTGATCACATTATGTTTGATTAAGTTCTGATTTTATTAGAAGCTAAAAGGAAAAACTTCCTTGATTTTAATTTAATCAAAACAAATCGCGACCCATGTAAAAAAACATTACAATTGAAATTTAGTGCCCACGGATGCTTACCATCTTTCACCAAGGTGAGATAGTGATCAAATGCATGCCAAAAAAGTATTAAAAAACTACGCGTTAAGGGAACACTCATATTTGTGGAAAGCGATCGTGCTATCCATAGAAATGGCTGGATCGATTTTGACGAGACTTTCACTGGCACATACTGATGTTACAAGGAGTAACATATGATACTTTAATTGCAGAATAACTGCACCCCGCGGTTTCAGTACGGGTGAAATCGCGTGCACAGTTAGTCACGTATAAGCACGTGAATGACCGATAATCAAGTCTTTACTGCCCTAACCAATTTCACGAGAACAAAAAGGGAGCAAACTTGAAAGAAAAAGTGTCTGCGTTTTATTAAAAAGGTATTTTTTCATCTGTAAGGTGAGCAAGGAATGCGAAAAGAAAATTGCGTCAATCAAGTGTACGAAACAGATGAAAGGAATTACGTCCGTAAAGATTCGTTGATCCGTAATTTTCGACATTTACCTTACGCAGCGTTTCATGGGAGGCACATTTGGGAGGCTTCTGGTAAAATGGTTTTGTTCCAAAAAATACTTATTTAATTAACGGTGGTGGCGAGCTTCATTATCCGTAACACCGGATTCGAAACCTTCATCGGCCCGCACTAAGTGATGTTACGGATTTTAATTGTTCCATGTTTCGGAAATCAAGTCACGGTTATTATAATATTATATCATTGTGTTTGACCTTTCACCACGTTCTTATTTGACGAACAGCACTATCACTGTCGGTGCAGAGAAGATTAAATAACTAAAAATTTTTAACATATTTTTATTCGTCTTAGAAATAATATTTCATACACAAAGCCTACAATGGACGATTTTTTAAAAATGTTAGCTTATTTAAGGAAAGGCCACTTGGAAACGTAAACGTAACGTTGAAGGGATGTTGACGACAAATTATAGGAGTCAAAATAACGTGGTACTAGTAGAGGACAGCGCAGGTAAAATATTTTTTTTAAGTTGATGGTCCTTATAATAACAGAGATAAGAACTAAATTAAAGTGACAACAATAAGTGCCAAAGCATCTACGCCGAAAACTTAGATAAAGGTCCTCGGTCAAAACCATACTTTTTATTTCTTAGCGTTGGTCTAAATTGCAAAACTTTTGTAACAAAAAATGGAAAACCTAGATACGCCACCATAGTTCCCAACTTCAATAAGATTTAATATCAATGTTTTCATAACGCTGAAAACATTCTTGTGACAACCAACGGCTTTATTCCGAGTTGCTTTCTTAAGAAACTCGAAATAATGTGTTTATTTTCCCATCTACAAACTAAAGTACTTACAAGGCGTTCTATAATGTATCAACTGGCTTACCATGACGTCTTATTGCGATCCAATTGAGGACCTAAACAGAATCGTTTCACTTCTAATAATAGTAATACATGGCTTTCGATATCATTTAGGTAGGCGTCGATCGCTTTAGATTAGAAATCAACCTAAATTGAGCGTCAAGATGTCACAAAAAGACGTCATGGTACGAATAAGTAGTAAAACGATTCTGTTTAGGTCCTCAATTGGATCGCAATAAGACGTCATGGTATGGCCCCTGAACACAAAAACCCCTTCGCATTTGGAAACCCTCAGTTGTTGGAACCCTCAGTGTCACAGAATAGCAGACAGTAGTACGAGATGTAACCAACGTACCTATAAAGAGAAATTTTGCCGCCGCTCACGACGCGTTTAAAATTATCCAAATTGATGTGGCGTCTACAGAACCACTGACGCGTGTGCCGTACTCACCTTTTGTAAGGTCACAGGCTACGTGGATAATTAGAATTCTGGCTTCTGGGGAACCCTAACGTAAGTAATAGGAAATGACGTTGATAATTTATTGTCAGTGGAGCCATGAAGTTTTTAACTCAATGTTCACGCGTATAGTTAAAAATGAAGAAAACAACCTATCACTTAATTGAGGCGCAAGACTGCCTAAAGTAAATCTATGTACGTCGTTATTCTATTGCATATTTAGTTAACTAATGCGGAGCCATTGATTCATTTTATACAACAAATCTATAGTGAAATTTCATCTACTACCTCATTATTAGCCTACGCCGTAGTCACGTAGCTGCCTCGTAGCTTATGCTACGAATGTCCGATAATATTATTATAACTATGCACACAATGTCTGGATATCTACCTGCTGATAGTAATACATATTTGGTTGAATTCCTAACTGGAATTATATTTGGTAATATATAAAATCATAATATATCTTTTAACTTACTGCGGACTTAACAATCTAAAGGCTTACTTAAAAAATTCTTACGTAATTTACAGTGAGACACAAACTTCAACTATTTTTGTATGTTCAACCACACCTAAACTGTATCATTTTAAGTATTAGGTACTTCACATCTTTGGTCCTACTTTTATTATAGCAACAAGAGGTCTTCTATTTCGTGACCTGACGCAATAAGAGCGTATTCAACTGATTAGGCCATTATTTTCAATATACGTACAGAGCATACTTAAATAGGTATCTATTTAAGTGTATGTTCCTACCTATCTTACAAAAGAAAAAGGCGGTATAGTTAATGGGAGAATTATTGCTTTCGTGTCGATATAATTATCACGCATGTGTGGCGCATATAAATTCTACCGGGTGTAGATTTTTCCATATCGGATTGGGGGTTTTATCTATTTGACCTTGCCCAATTTGATGTCAGCTGCTAAAATAATTCAAACTAGCTATCCTGTTGGCTGGTCTAGCCATTCCATAGAAAATATATAAATTTTTTTTATCACATTTAGTATTGTTTTAATGTTTTAATAGTTATGCTGTTATTCAGAGGCAATCCCACATTTTTTTAAATGTGCCCCAAATATGACTGATTAAGAAAATAGATCTTTCTAATCTTTAAGCTAGGACTGACATAGACTAGCAAAAAATAAACAAGAAAAAAGAACAGGCTCAGCAACTAGACCAAAAATAAAACGAGAAAACCTTCTGGCGTACCGGCTTCGCCCACTCTCCATATTTGCGTAACGACCAGGGACAGAAGGGTAACCAACCCCTCCGCGGGACACCAGGAAGGTAAACGCTCCTGTCGCGACCAGACACAAAGGTAAACGTACTATTAAACTGTCAAGAACATAGTGACGGACGTCACGAACCCAGAGTCGGAACAACCAATATTTACTATTTCGTATATCGAGCCCTGCGTATATCTGCGTATATCAACTGCTCGGTGTATACCAACCAGTGGATAGACAGGGTCATAATAATGATGTCGATATAATGACCTTGTAAGTACTACATTTCCCTGAAGTATATCCGTCTTACCACAAAATATTAGACCAGAGTTAAACAGAAGTTTCTAAATCGACGTGTATCACTCGCGTTTTCTTACTCAATCCTGGCATTCCGTATTATTTTACTTGTTGTTGAGTTAGAAAAAGTGAGGGTTGGACGTCGATTTGTGGAGAAAATATTTAGACACATCTGTTCAACTCTAGTTAAAATCCTTTGTGGTAAGACGGTATGTGTCTATCTCTATACACGAAGAAAACTTTCGTCTATTGTGTAGTCGGTGCGTAGTACTTACTGTGTTTGTGTGGACCGAAAGAATATTTCAGTCCTAATAGAGTCAGCCAGATGGGTCATTCCCAGTTGTTACCCCATTTCTCCCCCAGTGGAGACAACTGGGAATTATTTTTAAATCCATCCCTATGATCGTCAACGCCAGGTGACATTGTGGTCAAATACTAGCCTCCAAGTATAAAAATATAGGCTGTCAGTCTAACGACTTCAATGAACATAAAAGTCGTTATAAAAAGGTACTCCTGAGCTAAATAGGCAATTTTCAGCGCTCGGCTTCGGTCAGAAACTATTTAGGAAATTACCTCAACATCGTTTTCTTCTAAATATCTCTGTAAAGAGACTATTGGGGTGTTGCTTATCTCCTCAACCTGCCCGTAGAGGTTTGCTAAATCTTTATTGGCGTACTTTGATTTTATTGCCAATTGTAACCTTATTCTACTCGAGCACTGCGGCAAAAAAGGTAAATATAATTATAAAACTTTTTGTTGTAGCTTCGACGATGTGCGCATTCAGCCAGCATGTATCAAGTTTTCGTTTCATATAGTTAAAATTTGAAAGCTCAGTCGGTCTGGCAGTCAGTATAATCTAGTCAAGTCCCAGTGACGTCACGATTCAGTAAAATGGTGGATGCCTGTTAAGAGAACGCGTTATTTTAAGTTTCATCAATATTACACTTAGCTAGAAAACTAACACAAGTGTTGTAGATTTCGGTACACACCTGGTTCATAGAGAACATAATTAATATATGAGTTACAGCACTTTTATCGAAGTCATACACATACAAATTCGTGGTATAACTATAGGTGATAGTAGGTAGGTATACTTAAAAAACTGCGACTGTGGAACGTAAATAAAAAAAATATATGGGATAATTATAATTATGCGCTCGGATTACGTTCTGTTTGTACTAACTTCAATATATTATTAGCTTCAAGAGAAGCAATACCAATAATTCAATTAAAACCATAAATATAACATATAAAAGTCGTAGCAACTTCAAAAATACCAATATGCTATCGTTAATATTAGATAACAAACATATACCTAATGCGAAGGGTCGAGTTAATGTTTGTTTACCATGCCATTACAAGAGCCAATAATAGCCGTGATTAGTCTAAGCCCTACTACAAACGTGGTATCATAGGGACAAAGATCTTCACTTCGTCCTTTGTCCTTTAATGACCGTTATAATGCTATTGAAGAGGATATAAGCTCCTAATCCGACTTATTCCAAGTCCGTTTGTTACTATTTTAAGCAATGAAGACATTCAATATACTTGTGAATGTAGGTTTTTATCTGTGTAATCTGAACGGAATGAAGGTGAAGAATGAACGGCTTTATATAGGATTGGATTCATTCAATAAAAATATGGTTAGGTATAGTGCAAGGAAATGCAAATGTACACTGCAAGGATATGGAAGTTAAGTGATAAAATGTATATAAAACATATTTTCACTTCGTTTAATTTACTCCTACATAAATATTGGAGACATCGCTTTTTACAAGCTTTTATTTATTTTATTTGACCTAAACATACATACAGCCACACTAACACAGTGGTGGTGGGATGTTTGTTTAGGTCACATATTGTAAATAAATTTAACCCAATTCCCGTTGTCCAATCGTCGTTTGCAGGCCTGTCAAGTTCCGATGACAGCACAATATTGTGCCGAAGGAACTGATCTGATGATAGAGACGGATGGTAGATAACGGAACCCCTCAGTGACTGAATAGTAGAATGTTGGGCTCATTTTCATAGCGTGCAGTAACAAAATGAGTGTTTTATAAAAGCTTACCTGGAAAAAACGATATTTTTAGCAATAATTAACTTAAAAGCTCAGTAATTTTGCTTTTGAAGCGTGAATCAACAATGTTCATGACCCTATTATGCATGGGGCTACCAGTAAAAGTCAATGTAAATGTAAATTTCAAAATACAATAAAAACCTTTAAACCCTTCGACCCTGTTTCGTGGCACCGTGTAAGATACGCCTTAATCAATTAGCGTTATTTTTACGAGCTGAAAATAGGCTGTCGGGCGGCCACTTAGCGTTAAAAATACGTTTCAGTCCTTTTTCAACATGACCGTGTCATTTATCATTCCCCGTGACATAAGTCAGGAAAATGGCTCCGATTCTGCAGGCACAAAACCAAACTAAAGCTAAATGTGCAGCTCTTAACTTCGATCCCTTTACTTTCAAAAAGTTGTAAAGTTACTACGGATCGTGACGAAACTAAACTAAAATGTATACACTAGTTTTAGACAACAGAGTCGAGAGTCCAATTTCAATACAAAATGAGTTAGGTACCCGCTGTGTTATGAATAAACTAAATGGAAATATATTCAGCCGGTGCCAATTTGATTTGAGTGGACGCATGCTTGGCCGTACTTTGATGATGTTCAATTTAAATGTTGTAACAACTTAACAAGTCAATTGTTCTCCCTTTGAAAGGGTAACTGAAGGTAATATTTTTAAATTGCCTACTCCTTTTTGGTAATCCCTAAATGATGATGGGTACTTTGTTGTTAATTAAATGTTTTCGTAGGCGGATACATTTTGAGAGGATCTGCGTCGGTACCCTCTTGTAGAGTATCAGTTAATCAATTTTGATATTACTTTTGTGTTCTGAAAATCTAATAAATAGCAATTAATTCTGGCGGTACTGTGACTGCTATAAATAGACATGGCATTCTCAGCCAAAGTGTTGTGTTAATAGAGTTTATTTTCCTGTGAGAGCCATGTATCTGCATGAAAAGAACTTCCTCTTGCAAACTGAAACCTAATCAGTTACAAACTCTCATATTTTTTATGTTTTTATTCTTATATTTGTCAAGTGGTTGGCTTGTAAAAGTGCTTTAATCCTAGTTACGATAAATTATTTGAAAGTGTCAACTTCGCTTCTCAGGCTTAAACTTCGACTGAAACTTAAACCAGCTGGCTCAGTTTTCTCGGTGCAAGTTCGTCGGACATTACAAAGTGACAAGGACCTGTGAATATCGAAGAACTCGTTAAATAAGTTTAGGTGAGCGTAAGTGGCACCTTTAGAATTTTCACATGTCCTGTGTTTTAGATATTTTTTTAAGATATAGGGTGTTAGGACATGTGATATCCACCAACTTGCACTGCACCGGCATGTTCCAGCCACTCTCTGAGAGCTAATGGGTACCTAAAAGGATGATGATGATAATGATGATGATGATGATGAATTGAATAACGCCCGTATCTATTTGATGCTATATCTAATCTATATATTATATCTATCTATATCTAAAACCCACAACAATAAAGCTTTTGCTTCGAAAAACAAATTCCCTCAATATATCGACGGATTTCTGTTCAGCAATTCGTTTCAGTAAAAGCTTTCAGAAACATTGTTTTACAACCGTTTTCTGGAACGAACCAAACTAACGGTATTTTACGGTATGTGGTAACTATTCGGAATCCAATGGTAAAGTTTTAGAAAAGTTTTGGCACTGACACTAATCGGCAGAGTTCTGAAAATCCGAACTCCGGACAAAAATGTTTGCGACTACCCAGTTGTGAATTTGTATATATCGTGTAAGCAATGTTACATTGAACGTTTTATTTATTTTTAGATTCATAGACATTGTAGGAAGGTGAATTAAGTTCGAGGCTGCCTTCGAATAAAGTTGGATTTATTGGCCTCTAATGTTTTTGACATATTTCTAAAAGCACTTCACTTTACAAACAAGTTCGTTTGTTTTGGAATTCTTCGGAAATTGTTTATTTAAGAGAAACCATCCGGTTTCTAATAATAGCCTATGTTAAAACTCATGATAATTCATTATTAGTGTTACAATATTATAGTGCATAAATAATGTAAACCTCATTAAAATTGGAGTTTACTTACCATTAATTTTAGAACCTTTGTATGTTTGTTATCACTCAGTACTGAAACGACTGAACGGTTGATGAGATTTCATATCTTGGAATAAACTACTTTAGTTATATGCGTTTGTCACTTTTGCTCACTGAGATAGTGGCCAAACATATAATAATTATGTGTGGCATATAAGATTAAAAAATATTAGATTATTTCCTTGCTCGGTATAATTTAGTAGGGTGTGTCAGTAAGCATAAGCATTAAAGTAGGAGATGTAAATAAATCCATTTACGGTTTGTCGCCCCCGCGCGGAGACGGATTATTTTGATGAACGGCATTATCAGAGTGAGGGTAACACTCATACAAAAATTCGGACGATTTATTTTTAGCTTCCAACATCTTTCTTGGTAATACGATAGAAATATGAGCATGAAATTCATCTTGAAATAAAATGCTACCTATTCGTGCACAGTGGTCATTTGAGATGTGTATTGTATGGGTAGGTATCTGAAACAATGTAGCTACTGAAAAATGTTGATGGGAGATTCTTCTACCTTTTGGAGTTATTTGAATACAAACAGAATTAACCAGCTTACCTAATTTTTGTTTTTATAATCTTAGACTGGAACTTACCAATTTATCATTGCGATTGAACGGGCCAGTATGTTGAATAGGTTCTACAACTATATGAATAGCATGAAGAATAAAATAATGGTTTTATATAACATAAATATAATATATAAGAAATTATTAGATACATAAATAATATGCTTATACCGCAGAAATAGCCCCAACACCGCGACGAGTAGATAACTTGGATCTGATGTTTGGATCCACCTAATGAAGTTGGTCACTTGCTTTGAACCTCCCGTTTCCAATTTATTGAGAAGATAATAAAACTGGTAAGAAACTTGAAGAACCTCATCAAAAGTCATTGGGTCTAATGAAACAACAATTCCACTTTGAATTTTATCAACGGACAAGCTGTGTCTCGCGGCTTCACCCGCGCTTACTATGATAAGCTTCTCAGAAAAAAGCTTTTAACCAAAAAGGTTGATTTGGTCTATCTATAATGTGAATATAGAATTGGTTTCCTCTCAAAGGTCCCACGTTTTCTGCCTCCACTTACCTCCAGTACCGGTTAAAGCTCAAGCCATCAGATTCCGTCAAGAAACTTCCTCAATTACAAATAATATTAAGGAGAATTTCAATACAAAATAATTACAAAACAGGAAATTGAATAGTAAGCTGCCAGAAACAACCGCATTAAGTATATCTTAAGGGGCTGTGCGGGGCTGATTGTTATTGTTCCTGTGCGATTGTCGTTAAATTTTCGTTACAAGTTTTTAAGAATGTTTTAATTTTTTTGTTTAATTCATTTATTGAAGTGTATTTATTTATTATTTCTATATAAAAAGTAACGTTACAGATAAAATTTACCTACTCCAATGCGTTACATTTTATCAGTAGGTACATAATATACCTAGTTAACAATTAAAAATAATAGAATAGAATAGAATTAAATTAAAACATGATAATATAATAAATAAAATAAAAATGATAACAGAATAGAATTTAAATGAAGTTAACAGTAAAAACCTACATACTACGTAAACACGCCATTATCTGGCAAAAAAAATAAGTTGGTTATATGTATGGGAGCCCTCTTAAATATATATTTTATTCAGTTTTTTAGTATTTGTTGTTATAGCGGCAACAGAAATGCATCACCTGCGAAAATTTCAACTATGTAACCTGGTGCAGCCTGGTAACAGACTGATAGATAGACAGACAGACAGACGGCTTAGTAACAGGGTCCCGTTTTACCCATTGGGTACGGAACCCTAAAAAATACGAGTACCTAATGGTCGATTTTTCTGGCCCTTTTCACTGCCGACATAATAATTAATTAAGGTCAGTCTAAAGAATATGGAAATATTCCCCAGTACTAGAAGCTTTAATGTTCTTATTAACAAATAAGAGTAATTTAGGCTACTTGCTCTACTGCTGGGCAAAAGCCTCCTCTCCCGTTGTTGTATTTACTGTTTATAATTCACCTCATTACCAAAACTCCGTCTTCTCTCAGGTAAAGTTTGCAGTCCCGACTGCGGGACAGAATAATTTGTGGAAGAATTTGCCCGATTACTTACATGTGTTCCAAACTTGCTCTGCACGAGTTTGCGACCGCTCGACTCCACCAGTCTAGTAGAGTTCAGGCATAAACTTCACTTGTGCTTGTTCCCAAGTTGATTTGTCTTGAAAATAAATCTAGTTTTCATACAATTTATCACTAGATGTGCCGCGTGATTTTACCCGCTTTCGCTGTCCCACAGGAACCGTAAGTTTTTTCAGGATAAAAAATATTCCATTTTCTATTCCAAGAACTATAGTATCAGTGTTCCAAATTTCATCGAAATCCGTTCATCCGTTGAACCGTGAAGAGAAGACAAAGACACAAATTTTCGCATTTATAATATTAGTAGAATTCAGCTAGTTTCGCCATGCGATTTCACCCGAGTGAATAATCAATACTCGAAGTCCAAATACTTACCTATCTAGATACGTATTTGAGTTTCCAATAAGTATCTATACCAAATCTCATCATAATACGTTTTTTGTAAGTTTTCTACCCGTTCGTAGCCCGTACTAAATTATCAAAATCACTTAGAGCGGGCCATCGATTAAACAATCGAATAGTTTCACATTTATTATATTCGTAAGGCTTTTTTTTATACGCATTGGAAGTTGGTCTCATCTGGTATTAAGATATGATGTGGTCGGCTAAAATAAGACTTAGCCTTCAAATAAGCCCACACTTATTTTGTGTTTATAATTACCTGAGTCGATTAATCAAGAAGTCATGAGGTCATTAGCTGGCTAGTCTCTTCACCCCGCAGCATTTTTATTTCGACGTTATATAATATCCTACAATGTTATTCACTGAAGATTTGCTCGCAAATAAATTAACGTACCGTAAATGTGTCAAAAATTTGTAACAGCTTTTAGAACTAAGACAAGGGGTGTAAGTAAGTACGAAGTTCTCTAAATTCAGACAGTTTACAAAGTTGTTCTAAGCCAGGTTCCTAAAGAACTTGTTCTCATTCTATATAATGCTTAAGATGTCATAATATAATTCCACAATCAGACTTTAAGCTACCAAACAACTAAAACCGCACTGCGATACATCAGTAGATTTTACGCGATGAGAAAAAAATAGACAAGCTGACAGATACCATTTTCAAAAATGTTAGGTACATGCAGTATCCTAGCTTAATTAAAGTACAATTGTATTTACAATTGTATTTCCCATTGGTTCCATCATTTGACCATTTCTTTTTTCGGATTTTTGTTCTATATACTGCTCTATTATACGTATACACATATTATAGTATACGTATATGTTTTATAGATAGATATACATAGAAATAAATAGAACTCTTCTCAAAAATAGTGTCAAAGTCAAATTTAAAGCATTTATTGTAAACTAGTTGGTGCCTGCGACTTCGTCTGCGCAGGATTAGTATTTAGAGCAGCTTATAATTATTAGCGTGACGTAGAAAATAACTAACGTTATGACATTAAAATCACACATTTTTATGGTTCACTATTTTGGCTATAATGGCTTACACATAAGATATAGATATATACTATGGCAGGCTTTCTTGTAGAACTATTTAAGATACACATTTCCATCATACATTACATATGTATAGCTCTAGCGGTTTTGGCAGCGCACGCCTGAATAGCGCGCAGATGGTAGATTTTTTCCTACTTACTTGACACTTATCGTCATATTTTAGACAATTCACACATTAGCTGTATAAATTGTAGCCTATGTGTTATTATGATGCATAAGCTATATTATTGTTAAGTTTCATTAAAATCCATTCAGTAGTTTTTACGTGAAAGAGTAACAAACATCCATCCATCCATCCATACTTACAAACTTTCGCGTTTATAATATTAGTAAGAAGTAAGAAGCAATAAAATCGCACTTTTACAAGTCAAACGGCTAATTATTCTCGTTAACAAAGAGAATCATAAAACATAAAGTATGATAAATTAAACAGTAATTGGTTATGGTTTGAGTTTGAAAAATGGATGTTTCCCTTTCAAGCACTGTACCAGGATTCTGGACAGGTAAAGGAAACTCCCTTGACTCTACCAATGCTTCGGAATACACCCGTTAGAGTGAACAAGAAACTAACCCGTCGCTAGACAAAGCTCCTAACAGCTACCAGTAAGTAGTATATAAAGCTCATTCTCTGTTAATACAAAGAACAGAGTAACAATGTTAAGTTGGAACTGTTTGTGAAGACAGCACTTCAAGCAAGATTAAACAATGTATTATATATACCTACCCAAATATAGTAAAGAGCTTAACACTCGCGAAGGCGTACAAATATGGCGGCATATAAATACCTATAGTATTATATGTTAACACTTGTCATAGATTAATGATACTTCCGGTTAGGTGGGAACTGAAAATGTGACGTGGTTGATTCTGTATCTTTCTTCGTATCTTCGTATTGGTGGAACAAACAACGTATTATTTTGTGCTCTCCCCAAAACTGCCTAAGAATAGTATCCAGTATTAGGTACTGAATCGTGACGTAGACTGCAACATGACTAGATTAAAGACAATATAAAGACTTGACTCTTGATCTGAGACCTGCATTACCTAACATTTTAAATTTTTTTTTTTTTTTTTACAGTGAGGCAGGTACTGACTAATTGCGCAAGCAATGCGAAGACAAGAAGTATCGAATATTAATTTTGAAAAATGCTACGCATTTTCTGGTTTGAGCTTATTTTTAGGCATTTTACTTGAGCCAGGAGCTTATAGCAAAAAAAAAAATTGTCAGTTAAAGTACGTCTTACGTCAGGTCTTTACCTAAAAAATACATAATTCCAAACTACGTATATAAGGTGATTTTTTTCACTTTTCCGTTTTTTGAACCAAACTTAACCGTGTTTAAGTTATTCTAAGTACATTTAATTTGATGTAATAGTTAAAGTGTAAAACTACAAGTGAACTATTGACAGAATCTACAAAAATTGTCTAAATAGGTATATTTTGTAAAATATACTTATTAATTTAATTCTGTTTCAATCACAAACTTCACTGCTACACACACAATACCTTTCATATAAACAAACAGTAAAAAACGTGGACGACGAATTTCCAAATTATTACAAAAAAAAAAAAAAAAATATTACTTTAGGGACCAACATAATAAACAAACATCGTTCTTTGTATCTTATCTAACGTATGGAGTTTTGGCGGGAATCCGATAGTGAGACGTTGTTGGTTTTGTATTATTAGCTCAAACTTGTGTTTCTTCGAGTGTTAATGTGTAATATTGGTGGAATATTAACCATTAAGTGTTCGTTAACGTGCACGAGTGTGGGCAAATGATATAAACTCAAAAAACGTGTCATTTTGCATTTTTTCCAAAACTCCCACGAAGATTCAGTAAAGCATCCACTACTTTACTGAATCGTGACTGACGATGTATGTAAATAATTGACTTGACTACTTGACCACGATTGCTATAACATTGCTGTGACTTTCTTAATGTGAAATTAAGAAATACTTAAAATAAAATACTTGACACTGGCTATATGCACAAACCGTGCGAAGCCATAACTAAAACAAAAAAAATAAAATCTAACGTATGTTTTTAAATTCACCGAATAAGCGGGCGCATGCGTAAAACAGACGATCAGCACACGCGTACGGTGTATCCATACGACGCAAACGAAACATGCGAGTAACGAGATGGATTCGTGAGTAACGTTTCGGTACTCGTTACTAGATGGCGTACCCGTTACTCAGTACCGAATACATACTGTTTGCTACAGCTTTATTGACACTTGTGGTAAGTTGTGGTTTGTTGGACTCAATTGAATGTCCTTACAACAATCGCTCACTAACACCGAACACGTACCCCTGGACAAATCCGCTCACATTATATTATGAGACTTAATAAGCGTAAGGTGGCGCATCGTACAGTTGTTTATCGTATAGGTAGGTACTTCACTTCATCTCACAATAAATTGGACAACCAAAGTACACGCGTCGTATCACTCAACCCATCACACCCAGTTTGGGTATTTCATCGTCTTCAACAACCTATCGGACTCCACACCAACACTTCACCCTCTACAATAACCTGGTTGGAGTTCATCCCGACATAACATAGTCTACGAAAACACGGCCAGTTCCCGGCCCCATATCATCCACAACACTTAGGCAGGCCCACCGCTTTACATTTCCTCTATGGCTTTGGAGTTTTATTATTTTTACGACTGGTGTTATAGATTATAATCAAGGGTGAACACTCCATACAGACGGCTGCGTCGAACAATAGACAAGCGAAACTGTAACTGCGTGTGTGCGTACTCAAAAGATACTCAATCTCGTTCAAAATGTCAAACCAACTCCCGATCTGCCATCTCGCTCCAATTTAAAAATAGACAGAGTGCCCCTTCATTTTATGACACAATTTTATGGTAATCAAATAGGCAAGGATCAGTTAAAATGCAAATAATCTTTGGTACACTTTATTAGACGACAACAAGTTTCACGTAGTTTTCTCCACACAGCTATTAACATCTAGTTGACATTAAAAAAATATTTCCAGCTTAGACAGGCCTCTACACATACGTCTCTAAAGAAAAAAATACTTTCGTCAAGGGCTCAAAGTTCTTTAGAACTTAATTGACGAAACACTTTTTTCTATTACAAAGATCCTATTTACATTTATATAGTTATGTCGAAGTAATTTCATATTCGTTTATTCTGTACAATTCGAATACTATCATTATATACATTTAATAGATCTTAGTATAGTTTACTTTTACGAGTAAGTTTAATTTACGTAGTTACTTAGATCTAAGCATGGGTACAGCTTGACTGTGATGATACATTAGGTACTTATATTAAACTGTAATTTTTGTTGGTTCTCATTTTGGCATGGGATAATTTATGTTTACACATGTTAAGTTTTAATTCCTCTGTTTGTTTATAAAATTGCCTATATACCTACAATACAAAATGTTTATTGAGTTTTCAGTTATTAATTCAGTTGGCTGTCATATGTTCTTTCTGATATTTATTAAATTGGTAACATATTAACTTGTTCAACTTTGTACACTTGTCAATAAAAAACTTAATCTTCCAGTTTTACTTGAAATAGAAACTTTTTCACTGTAAATATCCACGTTTAACCGTCGAGCAGTTTCTGAAAAGAAAAAAAAACACATGTTAATTAATATAAGAATTAAGATTTGGTTCTGAATGTAAAAAATATGAACGTCGGCTTTTTAGCTTGCTGCAGTTCGTAGTTTTTTTTTTTGTTTACTTTAATATTTTTGACAGTAAATAATATAAAAAAAATACAAGTTGCGTAAAAGAAAACGGGAATTATACTGTGTCCGGCTATCAGATTGAGTGTTTATATAGGTAAAGGGATTCATTTATGTTTATAATATTATGGTCAATGAGTCAAGTCACACTGTTTTATATCTAGCAGACTGATGGTGAGCATTCGTTTTTATGTAAGCAATGTTGATGTTTTATGACATTTTGTCATCACGCGACTGATTAAGTTTTTAAGATTATTGTATCAGGTAGGTAGGTATATGCATTGAATTGAAATTATTAATTTATATTAGTTCTTATTTTTGAATAACCTATCTATCCGCATACTTAATTTAAAGCGGTGGAGCAGTAAAGTTTATCAAACGTCAATAAAAACCAAACCAACTTTCGCGGTCATAATATTAGTAGAAAGAATGAAGTGACTCGATTAAAGTCACTAATAAAAAAACTCAAACGTGATTTTTTTATAGATAAATCCGTCCGTTCTGTCTGTCGGGACAGTTGTTACGATGATGTGGCGCGGTACACGCTATTCGCTGCGAATGAAACGCTTGCGCGTTCTAATTTTTCTACTGGCGCCATCTATAATGCTTGCGCGTTTTAGTTTTTCTACTAGCGCCATCTAGTGAGTGTAATGGCTTCACATGCACATGCTTTATTTTCCACACTTATAATATCAAGAAAGATAAATGTACGTCACCCCATAAAACATAATACGTTGCAAGATCTACATAAATCACAGCTCCAAAACACATCATCATCATTCAAATATCGCAAGTCAATGATTGTGCCTAAAATATCTAGTGGCCAAAAAACTATATACCTACTGCAAAACCACATTCCTGTGTCTTTACCATTTATATCTAAAACACGTCGGTTACAGAATAAAAATAAAATGAATAATAAAATTCCCCAATAAATAACGGCAAAGTGGCTTAAAGTCGTAAATAACATTATTGCCGGCATTGAAACCTGTTTTTTTATTACTATGTAGGTACATAAGATTTGTGCGGATTATTGCTACCCCCTGCTGGGGATGCCGTCTCGGATATCTTTTAGGGTAGATTTTATGTTTTGATTGAAAATCTTAGTACCTACTGGACGTTAAAATTGTAACGCGATTTGCGCGAGTTCGAAGTTCCCCGACCACTGCGATTTAGGTTAATCTTTATGTCTTTTATATTTTTCATGTTTACTTCTGTATATACTTACAAGTCGAAGCAGTGTTGCTTTTTTGCGTTTCATCATTATGCATTATTATTATTTAGTCATTAATATAAGATTTAGTCGTTTTAGTTCCGATCCATTTTGCGTGTTGGTAGTAGGTATTCTTGTTGTATTAGATCTTTTGCTTTTCAACTATTAGTTTAGGGGTTAGGGACCTGTAAGCATTGTGCCTTTTAGACATTTAGCTTTTTACTCATTCGATCATAAAGGATTTAATCTACTTGTTACTCACGTTACGTGTTACTCACCAGAAACTTACAGGACAGAAACAATGGGTTCCTTGTCAGAATTAGTAACAGTCCGTGTGTTGTCAGCGAACATAAACAAATCGACGCAGTTTTCACTAGGACTGGGGTCATTATCCGGCTTCTCATCCGGGCTTACGCTCTCTACCACCTCTTTATCTTTGAACTCTATCTTATATCTCACTGAAGGCATCTTATTTACAGTTGAAGTTATCAATGACTCTTGAACGGTGTCGTTTCCATTGCAAGTCCTCTCCGATCTATACATGCCCGTTCTCTCTGACTGATTGGATCTTTTCTTCTTAGCTAATATACTGCCCAGGAACGGCAAGATCTGCTTAAACTCCTTTCTGAAATTCTCGTTCAGCCAAGCGTATAGGAACGGATTGTAAATAGTCGACGACATAGCAATGAAGTGCGTGATAAAGAACAGCACCATGTAGTAGTCCCAGGTTTCAGCCACGGAGTAAAAATCGCTGCCTAAATTAATCAGGTTCAGAGGGAGCCAGGATAGGCCGAAAATGGCCACCATTGCTATGAGCATCCTATTAGTTTTTCTCTTTCTCTCTCGTTCAGCGTCTTCCTTTTTGCTGTTCTTACTTCCAGGTCTCGACTTCAGCCTATCGTTCAGTTTTATACTAACAAGGGTGTAGCAAAATGCCATTACTACGAAGGGTATAACGAACTGCATTATAGCAGTAACGGATCCGAATGCCTTCCTTATGTGATCCGACGGCCATTTCTCCGCGCAGAATATATCCTCATTATCCATGTAATAGCCGTAGGGAAAGGTCACAGTCAAAGAGAAAATCCATATAAAAACAATGAGACCGATACACGTCTTTATTTGCATTCTCGGCTTGAAAGGATAAATTATTACGAAGAATCTGTCTATCGCTATCGACGTCAGCGTTAAAGTGGAAATGTAGACGCTGCTGCCTTGAGCATAAGGCATAATGTGGCAAAGCAGCCCACCGAAGGCCCAATGGCCTAGGAAAGTGTAAAGAGGGGTAAATGGTACAGCAAATACACAGAGCAGTATATCCGATAACGCGAGGTTCGTGATGAAGAGATTAGTGACCGTTTGCATGGCGCGGTTCTTAATCACGGCATAGCAAACTATAGCGTTCCCAAAGATTCCAACGATGAAGATTAGAGAGTAAGCTATGATGAAGGCAGCTTGGATCGCCTTGTTGTCGATAGGGTTGGGAAGTTCTGTGGCATTGTGGTATGCTTCAGTAGAGCTGTAGCTGTCATTGTAAAGTGGCTCTTCTGTCCATGACTCCGTCATTGTTCCACTGTGTACTTAACTGGGCATCATAAACCTTTTGGGTTTGCTGTTGTTGTCATATTTCGTTATTTGATGTTGTACTTTTTGGCCTGTTTGTGTTGGTATTGTGAACATAGTGTTCGGTACTTCAACGTGTGACTTAATTACTCCAGTTAAATTCTTCTACAAATATATGTTGTTCTCGCTGACATGGTGTGGGGCTTGTGGAAAATCTGAAACAATCGAAAAATAAATTAAGTTTGTTAATATAATTAACTTGGTGCCTCATTTTGATCCAATAAGGCGTGATCGGGGGGAACCGTTTATATTTTGTGGTACACTAACCGCGAAACTAGAAAGATCTATATCGAAACATACACTAGCATGTTCATGTTCAGATAGCATGCTCCGACCAGGCAACATCTGGATGGACAAGATATCAAGATAGGAGTAGGGTCACACTATCACAGATTACATTCAAAATCTTAACACCATAAAGAGGCCCCTTCTAATAATGTTTCCCTGTAACATAACAGCTGCAAAATAGGGTATTCATACAATGTAGAACACAATATTATCACTGGAAGGAATCTTATTCAAGTTAGTTACGAGCAATTTACAAAGTGACCTCTCCTAACTTTATCTTACATTACATTTCATAAACCTAATGGTATTGTTAAGATAGAGAAGAGATCGCTGATTGCAGCGTATTTTTCGCTGTATTTAAAGGATATGTTACATAAATATATACTAGATATTGGTAAAGCTCTACTTTTTGTACCTAATTCCTTCCTTTGTTGAGCTCACTGATTTCAGCACGCGGTAACAGCAAAGCATGATTAATGAGCTATTTTAATATGATTACGTTAAATATTCGCATCGACACCCATTTGGCTGCTGATCTGGCAAATAGGCAGGCTTTTAAAAAGGTCAAATGTATTTATAATTCAAGCACTAAGAGGCCAGCTTAGCTATTCAACGTGTTAACCAACAAAGGTCTATTCTGCGCCTCTAGGTTTCCACTGAATTGCCGACAAGTGGGCGTAGTAATTCGACCTTTGTCCGACAAATGGTCACTGTACACAGGGACAGTAACTGAGGTTGGGAACTCGTATTGTGTGCGCCTGTGTTGGAAGAAAAAGTTATGGAATGAAAAATAAATAGACCAAACAGAACAGAGTAATATATTTTTTACTAGCGAAATTCCAACATGTTCTCACCATGTTAGTTTTTATTTAGGTAAGTAAGTCCATATTCATTTTACTTTAATGTAAACTTTTGTTCATTACAGAAAAAACATTGGAGCATCAACAGTATAATAGACATACCAAAGTTCAATGTTGTGATGTCTCCCAAAGATTCGCTTCTGAATCGATAAAAGAAATGAAATGGATTGAATTTGTATTTTTGCATTTTTGTATTTGGATCATTTGTATTCTACTTGTTCACTGATCGAGTGGTGTCAGTTAAAGCTGGACTGGGACAATTATTGCGGGCAAATTTTATTTGCACGTAGAGTATTTGTTCGGTCGGGGCCGACCTACAGTGTTTATTTTCCTTTACCTTCGGGGATAGGGATGGCACTTATTAGGGTTGCCGTTTTGTACGTTGGGGACGGACGCGGGACAGCCCTGTAGTGTTTGTTGTGTGGAACATTCTACCACGAGCGTGTGTTATCTCTAGATACATTTTTGGTAAAATATAGCACTATCCGTCCAGCAGCCATATGTTATTTGAATATTGCAAATACGTTGAGATTTGTTGAGATTATCTTCTTAGTATTATATCAACTTAATATTATTTTATCAAATAATTTATTTCTTTTTGTAAGGTTTTTGTTTGTTCTGTGCAGGCTTTTTGAAAGATTCTTAGATGTTAAAACGTATTGTGTGGAAGAAGGGTTAACAAACACTCCATCATGTTGAAGATATTTTGTCATAATTATTATCTAGAGATGGTCAAGCTCTACCGTTGCTTATATGTATTGTATAAATTAATTGCGATGATCCGAGCATGCAGGGATCAATTACGTAATTAATAAAGGTTATTACGCCAGACTTGAGTGAAAGAGGATTAGTGCAAAAAAATCCTGAATGGAAAGTTGAAAATTTTTTTGCATGCAACTTATTAATTGGTATTATTAATAATAATTACGAAGTTATATAATAATATAGTAAGTTAATAGAGAATATTGCTTCTTTTATTGCTTCTATTATTGAGGATGTCAAAAACCATATTACGTTTTTTTGTTAAGTTTTGAGTACCTAAATTAAAATCATTACTTATGATCTACACAATGTTGAATTAAATAATTTCTCGGTACGCGTAATTGATAATAAGCATAAAACGTGACTGGTTTCGAATGGACGAATTCGTGAAGTCTATTTATAATATTACGCTGGTAATAAAACGTAATAATGATTTGCGTCATGAAGTTTATTCGACAACAAAAATTTTACGTACTGACATTCTACCTACGGAGCTTTTGTATAGTACCTACCTATAGTTTGGATGGCAACGGCAACCGTTGGATGGGTGGCCGTTTACGAGCGATTCCGGATTTTGAAGAGTACGTTTTACTCACAGACATATAAGATGAAGCAGACCGGGCAATACAGCTATCTAGTGAATGAATCCAGTACTCAAGCCAGCCGTCATATTGACGAGTGACGCTGGCGACATTTTTAACAGCTAAGTCTCCTTGTAAAAATATTAGGACGGATCCAGCACGAATTTTAATCTTAGTAACATTTTATTAACGTATGCATAGTTGTCTTGTTAGCCTTAGTTCGGCCATGGCGGAATTTTTTTTTTCACTAACTCTATTCTGTAATGTCCGGACGAAATTAATGTTTTTTTCTTCACTAACTATATTTTGTAATGTTTGGTCTGCTTCTTCTTATATGTCTGTGGTTTTACGTCAGTTTCGGCCGTTATCGATTTATAAGCCATAAATATTTACTGTCATTTAATATGCCCACCTGAGTTCCATGTAGAAATAATAAATTATACCTACATTTTCATGAATGCACATGTGGGAACAGAACAATGAGTGAAATTACTTCAGTCCTGGAAAAGCACAGGTCTTCACGGACTAAACGACACCGTCTCGCCGGTGACCTTTCAGGTGACCTTGGTAAGCTGAAAATACACTAAGCACTTTACGTATACATACATACCCGAATTCTTGAACTATAAATTGTAACACAGAGGATCAAATGTTCATTTCCGTATGATGAAAGTATAGATTTTTTAACAAGAAGTTGTCTTACTTGAAATGTTAGTATGGACGTCAAATCTTACAAACTAATTTTGATCCAGTTGCCATTTGAGTTAAAATAATTGTGCATGCTTGTGAAATTCCAATCAGGTACAATAATGGTGACACCGAGCCTGATGATAGAGATGGAGAGTGCAAAACCAAGTTCTAACTCCCGATATGCGAATGACGGTGGTTCGAAGGATCGATGCTTCGCGGCATTGCTCCGCAAATGGATGGTGGAAAATATTACTTCACAGTGATGTGTTTGGCTGTGTTCATCATTGAGTTATCATTAGGCCGATGATGATGATGATGATGATGATGACGATGATGTTGATGATGATGTGTTTGTTTTCCAATAAAAACAAGAAGTAGTTAGAAACAGTACAGTCATCCTTTGGCCTCTTATGTACTTCTCTATGTGCCAATTCAATTTATTTATTTGCTGTGCTGTTATCGATCAGATGTCTATTTGTTTATTACAACTGCAAAGTTGTAATCGTGATGTTAACTCGTGACTGAGTGTGGTTCATTGCTGTCATCAATTTCTTAGAAGTATGGATGCGCAATTGTTTAATGTTTCCGTTGATCATCACGCTTTCAATAGTGCCAAAGCATTGAAATCGGCAATTCCTAAATTAGTGATGCAAAACCTACTTACACAGCCATCATTACAAATTACAGTTCCGATATATTATACACTCAATCTTATCAAAGTGACCGAAGGTCGAACGAAGCTTTACATCGAACTCTAGTAATTTTGAACTAACGTACATCGAACTCCTGTACTTTCGATATAGCGTACATCGAACTCGCGTATTTTCGTATTCCTGTACTTTCGATATAGCGTATACATCAAACTCGCGTGCTTTCGATTTAACGTATATCGAACTCCTGTACTTGCAATATATCGTATACACCGTGTTGCAATACTTCGAATTAGACAAATATTCTTCTTAATCTGTATTGTGCCGAAAAAAGGACGATATTTAGTCAATTAATTAATCCATCTCAATTTGTTCCACCTTCATTATATTTGACTTGTAATTAAGATAATAGGGCTTCTGGTACCCTAAAGGTAAGGATCACTATCAAGATGTTTCGTCGAGTATGATACGGATCATGATCCAGACTAATTGGGGATTTGATCACAAATTCAGGTTATCTTGATTGTGATTTTAGATTAGATTACCTACCTATCTAGATCGTGCGTGTAGGAATCTCTTAGATCAAGCCGTTTCATGTAAATAGTAATTGTATGGTTGGGAAGTGAATCTACTCAGTATCGCGTTAGGCTATGAATACTTTTGAAAGCTTTGTACAATACAATTGTCATTGATAAGATAAAAAGTTCATGCTTCACTATAGTATTAAACTGGTCGGTTTAAGTATGTATGGTAAAATGCATTTTTATTCCACTCAGAATTTAGTTAAGTGGGGTGATTTTCTAAGTTATTGGTGATACCACTCATGAGAATGAAGACGATTATGCTTGGCACATAAATTACGTAGATACTCTTTGGGGATCCAGTAGGTACAATAGGCACCAACATAGTAAGAAAAAAGAATTCCTAAGAAATCATAGCTTTAAAAAACGAACGAACAGTCATAAACGAAGTGCGTGGTTTTAAACTGTTCACAGCAACGTAACTCTAAATCGGATCGCTATTCCACTATAGCCTATAGATTTCAATCATACTCATATGTTTATCGCCAAAAGCTTTTATAGGATAAGGGTCCAATTCTGTTTATTTTGGAGACTAGCGTCGCAAGCATTAAGTGATGGCACAATTATACCAATTAAGTAAACATTATACCTGAAACCAAGATAAGGGTCACAGTGAAGGTCCAAGTCAGAGGACACTCCTTACTGCACGTGGAACCATTTGTGTAATACAGTACTTATGCTTTATCATAACCCGGACATTCGGTACAAATAAATATTTTTTGACTACTCATAAGTGATGTTTACGTACACGCGCCAATGGTGTCGCACGTGTATTTATAAGTCCGTGAAACGCGCGACATACGTAGATAGGTAAGGTAGAGTGTGACCAAAACAATGTTCAGGGTTCCGTACCCAAAGGGTAAAACGGGTCCCTATTACTAACGCTCCGCTGTCCGTCCGTCCGTTCGCCCGTCTGTCCGTATGCCACCATGCTGTATCTCATGAACCGTGATATTTAGACAGTTGAAATTTTCACAGATGATATATTTCTGTAGCCGCTATACCAACAAATAGTAAAAAACATAATAAAATAAATATTTAAGCGGGCTCCCATATAACAAACGTATGTTTTTTGCCATGTTTATAGACGGAAATTACAATTTTTATTACCATTTTTATGGTACAGAACCCTTCATGCGCGAGTCCGACTCGCACTCGGTCGGTTTTTTTTATTACACCAAAGCAGCAGCGGTGCGACAATTTTGTGGGTCTAAGTTTCCGCGCCGCGATATAATTTCGTCGTTGCGCGTAAGAGAGTAAGCAAGCCGTAGTTTTGTCTCTTTTACGTACGAAGAACGCTGGTGTCTTAGGTCGGCTGAAGCTATGACTCTGTCTACCTCTCTACCAGCACTACAGACGGCGGTCCCGTGGCACCGCCGCGTTTGTTCCGTGCCGGCACGCAACCTAAGTTCACATTAGCTTTTATTACGCCTATCCGTAACAATTTGCGCAAGCATAGAGCATAGCCAAGTAGGTCGGGTGCGTGGTACTATTATTTATTCTGTAGGCCTGACTACAGGCAAGCTCTCCTCGCTGGCCTGGTAATCCCTGGCAGGCTGGTGGCATGCGCTACGTAACGAGGCTTTGCGACTGCGTTTCGGGCTGTTACGATGCTTTTGCTTTTAATGTGTGGTTTCGGGAGAATTTGAGAATTATTGTCACTTGTTCTTTTTTTGCCAACTTATGAGCAGGCGCAATATGGCTGTTCTTAGGTACCTACCTACATTGAAATCCGAAACCGAACTATTGATAAAATGATTTTAAGTAAGTCGAGGATAAAATCAAAACATGTGAATGAGATGTTACACGGGTTGACCACTTCGCAATGTTTAATTTTCTTACATTAAATTAAAATCTGCGCTGAATTTTAATAAATCCCTGTCTACACTAAAATCGTGTATATATTTAGTAATTTAATCATATCCCGGGGACGTGACCCTCGGTTAAACGTAATTTCTAACGTTGGGTACACCGGGGATAATCAGGTAATCATACGGGGTGACCCTTCCGAACCGGGGACCGCATTAAAAGGCATCGGAGTACCCCAAAAATATTGGATTTTTATTATAGACCAATTTCATTTACCTTTGTTAATATCATAACTTGTGACAGTCAACAAGGAGAGGATTTGTTGTTTTTAGTACGATAATGTCCATCGTTAAATATTGTCGATGAAGTGAATAAGGTTTTCTTCCGTTTGTACAATGATGATGTACAAAAAAAATTTTTGTAAAATTTGTTTGTATCGAAGCCAACATAACTAGGGACATTTAAGCACATAAGTAGGTACATTTTTGAGTGGGTACCTAAATAGGATTTAGTACGATTCAAAAGGGTATGAACATGGAGCAGTGTAAAAGTACAGCCAAGGCCGTGGTGGCAGTGACGGTTTTGAAGAAATGGGATAATAAACCGGACAAGTGCGAGTGGGACTCACGCATGAAGGGTTCCGTACCAGTATCAATAAATTTCAACCAAAAAAAACACATTTTTGGTATGGGAGCCCCCTTAAATATTTCTTTGATTCTAGATTATAGTATTTATTGTTATAGCGGCAACAAAAATACATCATCTATGAATATTTCCACTATCTAACTATCATGGTTCAAGAGCTGGACCTGGTAAGAGACGGATAGACATACATACGGATTGACGGCGGATTCTTAGTAATAGGGTCCCGTTTTACCCTTTGGTTACCGAACCCTAAAAATGACTACCTGAAATAGTCTAATGGTGCAAAGTTTGTAGCCAATGCAAGGTTGGATCGCAGAAACTGAAAATAGCAATGTGAATGAAAAAGAAAATTAAAATGTTAAATCTCTGTTTCTATGAAAATGTCTGTAGAATTCCCAGAAGGTTTAAAAAGAAATGGGCCGCGATGATTATAACAGGTAATAACGATATTTCCCGTTCTGCTTGCAGTCCGTATTTTCTGCTTGTATTTGCTGAAAGATTTATAGACCCTATGGATAGTAACTTCAAATAACACCGTAGGAAAAAACCGTATGCAAAATGTTTATTCTAATCCTAAATATCCCGAAATATAATGACGTATAATCCTCAAAACAGCTGCTATAAGAACTTCATCAGCATTCGAACCACAAGAACGGCACTTTAAATCTAAAAATGTATTTGCTATAATAACTTGCTATAAGACAAACAAATTGAGAGTTCGCTGAAAGTTTTACGGCTCGTAAATACTTACGCCGACGAATCTCGTAAATCTATTTAAATGATAGTACAATTTTTGTGTTAAAAAAAAGCATTATTCCTAGATAATATTGGTATGAATATTATAAATCCCTTATTCGTGTAATTATTAGTATATAATATGTATTCATAATTTGACACTGATGTCAACCGATCCAACTGTATTCCTACTGTCTATCTTGCCCATTCAAAGGTTGTCTGGTAGAGATGGCTTTAAGCGATAAGACCGCCTATTGCACCTTTTTTTAAGTTTGGCCTTCTTGTGTTATTTACATTTAGTTCTTTACAATCAAGAGTTATCTATCTATCTATCTATCTATCTATTACGAGTGTAATGAATAATACGTAATCGATAACTAATTCAAAATTTGCGGGTGAACCACGGGGAGCAAAGCCCCTCTACACGACAGCTGTTCGAAAGTTTCATCTGTCCTGATAGATATAATGTACCATTACTGTATGTATTATGTATATAGGCTTTCTATGTATAGTAGGCTTTATTATATACCTATAAATTTAAGGATTTTATTGTCAAAAACATTCCTGAACTTGGCCTAGTTTACTAAATTATTTTGAAAGCTTTCGATGGAACATCGCATCTGTTTCCATAAGTCCTAATTGAGATTGATCTATCACATTAATTCAATGAAATCGGAAACTGTTTTGTACGGTCAGCATCAAAAGTAGCTTAACATCTCCGTATCTTACATTTAATATACACCTTAAAATATACATATTGCGTATATACAATTGAACGGTCTCTAAAGTAGTTGAACATCTCTGTATCTTAAATTTAATAAACACCCTAAAAATGTACATTTTGCGTATCTACAATGGAATTGGAAACTAAAACATGTTAAGCTACTTTTGATGCCGACCGTACCTACTTGCTGAGGTTAGGAAAAGGTTAAATAATGAAATCATTATCATATTAGTTGGGCTTAGTCGTAGCAGTTGGTGGCTTCCGTGGCTAAGTGGGTGATGAGCCGATTGCGAAGCGTGAGATTGCGGTTACAATTCCCGTGCAGGGCAAACAGTTTTACCGACTAGTATTTACTTCCAGAAACTAAATAAAATTTATTGAAAAAAATAATGCGAATTCATTAGTAAATTAATTGAGAAAAAACAACTTTATAACTGCGACCGAGTTGTTGCTGTTAAGTTTTAAAGTTCATAACAATTCGACATAATTGATAATATGTTTCAAATTACCATTGGTAGTTTCAAATAATTAGATAGACGTTTCAGTATGCGCTAATTTCTTTTGTATGCAAATAAAGCACGCTAATCTCAGGAACCAGCGCGATAAATCCAATTTGCAACGCATATCAAAGCTTTTTTAAAACGTTTGGAGCTTTAACGCGTTAAACTTTCTTTTGAACTCTAACAATTTATATATACTTAATAAAAAAACTCTAAGCCGTAACACCCTTGAGTTAAGGCTCAAATTCCTCGAATGTTTTTCAGACAAATTAATTCCAGACGGTACACGCAGTCGAATTAAAAACGGTATAAAAATAATGTTATTGCGTCATAATCCCGAATGGTAAACGACAAGACGCATAAACAAGATAGACTAAATTATAATATCTACTTACTTGCGTAAAATTAAAAAAAAGCCGAGTTTATTAGTAGCACCGTAGTAAAAACTTGAATATGCATAGCCAAGACATGAATATGCATCGCCAAGACTTGACTATACAATTATACATTATTGTATGCCTTCGTAGTTTCGTCCTCTGATGCCTCATGGTGCCCATAGAATATACGTCCCTTTTATCAATGAAGGTGCCAACCGCCGAAGATTTGAACCGACGTGTCCATATTTATAAAGTATAAAGTTGGCTGGTGACTCATACCTACAGACATACTAACATATTATACCTGTGCCCTGAGTATGAGTTTCTACTAGCTCGACATAGTACGCGTCAACTAGATCTTTGTGTGAAGATTTTTCGTTCATAAACGCGCCGGTAGGGGCGCTGTATAGGATCTTCTTACAAAAGCGCTAGTTGACGCGTACTATGTCGAGCTAGTAAAAAATCATACTAGGGGTACTACGTATTCCCGTCAATGTTCTGACATAATAATAGGTTCCGCAAAAATAGCAACTTTATTTATTGATTTAATAGTTTATTGCACAAACAACATAATATAAGTGTGGCGAACTTAAACTATATTTTTCTACCAGTCAACCACCAATAAAAAAGAAAGAGTGGTGCAGGCGTGCATCACAATTCAACTTTCAACTGAAAAAACTATCGAATTAAAAAAAAATCAAATTAAAAGGCCGAGTTTGCGGCAGCCGGCGACTCGTCAAAAACAGCTAGTTCCGAGTTGCGAGCCGCTTCAACTCTCAATTGCCACGCCACGTGTGCAAGACAAAACACGACATCATTCCGTAAAAAAACTTATGCCGAAACACCAATAAACCACGGGAACAAACCATAATGAAAACTCGAGCAGTGCCATAAACCCCGTTAATAGCCATTGATATGAATGCCTTTGAATAGAGGAACATCAGCGTAATCATAAACGCCTTTTGTCATCAACTGGGACGTTTTCAGAAGCTTAATGTTGGGAATAAAAAAGTCATTAAACTGTTGACTCGGACTTGTCCTCGCTTTATTGAAGGCAGAGTTAGTACTTGCTTTTGTGTTGTAAACTTCCTTTAGCTCTTTTGTTGGAACTATGGGGGCAGAATAAGGTAGTAATGCTAATATCTAGATAGTTCTTTCAAAGGAACTTTTGAAGGAACTGCTGAAATAACCGTTTACCAGTGACATTTTAAGGCTCAAGGCACATGATACATTTCAAAGCACCGGATGACCGACAACGCTATATTAATTGAGCGAACGCACGAGACAAAACATAGGTCCTTATTTTCGCATTAAAACCTAAAAATCGAATTGTGTAAGTATCTCAATGTCGCCAGTGTTGAGACAAAACTACGTATAGTTGGGGTTACAGGCCAAAAATTAAGACTACCTGGCAAACCTCCTGTCTATTAGGGAAAACTCCGAACATTTATTGTGATGAGTTTTAGACGCGTGCAGTGGATATAGATTCTCGTTCGGGTCTTTTTGTACAACGACATAATTTAACAGACCAACGAAGGCTGAAAAAAATACTCTCCAATAAAAAATTACAACACTTTATTTTGGTACTTACCTACACATAAGTATAATTAATTATCCAATATTAAAACTTTTTATTTTTGTAGCAACAACTAAGTGATATTCAATTTTTGATGTCTCTCTCGACAAATATACAGTTACGGTTATTCTGGATTTCTGACAGAGGGCCTGACCTGCCGTCATGTCTGGTGTTTTTCGGTGGAAAGAATGATGGAGTGCTGACAATCGACGTAATGCGGGTTAAGGTCTGAATAAAATGAAATGTGGAAAGGAAAGGCAACTCGCTTACAAAAGCGCGTTTGGACACGGATAAATGACACGGATGCTTTTGCATAATAATATCTGATTCTTATGGTAGTAAATACACAATGAAGTGTTTGTATGTAGCGTTAATCTACTAGAAGCCCAGCCCACATTTTTGTAATGCATAATTTTGTAAGAATTCGAGAAAACAACAGATCAAGACAAATGCAAACGGTACACAGTTTTGTGGCTTGATAACACAAGTCTTTACTTTCTTTCGTAAACAAAGAACAATAGGCACTATTGGCGTTGAAATAGAAACTAAATAAATACAAATAAGAGAGCAAATAAATTTCAATCTATACTTTGTTGTAGTCAAATTATATTTGTAAGCTTTTTCGTCTGTGTGGTTACAGTATAAACAGTTGGAGAGTTTTATTTTTTTGCTCATACACTCGTTTTTGTTATATTTTGAAGTAGCTGCAAAATGTTTGTTACCTTTACCGCACATTGCATATGTATAAATATTACGGAATCTTCAAAATTCGAACTAACAATCCTAACAGTGTTTGAACTGGAATTCTAAAATCAAATACAAGAAAAATGAAAAATCCGTATCAAAAAGTAAAAGCCGGCGACTGAATCTTTGCGAAAGGTCCTCGAATTGACACAAGCCTAATGCGCCTGCCTCCATACTGTTTGTTAATACGCGGACGCGTTGCTCGTTCAATCAATATCTATTGTCACTCAATATAGCATCACCACAGATTCCTCATCCGTATAAATAAAAGCATTTTGCGGATAAAATCAAGTTTTATATTATTCAAAAGAATATACGCAGTTGTCAAAGACACCGTTCGTTCAGTCTAGCTCCACAAATAGAGCTGAAAGCCTGAAACCATAATACCTATCAGATCTTAGAAATATTTAAATTTGTATGCTACGCAAATGTTGCGAATTTGTCAATTTTTTATATAATAGTAGGTACAAAAAATACACCTTAAGGGAAACATATGCATTTAAAATTGCTTAGTCTAGTAACTAGTTTACAAAGTTTAAAGTCGGAGCGTGGAAAAGGCGAGGGCAGAAGAATTTAAAAAGCTCAAAGTAGTTAACTGCAAAAGTTCCTTCGTTTCTTACTTTTTAGCTTAAAGCAACAAGGCTTTATACCTGACGTTGTATCGATACCTACTCAGACGTGTTATGTTTTTATTTTGTCGTCTTCAGCAAGCTTTTTTGCTTTTTTTTCTTCTTATTTTTGCTTCAGACCTTTTCTAGTAAAGGCTTCTTGTAGTCCTTTCCATATCTCTCTGTCTTGAGCCTTCTTTGTCCAATTATTTACAGAATTACGTATAAGGTTATGCTGACCTTTATTTTGGTTGCGGATTAAGCATTGCCCTACATCGTGGCAGTGCAGCCAGCACTTTGGGATCGTTGCCCATTGGTAGCTGGTAGATTAGATTTACTTAGTTTTAGTTTTTAGTTTTTATTGTGCGTTTGTGTAAATATGTTTTTGGAATTTTTGCGAACAGAAAACTAAACAGCTAAAAACGGGTCTAATTCGCGCACACAAACAAATATCAAAATGTAACATTTTGACATAACTCGACGTTTCGGCCGAGTTACATCGACCGTGGTCACTAGAAGACTTATATTTTGATATTTGTTTGTGCGCGAATTAGACCCGTTTTTAGCTAGTTAATAAATATGTTTTTGTTTGTTGAATAAAGTTATTTCAAAGTAAAAAAATAAGAATAAATATAGATGGTGAAATAAATCGCCCACCGCTTGTGTATTAAGTTTTGACCGCCCACGGTCGTCAGCGGGCATTCACGCGGACCGCGAAGTTTGACAATTTATGTTCCTTTGTCCGACTCCGGTCGATTTACAGTCGACGTACTGTGATCAATGATGGAGACGAAATTGTTTACAGTTCGGACTTGGGATATTACAATGATACCCAGTTTGATTCCGTGGTCCAGTCGCTAGTTCATTAAATTCAAGTACAAAGATTAAGGGTCTTACCACAAAAGATTTAAACCAGAGTTGAACATCTAAATATTTTCTCCACGAATCCACCCACGACTAACCCTCGGTTTTTCTAACTCAATAACAAATTCACTAGTAAAATAATTAGGATTGAGTAAGATAACGCGAGTGATACACGTTGATTAGGTGAAACTAAATTTTAGAAACATCTTCAACTCTGGTCTAATCATTTGTGGTAAGATGGTAACCGTATGGTGATACGACCATGGTGGTGGTGACCAATGCACAAAATCGACGCCTATCAAACGCGTGTTCTTACTCAATCCTGGCATTCCTAATTATTTTACTTGTGAATTTCTTATTGAATTAGAAAAAGCAAGTGTTGGACGTTGATTTGTGGAGAAAATATTTCGACACGTCTGTTCAACTCTACTTTAAATCTTTTTTGGTAAAACCTTGAAAATCATTATAATTACCTATTTTTGCAAGAGATGAAATGGGTTAAATATTCTCAACACTCGAGTCAGCCAACGAATAACACACAAGCAGACTGACAATGGAAAGGCTCACATGATTTTTCACTTAGAGATATTTGTCTGTATAATGCGTGTCTAGTGCCTACGCAGTAATCGTGTTTGAAAGAGAAAGTGTTGTTTCAGTAGGGTGTTTTTTTTTATTACAAGCTTTTATTTAACTGTGTTACCATGTTACCATGAGACGGTTCGATGCTTAGGGAGTCTTCATGAAGTTTTTTATTTATTGTCAAGTATTTGAACACAGGCTCACAAGATGGTATGGCGACACGATCGACCGACGGTGCAGTATGCTTGCTTAGAAGATATCTATTCAGTCTCGAATGGAAGCTCCCTGATTTCTCCAAGTTTTTTTTTTGTTATTAGTACTTGCTGCCAATTCTGTTTTGGCAAATTTGTATTTTTAGTACAGTTCTGTCAATCGATTTGCGATCTTTTTTCAACCTTAGAAAACAAAAGAGACGGTAATAATACCTGTTAAATTAAGTTTTAGTTTGTTTTGTGCTAACAGAATGGGGTTCAGCGAGTCATATCTATATTGTACTTTTCTTTATCCTATAAGGTTATTAACAATAGCCAACCTAAAGTAGACCTTTGTCATTATTTTTTCATCAGATAAGTTCAATAAATAAATAAATAAATAGATAAATAAAATAAAATAAACCAAAACAAGCTTAAACTAAACCTAAAGTTAATTAAGGATAACAAACAAAAGAGCAGTCTGGCTTCGCGGCCGTACAATTTTGCAAGTAGAGATAAAAAAAATACTCCGGCAAGTAGCTAATGTACCTACTTTATAATAATATTTTCTTGCTGAATAATAAGAACGAATCTGGGCTCGAAACGAAGCCAGTTTGTAATTAAAACTCGAGAAATGTTCGAATTGTGTTGCTTACAAATGATTTTCTAAAGCAAATCGTTTGCTCTTTTAGATTTTTAATAGCAATTTAGAATACGGTTGCGATTTATTCAGCTATATTATATTCAGCTATGTATTCAAATATATTATTTTATTAAGCTTCACAAATTTGTATATGGCTTCTCTGTACCTTATATAATACGGGCATTTCCCTTTTATAGAGATATTGTAACATTTTTATATTCAACATTTACGTTGCGTACCTACCGCTATTATTTGCAAATTTAGTCGACGGATTTCGGTCTTTCTCTAACTAGTATTTTTTTAATAGCCCCACTAGGTTTTCTCCTGTGTCATGGATACCGTTTACAGACATGAAATTTCAAATACACATATCAGGCTTTTATACATTTGTACCACCGCACAGCTAGTTCACTATCCTTTTTTCATCCCCATAAAGTCAATCCAAATTATTTTTATTTTTATGAAAAGCATGGACGTTAGCGAATTCAAATGAATTATCTGTTCATTAACGGAAACGATACTATTCATTTTCAATATTCAATATTTCATTTGGATGAACGCAAAAGGCCGTCGCATATTCTGTCGTCGGGGTCGAGCGCGCAGTAACTTAATGAATATCTGTTTTCACATTGTTATGTACAATAACGGAGCAAAGTGGCCGCTCGACGCGGGTTCATTGCAGAAATTGATCGATTTTGAAATACCATTAAATGAGCGTATGATATGTGCCTGATATAACAAGAAACGAGACCTAACGAACACAAAAAGAAATATATGTTATTATTGAGCGATTACGCAGATAAAAAAATATTCGTTTTAATTTTAATTCTAATAGAATCTAAGAAATCTAAAAAAAAATAAAGAAAACCCAGAAGCCCAATTTATAGTATAATGTTTGTTAAGACTCACTCGCGTGACCAAAATGCTGACCTTTATTTTGGCCATAGATTAAGCATTGCAATACAACGTGGCAATGCAGCCAATGCAGCCAGCATTTTGGGCAGCATTTTTTCAGCATTTTTCCCATTGGTAGCGGGCTATTAGATTAGGTTTACTTAGTTATAGTTTTTAGTCTTTATTTTCTGTTGTGTAAGTTGGAAATAAAATATTTGTGTTGTCAAAAAAAAACTTCACTATTTTGTTTGTAATACCATGTTAGGAGTAGAGTTTGCCTAGCCCAAGCTGTTAACGGAATAAGTCCGAAATGGTTCAGTATTAATTATTTATTAATTCACTTGTTCTGTTTACTGAAATCAATGACTGTATAATTTTGGTCTGTTATTCTCGGAATATTTCATTATTTATTGAATAAGTCATTTTCATCATTGCGACAGATATTTAATACGTAGATCTACCATACAATTTCACAAAGGCATTCTTCTTGCTACAAAGCCATGTCACCCAGTCAACTTTTGAATAGAAAGAACTGATACAGCCAAGCGATGGTGTAATATTTTTTATTATCAAAATGGCAACCGATTACTGTTCTTCTTTGCTGATTATAGAGGCAGGAGGAACTCTACACTCTACTACTTACAGCAGATTGATGGTAAATACCAAAAATTGTAATTAGCAACCAAAAACAAACATAAAAGTTTATCTGTAAAAAATATTGTTCTTAATAAAACTTTTACATCATTAATTTTTAACGATCCAATTATGTAGTACTAGATGTTGCCAGCGACTTCATCTGCGCGGACAATATTATATCGCGATAAAAAGTGTCCTATGCCCTTTTCCAAAGTCCAGTGTTAGCCGCTGTTGCTGCTTAGCCGCGTGAACGTAACAAACAAGAGAAACGCTTTAGCATTTGCAATATTAGTATGAATTGAATAGGATGGACCTACTACTCGTAGTCTCGTACCTACCTTGCTTTCCGAATGGAGTATCAAAACCCCACTTCACACTCCCACTTGTTTCTCTCTTTCGTGATGGGCACCAACCCAATCGTAAGTCGTAGCCATAACACAAAAAGCAGTCCGCTGAAAATTTCCATACGTTGACGGCATTTTATCGTTGCCACGTGAAATCTAAAGCGTTTAATCTTTGCGCGAGATAAAATTAATACCGATGATATCGTGCCGAGATAGGTGTGACTTTAGGCCGAAATTACATAAAAATATACCCTGTCATCTGTGGCGTACCCGCATACCTGATAAGTATTATGTATAAACAGAACAGAACCTGGCATTTGTCAAAAAATAATTACACGCATACATTCACAACACGGCACATACAAAAATACACTGCTACATGTATCTACTTAGTTCGTCACAATTTCTAGTTGAGTTTCAGATTTGGGTAGGAATTTCATAATAGTTATGAATGTAAAAACCTAACGAATATTGTACCGTACTGTCTCTTGTACTTTGTGTGTTTATTTATGTGGTTGTAGTGAATATTTTCAGTTAAAAAACTGCAAGATGTGTAACTGTTCGTATTTCCATACACAAATCCTCTAGTTTGTATTGGAAATCCGGTAACTGGTCGATTACGTCACCGTGTATTTACATACGGGAAATTTTATGGCCACGCATTACTTTTGCAAAACCGGCGCTATCATATGTTTTATGATACTAGATTACCACTGATACGTTAAGAGTTATTTTGGAGGACTGAGTGTAGGTTATAGTCAACATTATATCGCGTCTGAAGTTATTTACTTTATTAAAGTGTGATCACTCTAGATTTGTTGGAAGACTAACTGTTACTCGTGACTTGGTTCGCGGTGGTATATTTTTTATAAGTATAGACAGCACCACCAAGGCTCGGTGCCCTTTGCAAGCCTGGCGCATGCAAGCCGCCTACAAACAGTAAATGTCCATAGCACGTTTAATTTATTTAAAAAGCAAAGCATTATAACGTAATATACCGTATAAAAGTTATGTACTTACATCAAATAAACAAACGTTCCCGTAACCGGGAGTAATTACGAGCTTTTATTTAACTTGCAATGTTTGTATGTATGTTTGTACTCGTATGTTTAGGTCAAATCTTGCGAGGTTAACGAGGACCACTTCCTCTTAACGTATGAAGTTGAATTTTAGTATGTTGGTTAAGTTCTGTTTAGAATGCATTTTTATGGTAAGCATGACCTGAATCGACATTTTGTGTACGATGACATGGTTGCTGCACTCAGGGTTAGGTTCTGGCTAAGGAACCCCTCAATGGTAAGCAGCACCGGCATGAACCTTCTTACCACAAAAGTTTAATTAAACCAGAATTAAACAGATGTTTCTAAAATTTCGTTCCACAAAATCGACGTCTACCAGTCGCGTTGTCTTACTCAATCCAGGCATTCCTAATTTATTTCACTTCTGAATTTGTTATTGAGTTAGAAAAAGCAAGGGTTAGACGACGATTTGTGGCTAATATATTTAGACTCATCTGTTCAACTCTGGTTTAATTTTTTTGTGGTAAGACTGGAAATGTTGCTTTAATTATAATATCCCATTCTAAGTGTCACCATGGCATGGCTACTGCATATTATATAAATATTTTTCAACATAAAGTTTTGATTGTGTAGTCTCGTTTACGTTTGGATTACATTCGCCCAGTTTAGATCGGGCAAGAGCCACAATGAATCATGCATGGTGCTATAAAAATATTGAAGATTTAAGTATCGAAGTGCGGTCGGTCGACTTCATCGTCTTGTCATATCCGATCACCATAATTCCAACCGCTTTACCCCCCACTGACGGTAAGTAGTGTTGGATTGCAGATAGAAAATGGCGATTAGGTAGGAAATGGCGTCGCACGGGTTTGGCGATGGCGAAATTAATATCTTGCGGACGTGAAAGGGTTCAATAGTAAGTGGTTAGAGCATTTAGGGTTGGTTAATATCAACAGAATAAATATTAGCTAGCGAAAAACGGGTCTAATCCGCGCACAACAAAATTCAAAATATATGTTTTTCACAAGGGGGCTGGCTCTTACGTATCTCGCACAGAGAATAGCCAATGCTATTCAGCGAGGTAATGCAGCCAGTCTTGGTACCACGCACATGGACACCCACTTTTGGTAGATTTGTAAGCTATAGGTTTAGCTAGTTTCAGTTTTTTATTTTATTTATGTTAACTTATTTTCTTTATTTTTGACATACCTCGACGTTTCTGCCGAGTTACATCGACCGTGGTCACGAGAAGCTTCACGAAAAAAGAAGAAAAATAAGGTTGGAGAAGCTTGTGCGTGAATTAGACCCGTTTTAAGCTATAGTCAACAAAGTATTGAAAGTCTCAATTTCAAATCTGATACCAAACTTTCGACAATAACTTAGTATAACTTAAATGTAAGGGTATCTGTCCGTCCGAACTCTGAACAAAACATCTACACAATTATCTAAATATTGGTATTATAGGTCTAAAGCCTGCCAGTTTCAAATTCACAATAAGAGAGAAGCTTGTAAACTGAAATCTATTGTTCGGAAGAATTTAATATCTCTTGCTGGATCAATCAAGATAAATCCGGTGGAGAGTTTTTAGGTCAAGAGTGGATTATATAGAGATAGAAGAGCTGATGGACCTTAATACCTACCTAATACCTTAATACGTGCTGGTTGCAATATGTACCTACATAAAAATGCATTTCCATAGAGATCCTAAAACACGTAGCAGCATTTTATTTTTATTTTATATAGTTTTGTGTTCGACCACTACCTCACCTTTGACGATGAGGTTTACGATAGTCGACGGTGCACGATTTAGCGCGTTTGACGATAACCTATGTTCTTCTATGTTCAAAATCGGTCCAGTCGTTTTGGAAATCAGAACAAACAGACAAGCAAACAGATAAACAAAAAAACAAAAATTGTGTTTGTGTCATAAGTATCATAAATACTTTCATATACATTTAGTAAACAGCCACTTAAATTTTATTTATTTGTATAGTAGAGTATATATTGGTGCAGCTGATAAACAGAACCCGGTATCGCTGGGTTGCAAAGCGCACAGATCGCACTAGTAAGCGATCACTCCACTACGCCATAAAAACTGTAACGAAACCAAATCGTAAAATATGGAATAGTAGAAACGATAAGGGAAAACTATTGCTTTTGCCTATATTAGCTTATGAAATACGTTCCTACCATTTTTATCATCCTTATAATAATAATATGGACGTTGGCGAGGATTTTCCACATTATCGGAAATTTCCAATTGAATAGTTATTTCAAAGATTTATGTTTCGATCTAAAACCGATCATGCCTATTTAATGGTTTGGAATTGGGAAGGTTCGTGCAAATGAGGGTGTTCTTCAACTTATTTGACGTTGAAATTCTAGGCAGAGCATCTTTACCACCTTCGTTCACATTGGTGAGATGACATGGTTATTTGTTATGCTAGCAGCCTAAGTATAAAGTATAAAAAAATCGGTTATGATCTGCTATATTTTGCTCAATGATTATCATTGCCATAGTATGCGGCAATGCTGCCAGTATTTTGTCAACGTTGCCTTCTGATAGTCCTTGTAATAGTTAAAAGAAAAGGTTAAAATTTCTCATTGTTTTAAAATTTTCCGTTCCTACGTTCCCTAAAAGTTTGGATTCTGTAATCTTAATTAACGAAATTTGAGATTGGTAAATGTTGAAAATTGTTGAAGCACCCGTACTTCGGATGGGCAAGTACCTACTTTAGCTGTGTAATGTTCAGTAACACATTTTTATAAAGTAAAATTTTTTATAGCATAATTATTTCGGAAAGCCCTTTGACGGCACTTGAATTATGCGACTAATTTGCGTTGATTGTGTTTCGTGCTTAGTTGAGTTAAATCTTTGCCGTGACTAATTCTAACCCAATGTGAGAATTCCTAACGTTTACTCCAAACAAAATCTAAGCACATAAACAAGACTTGAGATTCCGCTGATGATGCCACGAATTCTATAAATTTTCTAGTCCGCGACTTCGTCCGCGCGAGTAACACTAATAATCGCAATAACAAGTATCATTTGTGCCCTTCTCCAAGGGCCAATCTATATCTATACCAAATTTCGATCCATTTAGAGTTACGTCTCTGCACGTGATCCCTTGTTGTAGACATTCCGGAGCAGTGCCTTCATAAATAGGATCACTCCCACACTAACATAACCTTTAAAGTATAAATCTATTCATTATTAGAGGCCTTAGGTTCATGTGTAGGTTAGAAGTATATTAACTAGCTAAAAACGGGTCTAATTCGCGCACAAACAAGTTACATCGACCGTGGTCACGAGAAGACTTCTCGTGACCACGGTCGATGTAACTCGGCCGAAACGTCGAGGTATGTCAAATTGTATATTTTGATATTTGTTTGTGCGCGAATTAGACCCGTTTTTTGCTAGTTCATAATATGTTTCCTGTTCGCGAAAGTTTAGGTTAGAAGTGGCAGAGACAAGACAAGGTATCTAGTGGTACGTACTAACTAGGCCCCTCTCTCTTCTCTCCCCCTTCACACCTCAGACGTAACGCGAGGAAATTGACAGAGTTCGCGTTTATAATATGAGTAAATTCAAGCACAATATATGATTAAATATTAACTAGCTAAAAACGGGTCAAATTCGCGCACAAACAAATATCAAAATATATAATTTTGACATACCTCGACGTTTCGGCCGAGTTACATCGACCGTGGTCACGAGAAGACTTAAAGTTTAAGAACTTCTTACATAGTGAGTGAGACATAGGCGGGCAATACCGAACTGTCGATGGTTACGGGCTGAATAGATAGATAGGTAGATATAAAAACTACGATGATCGTCTCATCTTCACACATAGAGAGCTCCCTGCAAATTATTATTCTAAGGTAACATTGTTTACGAAGTTAGAAAGTAGTTTCGTGCGCGGCTTTGCTAAGTTGCACGGCGTTAAGTTATTATTCTAGGGAAATATAATGAAAGGTGAACATTGTATATAGACTACATAGACAGCTTCGTGCGTAGATATGTAGTGTGTTGTATGAAATTTCTGTTTTAGTTTCCCGTGTGAAGTTTTGATTTGTGTCAGCATGATTTCTGATGAGCCAGTGTTCAAGTTCTTGTTAATAATAAAAATGTCGACTCAACTTAATCAGTTGTCAGCAATCCAGTGAAGTCGCAACAACTGAAAGGTACTGTAAGTTCCTGAGCAGTTTTAGAGAGAACACGAAGACACGTTTTCCTGTTCGTATAATTAGCCCACAGTCATGTAAGTTAACGACAACTTGATGGTTGATATCCACACCAGCACACGAAAAAATAGAAAAGAGTTACGATTGGAAAAACATCAAAAATTGTTGGTTTTCCGCCAAAACTCGATGTTTCAGGTGTTTGCAGGGCCAATAAAAGCTAATGGCTATACTAAACTAAAACTAAATTTGACAGGTCTAAAGTTTATGCCATCCTTTTTGTTTTTTTTTTAGATTGAAGGTCGTTTGACAGATTTAAACTAAAATAAAGTTTGTTTTCATGGTAAAAAGCACGTAGGTATGACATTTCAGAACGCTGCAATAGCTCGTCTAATATACGCTCACTACTTCTAAATGGAAGATATACCGGAAAAAGGGGCGTGGGAAGACTGACATATAATGAAGACTGTATAGAAGTAAAATAAAAAATTATAACAGCCAACAAGTGAGCTATCCATGTGTATACATAGTCTGTATGGTTCGCATGCCACCAAATGGTGACCATACCATTCGTCGTGGCGATCGTGGTGATAAATACCAAACATGACTGTAGATCACCCAGAGCGTTCGATAGCAATTTAGTAGAGTTCACTTCAAACGGGAAATGGTCATCAATGCGGGTCACTGACTACAAATAAATCTAACTGCGACATAGACCGTTAAATTGGAATCCAACGACATACATAGCGTAACCGAACTATAGCTCCAGTCAAAACGGCGATTCAATTCAATTCTAGTTTTATTTTATTGGGATAGAACAACAGGCGTTGTTTGAGCTACAGTATTGCAGCTTTTTCTGTCGCATTTTGGGTTACATACTACTGTAAATATCATTCAGTGTGATAACGCAGTGTAACGTAATCACATGTCATCCAAAAGCAAATAATAAGGTCTTAAATATTTCCATTCGTACAAAACACCATAATCGTTCGCCAAACTCCACGTAACAACCCATAACGTGAGCAAACAGCGTTTGTATTGTAAACATGTGTTAAATTACACATAATATTCGCACGATTTATTTCCTATAGCTAACAAATCAGTGGCATAACCGACGCGTATTTGTACTTTGTATTTGTCGATCCATTACCACACGTTCGCGACAATTTGGCGTCCATAATTTGCTCTACGTTGCATCGATCCACAATACATTGTTGGGAACTGACAGTCTGATGGACACTTAACATAGTCTACTATAGTTAAAGCGGGAGACGACCAAAGGTTGAAAGAAAATGGAAGGTATTATAGAAAAATTATGGCAAACTACACTGATAAATTATAGAACACTAGCTGATACCCGCAACTTCGTTCGCATTTTTATATAAAATGTAAACTGTTTAGAAAATCAATTGATGTCGCGGGAAACAGTTATAGGTAAGAATATATCTGTCTCTTTCTCTCTCCCTTTTCCTCTATCTTTCTCCCTCTCTAGCTCTTTTTCTATCTTTCTCCCTCTTTCGCTCTTTCTATCTCTCTTCCTCTACCTCCATCTCTTTCCCTCTCCCTATATATCTACGTACATCTTTCCCTATCTTTCTATCATTAATATCCTTCTCCACTCTCAATCTCTTGCATTCCCTCTCCCTGTCCATCTCATCCATTATATTTATTTCCCTCACCCTCTCCATCTATATCTCTTCCTTTCCCTCCTTCGCTCACTCCCTCTCCCTCTATTTCTATATATTTCGCACTCAATCTCTCTCACCTATTTCCCCCCACTCTCCCCTCCTTCTAGCCCCACTCTCCCCGCTTTCACTCCCACTCTCTACTCTTTCTCCCCCCACTCTACCCTCTTTCTCCCCCACTCTACCCTCTTTCTCCCCCCACTCTCCCCTTTTCTCCCCCACTCTCCCCTCTTTCTCCCCCCACTTTCTCATCTCTTTCTATTCACTCTACACTCTTTCTCACCCCACTCTCCCCTCTTTCTCACCCACTCTCCCCTCTCTTTCTCCCCACTCTACTCTCTTTCCCACCCCACTCTCCCTTCTTTCTCCCCCCACTCTCCCCTCTTCCCCCCCACTCTTCCCTCTTTCTCCCCCCACTCTCCCCTCTACCCTCATACCCCACTCTCCCCTCTCTATCTCCCCACTCTACCCTTTTTCTCACCCCACTCCCCTCTTTCTCCCCCCACTCACCCCTCTTTATCCCCCACTCTCCCCTCTTTCTCACCCCACTCTCCCCTCTTTCTCACCCCACTCTCCCCTCTTTCTCCCCCCACTCACCCCTCTTTATCCCCCCACTCTCCCCTCTCTTTCTCCCCACTCTACTCTCTTTCTCACCCCACTCTCCCCTCTTTCTCACCCCACTCTCCCCTCTTTCTCCCCCCCTCTAACCTTTTTCTCACCCCACTCTCCCCTCTTTCTCCCCCCCACTCTCCCTTCCTTTTCCCCCCACTCTGTCCGCTTTCTCCCCCCACTCTCCCCTCTTTCTCCCCCCACTCTCCCTTCCTTTTCTCCCACTCTGTCCGCTTTCTCCCCCCACTCTCCCCTCTTTCTCCCCCCACTCTTCCCCCCACTCTACCATCTACTCCCCCTTTCCCCCCACTATCCCCTTTCCCCCCACTCTCCCCTTTCCCCCACTTTCCCCCATTCTCCCCCTCCTCCCATCGCACTCTCCCCCCTTAATTACTTTCCAATTTAAATTACGATCCGTTTAGCCGTTTATTGTGGTCCGTAGGGGGTGCATCTAAAGAATACCTCATAATTTCAACCTCCTTGCTTTTCCCCCTTTAGGGATGATTTTGCAAAAAAGCTGAAACCCGTATTTATTTATTTCTTACCAAAAGCCTAAATAAGAATTTTCAGATCCGTAACTTGAGGAATTATGGATTCCCCATACAAACTTTCAACCCCTATTTCATCCCCTTCGAGATTATTTTTTGAGTCAAAAGATAGCCTATGTCCGTCACATAGGTCCAATCTACCCCTATACCAAATTTCATCGAAATCGGTTCAGCCGTTTAGCCGTGAAAAGGTAACAAACAAACAGACAAACAGACAGATAAACAGAGTTACTTTCAGATTTATAATATTAGTATGGATTTTTGAAAATTGTGTCTATTAATAAACCAATGACTTACTAACTGATAACTATTTACTGTGTAGTAAATTAGAATCTGACAAAAGCACTGATATCCATTACTAAAAACTACAATATTATACTGTATGTGGTACCTAGACAGCGCGCCGTTATATAGGTCACCGGACTTTGGTTGGAAACGTATACTAATTTAATACTAATTAATAAACATCATCACTATAAGTTTACTAAAAAACATCGTGTGGGCAATTCTGCATTGATTCCTAGAAAACATTTCAATAAACAGCAATCTAAATAAAAGGGCGAATTAATATTTCTACGAGAAATATTATACTGAATGCTCGCGAATCGAGGTGATTTAATAAAATTTCCGTCGTTTTTCGTTTTTGCTCTACGCTGAATAATTTATTAATAAGGCTTGGATCCAATAACAGATCAATAAAAGATTCCCATTCTACAGTGAAAACCTTTTCTTTCTTTTGGAGAATATTAATCGGTATTTTGAATCTGCTAACGAAAAAAGCATTGGTTATGTTCCCAACGTAATGGAATTGAACCTCAATGAAAACTATTATTAACTTTCTATGAAACTATTGTTACAATTTTATATTTCTGCCATAGATGGCGTCTAATATTAATTAATAACCAAAAAAATCTTCCCAGACAATTTTGGTCTTTGTATCTAATTAATAAGCTTAATTAGGTTATCCAATAATATTTGCTTTTATTATTGGGCCAACAGTAATTGATATACGGAGTTTTGGCGGGAATCTGATAGTGAGACGTTGTTGGTTTTGTATTATTAGCTCAAACTTGTGTTTCTTCGAGTGTTAATGTGTAATATTGGTGGAATATTAACCATTAAGTGTTCGTTAACGTGCACGAGTGTGGGCGAATGATATAAACTCAAAAAGCGTGTCATTTCGCATTTTTTCCAAAACTCCCAGGAAGTTTCAGTAAAGCATCCACTACTTTACTGAATCGTGACTTTGACGATGTAAATAATTGACTTGACTACTTGACCACGATTGCTATAACATTGCTGTGACTTTCTTAATGTGATAAGAAATACTTAAAATAAAATACTTGACACTGGCTATATGCACAAACCGTGCGAAGCCATAACTAAAACAAAAAAAAAAAATTGATATACGACCACAGATTATGAGTGTTTTGTAATATTTGTAATATCGATACTTGGTTGATATTTTTGATTTGTTATTCGTATTCGAGACACTGACGCGAGTGATTTGGTCCAAACCATAACCTTGTTTTAGATCGTTAATTTCAAATGGAATCAAATTCTTAATGAAAACATAATATTAACTAGATAAAAACGTCTTGTCGTGACGATGGTCGGTGTAATTCGGAAGAAATGTCGAGGTATGTCAAAATTATATATCAGACCCGTTGTTAGCTAGTGTTAACTAGCTGAATGAATCAAATCGATTTGATTTCAAACTTTGGCCGTGTTGAATCTGGAAGATATAAAATGATTAACATTAATCTAATCTCTTTCAGTGGTTCAGTTTTACTATATCGTATATTATTTGTAAGTAGTAAGAATTCAATTTCTTATCTAAAAAAATCGGAAATACAACTCGCGCGCACTCGCGATTTTCACGCTCGCCAGTTGACGGACAACTCGATAAAAGTCGTTACTGTAGCAGTAATAAAATGTGGAATATCTGGAGACATCGCTTTGATTTGATGAATGCTGACGATTCATAGATTAGCGATCCAGAAACGATTAGTTTTATCTCTCACTAGAAACGCCTCGCAGTTTCACCCGTCACCAGAGGGAACCGTTAATTTTTTCAGTATAAAAAGTAGCCTATGTCACCCGAGGATAGTGTAACTTCGTAACAGTGAAATGGAATTTGCAAATCGGTTCAATAGTTTCGGTGCCTATTCAATGCAAACAAACAGACTAACAATTAAATCTTTCCTCTTTATAATATAAAGTATAGACAACGTAATCGCAGACACATAAAAAACAATCAGCGTCAGAAGCGAAAGTCCCTAGCCATCAAATGTATTGTATTTGATCGCATCAAAACTCCTGTCACAGTACAGAAAACGTTTTTTTGTCTAAAGAAAACAATATTCGTTGTAAACCTTGACAAATAATAAAATTCTTCAAAATACAATGTCACAAACACACGCGTGCCAATTTGGCAAGAAAATAAACAGGTTTTTATTCATATTAATACTATACCTCCTAGTCTTTGATGTTTAACGAGCTATTTACATTTCAAAGACTCCAGCCCCTTCACTGGTATTTTTCAATACAAGTTATGTTCAAGAAATATCGGTTAAATTGTTAAGCGTTAAACCGTTTTAACGAACCGTTAGCATCAACCGTCTTGCAGCTGTACAATATTACCCCAGAAATTTAAATAACAAGAGACCTTATTATTTAGACTTCTGTGGATATTACAGAACGAAGGAATAAAATCAGATGAAATTATCAAACTATATTCATTATTGCGAGTAATTTGAAAGTTTGTGTGGATGTTTGTCCTTTTTTTTGGAGATATAATCCGTTGATTAATTATTTAATTGGAGTGGTGACGTGCTACTTACTTTGTTGTTTAATGTTGCTGTTGTAACATTCTCATTTTGCCTTTTAGACGAGACTCTAGTAAAAGGCAAAAGTATGCGTCTACCAACAAACTATGTAACTATCCAGCTCTGAATTAAACATAGTTAAATAGTAGTATTTACAAGAAACTTTTGTTTTTTCTTTCCACCGGCTTGCACGGCACCACGCGTCTGGGGGATGGCCTTGGTGAGCAAGGTCATATCAAGTGTCATAAGTCATAAGGTCTAATGGCTCGGTAGTCCCACCGGGGCTGCCGCTGGGGCGGGATGGGGAATACCATCACGATCCCATCTCGCCCCACTCCAGACGGGCTCACGGGGACGCTTTAGTGGGTTCAAGTCCTACACACTCCCATCCGCCACTTCCGTGCTGGAATCAGCTCGGGCCTAAAATAGTACGTACTATAATATTACTAAAGATTTTCAAAGTTAAGCTAAATTATTTCTTTACTACGTTAGGCAGAGGTTTTAAAATTAAAGCTAACGGTCTATTTTAATAAGAAAGTTGTGAATAATCGTAAGACTCGCCGCCATTGAAGCGTCTGTTACAATTTCATTGCAAATTAACGGAGGCGTTAAATTTTCCGTGTACCTAGTTCCACATAGCTAGATATAGTGTGTGCTCATGAGTTATAGGGTAATAAAATGCAGGGACGCTTTTCGCTGATACCAATTTAAAGGCCAGCTGTAATTAACAGCTCCCTTGATCTTAACTTTGCTTATATGTAGCCCGAGGGGGACGGTCGTTTCTAAGCAGCATCTAAGCAAAAGCGAAGGTATAAAGTCCATAGCGAGTGATAATAAATGTATTGTTAGTCGATTATTACGTAGGCGTTTTTGAGGCATCTATTTATATTAGGTGAGCCTACCTATATTTAGAAATAGCTGCCCCCACAAAAAGTACCCTTTGTGCTAGTCCAGTGATAAATCCATCGACCTACCCAATTTTACTAACATTCGTTCAGCTGTTTTGGCTTGATTGAGCAACAAACACCCAGACATCCAAACATCTTAACAAACCACGTTTTTTTTGTATAATTTATATTACTAGTAGAAAGGAATGTAGGATTGTATTGCTAGTTCCTAGCTTAATTAGCCAAAAAGCTGTATACCTAAGCTGTTTTATTTCTGTTTTTAATGTCGATTTCCGCTAGTTCCGCGTTGAACAAGTCCCGCTTCGCTATACTATAAAAATAGGTAGTACTTACTAGGACCGCTTTGCACGAATTTATTTGGCTATATAAAAATAATGCAAGATACAGTTAGAAAGAAAAGTGTTTTCAAAGTTTAAATATAGCGCCTGATCTGCTCAACGCATTAATATTCCAATATATATAAATCCCATTATATAGTCAAACATATGTGTTACTTCCTGAAGCTCCAGAATATTAATTCAATTTAAGCTAGAATGACAATGTCCGTTCACGACATATAATAAGAAGGTCAACCATCCTTGCCCCATTGAGCCTGGTTTATTTTATTCCAGTAGTATTCCAGTCCTGTGATGGAATCCAGCGCTGGAATACCACTAGAATAAAGTAAAACGCGGTTCTGGAATAGACCAGGCTATTAATCAAAGCAAAGAGTCGCAGGCAACCGGTGGATGCAGGTGGCAAATTGTCGTTCGGTGTGGCGGCCTAAGCGGGAGGCATCAGCAGTGGACGTCTTTAGGCTGATGATGATGATGATGATGATGACTACAACATTATAGTAACGCACCATGAATCGTACCTAATTGTACGGCTCTTTGAGTACCTTTAATTTCCTAAATGCTGACTATTTTCAAACTTCTAAAGTCAACTCGGCAGGCTTGACGGGAATCCTAAAGAGACGTTTTGTATTTTTTATCTAGCTTTTGTGTTTTCGGCTGTTATGTCCAAATTGTGCAATAGTGGTGTAATAGTAATCATTGCGTGTTCGATAACGCGAATGAGTGTAAGCAAGTATTATAAACCCAAAAACGTGTCATTTTGCATTATTACCAAAACTCCCAGGAAGTTTCAGTAAAGCATAATATCCACCACTTTGCTCGTCGTCGTGACTATTTGTGACGATGACTGCAACTTGATTTGATTGTGATAATGGTGAAAATATATAAAACACCTATATACATACTTTTATTTGAAATATTTTAATACTTGACACTAGCTAAATGCACAACCCGTGCAAAGGCAAAACTAATAAAAACATAGGCCATAGATAGGTCAATAGTCTTGCTGAGATACGAGAGATAATGATTAACTTATAGACATGACGCAAATTATCTTATTTTACTGACATAGATAAAGATGGAGTTAGGTTATACGCTGTTCCTTTATCTGGCTTATCTGCAACCACTTATTGTTTTATCAAAGTGCTGCCAAATATGTGCTGTATAGCGGGTACTAAATGTACAGTTCATTTTACTATGATGAAAGCCAGAAATCTGATGGTTCTGTTTTCTGAATGTCACAAATGATAGTGAGGCCTCTAACCCCCGGTTTCTAGAACGTTAGTCAACGTTGACAACAGATTAATTCTATTGCCATCCTTGTCATTTGTTTATAGTCAGATAGAGACAACGATAGTTTTAATCTACTGTCAAAGCCAACAAACGTTCTAGAAACCGGGGGTTAGCGTCCTATGTTACCCTGGTACTTCTGGTGTAAATAATTATATCAAAAGATATACTGGCACGAGATGAGGCCGCTTCGAGTGGGAATAATGACAAACAATTACTACTATGGTTTGTCATGATCCCCACAATTTTGGGGATAAGGAGGGTTTTCAAAATCGTTTTAACCCAAGGGGAGATTATGACCATCAACCAAATGATTTGGTATTAAGTTGGCATATATGTCTTGGTGTAAGTATATTAATCTTTCAGATAAACTTCAAATTGTCAACGGCAGGGTAACTGTCGCCGTCATCGCCAACGACGCGAAGTGTCGACCACAATTTGCCGTCTTATCGCTGGCATATGGTCTTATGGCCTAACCCTCCTCACGATAGTGAGGGGAGGCCTTTGCCCAGCAGTAGGACAGTTACAGGCTGAATTATTATGATTATTATTATTTATATGTCGCTGGCAACCTCTTTCAGACAACCATGAGTGAAAATATATTTTTTTGATGCTGTTATTTAATTGCGTATTAATTAGAATATGGTAAGGTATATGATTGTAAAACAGTTTACATTTGTGTAGCTACACAGGTAAATAATATCATATATATCATATATATATATCAATACTATCAATCATAGTCGTCGATTTATTTTTCTTGCGTCGTGTTTGTCATAATTTTTCGTAAATATGTTTTTATGATAATGTGAACTCTCTTTGTTAACAAGTGTCACTTTTGTTAACCTTTGTCACTAAGAACAACGAATTGTTCATTGTTTCCTCTGCATTTACCATATTTTTCTAACATTAACATTGTTCTGAACATAATAATATTGTGTGTACGATGCGTAAGTATATGTTTATTTTTTTTATATAGCTAAACCTAGAATTATTATAATAATTGTTGAAGTTGCGTCTGTGCGTAGGTGGTTGATTTTTCGAAAAATATATTATAATTAAATCATGTGTGGAGCTCTATTCGAGCCCATCTAGAACGAAATAAGACAAATAACTATTTTCTAGAAATTATTACATACCGTAATATTGCTTGTAAATGTTAACCTGTAAACTAAATGAGGTAGTTTTGTTTATAAAACGCTCCTAGAAAGTATTTATTTAAGTACCGTAGCGTAAGCAAATAGCGATACATTTTTTTTAGCCAATTATCCGTAATTGGCATGTTCCAATTATATTTACTCGAATAAAGTTGTATGATCGTTGCCATATCTTTATAGGCTCCACTAATTAATAAGCAAAGAAACCATTTTTATTTACGTTATAAGTAAATATTTTCCATTAAAATGAGACTAGAGTTGTCTGGGTATATATTAATTACCTTACCATATGTATATTTTGTAGGTAATTAATTAGTTATAACAATGGCAATGGCAAATAACTTATTTTAAAGAAATGTATTTGAATAATAAAAACAATAGCAGTCTTGTTTTGACTACCTACGATAAAAATATTAAAAAACAACTCACCAAAAGCTTTGATCTCAGAAAAAAAATCACGAAAAAACAGCCAGTTGTAAAACCAGAGTAAAACTCAATCAAAAAGTTTGCATACAAAACGAATCACAGAGAATTAAAAGTTCATAAAATGCACGTTCGAAATTTCGAAAACTTCGATAGGCGTAGGGTTGCGTGCTCTCGGCCGTGCTAGCGCAAGGAAGCTCACTGTCAGACTGAATTCCCGCGCGATACTTTGATAGGGGCGTCATCAAAACAATTTTATGGCCCCAAGAAAAAAATTGTACGGTTTACGATTTAGAGCAATAAGTATTGGGCCGTTTATTGGTTCCTTTGCCGGTACAGTGGAAGATTTTAGTACGAGGTATTGATAAATTCAAGGTTCCAAAACATCCTGGAAGAAATTAATTGTTTTCTTTTTTGGCACGGTATTGTCTTTTGATTACTAGTTTAGTCTCGTTGATTAAAAATCAAAACATTTGTTGATTCAGTTTTTTTTTGTCCTGAAGCTGAAGAAACTGGCAGTACAGGCAGGTTTGACTACCCATCAAAGAGGTTGCGTAGAAGTAAGACTAAATATTAATTATCATTTGTCTTCAAGTAGGTATGTAAAAAAGTCTATAAATAAATAAACTTTACTTTATTTTGAATGTACAGTATTGTTTCAGGTATAAAGCCCATTTTACTTCCAATTGTATTGAGATCAGCAGTCACAAAAATATTGTATTGTCATCGGGAAATGACAGGCGTGCAAAAAAGGGGCTGGGTAAATTGATTTGCAAGATTTGAGCTGAACAATATTTTGGCTATAAGGAGCTCCCAACATCTTTTATTGCAAAATATTAATACGAGCAACCACATTCTCGAGCGGTGAACCATAAAATTGAGCAGTGAACTACACCGCCACGAGATATTTCTAGTTTACTTTAACCACTTTCTTCCTCGGAAACTTTGAAACACGGTAATGTGGATGGATAACGGATGTGGCCCTAATTAATTACAAAAGATACTAGGAACTTCGGGCTGTCTAAAATATTTCCTGAAAGGGATGGAATATTTTTGGCCGTGTACAAAGAAAACAATTACGTGATTATTTCTGAAATAAAATATTGAAGGGCTTAATTAATTCGATAATAAGGCCTCCAAAACACGGCATCGAGCTTGCCCCCTTACTTTTCAAAAATACATTAATTCAGACAAATGAGTGAACAAAATCTAGCACTGGCTGGAGGGAAAAGTTTAAGAAAACTTTGACTACCTGGACTACTCATTTGTTTAAGTGTTTGAATATGGAAATTGGATGCCTCAATTAACGTCAATAACAGAGTACCTACCTAATTTAATTTTAGGTGCATTGTTTCATAATAACGAAGGCGAACCTAACAAATCAAAAAGGTTTATACACAATTATATTGAATTCATTGTTCGACAGTTCGGACACTATTGTTATCTAAATAATGCTTTATAATTGGAGAGTCTAGAATCTAGAAGTGCTTCTAGAACGAGCTTTATTAACAAGTATAATATTCGTCGTATAATATTCAATATTATCTAAATATTAAAGTGCGTGTGATTAGAAAGTCGTAAATGTAGCTCGTTTATAAACATGGCCGCTTGTTTTACAATGTCTGTTGAATAATCATACCCTCCGCACACTCGACACTTATTGCATTCTGTAGTTGCAGCGTTTGGGATTTTTTTCACTTTTGGATTTATACAGATAATTTAAGGCGCTCCCACACAGACGTGATAATGTCGATAAGGCAAAAATGCACCGCGGTGTGTTTTATATTGCGTTCCGACGGTATCGTAGTAGCATCTACGAAATGTGCTGAAACATATGTAGTAAAACAGAAATGTTGCAAAACGTGTGGCATGAGTTTTACTCATACGCATTTTCATAATAACACCTTAATGCGTTTTATCATATTATGCGCAAAGGCAAATAAAAGTACACTAAAACTCCTGTAAGAGTTTTAGCCAACAACCTGCAATCGAGCCTTTCGTACCCTAAGTCTTGACGGTAGAAGACAAGACGCATAATAATTTGCTTTAAACCTGTAAAACACCAATCTGATAAGGACAGTGTTAATGATAACGATACACGGTGACTCAGCTGAGATAGAGTGACAAAAAGCGATTGAATACTAGATTCAGTACTTATAATCTTGAAATGTGTTATTTGCTATGCAACTCCTCAATCGCATGAGTAAAGCGCTTGAGTGATTGATTGCATACGTGATCCAGCATAATATGGATGCATGATTCCCCAAAAATCACCGAACTCTATGCAAAAAGCAGCGAGTGTGCAGAGGGTCACTGAATAATTTAAGATCTGGGCGAGTCGTGAGCTTTTTTATAGGCGACAGTTTTACCATAATAATGGAAAGAAATATGTTACAAGTTTTTTTGTATTTTTTTCTCCGGAACTTTAGATTCAGAAATCAATAATATTGACAATGACTATATGAAACGGTTTTTTTTGAGATTCCTTAAATATATACAAATAAAATTGTAATTACCCAACTTAAGTCCACCTCGAAATGATTTCGTTCATGTCTAGTATGTCTACTTCAAAGAGTAAAAGTTTTATAAGGGTTTCAAACTTCGAGCATTTTTAAACATTTCAAAATTATCTCAACGAAACCAATATATTTGATTCGACCCCTAAAATAGCCCTTAAGAGCCTGTCTTTATCAGGTTTTCTCCAAAGCTCTTAACTTGATTGTTGAACGTGATTATAATCTCTATTATTGTGTCTATTCCAGGAAGTGGGTCTACTTTATTTCCACCTTACCACGAAAACATCCCGAGCCGGTTTTCCTTATAACCCTTCTTGTTTTCAGTCAGCGTTTTACCGCTAAATTGGAATTGTCGCCGAAGAGTCCCGAAAATATCTTCCAGGACTTTTCCTCGAGTCCTTTTTAAAGCAATTTAGCTTTATTTTTGTACATATAAAAATAATACATCTTTTCCTTCAATCGCGTATCAGCTGTATTGCTATACAGTAACACCGCAACGTCTTTTTTCCTTTAATCGGAAATAAAATATATTTTAGAGACAGCTCTGATAATGTTAATTTAAACTGTGCCTGTATCATAACATTAATAAGTATATTCATCGTTGGTTAACATGACACTTATAGAAAATAATGGTTTGTGCTGCTAATAGATAGTAAGTAATTTAGTGACCCGACATTAGATTTAGTTAGAAATGATATTATATGCTTTATATAAGTAGACTTCTGATCATCGCGTCAGTGACGTCAGTAACAAGTAACGCGCGCGTGTTATTGCACTCACTGACTTTTCTATATGAGGTCATATAATGTGATGCTGTGTGCCTAATCACAGACTATACATAAAGTAAATTTTATAACCCGATTATAAGAGTGTAGTATTTACCTTTGCCATTCGTAGTATGTCCCGCGCGTGCTGCAACACGAGTGTCAAATTTCCGCCCGTCGCTTTAATCTATTGATCAAAGGACGACTTAAATTAAAACGAAGATTTTCGTCACTTTGTTTGAATAAATTGGATTAGATTTTTGTTGACACTGCAGTGAAGTTTGAATGTTGTGCTTGTGGTTGAATTTTTGGTACATACTACAAATATTGTGGTAGCTGGTTTGACTTCTCTATAAAACGGATAAGTGAGCATTGATCGTGGACATAATATAAGATATATTATATCTCAACTAATTTTGGTAAACCTGAACTCATTATAATATGCTTCTGTTTATGAGTTCATGAAGCTGAGCCCCACTTTTTAACGTGAGTGTTGATCTGCAAAAAATAGTTTACTATTTTTACAAACTAATTTTGCAAAATTACTGTTAATGAAGATGCTATGTATCGATAGCATAAGCTTAAATTTAAACGCTAGACAATGCTTGATAAATTTCTATAAACAGCGATATTTACCGACTATGCAATCAATTAATGATATTATAAATGACTATAAATGGGTCAACGTTCGCAAGATAAGCGATCAAAGTAGGCACCCTACGTTTTCTGATAAATATATAGGGGCAATGGCTTGAGTTATTACTTTTAATTAACATTACTTCAAGATGAATACCAAGTCGATTGTGCACGTCGAGATTAATGAAGTCAATAACTCACGATCGACGTCAGACGTTTACAAATAGTTGAGATAATATAAGAATTAATTAAAGGCTGAGCACGTAAATAGTGCAAAGTTTTATGTTTTAGATAGCTGGAACGATGGGTCTTATCGAGAGTTCGTCTGAATTTAACTGGAAAGCAGGCCTCTTAAATCATATAACCGTTCTGTGAGGTACCGTATGAATTCAGACTAATTTTATTAGTAAAAGTTTGATGGCTCTTGGGTAGTAACTACGTATTATCAACGGTATTTTAATAAGACTAGTGTACAACCGAGTGACGAGGGTATCGATGCCAAAACGGTGTACATACATACTTGTACTCATGCCTTTTTCACGTTGTAGGCAGACACTACAACTTTCCACATGCTACGACCCTGACACACCTCTTCTTCCACTTTCATTAGTTGCTTTATCCATGCCCAAAACGCTGTATTGCAATGTCGTGCGCGGTATTGCAATTTTCTGGTCTAAAATTGCACAGTAGTTGAAACATCGATATAATACATCATCGTTGTCATCTTCATCATTTTCTCAATAAAGATGATGGGAAATATAGTGTGTTTTTCCACCGCCACTGCCCACTGTTTCTACCTTCAATTTCACTAATATTGCTCTAGCAAACAACGCGTAGTTTTATTTAGTTTTAATCTGGATTACATTTTAATTTACAATGAAGTGCAATCTGTTAGAAAGTAATCTTGTTATGCCGAGCGCAGTCACCGGCAGTCATAAAATGTAGTCGTATTACTGGATTAATTAAGTGGTTTTACGACATTGTGCAAAAGCATAATAGTAAGGAGAGTAAAAAGTAAAGTTAATCGACACTATTTGCATTGACATTATATATTTAGCAACATGTTTCAATGGTCTAAAAAACGCGTGGTAAATTTTAGATCATGACGCTAATAATTTACACCAAATACGAAAGAAACTGTGCTGGTTGTTTGGAAGACAAGAAATATAAGAAAGTTCTAATCCCAAGAAAAATGTTATTAGGTATATGTATCTGTAAAATTAAATTGGAAATTAAGCTAATTTCCCAACTATTAGGGCTGCAACAGTTTTAACCGTTTTTTCAGTTTGTGTTGAGAATTAATCGTTTTCCAATCCCTGTGATTGTTTCATTGGCCTGCCAATTAATCTGAATAAATATAAATCTCAAATCAAAATCATCTGTATAAATATTATTTTAAATCCCAGTTTCATTAATTACATAAACACACCTATAAACGAACTTTAACCACTCAAGATCTGTTTATTTATTTTCCTGTTTACAAAATAGTAATAACTAACGGACATTGCACAAGTTGTGTGGTAATTGTGGTTTTAAATCACTTTATTTTGTAGATATAAGTATAAACAAATAACTCGAACATAAACAAAAGTTGAATTAGAAGTTGTACGGCCCGATTTAGGTTCGAGTGGGACTTCGGATAGGTACTGCTAGTGTTGTATGTCGTGACGATCATGTTTTGCAAGACCAAACGCGGGTAGTTGGAAACAACACGAGCCGCTCCAGACGGTGATAGATACCCGCATCTTCTCGTGACCACGGTCGACGTAACTCGGCCGAAACGTCGAGGTATGTCAAAATTGTATATTCTTTTGTAAGCGAATTATACCTGTTTAAATCTAGTTAACTTGTGAGTAGAGCTCGCGATCAACCTTATCATGGTGCTAGCCATCCCCCCGTTTGGCCATCCGCTTCTTTTCACAAAAACTAGTTCAGAAACTTACAATATCATACATAACTTTAGTCTAGGCCAATATATGACGTTATCTATAGCAAACTTCCCTCCTTTATGCCCCCTATCGAAAGTCGCTCAATCAAAGTGTATCGAACATCTACACATCCATACATACCTACTTTCGCGGATTCTCTCAACCAACATATTAGGATATAGGATAAAGCGACTCGACTAAAGTCACTATTAGCAACACTCAAACGTGATCTTTATTATCAAAGTGTATCAAAAATCAAACATCTACCTACACAATACACATCGTCACATCCAAACATATACCATCTTTCATATTCTACATAATATTGTTTTAAAAGAGACTCGATTAAAGTCACTATTTTAAAAACTCAAACGTAATCCTTATAGATTCATTTGTCCGTTCCGTATGTCACAGTATGTCACGTTATGGCTCGCTACACGCTATTCGCCACGAATGAAACGCTTGCGCGTTTTAATTTTTCTACTGGCGCCATCTAGAATGCTTGCGAGACTTAATTTTCCCACTAGCGCCATCTGGTGGGAAAAATCTGAGTGTGAAATGGCATACATAATGCAATAGTAGTTTGTTTTACAAGGGTAGAAAACGACTAATACTTTACTAGAATCGAGTATGAGTGTGTCGTTTGAGACCCGCGTACAACACAGAATTGTTTCACACAGAGATTGCGAGAAATATAATAAATAGGTATACAATTAAAAAAAGCTAAGAATATTTCAGAAATAGTCACGTTCACTTTGAAATAAAGAAATAATCAAATTCAATCTTTTAAAACCAATTTGCATTCTTGTCAAAATTCTACACACACCTAAGAAGAAGAAGAAGAAGAAGAAGAAGAATTAAAATGGCAGATAATGTTACAAAACTTTTTTGGATACAAATTGTTGTTTTAGAAAGAAAATGGTAGTTTTTGATAGGACGTGGTAGATATTGGTGGAAAATTGTAGATTTTGGTAGGTACAAAATGGTAATTTTGACAGAAAATGGTGGATGTCGTATGTATTTATGTCAGATATCGGATGTTGATGTCGAACTGGGGGTCATGGTCTATTTTTAGTTATTTGGAATTTGGTAAAAAATATAGTCATCGCGAACGAAGTCGCGGGCAACAGCTAGTATTAGTATAGAATTAGATGACATTTGCAAAATATTATTTTTGACTAACACACGACATTTTCAATCAAAGAATGCCCCAATTTCGATCCGAGATCGCCTTCGACCGTCATCGAATCGACTATTGTGAATTAAAGATTAGTCTAATCATACAGAATCAATCATTGACTGGATATGGAAAAAGCTGAATCGGTAGGTACCTATAAAATTATACCAAGATGCTATTACCTGAAATAGGTTGTTTTGAAATAAGATACTCTTTAATTCCGATGATGTCATGGTGTATATAATGGAAGCTTAGTTCAATGGGGACATGACACCGTTTCCGAGAAGTGTTTTTTACGCTAGAAAGTGTAACGCCCATAGTTTTTTATTTTATTTTATTTTGTGTTTGTTATAGCTAACAAAATTAGAACAAAACAAACATAATTAGATTTGTCATTATATTAAAGTACCTATCATAAAATTTGATTGGCACATAGTAAAATGAGTTTTGTAATTAAATCAAAGGTTTTGTATTTTTTGTATTATCATAACGGTTATTTATATTGTTACTATTTTTGATTACATTTAGGTAGAGTTAGATAACTATTCGGCGAGAATATTCACATTGGATATAAAATTTATATGTAGGCACCAAAATTAGATACGTACGTAATATGTAATAAAATATGTGAGTTAAATCCCGTCGAATAAGTAAATACAGTGCACAATAATATAACGAATTATTGTTGAGTTACCACTAGGTTTCCGATCGTGGTCGTGGTCACGTAACGGGTTGTTTGTGCCCTCGCCCTAACTAAGAAGTACACAGCTTGGACACTGCAAAGCGAGTTATGTTACGCAATGACTAATGTTAACAACTTTGAAACAGTAAGACCAATTTGTTCCTGTTGTACAAACATGCGCTTTATAACACACCGTGGCAATACCACATGGACGTACACACAAGCATACGAGTATATGTATAGGTCTTGTTTAGGATTCTCTGCATCATCATCACCATCAACGGAAGACGTCCATCTGCTGGACGTAGGGCTCCCCCATAGAACGCCTAAGCGAGCGGTTGCTAGCTGCTCGCATCCAGTGGCATCCACGACTCGCACCAGCCCGTCGGTCTACCTTGCAGGAGGCCGTCCTACACTAGTTCATCCGGTCCATCGTCGCCACTCGAGATCCTTTCTCATCCCCACGAGCTGAATGGCCAGCCCACTGCCTTTTCAACTTGCTTATTCAGCAGTTTCGCTATCTGTAGTTCTTCTGCGTATTACCTCATTACAGTCGGAATCTGACGGACGAGGAGAAATAAGAATTTTCTGTTTCGTCACCAGTTTCAAAATTCTGACCTATACGAAAAAATTAAATTATCTGACGAAAGTGGAATCTGACGGACGTCCTCTAAATCACAGTATACGTAGTCTTGTCATAGTTCTTGTATTTGATGTACAAGTATGAATTCGGTTAGCAGAAAATCGAAAAAATCTACAAACATTCAATTTCCCAATATCTGAATTTCAGGGCGCAAAGACCCTCCCGTATCTATACGGCTATCTTATCAGACTTTGAGTGCGTGATACATTATAACAAGCCCATTCACACCTACCTACTCTTCTGAAATATTGCTGATATCCTATCAGTTATTGTGTGCTCCAATGAAGTTTTTGGTATGGGGAAATCTGGTACACCAGTTATGGCGATGTCCTGTAATAAATATTATTCAATAAGTCTTACTATTCACCGCGTCACATACTTAGATAGATCCTGACTCCTAACTTGGATTCCAGATTCCCTAGGGAGTCAAGAATTACGAGTACCATGACCCCACAAACACCAGACTCAAAGCTGCGGTGTACATTACCCATATATTTATTCTATGCTCTTGGTCTTCACTCTTTTGCAGTCGGCTCAACTTACGTCGACAACTTTCTCATAGTAACTCCTTGACGTCCCCGTAATTTATGCATATTATGGGGAGATATTATTTACCTATTGGAGTAAGTACAAGTTTTTAAATAAAATTAAATAACATTGTGAACAAAACAAGCAACAAACTACACGTATAATGGTTAAGTTCAAAAGAAAATAACCATGAATGCGTTATATTAAAAATCATTCAAATACACAGGCAAAGTGTCAGAAAAAGTGTCAAGAAAAATATATCAAGAAGTAAATTTGAAAAATGTGAAACCTAACACGAATATAAATGATACTGTTGCCCTAAAACTGAAACCTATTTCCAAATACTTTTTACAATCCAAGGCAAAAGTAATTACATGTAACCCAATTTCTGCCATCCTTAATAATGTTCACCTTTCCCAACAATTTAATTTAGGTGCTTCCGATTTGCCACGTCGAATTTAATAACGGACGCGGCTCGAGAATGTCTTATATACCTTAGGAGCGAAGCACACTGGTGCTTCGATAAAAAAAAAAATGGTTGCCATTTTATTATGGTGGGGGAAAACACTTATTGGGGATGATTTGTCGATAAAATTTATTGTGTTTCACCACCCTGAAGGCTCCAAAATTCTAAACTAGACACATTGTACATTAAACAATTATTCAAATTATGCTCATTTAAACTAGTGTTGAACGGATGTGTCTAAATATTTTTTCAACAAGTCGACGTCTAACCCTCGCTTTGTCTAACTCAATAACAAATTTACATGTAAAATGATGAAGAACGCCAGGATTGAGTAAGAAACCACAAGTGATATCACTGAGAGTGAGTGAGATCATTCACAGAAAAGCAAAAAAAATTCGTGGACGAATTTCCTGAAATAAACGGAATAACACTCCATTTGCCAAAATCGATCTAGACGTCCAGGCCATAAGCCATAACCGAGGTCATAAGTGCCATAACGAACACTCGCTGTGCGAGGAAAAAAGTTACATCTCTCTCAGTCCAGGAAATGGGCGGTCGTAAATTTTCGGTCTCGTCACTCGTGTACGAGTCGGCGTTTAACGTGGTATATAGAAAGGCCACGATAATATAGTCGTAATGGATTGAGTGTTGACAACGCTTTATATCCTTCATTTTCACATGATGTTTTGGATGCAGAGTGGTTAGGTGGTTCATGGGTAACTTTACAAATGGTTAGACCGTTACAAAAAAAAAAACCGTATACCGTCTTACTTACTTACCGCAAAACTCCAAACCAGATAATTTAAACAGATGTTTAAAAAATTTCGTTCCTCAAAATCGACTCAATCCTGACATTCCTAATTATTTTACTTATGAATTTGTTATTGAGTTAGAAAAAGCGAAGGTTAATTGGTTTATTATGGTCTTTAAACTTTTGTGGTTAGACGGTTTTGTCGGCATCAACTGTGATGACGTACAAATTAAAAAGGACGAAATAACGTTGCCTATACTTATTTATTTGATCTATACCTACTTTTAATCCATTGCTACTTTGGTACGGAACACTATTTGTCGAGGTCTGCTTCAAACTTTACCGCTCTCTACCTGGGACAAATGGCGTCCATTCGAAAAATAATGGCCAATTTATTTGTTTAGTGAATTGTATCATCACTTTTAGTAAGTTTATACACATACTTTAGCAGCAATTCACATCATTGCGGCTATACATAGGTACAATATACATATTATTACATACATAGATCAATTAAAATACGAAAGACAATACTTTCTACTGACTTTTTTATGATAAGTATTAACTGCAAATTTTAATGGAAGCGAGCGACCTCCCAATGAACACGTCGTAATAATTACCGAGCAAACCACTTGTTGATCGCATCCTTTTGCCCTGAAAGACAGCAAGATATTCTGTATCTTTCAGCCCATCGAGATAGTACGAGTGAGTGTTACAAGATGGCGTTTACATCAATAACCAGTTGGTATACCTATTACCTATACACTGCCATCCATCTTACAGGAATAATTATAGCGTTATCTAGAATTCAATTCATCAACCACTGAAAATAATAAGTAAATCCATGTAATCAACACGTAAAACTCTATCCTTCTAGTATATAGATAAACGCAGTGTTGCCCTCTATAATGAAAGCTCACTTTGTTGATGTAATAAAGCACAAGATGTTTTGGAAATATAATTATCTAATTGTAATAATACTTATATTACCTGTGTTTTTGTCGAGTAGAAGTGGAATGTTCTGCTTGTAACGTAATAAGATTTTAATTAATCAGAACTACAGATATATACGTAGTGTACGTATCTACTTAGTGCGTTGTGTTTCTTTTGATGTCCAATAAACAGTATTCTATATTTAATATTGTTAAAAATCGCTAGAAGTGGAATGGGTGATAAAGAAGCGCTTAGTAATCAAAATATCTGGATGACCGAGCTTTACTCGGTATTTTTTATTTATTTTATAAATTGTGTTTTTTTGAAATAATATTAAGTACGAATTACTAATAAAATGATGAAATATGAATAATATTTTTCGTCTTACCGATAGAATAATAAAAAAATAAGAACTGGTTATTTATAGAAAAAAATTATAACAAAACACGAATAAATGACATTTTCTAAAAATGATTCCTAGCTAGATCGATGTATCGCCCCCGAAACCCCCTATATACCGAATTTCACCAAAATCGTTGGAGCCGATTCCGAGATTCTAATTCTATATATTAATATATACATACATATATATATACAAGAATTGCTCATTTAAAGATATAAGATAGTGTTGAATTGGTTGTTATCTCAACCGCAATAAAATTCGCCCGCGTGGCCGAGTCACCACTTTTTATTTAAATATTATTTTTTGTAGGTAACTCGACAGCTATTATTTGTGTAAAAATATGTCAGAGAAACCAGTGTCACAAAAACTAAACGTTATATAAAAATGCGTTCGATCTCGCACTGAACGCGCCAAGTTGGCAACACGTATAAGTTCTCGTATGTTGATTGCTTCAGATCTCTTTACAAGATTCCTGTTGTTACCCATATTTCTAGTTAATTAGCTATTACGAGGTCTACATAAAGCTTTTAGAACTTGAGGAAATTGCAATGGTAATTGAAAACAGCATGTGAATATATCAGCAGGTATGAACAGTCTGCAACAAAAAAAAGTATTTAAGGTATGCACATTATATATATTTCGTTCATATATTTGTTGTGTGTGCGTAAAATTAAACTCGAAGATAGTTATGTTTAGCTAAGACGCGAACTGTACAGTTGGCTTAAATAACTGCACTGCTAAATCTAGGCGTAGGGATATCATAGTCTAATGAGTAGGTACTTTCCATTAAAACCCCTTTAAAGCGTTGGTACAACTTCACCCTTAATATGCAGAGAGTGATAATAAATAATATAATTAATACAACGACGGTAAAAAAACGGCCTTCCTTTACAGGACGGGTAAATATGACGTTGTTGACGCGTATCTGTAAGCCTCCTGTGTCTATCCATGCATAATGAGACGTCATTTCAACGTGTTAAAACGCCCCATGTGGGTACGTACTCAGTACTGAGGCTTACTCCCATTTAAAAAGTTTAAATAGCAAGTTTTGACGAGAATCCGAATGTGAGACGTTGTTGGTTTCGTATTATTTTTCTCAAACTTGTATTTTTTCGAGTGTTAATGATAATCGTTGAGTGTTCGTTAAGGTGCACGAGTGGGGACAAATGATATAAACACAAAAAACGTGTCCTATTACATTTTTTGCAAAACTCCCAGAAAGTTTCAGTAAAGCATCCACCATGTTAAATCATGACTGACTGCAAATTGACTTGATTGCTTGACTACGAGGATGGCTATAATGCTAAGACTTTCCTATTGTGAATATGTAAAACTTGAAATATTTTATACTTGACATTGGCTAAATGTCAAAAAAAATAATTAATATTGGGTCCCAGTTATTAATATCATACAAATGCTGTCGTTTTATTGTATAATTATCATTTTATTTAATTGATTTTCGTTCCACCACTATCTCTAAGCAACAGTGCGGTCTACGTAATTATTTGGTATCTAATACTGATATAAACAAACATTTACCAACGGTTTAATTGTGGTGACTACTGGCGAGCTGTATTATGATATAAATTACACAGTGAATATACTTATTATTGTACTCTAATTATTATTTGTCCATAATTAATAATGCCCAACTGAGTTCAACCTGAGTACGGCCACGAAAATGAACAAAGGGATGAATTTTTTTCATGGCCAGAACAGTTGGTGCGTCACTTTCCGGTGACGTCAGTAGACCCTTTTGTGTGTTAAATTAGATTCAAAGCATCTTTATGGAATTCACGTGATGACAAATAATTATCAACGTGATCATTTACACATTTAGGAATATATTTTTTACAGGACATAATAATATGTAACAGTATATAAAATCAAATGTTTACTCTTCATTATTTCGTCAAATATGTAATCGTTAATCTTTAAAACTCAATCACATTTTTTGTGATTCACAACACATACCTTTAAGACACAATAGAATAAAAGAAAATTCACGAGGGCAAATTGCTAATTCGTTGAATCTAAAATCAATCCAATTTAAACTGCGTTCAAGCACCTGCTGACATTGAATTCAACTGAGGTTAGCGCTTATCTCGAATTACCGAAATTAATGCTTGACGATTTTTGTGCAGATTGCCCCAAGATTATAACTTCACAAAATATAAAAGCCATTTTATTTTATGAGAGTTAAACCTTATGAATAATGGAATTTGGGAAACCTAACGACATCAATTTGGCAAGTCAAGTGGAAGAGCCATTGACGAAGTGAGTTTCTGAAGCGCGCCGAAGATATATTATTGTAGTAAAGACCAGACAAGGCAAACAGAAACTTGACCCTGTGTTCATAAAGCGGTGACTCGAATCTTTTTTCACCGTTTATTCAATGTTCAATCAGTGTTTATTCAATGTTCACTTACCTACCAAAGTTTTCGTATATTGATTTACAACTTGCAAGTCACCAGATAGGGAACGTGACTGGAAATAATGATTTATTTGCTTAGTCCTTTGCCGTTAGACGTGTGAAACTTCAGATACATTTACAAAATTTCTCCCCTTCTGATAGGAACGTCTATATTGCAAAATGACCATGTAGTCTCTTATTATGTACCAAACAGGGCCGCTAAAACACCTGTCGACTGTTGTTAATTTATAATAAGCCACAAAACTTGACAGACTCTAGGTACTGTTCTCAAGCTCTCATTAACTAGCTAAAACGGGTCTAATTCGAGCACAAACTAATAGGGGTTGGTTTGGTTGCCTCATTCATGGAATCCGGTTATTAGAAAATTTGTACGCCGCGATTTATGTTCGAGTGGGATTTCGTTTACTGCTATTGTTATAATTCATGACGGTTAAATTTTGCAAGACCAAACGCGGGTAGTTGGAACCAACACCTGCCGCTCCAGAGATGCCCGCAATCTCCAGTCTTCTCGTGACCATGGTCGATGGAACGCGGCCGAAACACCGAGGTATGTCAAACTCATATAATATTTTGATGTTAGAATGGTTGTAAATAAGTGATTTTAAGCAAAAGCGTAAATTTGTCTCTTTGTTTTTTATTTCTTCCCGCTCAATCGACTAGACTAATTTTGATAAAATTTAGTATGGAGGTAGTTAGCACCCTGAATTTTAATACAATTTACTTTTTATTCCGAAAAAATATAGTTTTCTCGTTCACGCGGGTGAAACGAGGTTAATAATAATAATCCAGCCTGTAACTGTCCCACTGCTGGGCAAAGGCCTCACTTTCGTGAGCTAGTTATATATACGAGTACAAAAAAAACCACATGCTCTAGCCGTTGAAACGAATGACAAAGGGGTTTCATCTGCAATTCAGACGTATACTAGCAAGTTGAGGCTGTCGCGCGCACGACACGGCGGCCCTCGGGGCCAGCCCACAGCTCCTGGCCAAGGCCTCATCACAACCCTTAATGGCGACCAGGGAATTGTTTGTGTAAACACGTACTGTCCCCGCACTCCTGGGGAAGTGGCCTTGGGTTTAAGGTTTCAGGAAAGATTACGCTGTGAAGTACCTTAATTATTTACTTTTTAGCTGTTACCCGCGACTTGGTTCGCGTCAAAATGACCTAGTATCAGCTTGATTTGCAGTTGTATATTTCAGATGCTAATCTAGGGGTTTCTTTTCTATATTTTAGGCAAGGGTTTTGTGCTCTATCATTCGACGGCTCGTTTGACGTAGTGGCCGAGCAATCGGGCTGCTGCGCTTGGGGTCGCGGGTTCGATTCCCGCCTGGGACTAATATTTTTGCGATCCACAAATATTTGTTTCTGGTGTGGGTGTGATGTGTATGTGCAATTATATGTATGTAAGCGGTATCCACAATACAGGAGCAAACCTACTGCGGGGCTAGTATAAAAAAAAAAATAAGCGTTTTAGTACACTTTTATGCAGTGCGAAAGAAAAAACGGACAGACAAGTTCCACCAAAATAAATTCGTGTTCAGCTTTTTCTAAGATCCAAGGTACTTTTTATTACATTCGTAATATACAAACTTTTTGTTTCTCATCCTATTTTATTATACGTAAGTATAAGTATAGTACTAACATTATTATTTCTATTAGGCTAAGTCCTTTTCTGTTTGGTCGTTATTTTATTTTATTCGAGTTCTATTTATTTGTCATTGGACTGGTTGTCCAGTGGAGCGGAGAGAGATACGTAAAGTACCTAGGGGACATTGTATTATGCTATATTATACTCGTAGGATAGGTTAGTGGGGAAAAGGAACCATTATTATATAGGTTTACTAGCAGACACGGCCACGCGTTGTTGTGGCTTGAAGGTTTTTGTTATTGCGACTATAAATAGAGATGTAAGCTATCCTATCTTTTAACTTAGATCATACTGCACTCGGTGTGCAAATTTGATTGAAATCATCATCATCATCATCAGCCTGAAGACGTCCACTGCTGAACATAGGCCTCCCATTGTAATCCCTGATTGAAATCAGTTAAGTAGTTAAGAAGTCTATCTCGGACAACCGACGTGACACGTAATTTATATTATTATATAAAGAAGAAAGATTGGGAAGATAAGGAGCCCGAGTCCCACAATACATCAGTGGCAGAGAGGACAGTGCAGCGGCATTCTCCCCCTTAAAAAAGATTTCTTTTTCGCGGTTTTTAACATGGTTAGTTCGTTTAATTTCCAGCTATTATTACTGAAGCACAAGAAACCAGTCCAAAGCTCTTACACATAAGCCTACATAAGCCTGCATACAAAAGCTTTGGCGGGCTTCCAACTCGATATCGTTCGTAAATCAATGCACGAAGAGCATTCCTATTTTATGAGAAGTTACTTTATACTAAGACTATGGTAACATAACATAATTCAATATTGAATGGCGACTGGAAGAGGTTTATACACCTGCAAAATAATCTCTATCAGTCGTCTATTTAAGATCTTATATCGCATGAGTATGAGATAATGCCACACCTGATGTCTTTGATGTCACGTTTTTCGCCTCCACACCGGTTTCTACTTCTGAAGACTATATACGCAAGCTGCAGACAGTGCCATTAATACCAAGTTCTGGGTCAAACAGATTGAATGACTATCAGTTACGAGAAGGTTTAATTAGCAACACGAAAATAATGGAGACATTTTTACAAACACACCTTTCGGAAGAAATCGGCTATGATGTTGTTACGATGTGATCCAATTCTAAAACAGGGAACTCTCAAGATGTAAAGCCATTTTCCCAAGACGCAAAAGAGGTATTTTTCTACGCACCACAAGACGCTCATAATTTTTTACAACCCATTGATGAGAGATGAAATCTTATGAGAACTGATAAGAAAGCCGTAAACTGTCTACCAGAGACTAGTTTTTATACACCCTCGTCACTGTAGGGCCGGAGTCGGATTGCCAAGATGATAACAATGGTGTATAATAAATACTAGTACATATTCATGTATATTCAGCATCAAAAATACAATATACTTATTTTCCTCTTTATCCATCATAGAATACAAATCACAATGAACATTGGACATGGAAGTAACACTAAAAGCTAATAGTAAATTAACCTGAAACGAATTAACCATATTATTATTTCATTATTTTTATTCTTGCACCGTTAAATGGTTGCTGCAAGTGTTCTCCTAAGACATTTTGTTTTTATCTATTTAACTTAGACTTAGTAAATCTATAATATAAAAATGAATCGCAAAATGTGTTGGTAAGCGCATAACTCAACAACGCCTGGACGAATTTGGCCAATTATTTTTTTAAAATGTTCGTTGAAGTTCAAAGATGGTTTTTACGGTGAGAAAAATTCGAATGATTACCGGAAAACCCCTAAAACAGCCCTTTTCTTTTTCCCATACAATCGTTTTCTAAGTAAAACGAGCTTTATTGCTATTCTATAAAGTTCATATTTAATTACAAGCACTCACTGTTGTTTAAACAATGTAGGTATGTTCGTAACGTCAAAGAGTCAATTTGCACTTTATTATTATTATTAATAAAAGAAAGTCGTATTAGTTACACTTTTTATAATTCAAGAACGGCTGAACCGATTTGGCTGAAAATTTGTAGGAAGGTAGCTGAGAACCAGGAGAAGGATATAGGATACTATTTATCCCATTACCTAAAACGGGAAAAAAATTAAAACTGGGAAAAGTCCTATCTGATAAAATCGGGTTGAACAGTTGACATCTGACACTAATACTGGGAAAAATCTGAAAGAGATGGATATAGAAGAAGAGAGATGGAGTACGAAGGAAAGAGATATATTTATATAGAGGGAGAAAGGTATAAGGAGAGGAAGCTTTTTCCCATAGAGACATTGACAGGACAACGTCTGTCGGATCAGCTAGTATACAATAAAAATGCCCTTCTTTACCCTAGATTTCAGAGAAACTTTTACAGCGTACATTGTTGTGGATTATTTAATCAGCGTCAAGCATAGAGGCTCACCAGAAATCATCAAGCCAAAATATTATACTTATTGGTCGTAACCTAGGATCAAGTGTGGCTCTAAATTAGCTACGTGTTTTATGCGCAATCACAGGGCCGTGATAAGGTCCGCAGGGGTCCGCTTTAGCACGTGGCTTAATTAAAGACCCTTAATGCATTTGGGCTGCTCGTAAACTCAGTATTAAGCTGGTGGCCGAGATGACAAGAATTTTCCATGGTAGATAAAGGAACCTAGTAAGATTTATAAGAAATAATCCAAAAAGCTAGTGAATAACATGAGGTGTTGGTTCTTGGTACCGTATACCTACATTATAAGGTTTTATTTATACGTAGATTTGAATCTTGAACGTATGCGATAAATGGTCTTACAAATCTAGAAGTTATTATGTTTGTGGAAATAAGAAATAGTCCATTATCGTTAAGTCAACAAAAGCTAATGTACAATTATTATTCAAGTCCAAAGGCAAAATCATAATTTTCCTGTTTATTTCACCATGAAACAAACAGCATGTGTTTACAAACAAAAAACGGAACGTCTGTGGATGAAAAAGAAAATCGAATTCTACGGTTTCAACTCCTCGTGTCGTTTCGTGGTATGTACAGAATCTTGGGTTTTAAAAAATCCAGCCGAATCATAGACAGTAATCTTTTACCTTTTTTATGCTAATTGTTGATTTTGTAATGAGATTTTATCATTAACTACTTAATTATAAACTATTAATATTTAAACACTAAACAAGCTTAGATTTAGATTTAGCTTGTTTTAATTTTTTTTTATTTAATTTAACTTGTTTTCTTTCATCGAATAGAAAACATGATACTGAGATAGATATTTTTTAAAATAAAATATTGCTCAAATCTAAACAATAATATAATTCATTAATGTATTTCGATAAAGATACCTTGTTTTCTTTCAATTGGTGTCTGTCTGTATGTTTTTACTAACATCAGGTGAAAACGTACGCCACTTGTAGGTGTATCTGTATTACTTATCGTTTTTATATTGCTATCATTTGTTTATTTTTGCTCTACAATCGTTTTCTAACCCCCTCTGTCCATTTTACAGCTTGGCTCAACATATAGACTAGACAGGAATACGTCTATTCTATCCTATAAACTTGTTGAAGTCTCATGACAGTTTCAAAGGAGGTGACTAGTGACGAAAGGACACTAGTGGACGAAAGGACACTAGTGGACGAAAGGACGCTCACTTTTACTTGGACTGTAGTAACTATTTAGTAATTTTGCTTGCAGCCGGGCTACAGTCCTATCTAACGGGCGAAATTAATAATCAATCTAATCCAAATTTTGCTATCTGGGATTGATATCACAATCCATTTTTAGGGTAAAACGTGCCAATAACCGATCCTTGGATTGGTTTATAAGGGCACGCTGATTGGAAATCGATCGAACGATAGGCAGCAATCCAAGATCGATTTCAATCTTGGATAGGAAATACAATATTAATTTCGGCTGTAAGTATGCGAAGTGCCATACATACCTAGATATGTCACTTCGCATACTTCGGCAGGACCAGCCCAGAGAGTGTCACTAGTCTCGCTCCTTTGAAACTGTCATTGTTTACGTCCCACACCATTGTGGCTTCTCAGCAACCATGTCAATATTGGTTGTTGCAAATTCTGTCTCCACTAGGCTATGTATCATATTCCTACTTAATGTTGAACTTGGAACTCTCTCATATTACTGAAATGTAACCTCACAACTGTAACTCAAACAGTTTTGTGAAGCATCGCTGTTATACATGCCAGTGTTTAAGCCAGCAACTGTGGCTTGCTGCCAGAATAGTTATTGTGCTATGCATAATCAGACTGACATTAAATTGAAATAAAATAACAAATGACGCTGGTTTATTCATAACTTCCTTCGTGGGGAATGACAATGTTGTAAACCCTGGATGCTATGTCATGGGCAGTTTTGATGGAAACATGGACTGCGATGATGCAGTCAGTGCCAATAATCACTAGAATGTGAAAAGTGCTTGTCAAAAACGTAAACCTTTCGTGCATTACAAGCACTACGTGATATCGAATTTTGGATGAAGCAAAAGTTCCCAAAAGCCACATCAAGCACTGTCCAGCACGCAAAATACTTGACATATTGTATGCCAAACAATTAACGTGTTAATTTTGCTCGAATTTCTAGATAGATAGCGACGTCCCAATTCATAGACTTTCTATTGTCTTCATTACTACACCCTCAACTTGAAGTATACAGCTTAAAATTACCATATCATGCTAAAACATTGTTTCCCTGCGATAATATCGTAAAGTATTATTACTAAGTCTAAGAGTCAGATATTATGCGTCAGAATGTAATTTGCTTACAAATTTCTCATTACTTACATCCCCCCAGAGTTCAGTGCTAATTGAGTATGAAAAGTGTTTGTTTTCTTTTTGAACGCGGATTACTAATTCGTAGATGGATAAATATGGCGCCATTGCTTTGATGACATTATGCGCAGTCTCTTCACTACATAGTATAAAACGAAGTCGCTTTCTCTGACCATATATTCCTATGTATGCTTAAATCTTCAAAACTACGCAACGGATTTTGATGCGGGTTTTTTAATAGATAGAGTGATTGAAGAGGAAGGTTTATATGTATAATAACGTAGTGATACCCGTGCGAAGCCGGAGCGGGCCGGTAGCAAATAATAAAATGACAATAATATTATGAGTGTACATGAGTCTATAACAAAATATGGGACTGGGGGTCAATTATTCTGCTAATGGAGTGGCATCGGAATAGTTTGTGAGATGTGGAATATGCATTTTTTTCATCAGTCGGCTAGTTAAATAAGAACTTTTGAAATCAATATCGCAATGAAATGTCACAAACTATTCCGAAGCCACTCCATTGATATTCGATTGAAGCGTTCTTAAATTAGCAGAATTGTCCACTGTTTGACGTGCTCTTTGAAATGAAGAAGCGCTCATCTAAATTGATGTAGGGAATGATAATAAATAAATAAATATATAGGTAATATTATTGCGCTCGGGTCTCCCTAGGTCACCCTACACAATACCTAAGCCTTGAGCTTCTTGTTAAGCGTAATAATATTATGTACTACGTACATCATTATTACTTGTGTTTTGGTAAAGGAAAACGTGAGGAACCCACATGCCCGAGAATTATTGTAAGCATTGTTTCCACCAATCCGTTCCGGGCCCCCGTGGTGGATATGACCCTCCTTACGAAAGTGAATTTGTAGAGTTTGATGATGATGATGATTCATATTGTTCATAGAAATAGCTGTGTTGATAGATTTGTTTTAGAGTTCCGTACGCAAAGGGTAAAACGGGACCCCTATTACTAAGGCTCCGCTGTCCGTCCGTCCGTCTGTCACCAGGCTGTATCGCATGAACCGTGATAGTTAGACAGTCGAATTTTTCACACGTTTCATTTCTGTTGCCGCTATAATAATAAATACTAAAGAACAGAATAAAATAAATATTTAAGGGCCCTCCCATACAACTAACGTGATTTTTTGCCGTTTTTATAGGTAATGGTACGGAACCCTTCGTTCGCGAATTCGACTCGCTCCCGGCTGTTTTTTTATTATTTGCAAAGAATTTTAAAAGTGTTTACAGTATATCCCATTATTATCCACAAGAATAGAGTACTGATAAAACGTTTTTCTTATTGTTTATTGACTCAAAAGAACACTCAATTTATTTTGGCCGACTATGTGTTTACGTCTCATAAAATACTTACTCATACCTGAAATATAAGAAATGTGGTATAGTCAGCTACAAATATCTAAGAACATGTCCTAAGTCCTAACTTACAGCTCGATTAATGCCCCTAAGTGCAACAAAAGTGAGAAGCCGAAACTAAAAAAAGAAAACAGCCTAAAACTCAATTGCGTTTTTTTCTGTGTACTTACATAACCTTAACCAAATTATATTGACATTTTTCTTCATTTTTAGTCCATTTCGGAAAGTAAACTTTAAAAATTACTGAACGAGCTACGTAAACAAAAACTCGTATAATATATACTACGAGTATAGCGGTATCATCTATCATTGCATACCAACATTATGTTAACTAAAGTTCCAAAGAAATCGGCTTTAATTCCTCGAAGCTAACATTTATATGGTATGAAAAATTAAACATAAATAAGGAATAACTTAAAGTTTTCTACATAAGCTCCTTCATTAATTTAAACAAGAAGAGTCCATAAAAGTTTACAGGTAACTTGTGTTCGCTCAATGAACTGGGAGCTATTTCAGTTCAGTAATAAAACGTCCAACGTACTGGTAATAATATTCACTTAGAATTTAATGCTTGTTCACACTACGTCGGATAAACATTCGATAAAGTAACGCACTAAATAAGTAAATACCGTCTTACCATAAAAAATTAGACCAGAGTTTAAACAGTTCCTAAAATTTCGTTCGACAAAATCGACGTCTATCACTCATCGTTTTCTTACTCAATCCTGGCATTTCTAATTATTTTACTCGTGAATTTGTTATTGAGTTAGAAAAAGCGAGGGTTAGACGTGGATTTGTGGAGATAACATTTAGACTCAACTGTTCAACCCTGGTTTAAATATTTTGTGGTAAGACCGATAAAGTCTAAAACGAACCAAGTAATTGTATGAAAGAATCTTTAGGATTGTTGTTTTGTCGTTTAAGTTTGTGCTTGCCTCTAGTGTCAGAGTTTGTCAGGTCACCCGAGATCCTCTGATATGGCTTAACGATTGCTATCGATTAATACAATTTGGGAACGGCGGCTAATCGTGCCCTCCGAAACACGGAATTATGGAAAACCGCATATAACTTGTGAAAATGACATTGGGCCGAGGATCGAACCCAGTATAGTTGGATTGTAAAGCGCACAAGTTACCGCTCTGCCACCATCACTCCATCTCGGCTCATCTCTCTTAGCATTGATGTCTTTAAATTGTCAACGTACATAAAGTCTACTTCAGACGCAATATGAAATACTGGAGTAGCTACTACGTAGTTTATTGTTTTCAATTGTTTGATAAATGAACATGAAGCAAATTAATATGTACGAGTATACCTAATCAATTTAATTTCTATAAAATATTCAACACGCGAAAAAAAAACACTGAAGCTAATGCAATACAAAAAATTAGAAGGAAATTCGAAGGACATAAAAATAACAACTTACAAGACACTATAAATATATTTTTTGACAGTAAGAATGTTAGTAATCGACGTATGAAGAGAGACTTTGGCAATGTTGAACAAGGTTAAAACTGGATTGATCCGTAATTTGAGCCGGGAAGACAATGAATACCTAAATAAAGTTATCGGCCGTTTTCATTACTCTATTAGAATATTAATTACTTTAATCTTACTTCACGTCTGTCATAGTGTGAACTAGCCTTTACCTCCGGGCTAACTTGGTTGGATCCATATAAACATAAAGTTCAACCACGCAATAAAACCTCCGGGGATGGATTAAAATATCCGAGGTAAAGAAAAATATAGAGGTAAAAAAACACGTACCAAGTTATACGTAAACGTGGAGCTAAACTTGATCCGTCTTAACACAAAAGTTTAAACCACAGTTAAACGGTGGTTTTTACAATTTCGTTCCACAAAATCGACGTCGATCACTCTCGTTTTCTAACTCAAACCTGGCATTCCTTGTTAATTTACTGTTACTTGTGAATTTGTTATTGAGTTAGAAAAAGACGTCGATTTGTGGAGAAAATAATTTAGACTCATCTGTTTAACTCTGGTTTAAATATTTTGTGGTAACACCGGATAGGGCTTGTGTTTACAGCAGCTACAACTTAGAACGTGTGCTTACAAAAAGTTCTTGTTACTCATTCTGGCTTCTGTTTTTCTTTGGTATTCACACACCATAACTCTACGGGCAATGTAAGACGATCCTATTTCTTCAATTAGTAATCCTACAGAGATCGAAGCGATGATTACAGTGTTTTCCATGGCAGGTAGGTTCGAAACCTATCCTTACATAGCTTGAGCTTTTGGTGAAGGAAAACATCATTTAAATCCATGGTGGTAGAGCTTTATGTGCTTCAGCCTGGCTAGCTACAAAGCATAGATATGCACTACTACGTAGTAATATATATTAACTAGCTGCGCCCCGCGGTATGTTACCGGCTGTTAAGAATCTATGTGTTATTTTGGTATGGAGGTAGCTAACACGCTGGGGGTTAGCTACTTCCATACCAAATTTCATCAAAATTGGTATTGCCGTTTGAGCGTGAAGAACTAACAAACACATAAACACACAAACATTTTCATTTATAATATTAGTTAGATAAGATAATATGCTACGAATCAAAAGCATCTGTCGCCAAAACTCTCTCGGGGTAATCTGCTGCTCAAAATCAGACCTTGGTCACCTTCGAATACGGCATCCCTTAATGCAAGTACGATTACGAATTATGTATATTTGCTGCAACGGAGTTCAATTTAAACTGATTTAAACTCGAAATTGATAAAATATATAATACATTAGTTACTGTGATAGCATCGCCCATTGTGATACGAATAAAGTTGTTAAGTTTGTGTCAGTTCTAGCTTTCTTTGGTCTGTGGTTTTTCAATAAAAAGTGTATACCTATTTATATACGTTACTAGAAGCACCTCGTGGTTTCACCCGCGTTAACTACTATCTCGCGGGAACCTTTGATTTTTACGGGATAAAAGGTAGCCTATGTGTCCCGGGGATAGCATAGCTTTCCAATAGTGAAAGAATTTTTCAAATCGGTCAGTAGTTTCGGAACCTATTCATTACAACCAAACAAACAAAGTTTTCCTCTTTATAATATTAGTATATATTACGTGACGACAATTATTGTTACATTTAGTTAACAGTTACGTACGCCTTAGAAAGTAAATACCTTCAAAATACAGACTTCAGATTTATAGCAAGGTTGCGACAAGGCCCCATGAGATAGCGCGCCTGTAGTTATGCCGAAGAATTAGTCATAGTAGGTACGATGCTCATTAAAAATCTCTATTGAAGTTGCGTGCTCAATGGAATCGAGCAAGCTTTTATACGTTTCGAATCCGTTCCCAGTGTTTTTTTTATTTCCAATTAAGAAGACATTTTCGCAAACTACATTGCAAGAAGTTCAGTAGGTACTTACTTATCATGCGATGCAAAAACAAACAACATACATAATTATTGAAAATGTTATATACTATATAGTAATTACATATACACGATAACATACATACATAAATTATATGAAATCTTTTAGAAAATTTCAAAAATTTATAAAAACATTAGCCTACTTTAGACATTGTTAAGAGATCGTACCTCTTTGAAATTTTACTTGAGATGAAATCATTAGGTACTTTAAGGTTATTCTCATAAAATTCCTATGCCTGGACGGAAATGATAGGGATTGAAATTTCAACTCCCGGATTACGCGCGGGCATCGAACAATGTCGTCGAAAAGTTTAATAGGTCTTCTTAGACCCATTAATAAGAATTAATTCATTCTGAATCAGTTAAGCGATCAGTTAGGAGTATTCATTGTATTAATATTATTGCATTTGTAGGTGTAAAACAAGTGAATTATTATTGTATTGCGATATTCATAAAGAAAATGAATGTTCTTCTCGTCAGCGTGGACTTTTTTGTCGTCATAAAAATACGTCACAGCAGAACTGTCAAACTAAAAGTAAGTAGTAAGTTTTTATGTTTTATTGCTTCGTATCTTTATCCACAATAGTCTAAAACTACGCGCACGTCTACGACATTTTAGTTATCAGATGAACATAATACGTTTTACTACAATAAATGCACCTAGATTCAATTGAAATCACTCCTCACGTACAAACACTGATCTATCAAGTCGTTGACTCGCCCGGCTAGAGTACACAGCGCTTTGCAGGCGTAGTTTTTGAAAAACAACGCAGGCTATGGTTGCGCTCACCGGCGAGGTTCGGCCAGCACCATTCAGTCCTGATACGGCGCGCGACCGATGCGTACGAGAAGGAGCGCTCGGCGAACCAACACGATACACGCTAAACTTGGCTGTATACGTTACTACCGCCTGAAAAAGTTTTAAGAAAAAAAAACTAATTAAACGATTTCGGCGGGAACGATTTCGTACTGGCTGTTATAGAAAACGACTTTTAAAAAACTTTTATTTGACTCGTAAAAAGTTGAAATACCTAGTGGTTGTTAGTGAATGTGTTTTTTTTTCTTATGTCTAGATTAAATGTTTTAAGATTGGACTGAATAACTAACTAACAGTTAATTTAAAAGAAGATTTTCGACATTTAGCCACCATTGTTTCAAAGGTAAGTTTTTAAATTGATCATTATTGTTTAAAAAACAATGTTACAGGCTTTTACGTAAAAGGTACCTAACATTGTGGTGATTATGGACTGATTTTTACATAGGTAATCCCCACTCTCTACACGTTAACTTATACAACATACCATTACGTTGTTCAAATACTTATTAAAAGCCTAAAATGTGATTACAGTCATAATTTTTAGATAAGATTTCATTGTCAAACGTCTGTTACCATACTTAAATGTTTTTTGTGAAATGTAGCTTTGTGGTCTTTACATTGATTTTATTTTAATTCTATAACCGTCTACATAGTAATACGAACTACAACTTTTATAAACCTCTGTTATCTGTCAATCGGGTCATCTAACTTGGTTTAACCAACAGTTATATTTACTACATACTATACTGTGCCACTGTCACCAGGTGGTGACTTGTACCATGGTGGTGACAATCTGGTTGTAGATGGTGAACCGCTTAGCTTATATAATGGGGCTGGTTTTCAAGGACTGCTGTCGGGGTGATTAAATCCACATTCGTCCCACGGAAGATCGTCCCACATGAAAAAATCTGCTTTCGTCCCACATAGTATGCCATATTCGGCCCAAATGGGTACCTACCTAGAGCTAGGCGATACCTTTTCTGCTTGATGGTGCGCTGTGTTCTAAACATTCTCCGTGCTCTACTCGTATAGCGAACTTTACACAATGCACACGAATACTCCCTAAAACTATGCGATGTCAGATTTAGTTCCCTAACAGTGAGGAATGAACAATATGACACATACCTATGCTCAGTACGGCGGGGCCACATTGCACTGCGATGAAATAAGTTTACTCGTTAAAAAGTTTGTTCAAGTTCGTCAAAATTGTGGCCCGTTAGCAAGGTGTAATTAAAAATTCAAATGAACGAAATGTTCTTTGAAATCAATAGGACCGTCGAAGGCTTTTACAGTAAAGCTTTCGGACAGACAAACAATTATTATGATTTTCTCGTCGCGATTGACCCCGTTTGCATTTTCCCCCGAATGGTGATATATTAAGTAAAACTAACAAGGAAACCTTCGCATTTCCCCACGGAAGTCAACCTCAAATTAAAAAATTGGTACAAGCGCAAGTAGGGTTAATGTCACTGATAGTAATCTCATTTTCGACATAGAGTACTCGTATAAGATAACATGTATAATTATGTATATGTATACTTATTTATAAAAAAACTTACTTTTACGTAAGTATATCTTTATTTCATACACCATTGTTACATAGATGTGGCAGTTTATTCCGTCGTCCTACCAGCCAATTACTCCGATAAGCCTGATAATGACTACGTTCCCAATCAATGACACCTACGCGCTGTTTTTGCTATCGACAGCTCGAGTGAAAAATCTGGGTCGCTTATTTCACTGTTGTATTTGGTTTGTCTAATTTAATATATACGTATTGTGTTAAAAATACAATTTTCCATGGAAACTTTTATGAAATCCCGCGTTCCGCAGTTTTACCAATGTAATTTTAACTTTTTTTGCCAGAACTCTGCATTTTCCCGTGATAAGATAATCTGCAGCTTTACGAGTATATCAGTAAATCAGTTTTCAGAATCGGATAAGTATATAGGTAGGTTCTAGTTCTATAGACTTACAAAGACATTTTCCCGCTACAAATGCACTTTTTCGGAATAAGTTATAGCCTTATAGCACTCAAAGATAATAATAATATAGCGTCTTACTCATGAAATAATGTTCAGAATCGAAACAGCATAGTTCATCTCTGAAAATCCCCATGATCGAGCTTTGGGAAATTTCGGAATAATCTGTTCAGTTGACTTCAACTCAACAGAACAAAAGGAACTGGCCCAAATAAATTGCTATATTTGCCACTAGCTACGCCCCGCGGTTACACCCGCGTTTCACATACGACACCTATAGATATTTGAAAGGTTCGTGCATATTATTGTGTCATCAATAATCATAGTTGACATCCGCGATAAGTACTGCAAAAATGTATAACTTACTATTTATAATATTATGTCTTACATATAAGATATAGATATGTACTGTGGCGGGCTTTTTTGTAAGACTATTTAAGATAAACATTTCCATCATCATTACATATTATTATGTGTAACTCTAGCGGTTTTGGCAGAGCACGCCAGAATAGCTCGCAAATGGTAGATTTTTTCCTACGTATTATAGTACTACGTAATACGTACATAGTATTTTGACACTTATTGTCCTATTTTGGACAATTCACACAATATCTTTATAAATTGTAACCTCTGCGTTATTCTGAAGTTTAAGCTATATTATTGTAAAGTTTCATTAAAATCCATTCAGTAGTTTTTACGTGAAAAAGTAACAAACATCCATCCATCCATACATCGCGTTTATAATATTAGTAGGATTCACAATTCACATTAATTATATTTAGTCTTAGGTTACCTACTAATAAAACCAGTATGAGTTAAATACAAGTAATTTTTAACAATTTGGGGGCACTTCCAATACATCCATCTCTTACCAGATCAGAAATATGATTATAGGATCATCGGTAGGTATACTTTATCATTCCAGAACTGCCCAAAAGCATATTAAAACAAAAGTCAGGCAGACTATAACTAGTATAATGTGATCTAGTTACGCAGGTTATAACGTGTTTTAAAATAACTTTACGACATTTAAACTGACTTCAAAGAAGCTAATTAAATGGCCTACACTACATTAACCGATCCTACGCATAAACTCCGCAACCGTTTCATATCACCTATTTAAATCTTCATAGATTTCAGATTTGATAAACAAATTGTAACGGACAATATTAGCAATTATTTTTTCCAAATAATTGTAAATAAGTACGCCACAATTCCTGACCCATATAAACTAAGTTTCCCAGTATCTAGGACATTAAGAACTAGGTGGGCCATGGTCCCATAAACATTCAGACTCAGTAGATAATCTGTGATTCACACAAATGATTGCAATGCACAGGAATCTAAAAAATCACCTAATATAGATGACATACATACATACATACACGCTATTTCCCCGTCGGGGTAGGCAGTGAATATATCTTTCCACATGCTACGATCCTCGCACACCTTCGTCTCTTCTAGCTAGACTAACTGCTACTAAAATCTTTATTTTCGCTATTCTGTTCGCACATTCCTGGCAATATGGACTACGGGTCAGGGCCAGTCGGCCCAGACAATCTACAATATTTCGTGCACACACAAGTATATCACTCCATTATATCGTCACAATCTCATTCTATCTCCAATCCAAGTTTGCGGCACCGCGTACATTTGTTTTAGGCAAGAAAGTTTCCTTACATCTCAATTGTAGATAATAATAATAATAGCCTTTTATTCAGACAGATGTGTTAGTTTGATTACATGCTTTTCTTTGATTTTAATTAGTTTTACAATTATTGACGATAATGTAGGTTAATATGCCTCGACATCCCTGTCTGTTTGCCTCTTTCCGGCAAAGGCCTCCTCCAACTGCTTCCATTTTTCTCTATTATTTGCTGTTCTGGTCCATGCACTACCTGCTACAGCCTTTATATCATCGACCCATCGCCTGAAGGGTCTACCTCGTTTTCTTTTTCGGTCTCTCGTGAACCAGAACATGATTGATTTGGACCACTTGTCTCTGCCTCTGAGTGTATGACCTGCCCATTTCCATTTCAGTTCTTTGATTGTTACTGTGATATTTTTTGTCCTTGTATGCTTCTTAATAATTGTGTTTCTTATCCTATCTTATCCAGGTATATCAATTGTAGATACTCCAAATCATTTAAATAATAATTGTTTCTCATAATGTTGTTACGAATTGTTCCCTTGGATAGTTAGTAAGTTTAGCACTTCGATTCTAAATACTTTGTTGTCTAACTCTAATATATTCACTTCTATTCGAATTACTTTGTTGTCTAATTCATATTTATTCATAATTATATGTATTCTTAGGTAGCGGTTGAATCTTGAACATATTATTGCGTAACACGGGGCGGTTGAAATCAATAGGTACGAGTATAATTCACTGTAAGTATCATCAATTAATTAGTCACGTCGTTTTCCAATACATTTATGTTTTAAATGCAAAGCTCTTTGAACATTACTTACTTAGTCATTTTCAAGTTAGTAAGATACTAATGACAGAAACAAAGGAAAATTTTCATAATGTATGTTTACTCGTAGAGACCACAGTCATGTATCTGACACTTATTAGCGGGATGCTCGAGTTGGGACGATAGTTGAACTTAAACTTTAGCTAAAACAATAGCGGTGCGTAACTGCCTACGTGACCTCTCACAACGACACTTCCCTTGCAAGCGCCTGAAATACGAAATTAGCGTCAACGAACAAAGCTATAGTATACAGCTATGCACACCATAACAACAGGGTACTTCAATCTGTCCACGAAACATTGGCGAAAAAACCTAAAAACACTTTTTGGGTGAGAGGTATAACTTTCAAGGCATAGTATTTGCGTATTACATCAGTTGTTTCATACGAAAACCTCAAGTTTAACAGTTTTCGTGATACAACCAATAACATAATTAAGTATACAAATAATAAAAAAATACCGAGGGATTATAGTCTCAGCTTTACCCTGTATATTATTATAATTATACTAGCTGCGCCCCGCGGTTTCACCCGCGTTTGGATAATATACGATATATCCTTACGTAGCCTATGTGCTATTCTGATATGTAAGTTATATTATTGTGAAGTTTCATCAAAATCCATTCTGTAGTTTTGTACGTGAAATAGTAACAAACATCCATCCATCCATACTTACAAACTTTCGTGTTTATAATATTAGTAGGATGAGTAGATAGGTGAACAAGCTACTGGATGTTAGGTTAGGTTAATACTTCAATTAACTTATAGGTTTATTATTCATTGATGTTGTAGATAAAACGCCGTTGGCTAGTCCATTTAACTCCATTACAATATCAATATAATACGTAGACCACGTTAATCCAGAACTAAGAAAGATAAACAAAGCTGTAAACAAAATCCGATACCTCTGGCAACAAATATGTGTTTATTTGTGAGCAAAATAGGCTTTGTTATTTGATAAAATTTAACTGTGCTACAAAGTTCATACAAGCCTCGGTATAACCCTTTTAGCACTTGAGATATAAAGCACGTTTGCGTTTTTGCCAATATGTATCAGAAAAATTATAAATGGCTATCGGAAAAGTGGTTACGTAAAGTGCAAACAAGCGAGCGATGAACGAAAAATGAAGTAAAATATCAGCACAAAAAATAAAGCAACCTCGTTTGCTCCAAAAATGTCGACTAATTGCATTGTTATAGGAAATTTTTAATTAGTATTCTGTAACATACACCTATAAATTAAATGATGTAACGTCAGATACAGTTCATTAATTCAAAAGGCGGCTTAAATTGGTATATCGCTCATGCATATGTTTCGTATTGTCTAAAATAGCTGTGATTATTCAAAGTCTTTTTTCATTGGTGGAATCATTTGATGTAGAGAAGACAAACACGTTCCGTTCTTCATCGTGAGAGATGTAGCAGATGCCACGTCTGAAATGAATTTAAAACAAAAAGGAATTATGTAAATACTACGCAAATGAACGATCGCTCAATAACTCCGAACATTGATCCCCGAGTTAGGAATTTGGCACAAATAAAATTTCTAATTATGGCTTCACAACAAAAACATTCACTGTTAAATTCTGTCTAGGAAGTAATAAATAGCCATTGTTGAAAAACACGTGTTCCACGTGATGCGGAATCACGCTTTTCTTATAAAAATGATTTTTCATTCGAAAATACAATCAATATTAAACTTTATGAAAATATTAACTTTGTACCGATGGTGGTTGAACGACAATCTAAATGTAATTTTAAAATAAACACAAAATAGCAACAATGGTTAATATTAGACTAAAGACGGCATTGATCTAATAGAATTTAAATATATTATTATGTAGTACATAGTACATAATATAAATCTATGTCTAATAGGCAGTGCCATCTTTTATGTGCGACAGCGTGCGCAAAATGCTGGCAGTATTGCTTGCTGTCCCACTCGATAGCTATGCTAAATCTATAAGCCAGCTATATGGTCACGAACGGATTCAAAAAGCGTCCTTGCAAATTGGAGCTATTTCGTTTTCTATAGAAGGTTGAATTCCACATCACTCCATCACAATCTTAGTCTTTACAATCACTAATTTCACATTACGCACGCTGATAGCGCAGTAATCCACTAATACCTCTGATCCCTTGATACGTTATCACCTTGTTTGGGCTTTTGAGATATTTTGGTGGCAACACCATCTTCAAACAGTTACAGTAAGTACAAAATTCAATAATGCATTGCTTCGGTGTAGATACCAACTAGTAAATAGGTCTTATCTGTAGCGTTTGTGGTAGCAAATGTTAGTGGAATCGGTTCCATATTGAGAGCTTGATCAAATTAAGACTAAATAATATAAAATGCTGTGTTGTTTTTACACTAGCTTAGAAAATACATAAAGGTATTTGACAGTGATACACTTAGATACTTACATTGGTAAATTTAAAGTATAGTGGGAGATCTTAGCGCTAAAATCGAGCTAGTCAAGTGACGCCGCAGTACAGTTGCACGCAAGATTTTGGGAATAATAATTAAAGGTGGCTGCAACTCTTACGAGCAAATGGAATTGTATGTAACGCTGTTACGAAAAATATATATATAATATAATATATTAATATTTCTAACCTAAACCTTACATGTATTTGTACGTGCATAGTTCTTAGAACAATAAAAAAAACGATATCAAATAAAAACAATACACACTATCTTGTTGTTTTTATTTTACTTTGACGGTTACCGTGAATATGGTTATCGCGATATCGCGCGATCTTCAGCTCAATGATCATGTTTCACACAATCACTGGAATAAACCACGTTTCATGGACATTATCTGGAGTGCATATCGTATTGGCTCATGATTGATCGGATCCAACTATGCATGGCTGCAATGGAGATGAGTAAAAATTATATGCTGCCTAGTTTTCCATTTTTTATTTAAACTATATAAGTACAAACGAGCTACGATGAGCCCACATGCGTTTCGGTTTTTGAAGCTAATTTAGATTTTTAATTATGCGTGAATTATTTTTATTCGGGTACCATCAATATATTAAAATTTTGAAAACATTTGATTAGATTACGCTGTTATTCCGTAACCAAAAATGTCTGTATCGCTTGTTAGCATTTTGGGTTTATAAAACATAACTCGTTCGACCCCAAATTACTCGTACATCGATATTACCGCACTCTCGTACATTAGTACCTACGCCTCTACAAACTTCGATGCTTGCTATGATAATTACTTGGGAAATTCTATGGAATTCATTATGAACTTTTTCCGGGAAAACTGCTTACAACCGTCCAGAACTCAATGGCTATTATAAAAGCTCTTCAAAATACAATACGAATTATTTCTATATAAATGATTTGTGGATGGATGAACTTTCTCTGTTGTTTTATTTTCTGGAAATAAACTTAATAAGGTACATAATAGGGTGCTTTCCATAGAATTACTTTATTACTTATTGTTAATAATGAGATGTACTAAGTTGAAATTACACCTAACTATTTTATTACAGCCTGAATATTATTAATTAACGCGTCACGGATCATTATATCTATCTCGACGCCTGACTAGAGTTGCGCCTGGCTCCATTCTTAATCTTTGCATTATTATTTAAATAAACATAGTATCATTTCCAAGCAAATAAGACGAGCTGCTCCAACAAATAATTTGGTGATAAATGAAACCAAAAAGTAAACCAACAAACAAAGACTACCATTTGTTTACGCAATCAATATCAAAATGGAGAATAGTCGTAAATAAACATCATTCAAATTTTATATGTGCACTCCTGAATTTATAAAAAGAAAATTGTTGGTCGCTTGCCAAGCGACCTTTTCCTCATAGACCAAGACTAGTATGCTGAAACATAACATAACCAATCTTACGAGTACTTAGGGGCTTGCTGTTATGCGCAATTCCGATTGTGGTGATATATTAGTGTATATATTGTGGTGATATATGTAGTTGTCCTGGCAATATCAGATAATTTGTAAGTTGTCCGCGGCGTAACCTGCCGATAGGGTGTATATTATCTAAAAAGAGATTTATTAACACCTTACTTTGCATTGTTTACGAAATTTAAGCAAAATTTAATTTATACTTCGCTATTTTTTTCCAAATACTTTTAAATTATATCAAGAATAATTTAGTTTATTATTTTCGTATTTTCTAAGTTATCCGTATCAACTTTTTTTAAATACATTTACGTTTGTAAGGTAACTGTTAGCTCTCAGTTTTATTTATATGTTGGTACACTACTCGCTTTGTTCAGAATGATAGAAGACATTTCTTTTGTTGCCCTGAGAAAAATAATACACAAAGTTTCAACAACACTTAGATCTAATAAACAAAAGTTACAGTAATAAGAAATGTTACGAAAAAATTCATTCTGCTTTTGTCAAATAAAGTAGGGCTGGACCCTGATGTAAGTATTAGCATGGTATTCCATGGAGACAAAAAATGTGTTGTCATGTTTGGTCATGTAATGTAGTCATGCACAGTGATCTGCACAAACCATGCGAAGCCTAAATTTTTTTTTTTAATAATAACAAATGAAGTTTTATTTCAACAAAGTGATCTGCATGATACGAAAAAATAGTCGACTTACGCTTTCAAAATAGCATACGGTTTGTTATCTTTTGTAATAGTGATCGGTCCCGTCATATACCCTCATAATATCCCAGGAAGGGCCATTAACGCCGATCGCGTAATCTGCGGGTAACGGTCGGCCCAATTTGTCGAACACCGGGCTCGATGTGTAGCGATTCGCACCAGAGAAGATAAGTTTGTTTAATTATTGCTTGTTATGGACCACACGTAATTCTATAGGTATCGCAATTTGTAGATGTTTGCTTACGTCAACTCTTGCTATCCAATTTGGCAATGATGGGCAATGATGGTGAATGATGAACAATTGGACCTATAGCGTAGGTATTACCCAATTTTTTTTTACCAAGCTAAAGCTAGACTAAACTATCTAGGAAACAAAGGCCAAATAATTTTTTGTAACTTTTAGCGATTCGACGTAGTATTTCTGCCTCAAGCCAGTATTCTATAATTAGGTCTAGATATTGACTAATATATATTTAACTGTGTTTTAATTCAGATCATACGGCAGACATTTAGCACTAAAAGGTCCAATCAACATGATCCCATGTTGATTGGATCTTTTAGTGATCCATTGAGCCATAACGTTATATTTACGTATATACCTCATTAATATCAGCTTTTGTAAGTACCGAATTAGTTAATTAGCTAAAATATTAATCTACATTATTCAATATGATGTTTAATTTAGATAAATCAATTACAAGGCTTAATTTAGAATAATTATTCAAGTTATTATGGTATGTTATATCTCATAATTCCTTTTCTCAGAAGAAGAGGCTGATATTCGACTCTCTTCCAATGAAATCTACGAATGAAAATAATCCAAATTAGTTTACTAATTGAAAAAAAATCAAGGCGGAAAATCATTTTTTGTCATAATTTTCCAACTGGTCCTTTTCTTTCAGGCTTTTCTCGTGTAGAAATTAGGTAGGTACTACACACTTATAATGTGATGAAAAATATCCTATGCGTTGTTTCAAGACTAAATGTACACCAAACTTAAAGTAGTTAAGTATATAACCTAAACATTAAAATCGCTTCAATCAATCATTCAATTCGTGATTGATTGTTACTATAATAATATGCTCCCAGTAGTTTACTTGCATAATTTGTTTTTTTTCGCCTGAAAAGTATTTTTCGTAAAACCTAGTATATAACGGGATAATTATCATTCAGCAATAAAATAGCTTATGAATAAGAAAAATAATATGAACAACTTTATTGTTTTGGGCTGTATAGATACAATTTGGTTTTCTTTCTATTAGTGATAAAGTATAAAGAATCGGATCACCGATCAGGTAGTCCGAATATTACCAACACTCTCGCAAACCTATTCTAACTACAATTTTAATACTTCTGTTAAAAACATTATGTCTTAGGAACCCCCATGAAAACGTCATATAAAGCGATAACTTTTCAAAAGCAGAATTATTTTGCTCAACAAAATTGTTTTATCTACAAAGCTAACTTGTAAACTTGGCAAATTTAGGTCAACTGACAAAAATATAATACATTTGCATACTGTGCTGGAGCTTATTACAACTTACAACCTTTCCTCAGCGATGACAAATAACTACAATGTAAGGAATATACAGAGTGTAAACTCTGTACATGACAACCAAGTTTGGTACATACACTAATTAGAATAGAGCTTACAGTTACCTGTGTTTTTATTTTTATTTGCCTAGGAAAATATTGATTACTTAATACCTTACTTAGATCAAATGCGAGCAGATAATTAAGTATATGCCTTATTGGATTGCACCAACTGTTTTAGATAGTACCTACCTGGTATTTATAAATATTGACGCTAAATATCAGAATAAATTGAACTAGTAATCGTGGTTATTTAATTAATACAGCATGAACATATACTTCAGTATTCGCTCATGTATTGCTATCATCATAGATGTTATACTCGACAATGCTGCAAATAATAAATCGGTAAATAATATAAATTGACATTTCGTATATTTCATTAGACCCCATGCAGGTTTCCTCGGAGGAGAAGTATATGAATGAGGTCACATTATTAGAGATCATAAGGATAAGGAAAATATTAATCGTTTGCCAACGCGAACTTTCAAGAACTCGTGATGGGGTTTCTTGAAGTTCAATACTAAATTATAAAACCAATTTTGTTAGTTCCCGATAACCAACACAAAAGAAGTTTCTACAATAATTTATCATTGGAACTGGAGTTTATCGTTCAAGTTAAGATTCAGTGCCTCAATTCAGGGAATGTACAGCTTTGAGAGTAAAATAATCAAAGCTGTTTTCTCCATAAAGATATCTAGTTCTCCGTAAAGATGGGCCGTATTAATAAATGAAACTCAATAGCGCTACCAAGTGCGCTACCAACTGATCCATACTCAAAATGTAATCTACATCTTGAAATCGTTGCTTTTTAATAAATGGATATTGAGATGTAGCACTGGCTACTAGATACTGTCTTGTATGTGTCAATTGTGTCATAATCGGATAGCAATTAACCGCTGAGTGACATTTATTAATTTGTCAGATATCATGTAAGTTTCTGTTCCTAATCTACAACTTAAGATGTATATATTAATTAGAACGAAAGAGCAAGTGCACACTGAAGATAGCTCTCAGAGCTAAGTTTGATTTATTAATACGGCCCTAGGTATCGTGATATTAATCTAACGTAAGATATATTAATTCAGTAGATATTGTACAGCTTCACAGAAACAGTGAATATTGTAATATGAGGCAACATTTCCCAAATTCTATGGCGATCTTATGGACAATAAAAAAACAATAAAGTTAACTTTTCATAACTAATAAATGCGCAGACTGTTTGTCCACTCTAATAGGTGAATTTCGTGGTCTCAAGTCAGCTGTCCGTAACCATAGTATTGAATTGTCATCGAAAAATAGCAAGCGTGCAACGTAAACTAGGTCTAAATGGATTCGCAAGATATGATCTAAAGTAACATAGGGCCTTACAAAACTGAGTTTCTTAAAATATTTTATAGGTTAGCATGACCACTATCATTGACATTGTCCACTATCTTACCTGGTCGTAAGTGACGATGTAGTCGAAGCTGCTACAGATACTCCGCCTAGAATGGAGTTGGCTCTCAAGGACTGTTGCTGGAACACCCAAATAGTCATATTGATAGTCATTTATTGATAACTTAATTGTTATAAGTCAAATAACAAAATAGGTTCAAATTTCTACAGAAATAAATGACGTTAATTGATAGAGATTTGACGACTCATTTTCCACTTTAGGGTGGCAGCAAGTTAGGCAGGCGCAATACCTTGCCACTAAGGATTGCAATGATGTTTTCCTTCATCGGTAGCTTAAACTCAGTTTTTGTGGTAAACTAGTCAAATCATTTATTGTAAATAGGCAACAAAATCGCACTTTTACAAGTCAAACACTTCAATCTAATTAACAAATTAATAGAACCATAAAAGAAAACAAAAATTATAATTAATTGCTCCGAAGACTGGATCAACTGAGCTATCTCCGCCACTACAACATATTTAAACAATATACATAGGAGCAGTTACAGATAGATTTACCATATGTAATAGGATATTATCTATTGGAGAGTTCTCTAATACCAGCCCTTCTATAACCCTTGACCCGGAAGCGTATGCCAGACTATCCCCAATGAAACGCACATGCTCCCTGAAAGGGAACAGTTCAAAGCTAATTGCATATTAGGTTTAGAAATTCTATTGAGCAATTTCGCTGAATTTATGTATTGCTTGGTAAATTGAGTTGCATTTCAGTTAGCCGAGTCGGTATACAATTATTACGAGCGATTTCATGCATTCAATTATCGCCGATTGAATATATAAATCACTGATTTGGCAAAATGGTTTGTAGCATAGTTTGGTAATGATTCAAAAGTGGGTTTATGATCAGTATTCGATAATCTAAGTAGACATGGATCAGTGTAATTAGAGCATACATCTCCTGAGGATGTCTCGTGTAGAGACGAAACACGTGTCGTATTGCTGTCAGTCAATGTTGGATAGGTTCTTGGATGGGAGTAAGTCTTTTTATTTTATTTATTTTACGTTCGGTCATTTTTTGTACTGGGTTTCAGATTAGAGGGGACACAGGGCTTTGTGGATTATTAGGGGACGGTGTTTTTCATAAATTTTTTAGGCATAATTAGGGGGTAGAATACTGTTTGGGATATTAGCTAGGTTTTTTCAGGGGGTTATTAGTATACAAGATTACGACATCAGTCATCTAGCCAACATTGATCAGATGATTTTTGGCGGGATTAAAACTACATATATTTCTACTTCATTGTTAAGAGCATACATTTTCAGCTGCATACATTGAGTGCAATTCGGTCACATGCCAAGTTTAGTCGAAATAAATATTATTTTGTAGTGTAAATTGGTCAAAGCCAGAGACTCCCTCCTTGTGAGACTTGCCCTCCAATGAATAGTTACGTCACGCACGAAGCTTTGCTATGCAGGCAGACTGTGTGATGGCACCTACAGTTTCAGAGAACCGGAGTGCCTGTCACCTGTGTTGACACTTGATACTATTTGCTCCTTTGATGTGGCACTTCAAGCGAATTGTGCAAAGGAAGTGGTCTAAGAGCCCCACTAAGTGCTGGTTTTCGCCTGCTTTCTTTCGGTTTCTCTCAAAAGATTTGCATCTACATAATCTAACTCTTTTGATGGAGAGACAAGTTACAGCTGTATAGTCTTTTGTTGTATTGTATAGTCTCGTAAGTATAATTTATGTGCTTAATACTATATTAATTAATTTAAATTGAAAATAGTATTTTGATATCAGATAACTAATGTGTATTTTAATTTATTATCAATTCAATTACAGTTTTATATATCATGCCCATCATAAGCATCCACTTTTCGATTAAATTCAACATTTCTTTTCTTTGAATAATTAAAGGAAGATTGTTATTTATTGTGAAAATCTTTGACATTAATATACAATAATAAAATTATGAGAAAAAAAATTGAACTTTAAGGCTAGGTTGTACTGAGATGGTTATACTGGTGGTACTGGCAGATGGCCGCGAGCCCTTGAACTACCTAACTAGTTTTTGTATTGTTTTATTTATTGAAAAAAAGTGACAACGAAATTAGAAAATGCATATTCCAAATCGAATAAAGCCACATTTATTGGTATAACTTTCACGCGGTTTCATGAAGAAATCTCTTAATATGTAACTAATTAAGATGCAATTTAGTGTCATGTGTGATTTTTTTTTATCGAGCCCATTATTCGTAATCGCGTTTCTGTCTTCCCAATCGTCTTCATTGTATGATAAATATTAACAACAAAAAACATTTTTTACTCATTATTTTACATTTTAATTGGTTTTCTGAGCATACCAAACTACTAAATCGAGTTAAACCTCACCGTACCCACGTCTCCTAATTTCATAAAGCTCTTGCAAAATCAAGTTAACCTTTATGATTTTATTTGAATAAACAATGTTCGTATTTGTTATGCGCTACCCGCGTTCAACTAAACATGCCTCCGAGGGGCGAACATCGTACCATTATATTACACAGTTTTAGTAACAATAAAATGTTATTTTAAAACTGAGAAAGTCTTGTTGGTGAATAATGTCTTTACTCGTACTACTGAGTAGAAATCTTTGCCAATGTAAACGTAAATGCTTACGGGTCAGGCTGAATTATGAAACACTACTCTTTTTTACTCTTGATGCAGCATAGCTATGTAACTTGCTGGTGCTTCATCCGATCAAGCCTCCTTATACCAGTTTCAGAGCAAATCAGAAAGGTGCACTACAATGAGCTTTCCACCCAATATCCATAGAAATTGATATGTTAGTTTTGAGATACCTTAGTGGGTAGCAGAAAATATAAAAATAATAACTTTATTCGTTACAAGTAATATGTAGGTACCAGGCGCAATAGACAAGACAAAGGGCATAAGTAAACAGAGTCGCGCGTAATATAGCAACCATCGCGCGACGTATTGAAGAAGAAGTTTTATTTACACAGGCACTGCCTAATAAGGAAAATCACACTCTTACACCATAAAGCCAACAGATCACTGCGCCTAATCGAGGCTATAACTAATATCGGATGTTTATGACAACATTATCTATTTAATAGGTACGTAACAGGATTATCCGATACGGAGAAGTCTATCGATAAACATAATTATTGCGCAATCTTTTAGTCTAATTATATCTCTAACGATGGGCACAAATTAAATCACGGTTTCTTCATATTAGCTGATCGTTTGCTCTTGGTAAGTATGAGGCGCTGCCGTCTATCGAAATCAAGAAGAAAAATATGTAGCTCTAATATGTAGATGATCCTATTTCAACGATAGTGCCGCTATTTTTATTGTGCTATGTTAGCTCTCATTTTTCACGCTACGAAAATTGCGTCTCTATTCATTTCCCCTTAACAGCTCGAATAATGAATAACGATAGCGCCCACCCACATCGTCGAGTAGCGCCGAAGCGCCATTAGCGCCTAGCGTAGCTGACATGCGGCGTAGTGGCAGTCATCGCGTGCTACGCGCGTGTAGCGAGTGCTACCGCGTAGCGCGCTGCGAATAATCACCGCTCTTTTACCACGCCTTCCTTTTTAATTCGTCATTATCTCAAACTTACCCCCAGTTTCTGAAACGTCAGCCAACTTTGACTACAGATTAATTGTATTGCCATCCTTGTCATTTGTTTATTGTCAGATAGAGACAACGATAGTTTTAATCTACTGTCAAAGCCAACATAAGTTCCAGAAACTGGGGGTTAGTCACATATAGCACTTTTGAACACTACTATTGGATAAGACGTCTGTTGCAAATTTACAGAAGATTATTTGTGCCTAGTCTGGATTTTTTTGGTGCGTGATGACACACATGAGCACGCATCACTTGTATATACAGTTTGGTACACATTTATGAATATTGGTGTGTACAAAAAATATGATCGACAAAGCTGCATGAGAGTTGCTCGAAATAAATCTCATCAACACATTTCTTTATTTTAATTCGGTGTGAACAATTTTCATAAAAAGTAATATTTTAGCTTCAAATTGCACTCTATGTACGAATCTGAAAACGTGCCCAAATAACACTACAACCAAACTTCACTAATATATATAATAGATACATCCAATGAATCCTCGATAGTTACGACGACGTATGGAGCTTATGAAGAATAATTACATGTATTACGACAAACCCCCTCATATTTTCATCACGTTCACTAGTAATTCCTTCTCAATTTGTGGCGTAATAACCTTGAATCTGCACAATATGAGGCATTAGCTACAAAGCTCCATAGCGTACGTGTCCGGCAAGAATGAGAAATGTTGTCCTGGAAGAACACAGGATTAATTATATTACGCTATCACAAGAATTAACGTTGGAAAATGGAATACCGTCTTAAGCGTTGATCACCGACTGTCACTGGCAGATTTTCCATGAACCATGTGAAAGATTAAAGTGTAGGTACCGACGCCACCTCACGTTGTGAAAGTCACGTGATCAATACATTATTCGCTGAAGCTAACTCAAGTTATGGCTTCGCTGAGTAAGTTTGCTCCTGAAAGCTCATAAAACAAGTTATACTTGGATGTTATAACCTCTCTCACTCACCTAGTTCTCAAGTGAGAGCCGCATAAAAGCGCTTATGAGCTTTTTAGTTTCCTAGCACCTACCGTATTCTAGGTATTCGAATATATAACTGTAGCTAACTGCTGTGGTAAAAGTTTAATTTTTTCTAGTATGATAGTTTCTGGGTGTGCCATACTAAACTATAACTGCTCTTTTAAAACTTATAAAAATGAAAGGGGCGACAATTATTTTAATTATATTCATAGAATCGTCACCTGTTATAATTCATTGTGGTTGTTGCTGAAATACTTTAGGCCTGTTTTACATATTCTTGGTCTAATTCGAAAAAAAACAATACACCGGTTCGTAAAGAACACAAACATAACAGCAACAGTGAAAAACTTTGCTAAACATATTAAAATTTTCTACTCTCCGCAAATAAATTTACGTAACTTTTTTATTTATGAACCAATTTACATAAAACAAACACTTAATGTTAAGTGACGTGAAGCGGGCCACAATATATTATTCAAACACATCTAAATCGGATAACCCGTTTCTGAGATTAGCTTGCATAAACACACAGACAAACAGACAAAAATTCTAACAATCATTGTTTTGGGTGCTTTGGCGTTGATAAAAGTCCCAATAATATTGTTTCTCAAATATCTTCCATGTACAGACAGCGATCTGTTACATTTTATTATATGTATGGATATAGAAGATATAGATATTACGGGTAGAATGAGGATGTCGTTGGGATGAAATTCGGTTTAACTAAGGATGATATAATTGACCCTTTATAATTAGCTAACATAATATTAACTTGTACATTTTCCGTGTGTTGATTTATTCCACCGTTCGCATCGTGGGACTTCAAGCCTACCGTGAAGATTCAATAAGTAAACACACGGACGTGCCCTCTCGTTGTTTGTATGGCTATTTGCACTGCTGACTAGGGACTGACTATTCCACTATTGTGTGTTTTCAACAGAATATCTCCCAGAGGATGTGCAATTGTGCAAGTATGATAAAAAAACATATTCTTACACCCATAAAGAAAAATAATAGTATCCAGTATTTGGCTGTAGTGAAATGATGCCACGGATTTTTTAATTTTTTTGTAGGTCCATATGTTTTTGATTACCTACATAATGATAATTATTATTGATAATTTCATATTATGAAAGCTTCTAAAGTGGAGAAATGGTTACAAGATCATACACGCTCTATGTTTGACTACTATGGTCTGTGGCGTCATTTATGCAATTTGTAATCTTTGTGTTTGTTTAATTCACGGTTCCGTATAACATCTCGTCTACCTACCTACCATAACCACCAACCACAATATACTACACATAGACACACCACATCATATAAATCATAATTATTATTTCAAGGAAACACGAACTTTGAATTTTTTTTTAGTCAAATAACCTTTTTAACCAAGAAATTTTTCAATTGTTTCCTCGAAGAAGAAGCATCGGCTGAACATAAAAATTAACACAGAAAAAAACTGTTTTTCTAAAATGAAAATGATTTCGGACTTTGACAAGGGCACTGTTTAAAACGTAGCAGAACCTTCATCCGTTAAATGCTTTCAAAGCTTCTTTGCTAATTGGCTTCTCTGTGACTGAACATTACTGAACTTCGTAATGTTTTTTATGTCTCTTCGCGGACATCTTCAGTTGATTAAAATTTTAGTGGATAGGTGGTGGAGATACAAAGAGAAAATTAAATTGCACTTACCTCCACGTTAGTAAATACAAAGCTGTAGAAAGCCCGCGCTTAACACAAAAGTAATTTTTTTAATGAATTTGCGTAATAATTATGCACGCAATTACGCAGTATACGTAGGTATTTATTTGATAGCCGCGTAACTCACCCCCCCCCCCCCCCCCGCACTCTCAGCCACCCTTCCAACTGGGGTGCCAGCGTCATTATGACTGCCATTTGTGCGGCTGTGTTGTCATACTTCGTATCGACATCGTTACCATCTCACAAAGTACCGCAGTACGTACTCGTGATGCTGCCAGCATCCTCAACAAGGCTTACAATTTGTAAATTTGTTGAGTATATAATTTGGAGGGGAAAAAGCAAAAAATACGTAGCTATTATACATCTCTAGCTTATAAAAAATAGGGACGAGCTAACGTCATATGCGGTTTAGTTGCGAGATTAGACCCGGAAATCCGTACAACTAAAGTTACGAATAAATAATGGGCATTGGTCAGACCACGTCGCTCGTAGAACTTACCTACGAGGAGGCCGAGGTCTACGAGGTCCAAAGTCTACCTACGAGGTTCGAGGTCTACGAGGTCCAAGTCTACCTACGAAGTCCGAGGCCTACGAGGTGGACCGACGAGCTGGTGCGAGTTGCGGGAGCCAAGGGTTGCGGGCAGCTATAGCAACCGCTGTGGCGTTCCATGCGCTTAGGTTCAGCAGTAGACGTCTTCCGGCCTTCCTCTACATTACATTAATAAAAGTTTTTACGTAATAGTGTATTGTATACTGCTCTTAATCTGGAATCACTGATCGACAGATTTGCTTTTCTGATGATTTTTACTCAATTAGATTTAAAATCCTACTCGTATAGTCTGCATTTGCCTTAATTTCGTAGAAATTATGTTTGCCAAACACTAATTAGTTATCCCAAATACAATTATCTTGTAGTAGGTACCTAAACAAGAAAATAATTATATGAAAAGGTTACCATATTAGGTTATTTACCATATTAGGTTACCATAGTAGGTACCCATATTTCGCGCCGTCAAAAATAACAAAGCAAACAATTTATAAACAACGTTGAGCTTTAAGGCTAAAATAGATATTGGAATGAGCAATTGTTTAGAAAACAGACGTTAGTTAGGCTGGGCGTAAAAACGACAAAGTGGCAACCGTTATTCTGCCTAAGGTAAAACGTAACTAAATATTTATTACTTATATAATACTTATTATTTCACACTACTTCACAGTAGTGATGTCAAAAATTGTGAAAATTAGCATTGTACGAGTAATTTCTCCGATTAGAAAAGTTGTTATTTTTTTACTCTATCGGCTCACACGGGATTGTATAATATATTTGATTTATCCCTTTCTGTCACTCAAAGGTGTCATTTACTGGATACAAAGACAATTTCCAGACTACAGGCACAACGTCCGCTTTTTTTTTAAAGTTTGATGTGTTCCCTACCGACTCTTCCTTTATGAATAGTTAGCATTAAAAGAAATGCCAACTGACATCAAAAATCTCACGTTATTTAGTTTAAATTACTTTTATATTTTAAAGCTAGATTATTTTTAACTTATTAATTTTATTCATATTGCTACAAACAAATATTTTTCAAGCATAATCCTATTTATCTCATTTTATAGGGATAGAAGGAACGTTCGATTCAGTGCGTCCAACCCTAACTCATCCCGACTTCTTAGTATGGTGGAGATAATTACATACCGTATTCTGGGAATTTATTTTTGTTAAAATATTTATCCAGTTTCGAGTTCTTGCATTAATTGAATAACTAAAATAATATTACGTTACCGTTGGAAAGTTATGAATTTCAGTGGTAATGTTTGGTAAACGGGATTGTTGGAACAAAGAAAAAAATATCTGAATAAAAATGACTATTAACGAAATGTATAATATATATTTAGTTAGACGACTAAGTTTTTTAACCTATGTCTCTTATATTTTTGAAGTAAAACATCTTTATGCGCGACTAGGGAGTAACTCTGATTTTTTTTCTGACGGGAGTAACGCTTACTATCATTATAGTCTGTATAGTTTCCGCTATTTAAAAAAGGTTACATTGACTTCCGCTGTTTAAAAAAGGTTACATTGATATTGCTATTTAAAAAAGGTTACATTGACCTATAGTCTGTGTAGTTTCCGCTATTTAAAAAAAGTTACATTGACATGTGTCAATGTAACCTTTTTTAGTTTTACTTCAATCGCGCGTAAAGGTTACACGCACACACTTTTTTTAATAAGAGTGAACATAACAACAATTAAAAGTCTTGACTAAAAAAATACAACCAATATTATGGAACTCCGAATCCGGGCTATCAAATAGGGTAATAATAAAAATGAGGTTTCACCTGGTTGTACACCAGTTGGTTCAAATCAAACCCACGATCGTTCAGTTGAGCAATCACTGTTACGATACTTTTATGGTTTATGAGCGGATGGTAAACGAATATATCGATTTTACGATAACTGATGGAATTACATATTCATAAAATACTTGTTGTAAACAAATTCTGTTTTTTTTTCGGTAACGTACACAACATAAACTATATCCGTCTTACCACAAAAGTTTAAACCAGAGTTAAACAGATGTTTCTAAAAATTAATTCCACAAAATTGACGTCTATCACTCGCGGTTTCTTACTCAAACCCGGCATTCCTAGTTATTTCACGTGTGAATTTGTTATTGACTTAAAAAAAGCAAGCGTGAGATATCGATTTAAGGAGAAAATATTTAGACTCATCTGTTCAACTCTTGTTTAAATATTTTGTGGTAAGGTCGTGTGATATTAAAGTCTGCTGTCTGTTCTTTAGCTATAAATCGAGAATAGAACCGGTTAGGTTTGTTTTTATTTATTTAATTCAAATCATATTAATTTCCAATAACTTAAACTTTTAAATTGTCTTTAACTAAGAATATATCCACTAGCACTTTCTTATTTTCTCTCTTAATGGTGTTCTTTAAAAGTATCACTTTTCAACCAAAATGTCAAGTCTTAGTTAGTAAAATAGCCAAAATAACCTAGTCGAGTCAACTCCAGTCAACTTCACTATTCTGTAAAGTTTCTGTACAATAATATGCCTTACTGGAACTGATTAGAGTATCATTTTCGCTTTTTGCAGTACTTGGGGGATTCTGGATCATTTAATTATTTATTTTAGTAAACCATCAAGAAAGACAATTTATTCTGCCTACAATAATTACACTGCCAAAATGAGTACCTGACCCAAAAATTAGATCAAAAAGTAAGATCAAACCACGTCAATGTAATAAGGCCGGCAAAAAAGGTTCGGCGACTGATCCCGGTATCACCGTGAAAGGCGCAGTAATTACTTTAGCCTCACATACATTTCGTACTTTTAAATTCTATGAATAAAACAATAGGGGTCAGCATTGAGCTAATAAGAATGTTAGATATAAATTATGTTGAATAAATTTACACTTTATTCAAAGCCAATGAAAAGCTAAAGTTATGAACTAGTCGGATTGTATAGTAATTGTTGATGTAAAAGTCTGATCCCAAGGTCCAGCCGTCACCGTCAAATTATTTTTCTTTTTCTTTCATTATTTCTTTTTTTTATAAAAAGTAGGGTAGACTGGCGTTTGTGCCATGGCACGATTGTGACAGTCGTCATATTAGCGAAACTATAAGGAATTCCGGGGAGGGTGCAAGGGAAGAAAGAAGCGGGACGTCTGTCTGAAGGTGTCTCACTATATTGGGCCAGCCGGTGGGCGACGTTGCCTTTTGCAGATACCTACATTACTTTTTTTCAACGAAAAGTAAGATTTTTTATTAGATTTCTTTTGATATTTGTCGTTATATGTGTACCGAAAGATTATTGAGTATATTTTCTCGTGAAAAGTTACTAATATTTAGTCAATTAGCAGTGATTACTTTGCATGTAGATTATTCGGTAGAGTCATGGCAATTATTCTTTTTGCAAATGAGTGTAAGTAGGTACGTTTGTGCCAAAATTTTTGGGTACGGTTGTGACATAGTAATACGGTCAGCTGCGGGTATTCGATAACTTAATCGCATCAAATCACAAATTTTACTAAAATTTGTTTTCTATTTTGACACAGTTACCGTAATGTAGATATAATTAGACGTTTAGTCAACTTTTTGACGAATAAATGTGAATACTGTTAAAATATCATAATGAATAAAGTGCCTGTTAGTTCTTAGGGATTACAATGTTCCCAGATGCTATTCCCTTTACGTAGGTTTCCAAAAATATATGATATTACGTTATGTTACATTATTGCGTGCAATAGTGCGTGATTTTATACCATTATGGTGTATTTTTGAACCTGTCACTTCCGACCCCAAGCACTGTCACAACCGACCCAGGGCCAGGGTCGATTGTGACATTTTTTACTTTTTTTTTAATGTGTTCCCATAAGTAAACCGTTGCACTTAGAAGCAAAATTGTTGTGTTTTCACGTAGACAAATGTGCATAGTGCTATAAAAACCACCTTTCTTCCAGCTAACTGGAATACTAACGAAAATATGGACGATCAAATGAAAATTGTCACATTCGTACCCAGTCTCCCCTACCCCCCCACACTATGATTGCTCCTGTATTGTAGGTACTGCTTACAGACATTATCATTTCACACATCACAGCCAGACCAGAAACAAAATATTTGTAGATTGCACAAATATTTGTTGCAGGCGGGAATCAAACCCGCGACGCCAAGCGCAGCAGTCCAATTGCCCAGCCACTACGCCAAACGTGGTGATAGGTACTTAATTAGGGACGGGCACAAGTTAAACTGATCTAGAGCTCGAATAAACATCAGACCCTATTTCGACTTATTAAAGGTTCAGTCTGCCTTGGAACCATTTAATTTGGTCGGTAAGTACCTACATAAAAGGAAATAAATATTTAAGCACTTAAGGAATTCACGTTCATTATATTTGAGAGCAAGTAGATCCGTGGGTGATAACACCATTCATTTGGGTTATAAACTTTTGAGGTTTCTTTTGAGGCTTCAGGATCTTGATTGAATAAAAGATGGCTGTTCACTTCAGGTATATAGGTATCCTCACTGATGCTACGCTATTATGAGTGTGAATTCACTTATTTATAGCGTTCAGCAAAAGCTTACATATGGGAACGAGATTCACAATTGTACATTTTGTTCCCGATTTACAAGTTAATTATTTTAAGTACTAATTAGAATTAAAAAGATATTACTTACATTCCGTTGAGATTATATTCCCTTTTAGACAATTAAACTCTCTTACAAATTTACAATTTTAGTAGTACGGAAACAAAGTTGATAGGATATCTATAATCTATATAAACACACAAGCATACTATATCGCAACTAAACACGTACATGCACACACACCTTGTTAGCACACTCGTATGCACGTCGCATTGCTATTTTCTACACGCACATCCCCCTTATATTATATAAAACTGTGACGCAAATGGAAAATAATACTAAAGACTGATGAAATTCAATGACTCTGTAAACAATGGGCTCGATTTGGCACAAACGAGCTTGTTTATTTAGTCCCCCGTTAAATTGTGTACGGATGTAGATAATGGTCGTAACGGCTTGAAAACATGAAAATGTAGTAGCTAAGGATAGGCAGACATCCGGCCATGAACAGTGGCTTAATTATCAGCAGTATCTGTTTTAATCTGCCACTTTACGTCAGAATAGTAAGGGGAGAGATAAGCTAATTTGGCACACTGTAAATTACGTCTAATTGGATATTTGAAGTGAGTATGATTGGAGGGACTCTGATGGATAAAGTGGAGAACAGTGTAATAAGGGAACTTTGTGGAATAGTAGAAGAATGTAGTGATAAAAATAGTGATTTGTCTAGAGCGGATGGATGAAGTCAGATTGATGAAACAGATTTATGGAGCTATTATGAATGGGCCAGACGGTTGGTGTTGACGTAAGCGGGCCGTATCACGATCAAATCGAGGACGTCCTTAAGAAAGGCCACGTCAACAGTACTTATGGCCAGCGAGCATGTATGGAGATACTCATGAAAGTGGGAGAAACGAAAGAGGTGTGTCAGGATCGTAGCACGTGGAAAGATATAGTCTCTGCGTCATCATCATCATCAGCCTGAAGACGTCCACTGCTGAACATAGGCCTCCCCCTTAGACCGTCACACCGAACGACAATTTGCCGCATCCACCGGTCTCTGCCTACCCTCGGGAAAAAAGCGTGACTCATTATGTCATATCGGATGTACAGTTATTTAATACTATATTCCACATAAACCATATTATATGCGAGCAACGGGTTAAATCAGATACATAATCTGGTCGTCTTGTTTCATTTATATATGCTTATGTAATTCAGGAAGGTAGAGTTACATACCTTGAAAGCATTGATATGCTTCACGAATGTATTGATTTCCACATTTCGAATAATTATAATGATATCGCATATTATACTTCGAAATTACACAATTAATTTAGAGCTTTGGATTTCTAGTAATTTATATAACGTTATGCTAATTAGAGGGTTTCCAACGGTATATAATTAGTGCTCGATGGTTTTCAACATATTAATTTAGAGAAAACTACCTTTTGCCCGCGACTTTGTCTGTGCGGGCTACAATATTATATCGCGTTTGTGATAATAAGTATTCTAGAACCTTTTTCAAGATCCAATCTATCTCTATACCAAGATTCACTAAATCGGTTCAGCCGTTTAGTCGTCAAAAGGTTACAAATAAACAGTGTTACATTCGCATCTATGATATTTTTAGGAACAATTACTTACTGTTTATACTTATAATAGTGGTACTGTGAACAGTAGACCTCGCGATCAGCTTAACCAATATGATGGTGTTAGGCATCCCCTCCCTTGCCCCCGTTTGCCCTCAACTTACACTTTTTTCACAACAAGTTGTCCAGAACTCAGTACTTGGGTTTCACCAAATTTGATAACCCTAGGCCAATAAATGGCGCTATAGCAAACATCCCCCCTTTTTGCCCCCATTTCCCCCCAACTTTGAAATTATTTTTTACTACAACTTGTTCAAAAATTTATACTTGTTCATAAATTACGCTATGCAACCTTCCCCCCACGGCCACGCTTAAAATGGAGACCTTCGCTCACTTCCTTCGCTCGGTCAATAATTAGGCACTATAATGCCATAAGCCACGAGCATTTTATTTATACCCTAAGATAACAGACACATATTTTTAACTCTATACATGGAATTATGTAATTGTTTGTTAATAATAATTATACTCATAGCAAAAACTTTTGGCAGTTGGTATACAAAATAGTACTGTCACTGTAAAAATAATTATATTGAAGAGAAAACAAAAAAAAATGTCGCAAAAATTGCAACGTTATGTTATTATCTACACTAATTTTATAAAGAGGAAAACTTTGTTGATTTGGTTGTAATGAATAGGCTCCGAAACTACTGAACCGATTTGAAAAATTATTTCACTGTTGGGAAGCTATGCTATCCCCGGTACACATAAGCTACCTTTTATCCCGTAAAAATTAACGGTTCCCGCGGGATAGTAGTTAACGCGGGTGAAACCGCGAGGTGCTTCTATTTTTTTTATAAATAGATACTATACAATATACATTTAGACACATTTATATTTCCAGTAATAAATTAGGGTTGCCACTTCGTCGCTGATTTCATTACGTACACGTGAAAGTCAAAATGTAAAAAACGCGTGCGACGTCTGATTTTCACAGCGTCTGTTCTGCCGGAGTAATTTTCCGATCCGCCAGCCCTCTTCATAAAGTGCCTCTTGGAGCCTAAACTGAATAATTTATTTGCGTCTGCTTCACACAGTTCATGGCATCGGTGTCTTGAACACAGTCAACCAACATACAGGGTGTAATTATGGGCGAACTTTGCCTTTTAATTAGACCCTATATTCCGTTTGTTTATTCAGGGCGGTGTGCAGAAAAAATGGAATGTTTGTGCAAATAACGATGCCAAATTTTGGTGAAAACCTTACAATAATAACGCAGAGAGGGAGTTCCATGCGTAGTTTCACTCAAAAGTGAAGCCACTCGTTTATCAATGTGTGCGTGACTGCCATGTAATTTTCTTCTCCAAAACGTACACAAGGGCAATGAAAACGTCACACACGTGTTGGTATTTAATGCAAGAGCAGAGAAAATAAATAAACATTTACCATAAAAGCTTTGATTTCGAGCAATAGTGAGTCAAAGTCCGAACTAGGCCCAAAAAGTCTCAGTAAAAATGGCTACACGGCGCTAGTAGGGCACCTACTTGATTTCTATTCTAAGGTGAAACCCATAATATGTTTGTCGTTATACAAACAAACTGTAACTATAACTATACAGATCTCACTACTACTTGCGGGTACGGCCAATCAAAACCATCAAACCAAAGTAAGTAAAAAAAATACACGCATTCCATGGACCTCTATGCGAAAACGAAACCTGTTTGTTCAAGACTATTTACTGCAAACACTTTCTATCAACACGTCAATAATTGTACGAAAGTTTTATGGTTTTTATAAGACTTCCATTGTGGGAAGAAAAGCTTTAGATTTTCTATTAGGTTTTACATTTTAGCAGCCATAAGTCTTTGACTACTAGTGCGCGAACACCCAAGTACTTAGTGTTTGAAGAGTGTCACCGATGGGGGCGGCAACAAGCACCCCCCTCCCCCTCAAGGGTCGCTATATAAGTATCTCGTGGAAATGTTAGGGCAATGTCACACAGTATTATCGGCCGTCCAAATATTGTCATAGGTATCATTTACTTTACCTCACTCAAGGCACAATAACACTTAGAGCTGAAAATAAATCTTATTATGTTTAGGATTCGTCGCAAGTGGAATGAAATTGTATAGGTTTTCTCAATTGTATTTTTGATAAATACTTTTCTCGAACAACTATCAATAGCTAAAACAAGTATAATACTAGCTATAATATTAACAAAAAACAGCAACATCTAAATATAATATTTGGCACTGGCTGTTAAACCACCAATCCGGACTAAGCCTCGTGGTGGATTTTAAGACCAAATCAAGTTACGAGAAAAAACCGGAGAGAAGAAAGAAAGGGTCAGCAGGTGGATAGGTGTTGATGATGATGTTAACTAGAAGATATTTCGCCTAATCCCAATAGGGGGGTTTTGACAGCCTTGGAATCCAGACCCATTCCAAGCTGAACAAACATAATAATATTATTTACCTTCGATAACATCGTCAACTAATACCAGGTGAGATTTATTTATTTACAATCAAGATAGAAAGCTTACAGTAATTACCTAAGCGCTAACTAACGAAGATAATGACTTATGAATACATCATCATCATCATCATCATCATCAGCCTGAAGACGTCCACTGCTGAACATAGGAACCACCGCCACACCGAACGACAATTTGCCACTTGCATCCACCGGTTGCCTGCGACTCTTGATGTCGTCGGCCCATCTAGTAGACTTATGAATACATTTAGATACAAACTAATAGAATTTAAGGTAACACAAATGATGTCGACTTGTTGGAACACATTCGTGAATGCTATGAGATAGAGTTCAAACGCGACCCTATTCAATTAAAAGAAAATAGTTGGTTAGCATTTGAATGCTAAGCTTTAAAAAAATAAACACAAACCGTACGAAGCGATAAAAAAATAAACGTTGTTAAAGCACAGACGTAGTACGTAACAGAAGTTGCCTGGGCACAAAGCGTATACATACATAATGTAAATGTGTTTTACCTGGCAACGACGCGAGTTATTTACTAGACAAAAGCACCTATCAATTACCCACGTTCGCGCGTACCCGCGAAACGAGGGCCATTTACGTTACTATGACGTCACATTACCGTGTATCTTCCATATAAAACGAAGGATTTGCATGGAATAATAATCGGCAACTAGAGCGGAACCCTTAGATAATAGGCGTCTTGAAAGCTAAGGACGTAATTTGTGAGGCGATAAACATGGCCGTTGTCTTTGCTAGTGGACATTTAGGGCGGCGTAACGATACCTATTCCATTTGCTTTATATCTTTCTCTAACTTGTTTTGGCACTTTTTAGGGCGGAAGCCCTTATAATTATTTTGTATTACGTAACACAAAGCTTAAGGGCTTCCCGGAGTAGCATCAAGTTCGTACTCCGTAGAGACTAGACTGCGAGATTAATTTTCTAGTAAGATCAGATTGAAGTATCTGAAAATGTTGACAGGTAGACACTGAAGCCTAGATATGCAGAAGTGTACAAGCAAATTGCTAAGCAACGTTCAGACTAAACGAATCCATATTCTTAAATTTTGATATTGATTATGTTAAACACAAAACATAATCTAAATTTTTTCCCGTAAAGTTTGAAAAAAATTGTTAGAGAGAAATTTTTTTGAACAATGCTTTCAGTTTTACAAACCTTTATTTATTTTGTGTGAAATAGATCTTATGAATTATGAAAATTTCGGACGAAAGTTGGAATTTTCCAAGAGTTTCGTATATCTTTCGAGTCGACGCCGACAGTCCGGCGCCCACGTCGTCCCAATACAAACAGAAACCTTTTATGCGAAACTAACTGCTACTAGCTTGCGTGCTCGCATTTTCCTCGATATCACGGAATTAAAAATTGAATAGTAGGCAATTATTCTATTTCTTTTAACTACCTTTGTTTGTTTATCAAACCGGGTTCAGTCGTTTACCTGCACGAACAGGATTGAACTCGGTGTTTGTATTTAGTATTTTTATAAATAAAAATAAATGTAGAATTTTTCACTGTCAGTGATAAAAATCGTAATAATATTAATACCTATTTTTATTAGAAATTCTGAACACATTCTACGCCATAACAAAACACATTACACAAGTCAGAATATAACCATTCGTATGATCATAAATCTAAAGGCTTCGCTTTCACATCTTAATTCATCATGAGCTCTTTGGCACTCATTCAGTATAACTTGGCAGCTGATTTCAGACCAGTCTCATTGTCCTCTACGATCATTACTCGTATAAAGCCGGATCTCCTGCGTTTGTTTTTACGGAACATTACACAAAAAACCTTACACATGTACATTTGATTTCATACACAAGCTGTCTCCTGCAATTTGCGGCCGGTTGAAAATAAAACAAACCCAGCCCCCTCTTCACCATGCACCGCGGGAAACAAAAAACATTGTTTGCTCATAGACAAACGAATTCTTCTACCGTTTGCATAGACAAATGTGTAAAGCCACGCCTCTTTGGTTTGACGTTTTTCTGTTTCGTTGCGCTGTTTTTGTGTAATGTTCCGTAAAAACACGCGCAAGAGGCCCGGCTTTAGACACTCATTATTATGTATGTATGCCTATCTATGCTTAAAATTTGGCATACGTATCGTGACAAGTCCAACTCTACTGAAGCCGTATAACGGTGCCAAAATCGTGGGTAAGTTAGTTTCTCTGTATATTATTTATACATTTTGATGTCCATCTATTAATTATATTATACAGTCGGAAAAAGTGGCTTCAAATCCAAATTGTCAATGTATACGCAATTACCAAAGGTTTAATATTGTGTGCGTACAATGCCGATTACATTAATTAATTATTGCATGTAATTATTGAAGCTAAATTGCAAGCTAGGAGGTCTGTGTACTTTCATGATAAGGATTAGGACATTATCCACTACGGGGTCCCGGCCCGGATTGGTGGTAAACATCCGAAATAATTATCAGACCTGTGCGTTTACTCACGATGATTCCCTTTTCATAATAGCAAATGATAATTACGTACATATGTTTATCAAGAAACATATTGTTCACACTGGAATTTGAACTCGCCACCTCCTGCTTGGCTGACGATCGTTCGCCCACTATGCTACCACCGCTACTATCACAGAAATACACACAACGTGGAATAGAAAATATTTAATTCCGATTTAATGAAATGCCTACTACAGGACTCAATTTCAAAGCGGTATCGGAGATTAGATCTTGAATAAACTGAGGAAAAAGTTGAAGGAACCCTCTATCTCTGCACGCAGTCGATATCTGGCTTTGATGTATGAATAAGCACTAAGTAAGAAGGTTGAATAACGTAATTAGGCCACATAGAAGCATTAAGACTCACTGTATAAAATAAGAAAATTGCCACTGTTGGTATCCTTCAGGTGGAACGTCTTTTTTAGGGGTCTATACCCAAAGGATAAAACGGGACCCTATTACTAAGACTTGGTACGTCCGTATGTATGTGTGTTTGTCTGTCTGTCTGTCTGTCCGTCTGTTCGTCTGTTGACATTTTCACAGATGATATATTTCTGTTGCCGCCATAACAACAGTGGTATAATCAATATTTAAGGGGGACTCCCCTACAACAAACCTGACTTTTTGCCTTTTTGTAGATAATGGTACGGAACCCTCCGCACGCGAATCCGACACGCAATTGGCTGGTATTTATTGGTTACGTAAGTCGATAACTTCTCCATACAAAAATCTAAGTAATGACTTCACTAATTAACTTCAGTACCAAGGATAATTACTTAAGACTAAATTTTAAGATTTGTATACAAAATAAAACCTTAGCCTTTTCAAAATTCCCATATAAGACTGTTACGGTTTTTAGTAGCATCGTTGTTTACTCGTATTCTTTGTACACCCATGTGAATTCACCCAAGTGAACACTGAATATTAGTGAACGTAGAAGAATAAACATTTCACTGTTCAAAAAAATATCGGCGAGAAGCTTAGTTCAATTTATTTTTCAAGTGCCTAAATAAACACATTCTGTACTCTATATTCATTGTTTATTGACACAGTTTGACGATTCCACTATGTTCTATTTGAAAAAGGTTTTATTTTCAGTTAGAAACCAGTATGGAAAATTTTGGATAATACTTACGTTTTGCAAAAGCACCTTAATGTAGCTTTTTTCGTCTGTATTGTTTTCATTCATTGTTTATTGTCACAGTCTGACGATTTCGGTGATTTTCATATCGTGGTTGTCTAAAGAATTACATTTTATCCCCTAGATGTTTGATTTATCCCGCCCTATTTTTCATTCACATCCCATCGGCAGACGACGTTGATTGATTAGAGAGCGGATTTGCTTCCATGCAAATGTATTGCAAAAACCAATGTTTTCTTTGATCTAGCTGGGGTTTCAGGATGCCACTTTTTGTACATCCGCCAGCGTTTTTGTATTCCTTTGATTTCACGATCCCAAATGATATGAGATAAAGTTTTGGTGTTATTATAAAACTTGTACCGTGTTGGCGTCACCAACAAACTAAACAAAACCCCTTATTTCCGAGATTTTCCTGGTGTTTCCTGGATCGTATAGTTATTAGGGGTCGGCGTTTGGGCTTAGTTGGTATCTAGTTAATGAAACAGAAGCGACGGTAGGGTTGAAGAAAGGTTTCACTTAGATAACCCTGAAATATTTACGTAGTAGGTATTTTCTAATCAGATGCACACGCAGTAACCGAAGCACTGGTAGAGTCATCGGAGTTTCCTTTTCCTGTCTGAGATTCAATCCTGGACCAGTGTTGAAAGGGAAACATCCTTTTTCAAACTCAAACCATAATCAATTAATTATAGTTTGTTTTCTTTTATGGTTTAATTTGTTTAGTAGATTGAAGTGTTTGACTTGTAAAGTGCGATTTTATTGCCTATTTACAATAAATGATTTGACTTTGACTTTGACTTTGTAACCGCCATCATAGCACCGAGCTTCGGGGGTGCCTTCAGTTATCTACACTTGGTTTTTCGATTGATATAATGTCAGAGATCGCTTCTAGCTTGATAAACTGGCATGCGACATTACCTCGTTCGTCAAATAAGCAATACTCCTAATACGCAATCGCGTTACAGGTGAGAATGAGTCTCTAATGTTGGCTATATAAAAGAATAGGGGTGTATCAGCTGTTAACAGTTGCTCGTCTTGCAGTTTAACATAATTTGGAGATTCACAAACATTGAATTCGCAACAAAATGTCGTCAATAATGAATAAAATTTTATTTCCCAATTGCTAAACATTGAATAACATTTTTCCTTGAAAATGGCGGAATTTTTCCGCTCCCATGCTTATCATGATTTTCTTATTGTTATGTCTGTAAAGCTGAGCGTTAAATATTAAAAAAACCAAAGTTGAAGACGCCAGGGAGTTATGTTTACTTAGATTAATATTTCATTTCTTATGCCACGTTACGAGGGCGCACCAGCAGAAATTAGCAGAATTTGCTGCTTCTAAAATTTCGGTGTTTGTGGTCATAGTATTATTTACATTCTTTAAAATGTTAATTTAAGAAAATGTTTTATAAGAATTACCTTTACAATGGAGTAATAAAAAAAACATAATCTGTTAAAAACATTGAAGTAGGTTAAAACTTAAGTTAACCTAAGTTACAATTAACTAGAAAATCGGCCTGGAAATTTAGAAAAACCGGGTTTAAAGTCCATTAAGTATGGAGTCTGTGAAGACGTAGACCGTTTAGTTTCAACGTCCAACTTTTTCGTAGAAAAGCTAAGAATGGCACTAAATCCCGAATTACGAAACTTTAGCTTCATAGATTGTGATGCCAGTCGTCCTAAAGTGTGTTAATAGAAATCTAACGGTCTTACCACGAAAGATTTAAACCAGATTTGAACAGATGTGTCTAAATATTTTCTTCACAAATCGACGTCTAACTTTAGCTTTTTCTAACTTCATAACAAATTCACAAGTAAAATAATAAGGAATGCCAGGATTAAGTCGGAAAACGCGAGTGATGGACGGTGATTTTATGGAACGAAATTTTATAAAACATCCGTTAAACTCTGTTCTCTACTGTTGTGGTGTACATAGTCAAAATTGCACCACACGCACAGAGCGTGGCTTATTCCATCAAGTTCCAAACTTGTGTTCTGCGGATGTAAGCTATTATTAAACATGTTATTACAATGTGTACAAGTTAACTGACTGTCGCAGCTTGCGTGGAGCTTGGGGCTTCCCTATTACTTAAATATTCGTACTCGCATCTCCTCGCTGTTTTGCGGCGAAATCTACTTTGGCGACTAGTATGCTTTGGCAATGTAAAACAAAATCTTGTATACAAATAAAGCTTCAGTATGAAAAGATGTTTTTACAACGTTTGTATTTGTTGCATTAGTTAGGGCAATATATTCATCACTGAAACATAGTATATCATAAATATTTTGTCTAAAATGTACTAGCTTATACTTTTTCTTATTACAAAATCATGTGGTCTATAACTCCAGTTTGGCTTACATACGTATAGTTTGTTAAAAACGATAAATGAGGCACTGAAAATGTAAACAATAATACAAACAAAGTATGATTTTATGGAGTGTTCAAGAGCATAAAAATAAGTGTATTGTTGACTTTTAGTTACGCGCGGATTCCCGTCGCTCCGCGCTTCGGAGGGTGTCGGTTGTTACCGAGAAGTCCTTGGGCAACTTGATAAACACTGACACCAGAGACCGGTATTACCTCATACGACCAACAAACAAACATTGGAATGTTATTTCTAATCATCTAATTATAATAACGTTGAAGTCCAATACTTTCGGAACTCGCGTACTGTCGAAATAACGTACATCGCACTTATTCTGTACTTTCGATAAAGCGTACATGGAAATGTATTACATTTAGTCCTGATTTTTCTCAGCCAATCCTCCTTCACAATATATTCCTCGTGTTATGACTACTACTTCCTTGTGTAAATAACAATGTAATATGCTAACTATCTTCGTCACACGTAATTAAACTAAATTGATAAATAGAATATGCGGTAATGTTCCGTCTCGGCCTAATATTGCCTTGTCTCGGAGGCTGCCGGAAATGCTTCAACCATTTCAAAGGCTAGAGTATTCGATGACGGATATTGTGGGAGGAAACCATGACGGTTAATTATCTCATACATTATATTATGATGCCCCTTATATACAAATTGTAAAGCTGGCTGTTATATATGACAGAACCGTTGGGTAATTAGTGTAGTGTGTAAAAATATAGTAGGTTAAAAATGAATATCGTGTATTATACATATAATTATATCTGATTATGAATCCAAATAAAGGCAGGAAGTTCTATGTAGCTAAGTACGTATAAAAATTACATACAAAATAATTGAGACAAGATTTGTAGGTCGTCTTAAACACAGCGTTCATTATTTCGCACTAACATTCGTCAGACAGGTGTTTTATCGCATTAACGTTCATCGTTCATTTTGTAAGTCGAACTAAAATTACGCACTCTTAATCAAAAGTCGGATACGAAATAAAACATCTACAGTGTAGGCGGATCCCGTAAACTTAACAATGAATGAAACGTGTGGGTTTCGTTCGTGTTTGACTTATACATTAGTCTTACTTCTGTCTTTGGATTATAAATCTTATCTTATCTTACTAATATTATAAAGCCGAAAGTTTGTGAGTGTGTGTGTGTGTGTGTGTGTGTATGTGTGTATGTTTGTTAGCTCTTCACGCTCAAACGGCTGGACCGATTTCGATGAAATTTGGTATAGGGATAGATTGGACCTATGAGACGGACATAGGCTATCTTTTGTCGCAATAAATATTCTCGAAGGGGATGAAATAAGGGTTGAAAGTTTGTATGGGTAATTAATAATTCTTCAAGTTAGGAGTCTGAAAATTTATATTTAGGCTTTTGGTAAGAAATAAAGAAATACGGGTTTCAGCATTTTCGCTAAATCATCCCTAAAGGGGGCAAAGCAAGGAGTGGAAATTATGAGGTATTATTTAGATGCACCCCCTACGGACCACAATAAACGGCTGAACGGATCGTAATGCAATTTGGCAAGGGGATAGATAATAATGGATACAAGATAAAGACGGAGATAGACGGAGAGGGAGGGAGATAGAGTGAGAGAGAAAGAGTTTGAGGGAGAAGTATATAGATAGAGATATTAAGGGAGAGGGAAGGAAATAAAGGAAGCGTGAGAGAGTGAGGGGGAGAGATAGAGTGAGTGGGAAATATATAGGAAGAGAGAGATAGAGAGGGAGAGAGATAGATTGAGAGGGTACATATAGAAGTAGTGAGAGAGCGATCGAAAGAGGAAAAGGGAGAGAGAAAAAGGAAGAGGAAAGGAGATAAAGGGAGAGAGAGAGCGTGAGAGGAAGAGATAGAGTGAGTGGGAAGTATGTAGAACTAAAGGAAGAGAGATCTCGGAAGAGAGAGATATATATAGAGAGAGAAGAGAGCGAGAGAGGGAAAGAGATAGATTGTGAGGGAAGTATATAGAAATAGAGGGAGAGGGAGAAAGATAGAGATTGAGAGTGGAGAGGGTAATAAATAGAGATAGACGGAGAGGGAAAGAGATAGAGGTGGCATATATCATAGATAGGATTATGCCATAATTATGTGACTCACAAACATACATACGCACACACTAACTCACATTGTTGGAGTCAGATGAGGTACGTTTAACTTTGTCCCAGGATCTCGGTTTCATCCTAACTTATATATAGGGATTTCATACTGTTTCATTTTCGGTACGTATGGACTTAGCGACCGATATCGGAAGCTAACTAATGTACAGACTGTTGCCCCAGTACTCGGATGCTAACTATGATGACACAATAATATGCACAAACCTTTCAAATAGCTACCTATAGGTGTTGTACGTGTAACGCGGGTGAAACCGCGGGGCGCCGCTAGTATAAATATAAATCAAGCCTATGCGGAGGTAACGGAATCAGATGAGAATATTTTGGACGCGGTTAAAACAACATTTCACTGTGAAAGAGTATACCATAACTATTTATTACTGTTATTATAACGATGCTTCATTATCTAGTGAAAGTTGGTCTGGTTAAAATACCAAAAACTGTTGATTTTGTTTTTCATCTTTTTTAATTAACTGTAGAACTTTAGCCTAAACTTGCGTGTCACTAAATGTTGTCAACAACACGGAGTTAAGTAATTTATTTGAAGCGGTTGTTTTCTAATTATGGGTAATTTAAACAAAATGTCGACACAAAATAGAATAGAATACCAGCATAAATAGCGCTACGGTATTTTCTCCTTTAATTTCTGCCATTCTCAACAATTAAACATCTAAAAGATGTAAATTCATACCATCTCAAAAATGTTTCTGTTTCAGTAACTCATTTTAAATCTCTAGCTAGACTATTTATTTCATAATATTGTGTTCAGTGTACAGACTGTTTGCCCATTAATGTTATTTTGTACGTAATGAAGATGTAAATCACACTCCTCTAGAATGTTTATTTCAGTCCTATTGTTAGTTCAGTGTTTAGTTCCCGACGCTATCATTTCACTATTAAAGTGTTCCGTCTAATGGCTGTTGAAGGTAATTGCTTAATAAATTCTCTATTTTACGATAAACACAAAGACGTAGTCAGGATTTTATTTAAGGGGCGGTAACACAACCGCTATTATGACAGTTTTTGTCTCTAAACTTGTTTCACTTCGTCATTTTATTGAATATTATTCAGATGTTGTAGTGTGCGTGGAGTACTTTGGGAACATTTTGATATTTCGTGGAGTAGAATGAAACTGAATTAAAAAAATATTTTTTTGATATTTTCTTCGTGGAGTTGATTGGGAAATTTTCTTGGAGTACTATGGGAATAACCCGACAAAGGAGCACTCGTATCTATTTTTGAAATAAAGCAAGATGGCAGATCGGGAGCGTTTATGACATTTAGAGGGTGTTGGGTGACCTACTGAGTACCAACGCTATATCAACGCGGACAACGCTATTGCTTCGTATACATTTTAGCTTGTCATTTGTTCGGTTGTTGAGTCGAGTCGTTTGTATAGACTGTCCACAATTGTGACTCATGTGCAAATTGGGTTTTTTTTTGAAGAAACGAAATATAAGTACCACCCAACTTGGTCTAACCTCGATTACGTCCCTGGTAGGTACATACCGACAGTTTTCAGGGCGTCTATAATTCACTAGTGAAGCCGCAAATTAATAGCCTACTTTTATGAACCACGGCACGGTAGATGTTGAACAAAACATTGAGTTAACTTAGCAAAAATATTGATTAGGTCAACTGATCCCGCGGACTCAGTTTAGAGTGGGCTCAGTTGACGTAAGAGCCCAACTTTCGTAATGAAAACAATCTAAAAGTTTGAGTTTGTTTTTGAATTGAGGATTTTATTGTTCTTGTATTAGACGTTTCTAAATGAATAAGTGCTATATTATTACATACCAAAACAGTGAATATTTAATATGGAGAATTATGTTTGTAATGGTAGTCGTTTACGTTCAATCTGGTGCCGATAGGTATAGTTTCTATCAACCTGAACATTTCCATATTTGCATCGTGAATGGTGTACCGTGACATTTCCCTATAACTTCACTGAAGCGCACCGAAACAAACTAACAGGAGTAGCTCAAAGCTCAAAGGACTAACAAGGTTAAGTGGCAGTGCCTGTGTTAGACATCTTACCAAACGAGAGCTATTAAGGAAAATATACACAAAGCGGAAGCGGACGCTGTGTTGAGATCTCGACCATTGGGCGGATCCGGGTAAAAATACGGACTCTATATTTCCGCATCCAGTACCTACATGATTTTATTATAAAACAAATTTAATTCACAATAATTTCACACCAAGCACACATGACTTAACATTGTGCTAACGAAACAATTACCTACCTGTATTAAAACATTTTTTATTCTAAAAGCTAGATTATTACCTGATAGGGCTCTGTCAAGTAAAGAAACTCGCTCGAGAGAATATTAAAGTAAACGCTAAGCGTCCTTAAGCATCAGCTAAGAAAATCAAGAGTAAATCCAATTACTGAGCTCAAACAATATTAAACCCAACATTCCTGCTCAATGGTCTATACTTAAAGTCGTAAAGGATAATAAGTTTGCACATTGAAGCTGTATTTAAAATACTTCATAATAAGAGACTAACAAGTTGAAGTGGCGGTGGATAGGCCACATAGCTCGTGGAACCGATAACCGTTGGCAAAGAAAAGTTCTCGAGTGGCGACCACGGGCCGGAAGACGGTAGGGCGGCCCTGAACGAACTGGTGCAAGACGTGGAGCCACTGCAAGCAAGACGCTCGTTGTGGCGTTCTATGAGGGAGTCCGCAAGGCAGGGTCCAAGGTCCGTCTTCCAGCCGATGATGATAATTAAGATACTTAATTTATGCTATATTAAAAATAATATACCCAATTTTTTTATGATGTTGTCTAATGGTAAATAGCGGTATAGATTCTGACCCCTAAATAGCATTCTCTGAGGGAGCTAATAAAAGCACGGTACCATATCTCATCTCTGCCCTGTACATGAGTCGAAACCGCAATCAAAAACAAAAGAAATAAATACTTTATACCACATAGCAGCTAGTAAGATATAATCAACACAAAATTATAATACCAAAAGTGTAATAAAATGTGGATCCTTTTATAAAATATGATCTCAAACTGATAGCTACGCATTGAAATTATTCAGCACATATAGTTATTTGGGTATAAATAGCTGATTTTCCTATTTTCGCAGTAATGCTGCATCTCGCGAGATTACACGTAGCCTCAAGGATAATGTATGTAGCTTCTGTTAGGTTCCTAGAAACTTTTCCTTTGAGAGAAATATAGGTAAATACATTATAATATTACAGTGTATACATTAGCGCAGATAAAGCAAGAATATGCGGTCAGGGACGAAAGTTTTTACGTGAATATGAAAGCGTATTGAACATAAACTACCTATATATATAGCTGGGAAAATTAAGATGTGCTTGTTAATTAGTATTTAAACGGGTCTAATTCGCGCACAAACTAATATGAAAATATATAATTTTGACATACCTCGACATAGTCTTCTCGTGACCACGGTCGATGTAACTCGGCCGAATCGTCGAAATTTTGATATTAGTTTGTGCGCGAATTAGACCCGATTATATACTAATTAACATGTATTCAGTTCGCGAAAGTTTAAGATGACAATATATTTTTGGGGTGGTATTCTAAACTTCAACACTTGCTTTGCTCTCTCTACAACCTGAATAAAAGAGAAACTAACCGCTTGCTTTGTCTCTGACAATGGGTCACGTTGGCTACATTTCTGACTCAAGTCCTACCATTGATTTAAAAGAACAGGTTATAAAGAGGCCACGATAAACGTGCGCAGATCTGATGCACTGCTTAGATACTAAGACCACAGCACGCGTAAAAGCATTAACACTAAGTTCACACCTAAGCTGTCTATTAAACTTAACCCAGGCTTTAGGGATCAGTCTCACGAGGATACTTAACCTCAGCTACAACTTATCTAATAATTATCTTAATTGAATCTAAGATGAGACGTGTTTCCATACTAATTTGCTACTTTCCACGGGTGACGGTTAATAATACGGTTATAAATTAATTAATACTGGAAGTGTAATCATTGTCTTCATCAGCCTGTCAGTCTGCTACTGGCTATTATGTTCTCTCCCAAAGCACGCCACTGAACGTTCTTCAGATTGTTCGTATCCAACCCTATCGTAAATATTTCATAAGCGTAACTCAAAGAGCAAGAATTCCGTGGCCGATAGTTACAAACTGGGAGTTTTCAAGTCACGAGTGAATAGGTCACTTCTAGTAAAGCGTGCAATATCATAGACCACATCTAGCTGTTAAACGCGAAACTATTTATTATTTTAAAGCCCCTGCCGGACATTTTGTAAAGTACATCATCATCATCATCATCAGCCTGAACACGTCCACTGCTGAACATAGGCCTCCCCCTTAGACCATCACACCGATTAGTAGTACGTATACACATAATCATTGATTGCGAATCAACATAAGCAACACGCATACATACAACAGGTAAGTAATACATTGCCTCTATATAAGAGACTTGAGTTGTAAAAAAATACAAAAGCAGTACAGCTTTTAAAGAAATGTACAGAGAGTCTTTCCTAGAATTGATTTAGCGTTTGAATGGACTTAAAAGCGAGGTTGAAAAGGCTGAACCAATGTTTTGGCATATATGTAACGTTATGTAGACTTGGGACAGCAAGCGCCCGCACCCGCATTCTTTGTTAACACGACCCATTGAATGGCATAATACCAGGTGTTAAGCCAAAAAGGTCAAGTAATTGTACTGGGATTTTGCAGGTAAGCTACCTAAATGAAGTAGGGTATAGCAGCGGAGGGTGGCTAATGTTCTGGCGGTATATTTTCTACACACATCAAAAAAGTCTAAGCAACATGTACTAATTTCTGGTTCTTTTCTAGTTCTACGAGCTGTATGTGGACGCGCATTGTCATGCATTAACGTAAAATCGGAGCCAAAGGTTTGTGCAAATGGATGGACATAAGGTCTGAGAATATCCTCAACGTAATTTTCAGCGTTCATGTTTCCATTTACAAAAACGAGCTCAGTGCGCTTGTTCTTCATAATACCCGCCCATACCATAACTGTTGAGCCGCTGTATGCATGAACTTCCTGAACGCACCTGAGCCTTTCAGTATTTCCGGGCCGACGGTACACTCGCACCCTTCTTGTATCAGGCCTAAACCCGAATCGCGACTCATCGGAAAATATAATTTTATCCCATTGTTCCTGGGTCCATGTTATGCATGGATGTTCCTTAGACTTTTTGATGTGTTTATTTTCGACTACTATTAAGCAAAATTTTAATAAGAAACAAGTTGTGCGTAATTTCAGTTCAACTTACATTCGATGAGCGTCAGTACGAAAGAAGCCTGTCCGATGAACGAAATTACCAACTGAAGAATGCCTGTTCGATGAACATTCGTTCTAAAGAATGCCTGTGCGATGAACATGGACGCCTAGTCTAAGAAGCCCTCGGCTCCAAAATTACGCAATTCAATTGCAGGATCGAGCGGCTCACGATAATTTGCGACGGCATTAATAGGGTTTTAACGACTTTAAAATGTTTTCGTATCGCGATTACGATTTAAGTACTCAGTGCCAAAGCGACAAGGCACGAGCGATGAAGTTTATACGATTGTAGAAAAAACTGCCGTAAGTATGAAATTTACTGAGTCAAAAACGATTCGCGGCTCATCATGATGCATTTGCTACGTAATATAGCCCAATTTGTGATTGATTCATGAACTAATTACGGTTATTTATCTCAACAAATAGAAGTGATATCAACTTCAACCAGGCATGCCAAGTTTTTCCTGTGTCCATGCTTAATAGATCCAAACGGAACTGATCCTTATTCGTATGGTAGTAGGTTTGATTTATTTATCCGTAGCTCGCACTATAAGTAATATAGGTACTCCAAAAACTGCCTCCAACTACCTTACTTCACTAGGTACGCTATTTGTTCATGACTTGGACTGAGTGAACAAAATCAGAAACCTTCTGCAAGTGGTTTTATTTCCAACGTTTATTTCTTCAATGGAATTTACTTAATTGTCGTCGGTATTTCTCCAATTAACGTCTTGGTTTTAGTAGTTTTCCTACCGGTGTTTATGTTGATAACAAATGTCTAAATTTTTATGTTACTAGAATATTATTATGAGGAAAATAGCAAATATTGTGCGTCGTTAACGTCGCAACAGACCTTATATAGGTAAACCACGACCATAAACGATATGGTTCTGATTCTTGGAGCGACAGTTTTAAATCTAGGGCATTTCAATTATATGAGCTCAACGCAAAGAAGTGGAATTCCTTCCCCAAGTCTTTTCCGATAAAGTGATTCAAGAGTCTTGAAGTCACTATTAAATAGAAGATATTATATAGAATAGATTGCCCAATGCTCATCGAACATCGAATATCTTGCAAAAGTATTGTACTTCCTCAGGCAGACACAGAAATGGCCACTCTAAATCCTAAAAATCCTCTAGATCTAAAACCTAATATTGGTTATTAAAATCATTCTAAAGATCCAAACTGCGCGGAACCCGTCAGAATTATTTTCAGCTAGCTGTGCTCCGTTTTCGGAATATAAAGCAGCTTATGTGTTAATCCAGGGTGTTGGCTATCTCCATATCAAATTTCATCAAAATCGGTCCAGCCGTTTGGGCGTGAAGAACCAACAAACATATAAACACACAAACCTTCGCATTTATAATATTAAGTAAGATCACCACGGGAGGGGCCTATTCTCAAACGCCTATTAAAAAATATCACTCACACTCGGCTCAGTACATCAGAATTGAGCTAAATCGGGAAAAATTTTGTAGCCGGTCCACATGGTACCAGCGTGATAGCGCGTGATATGACGTAACTCGAGATAATGTGTTTCACTTTAATAGGAGTCGTTTCCACGCCGGTGTAGGACAGTATTTAAGGTCCGTCGGGATTTAGTTCACATTATAATTTATATTGATAACAAACTTGAGTCTTTTGTGGTTATAAAGTTGATTATATTACTAAAACTACAGTCTATTCGCTGTTGAGGCACTTCGTACGAACGATGACAGTAATAGAAGGTGATAAGGCTGTTGTCTTCTTTCTATACAGGCCTTCGCCTGCTTACAGCGTCCCGCCCCGTACGCCGCGTCTCGATGTAGTAAACAAAATGTACAAGTTTTTTAGTTTTTAATTTACTAACTTTGACGATTAACAATGTTATAATACGTCTAATAACGAGTCGCGCGCCCTTTTCCGGTCATGCTGTAGTAGCAAATCGGGCGCGTCCCTACTATAAAATAAGCTAAAATATCGCAAATACGCTTGCGATATTTCGACCTATATTAACGCGGCATTGAGGGTTGTCAGTGCGATATTATCAACTGATTATATCGCACATGTGGCACTAAACACGGTTTGCTTGCATGGCTTAATTCTAAAGCATACAGACATAATATTCGCGGACACTACCACGAAGTGCCGTTCTGTAGTCTACTGCGTAGGTACTATATTATTATCGTGTCATAGGTGTTACTGTGTAAGCTTGCTCTTTTACGGCAGTAAATTAGGTTTACCACGCCTACTTAGACGGGTCTCTAGTGTTTACTGTAGACTAATAAATGAAATGTAGGTAATTAATTATACGTGCTCGCGTCATAAAGTCTAATATTGTCATAAGTTAATAATTAGGCAAACACAAAAGCAAGCCCCAAATTTAACAGTCATTGTTTTTGTCTAGATGGATCAGAAACTACGAGGTCCTCTACGAATCACAGTAGCTAACAACCTAGTAGTACTCAGTTAGCTTGGTAATTTTTTGTGTATTTCTCTAGTTCTTAGTATGAATTCGATGTACGCTATGCCGAAAGTACAGGAGTTCGATGTACGTTAGTTCGAACATACGCGAGTCCGATGTACGCTATATCGAAAGTACGTAAGGTCGATGTACGCTATAAAGTAATACAGGAGTTCGAAAATACGCGAACTTGATTTAGGTACGCTATAACGAAAGCACAGGAGTTCGATGTGCGTTAGTTAAAAAATACTCGAGTATAATCTGGGGGCACGGCAGTGCCCCCGCCAAGTCGAGCAAAACAAAAGGCACGGCCGTACTATCCTTTTCTCGAAGCGATTCGGGCCATTTTCGACCCCCTGTAACTTCGTTATGGATAAAACTAGAAGCCTAAATTTTTAGTGACCAAGAGGGCATCACGTTTACAGATAACAATCCAAATTACATCAAATTTGAACCAGTAGTTTAAGAATTATTGCAAGTCAAAGTTCCTTAATTTTGCTGCCCACTGACTGACTGACTGACTGACTGACCGATCATCAAAATTCTAAGGTACTTCTAGCCGTCCCACAAGTTTGAAATTTTGAATATAGCTATTGTTTAGCCTATAAACTATGGAAAAATTCTGACATTCCATAATTTTCATCCCGTTTTCTAGATATATAATCTGCATAAATAACTTTGTATTCTCATATAAATCCCATTAAATTGTATGTGATTACAAAGTTACTTTTACAGTTCATAATTAGACTTCATTGAAATTGAATGAAACGGGTAGCAGGGGTTAAAAATTAGAAATAGCTTCGAGAAATTCGACAGTTGAGCGATTTTTAAAAACTTCCACTATAGGTACACCTACGGCAGATAGAGAGATACAAATCGCTATAATATATATCTACCTACACCTTTATAGGTCGAACAAATTCGTTACCTAGGTACATTAAAATAGGTACCTAGGTACCTTATACCTAATACGCATCTGTGGAGACGCAAAGACACTCGTTCATGATAATCTATGAGCATGACCTATGTCGCAAGGGGCCCCGGCCGCGCAGGCGCGGGGCGCGCGTTGATGCGTGTTTCGCAAAAAAACGAAATAAAGAAAGAAAACCTACAAAAAGAAATGAGATCCCATCAAAAACATTACATGTACAAAAATGCACAAGTCTCGCAACACAGTTAATCTGCCGTAAAAAGTTGTGAGATCGAATGTAAACCAAGTCGGTTAATTTCAATAGGTACCTACCTATACCTATCTATGGGAGCAGTTATATCTTTATTTCTTTAGTAAATAGAGTGTCTTGGCGATTGTACACGGCAGCATAATTTACTAGGCAATCTAAATATAGTCTTCCGTATAAGTGTACTTTCAAACAAATACAAGCACAAAGCGCTTAACATAGATTTATGTTGCCGTGTGCAATTGCCAAGTCACTTTATTTACTAAAGAAATAAAGGTATAACTGCTCCCATAGATAGGTATAGGTAGGTACCTATTGAAATTAACCGACTTGGTTTACATTCGATCTCACAACTTTTTACGGCAGATTAACTGTGTTGCGAGACTTGTGCATTTTTGTACATGTAATGTTTTTGATGGGATATAATATACACTATATCGAAAGTGCTAGATTTCTAAAATACGCAAGTTCGATTAGTGTGACTACACTCCGGCCGGTCCGAAGCTGTCATTTCTCAGGATTAATACGATATTCATTCTAATCTTAAGGTAGGTACTGAGCTTGAGCACTGCCTCGTTGAATGTACGAGCGATTTCCGTTGCCATAGCTACCGGGATATGTGGAGAGCTCACAGCGTACATCGTAAAACTGTTAAGAGCGGGCAGAGGTAATTGACTAACGTAGACTTGAATTTTACTTAACTATAAATCATCTCCAAAATAGAAATAAAAATGTATATAAATTCTACATTATAATTTCAAGGATAGACTCTGCTCAAAAACATGTTGGAGCTAAAACTTGAATAAAAGAAACATAAATTTAACGCAATTTTTATCAACTTTCGTTTTAATTTTAGTGTGGTGAATAGTACAAAGTTAGATACATAATATCATTTACTTATATAATATTCGATGTCAGTCACCACGAATTTTCCTGTCTTCTATATTCTACGAGTTATTGAAGTAAAATTAATACGGCTCTTACAAAGTGTAATCAGATTATTTTTCTGGCATAACGCTTTTAATGTTGATTCTGAGTTAGTGAAGAAATTGAAGTGCTCCATTTAGTCCTTCTTGCTGAAATTTTGACGACCTTACCACAAAAGATAACCAGAATTGAACAGATGTGTGCAAAATTATTCTCCACAAATCGACGTCTAACGCTCGCTTTTTGGACTCGATAACAAATTCACAGGTAAAATAATTAAGAACGCAAAAATTTAGAAACATCTGTTTATCTCTGGACTAAACTTTTGTGGGAAGACGGCGAATGTTTGACGTAATTGCTCGGATGCAAACAAGATGACGACATATTGTTGCTTAACTTTAGAGGTTTCCTTGTTTAACTTTCTTTACCAACTTTGACGTTTCGTTACAGCAATTTGGCCTTCAGATTTGAATCGACGTAGCGTCCTATATTTTTACAAAACGTATAAAGCTGGCATACAGCTAACGCTATACCTAGTCAGCGATAGTATATATATAGTATTAACTAGAAGCACCTCACTGTTTCACCCGCGTTAACTACTATCCTGCGGGAACCATTAATTTTTACGGGATAAAAGGTAGCCTATGTGTACCGGGGATAGCATAGCTTCCCAACAGTGAAAGATTTTTTCAAATCGGTTCAGTAGTTTTGGAGCCTATTCATTACAACCAAACAAAAAAAGTTTTCCTCTTTATAATATTAGTATAGATAAATATTTGTATTTTACTTTAAAAGTATCCGTTTTCTAGATTTTTATTACAAAATTTTCGAATAAACGTTCCAATTATTTCATCTACATTGTCTATTTTCAAAGGTATGATGTTTTATTTCTTATGGCTGTAACTACAATCAGCAGAACCGGCCCTGACATCCCAAGCACAATTTTAAAATTTTGCGTGTACAAGTTGAGGTTTGGCGATTTAAGTTGCTGCATGTACTACGAAAAAACAAAGAAAATGAGCCTTAATAAACTTGGCTCTATAATACATCCAATTCTGGCAGAATAATTCAACATCACGCCTACGCGCTGGTCCGTTCATGCGGCCTAATTAATTAGTAATCATGGCTGTCCGTATGTAGCGTTTGCGTAACTTAATGAGCTCGACCGATTAATCGAACAGGGCATGTTCAATGTGTGATTTCAGTGTTTATTAACAAACGGGATTTGTTACCATTTATACTAGTTTAAAGTTCTTTTTTGAAAGTTTTATGAGTGTGATGGGCCGGAAATCGATAAACTATCGATATCCAATGTATCTATCGACGAGATTAGCATCCCTTGAACCCCTAAAAGCCGCAATGATGGTTAAAAGGTCTTCACTTTAAAAAAAAGGGGAGATTTTAAGTAGATAAATAGTGATGATAATATAACTACACATAGTTATTCAAAGGGTATATTCTGTACTATAAAATATACAATTTATACTTACTCGTAAACACAAAAGCAAACCTTATTTAAATACGCCAAACGGCGAAAGTCACGAGTTGAATAATCGTTATCCTCTTTATCCAGAAATAAGCCAGTCAGTTTAACATAAATTTATCATTGAATTGTATGTATATACATCTCACTTTTTATTTATGACCGTTGGTACGTATTGTAATTGCTTATTATCACAGTGTACTCATAACATAAAGATTTCTCTCCCACGCGCACCGATAGTGATATTTGGTACGTCTGGAACCCAATTCGCACTCGCATGATTTCACCGTCCATTTTGTCCCAAATTTTGCGAATTGGACATTGAACGACTACTTACCTAACAGCTATGAACTGATTCGTCGGACATAACTATGTATTTATTTATTAAATTTGATTAGTATGATATCGTTGGTCAAGTCCAGTGTGTTGCCGGCCTTGATGTTATTTATAGGTTCATCATCATAGACAATAATCAATCTCTTATTCTCATTCTATATCTAGGTATTGGAAAGTAGTAAAATCGTTATCTAGTACCTAATAGTTTTTTTTAGTGCTAATGAATTCGGGCTTCATAAGATGAAAGACAAATCTGGCCACACTTTCAACTGAGAGTAAGCTACGCCTGAAAAACCTTTATGGGAACAGTAGATACGGAGTATGCGAATCAAAATTACAATCACAAAATTAAAATCACAGTCAAAATTACCAATAATATAGATCGTTTACAAAGTTGGTGATAGACTTCTAGTAGGCACCTAGAATGCAATTTGTTGACAATTCAATGAGGATACGGGCTTGCACCATAGATTAATAAATAGTCACTGCCTTCTAGCACTTTGAGCAGCTTGAGTCATGCGTAGAACGGACAATGTGGGAATTCGCTGATGTGATAGGTCAAGCTCTAATATTTAGGTTACTTTCGGAAATGACGCATTACCATTAGAAAACAATTTCCCAGATAAACTATAACTGCACACACTCCTATTGAATAGATCTAATTAGATATTTATATATTTTTAATTTTACAAAAACATCTCTTAGTGTGATACAAACTTGTAAAGAAACGTAAAATAACAATGTCAGTAATAGATAGATGTATGTGTGGGTTCATCCACATAGCATTTTTGTATCTTCCCAATTTTCCTGCCCGAAATAGATTTTTGCGAGTTCACGAAGTGGTCTCAAAGGAATGTGTTACCACTTGTCACCCGCGCAAATATATCCGGCTTACGGTACATATTTGTTCAACTTCGTATCGGTGAATCTTCAAGGATGAACCTGCTTGGAAGTGCTTAGTGAAAATGATTTTTGCCTTTGCACAGTGGATGTATATTATGATAAAAACTATTGAATTATGACACTTTCTTGCATTTGTTACTTGTCTCGTATCGTTATGTATCGTTACAGTACAAAAACCCAGCCAGATGCAGGTCTTTCTCAATGAATTAGCATCGGTAGTTGTCTTCGTGTGAGAGCGGAAGTAGGTAGTAAAAAAATAACTGCACTTTGCTAAATTATGCTGGGATCCTACTATTTGCAGTAGTAAAGACTTCTCATAAATCATAAAAAGTTATAGATGTCAGAAACTCATGCACGATCTAATGCTTTAGTTCACTAAGATACTGTCTTTAAGGATTCTGTTAGAGAATGACCAGTTTTATGAGAATCAAGTCACAACTTTACGATTAAGTAAAGTAGTACATTCTGAGAGAACTCAACTTTACGTTTCTTTTTGTTTGTAATTTTTATCCATTTATCTACACGCGTGTAGGTAAAGGAAAACTATTTGCTTAATAATTTCCCCATTAGATCTCAAAGAGATTTTCTACAATACAGAATCGATCACTTTTTATTCAATTTTCGCCACGACTACTCCGTTTAAATTCTCCCTTAGCCGTTCTGTCAGTTCTTACTCTCTTTATAAAATACCCTCCAAAACTAAACTAACTCTTATCTTTCCTTTGCCCACAGATGGATTGGAGCCACTGCTCTTCTGCTTCCATAACCACTAGTAGAAGTTAACATGTTGGCATCATACAACTTCAGTCACGACGATGTGGCTCCCAAACATGATCAGTCTGCTATGACCTTCAATGGATCTTCATACATGGGTGGAGGCATCTATATCCTCACAAAGACACTGACCGGAGAATCGGTGGAAGTCATCGACAACCCGAAAAACAAGACAATAGACATAATCGATGTCGAAGTAGTCCAATACGCCTTCATCATTCTCTACGTCATAATCTTTGTACTTGGAGTTTTTGGAAATGTGCTCGTTTGCTTTGTGGTCTTCAGGAATCGGGCGATGCAAACGGTCACCAACCTCTTTATAACTAACCTGGCACTCTCTGATATACTGCTATGTGTGTTCGCTGTGCCTCTGACACCCATGTACACATTCCTTGGAAGATGGGTGTTCGGAAGAGCTCTGTGCCATCTCATGCCATACGCACAAGGCACAAGCGTCTACATCTCGACGTTGACTCTCACTTCAATAGCCATAGACAGATTCTTCGTCATAATATACCCATTCCATCCAAGAATGAAACTCAATACCTGCATATTTATAATCGTCTTCATTTGGCTGTTCTCATTAGTAGTAACATGCCCGTATGGCCTCTTCATGGGCATACAGATAACGAACAACAAGACTTACTACTGCGAAGAGAGCTGGCCCTCGGATAGATCGAGGAAGATCTTCGGAGTCTGTACCACAGTCCTGCAATTCATAATACCCTTCTTAGTCATAGCTATCTGTTACACCTGCGTAAGTATAAGATTGAACGACCGGGCGCGGTCGAAACCTGGTGCCAAGAACACGAGGAGAGAAGAGGCCGACAGAGATAGAAAGAAGAGAACAAACCGCATGCTCATATCCATGGTCGCCATATTTGGCATTTCATGGTTACCATTGAACCTCATCAACGTATTCAACGACTTCTACGCCCAGATGGATGAATGGAACTATTACTTCGTGTCGTTCTTCTTAGCTCATTCCATGGCGATGGCGTCGACATGCTACAATCCATTTTTATACGCATGGCTGAACGAAAACTTCAGGAAGGAATTCAAACAGGTGCTTCCATTCTTCGAGTCGACAGGGGGCGTCAGGAACAGTTATCATTCCGGACGGATGCCAACTCACAAGTCAGACAAAAATATATGTAATGGCAATGAAACGATACAAGAAACGCTGGTGGGTTCGTCTTTTAACAGGGGGCCGTCTTTGAAACACCGGATATTGGAGGGAAACGGGAAGAAAGATAGTATCGTGGAGGTGGAAAGCATACTCTTGGATGACAAGACGCTAGCAGCATCTTATCATACGAAGAGCGAAAACGTAAACCTGCAGCTCATTGATGAAGAACAGATCAGCGAGCCGAAAGAAAAGCCGCCAATGTAAATGTGAGTACCTGAACTTTACTGAACATTTTCTCTTGTCATGAAAGCCGTAATAAAAGCTTGACCCTTGCGGGTTTTACAACTAACTCACTCTGAAACTCACTTTATATATTTTTACGTCACTAATTTATGTATCTGGAACCGGTCAGTACTTTTCTTGTAGCAATAATGTATTTTCAGTCATAAATAGTCACTTCACTCCAAGTCACTCCAGTGAAGTTTCTCAACAAACAAAATGCAGGTATATTCACCAACCGAACTCAACTCCAAATCAATTCAAGAGATCTTTTTATATTCTACCACCGCCAGTTATTTGCGTAAAGTCCCAAGTTTTATGCAAACACTTCCTGTCACTGAGATAAAGTCAATGGAAATTCGCTTCTTCCATGACCTAACAGAAACTTGCTATTGAAAAACATAAAAAAACACTAGATCTACATCTACTACTAGGCAGGCAATATAGCTAGCTAGGCGTTTTTTCAAACTAACGAAAATCGAACAACCGTATTTCGTACTAAAGTTCATAGCACAGACATTCTTTAGCACTATTTTTTTTTATATAAAACGTACCTACGTAACTATCGTGCAATGTGCATAGCACAGAAATTCTTTCGCACTAACATTCAGTGGTCGTTTGTAAGTCCAACTTAAGTTACGCACTCGGAGAGCTAGTTTTTAGTACAACTATAAATAATGATAGTAAACGCTCCAATAAATCGGTGTTTGACATTTGATAAATTAATATTAGGAGGTTTGCGGTAAGCATTTGCAAGACCTTCCACATTATATAATATATATATATATTGTAAAACACATATAATAAAGGCTGAGTTAAGACCTAGTTTTGCTAACACAATAGACTGTAAACGTTAGAGATTATCTTGTTTACTGCAAATTACCTCCTCGTAAACTGTGTCGTCATAGCATTAAAGATTATATCATGAAGGCTTCTTAATCCACATAATTATTGTAAGTACAATTAATAGAATTGTGAAAGTTGCTTCAATAATCAAACGTAACAGTCATGCAATTAACTGAGCCAGGACGACCCATTTTAAAATCATTAAGCCGAATTTACGATTCTGAAACACTTTCGTGCCCGCACGTTTTTTTGATGTCACTATTGTCATGCAACTGAACTCATCGTGTAATCGCGACGTGAAACTAATGTCGTGATAGCGAACACGAAACTTTTCTCGTACATGATGAAGCTTCGATGTTGACGGAGCCGTAGTCCCAGCGATACTGTTGATTTCAGACACGAATATTTTTACGAAACTAGTTTCACAAGTACTGCAACTAGTTTCACGAAAGAAATTTTATCACGCATGCCACTGGTGTCACAATGTATCTTCGGCTTTAATTATTGCCACCAGAAGAGATATTTTGATGTACCTACGCTAAACTAATCGGTCGCCCCTTACCTTCTCACTCTTAATTTTTTAAACCTTTGGACTGATTTCGTTGTAATTGCCTAAAGATCAGCTCAACAGTAGTAGTTCATATACGCAAGTTATCATCGAACAAACATACAAATAAAACACTTACGGAGGCCTCAGTTCGCTCGGGCACTATTAAATGTAATTATTTTATATTGTTTCAGATAATCAGACTCTGCACATAACGACTACGCATAAACGATGTGAACGAAACGCATTGTACCTCTACGTTTAGAAAAGTTAAATAACGTTTAAATACGATATTTTCTTTAATTTTCAATGTCATTAATATGTAGTAAATGTTTACTTTGTTCGGTGTGATTAAATTATAATCGACGAATGAATCTTGTAGTGAGTTGTTTATGAAATAACTCGCGTGTGAAATTGTATAAATATTAACATAAAGTAGATAATATGTGATTAAGTAATACATATAATTAAGAAAATAAGTAACAGTGTTTAGTGCAAGTATCCAAAAGGCCTAGGTAATTTGTTGTACTAAATATAACATGTTAGTTTAAGGTTACGAAGTTTTTATACATAGGTCATTAATTATAAGAGTCAAAGATTTGAGGTTTCCAGAATAATTATGAGCCCAGTTTCAAACACTACAAGAAACTTTGTAGGTAATATGAATAAACCACATGAGTAGTGTGTCGTCATAGAAAACATAATATTAGTATCGGTAAAAATAGTATTATTTTTTATGTAATAATATTTAACACTTTTTTTATTTATATTTTTTTACTAAGTTTGGTTATTAAGTATTGGTTTATAACTAAATAGAATATACAGCTTGTCAGTTTATAATTATTATCATTGTGTAAATACTCTTTTGTAATCTTTAGAATTTAATCATTATTAAATAATAGGTATTGTAGGAAAGAAGGCGATCTCTACACTATACCAGAAATTTTCATGAGAAATAGTATATAAATGTAAATAATATAAATAGTATATAAATTCTATGATAACAATGTTGTTTACTTATTATTATTTGAAAATTTTGGTAGCTAGTATAAGTAAAATAATGTTTTTGACACCTACATACATTATTATATAAGATGGGTTATAAATGGTGAATTGTGTGATTTTTAGATACTTAGGTGAAGGTACATCAAGCTTTCTACATACATAACTATTATAGTGATAGTCACTTCTAGGTTATACTGTTTTAATAACTATACTAATGCTAAGCTACCAACAACGCTGTTTAGAAATTATCTATTTTAAAAACGAGTTTCTTGTTGTTGTTTGAAATTTAATTTTTTTTGGAAACCTCTAATTGCATTTTAAAATAAAATTAGAAATTGAATAACACGTATTTGGTATAATAATTGGAAAATATAGTAAATTATTATTAATAATAAAATGTGTACAATAAAACAGCGTTTACTGGTATTTTAGGAAAACGTCATACCTAAGTATTTTGTAAACAGTTTCTAATGTTTTAATAATAATTATTATAATGCCTCATGGACACCAATTTTTAGTATCATCATAAGGTGTAGGTTTATTGTAGTTTTTTCTTTTTAATTTATTGTTATGTGAATAAATATAGACAATGAAAAATGTAAATATAAACTTTTGTAAATTATTAAATGACGTTGCTAAATGTGAGTCGCTTGTAGACATTTTGAATCATCAATGTTAAAGTATTTCATTAAGTATTTAACTATTTGTTACTAATTACATAGAAAATTTGGAGAAATAAATGAGTTGATTATTTTGTACATACTTCGTATATTCATTAATTCGATATACATAGAGCAATTATGAGATAAACAGGCGTGTTTTATTAGGTTCACTAATGATTGACAAAAATATTACATTACAACCAACGTTTCTTATACAATTGATTTCATATAGGGTAATTTCAGGATAGATGCCCGGCTCGGATAGATGCCTCAAATTCAAAAACTATGATTTCCTAGCTTGTTTTTGCTGTCGTTGGTATTGTCAAACGAGAGACATCCCCGCACCTACCCGGTACCCCCCGCGAGGTAACCCCTGACCCGTCGTGCATTCCATCTATACTCAATGAAAGATTTGGTGCGACGAAAAAATTGCTAATTTTTTTTCTACAGCATTTTTGAGGAGCTGAAACTTTTTAAATGGTGACTAAATAATTTATATTTTGTATCCAAATGTTACAGTGGACTGTATACTAACACTAAAATCAGTTTTTTTATAATATTTATTGAATACACATTCCTGAATATAAAAGGCGTCTATCCTCTACGAAAAGGATAGACGCCTCGATTTATTTTCGCTTATGTTTAACCATACAAAACAAATAATTCCCATTATTTTCAAACAATGTAACTACATTATGGTATAGATGCCTCAGAAAGGAAACTTCTTTCGTGAGGCATCTATACCCTAATATGATTATAAAGAAACTACACTTTATACGAACTTTTTTAATTAATGTCTGTGTTTAGATTTTACTTCCCATCACGAATACCTAATTTCAAACTGAAAAAGGGGTTTTTTATCAATGAGGCATGTATCCCATAACTGGTTTTGACGCATAGAGCAACTATCCGCCATAGGGCATCTATACTTTCAAAAATAGAGGTCTGGGAAAATCGATATAGATTAGTAAATATCAACAGTGATGTTTTCTTTTTCCTTCAAAGTGGTAGTCGAAAGACCAATCTATTAACATGTGTGATAAACGTTCAGATCCATTAATTAAAATGCGAAATATAAAGCGTTTTCAAAAAGTATGGCAACTATCCTGGACTTACCCTACATGTTTTTTCACTAATTATTCATTTTAAAAACAACTTTTCGCATACAACTCGTTTCAAAAACCTCTTATTTTTGCAATATTTTGTTTTGCAAACAATCATATTACAAGTATCTATTTCACAATCGAATCTCTTGTAAAATCAAGCGCATAATTCAAACCTTTTTTTTTTTTTTTTTTTTTTTTTTTACGTTGGGAAATCCTCATGGATACCACCCCGCCGCGGGGGCAGCAGGGTGGTTATGTCAGACTCCTACTGACTAAAACCCAACGGTGTTTCTCATCTACGCCTTAAATGCCGGGCTACGGGGACTCTAGTCGAAATACTTCCGCGGCCCGGCGGCGTTGGTCCTGGTGGGACCTCGTCTCTTGGTCAGAGTGGAGGCGGAGGTCTCCTCCACTCTGCGGTCTGTAGAGGGGCGCGCGGAAACACCGCGCGCGCCACCTCGAGGCAAGTAGCTGGGCGACAGAACCCCCCCGGGTCGTGCCGCCCTGGCCTCTGTAGTGGAGATCGGTGGAAGCGGTGTGAGTGCCTTCACCGAGTCTCGGTGTGCTCGTAGTGGGGGGAGGGGGTTAGACGCGAGTCTTGGCCCTCTCCGTTGTCCTCAACGGGTGTGAGTCGCCCTTGGAGGGGTGAGTCCACACGCAGACTAAGATGGACTCGCGTCCATCCCATCTTCTCCCCGATTCGGGGGGTGGCTTGGTACCCAGACCCTAGCCGTCCTCATCTGCCTGGGCGGGGGAGGGGAGCAAGCTCCACTTCCCACCCGGTGGTCCGCCTTCTTGCCTGCGGCCGCGCAAAGGGAGCAACGCGGCGCGGCCGCAGTGCACCCTGCCGCCTTGTGGCCGGGTGTCCCGCATCGGTAGCAGTCTGTGCTTCGATCTTCCTCTGCAGTGCACCTAGCCCGCACGTGCCCTATGTGCAGGCACCGGTAACACCGCAGAGGCCTCGGCTTCAACAATGTGACCTGAGCCGAGGTCCATCCGACCAGGAGGCGACCCCCCTCCCCCACCTTCTTGGCAGCCGCAACGGGGCAGCTGACCCATACGGTGCTGAATCCCCGGGAGTCGGTACGCAGCTCACCTGCCTTGACCGACCCCTCGGGGCAAGCACCGCGTCTCGCCACGGCGGCGACGACCTCCGGGACAGAGACGGAATCGTCCAGGCCCGAGACGCGCAAGTCGGCGCATCTCGTTGGCCTTGACACCCGTACCGTCTCGGGGTCTACGACCTCGCGTATCCGTTGGGCGAAGGCGTCCGCTTTGTCGCCACTCGCCGCCCCTGGGACCTCCAAAATGCACCCGCCGGTGACCGCCTTCTTAAATCTCAGGCCCGCCGTTATGCCGCAGGAGGCAAGGTCAATTTTGGCCCTGCACTCCTGCAGCACCTTCACATATGAGGCGCCCCTCTCCTCCGCCCCCGGCTGCAGGGTAAGGACCACAGCCGCGGAACGAGGGGGGGGGCGCAACTTCACTGGCGCCTTCTTGACGCCGGGCTTGGTAGCAGCCGCACCGGCAGGTGCGGGTGCGGGTGCCGCCTCTTGCTGCCTCTTCTTCTTCTTGCCCCGCTTTGCTACCGTCGACCACTCCGCGTCCATGGAGACGGGGGCCGGCGGGAGGGGGCGGGGTGCCACCTTCGTCGATGGGGTTGGGGTTGAAGCCACCGCACTAGCCGCAGCAGTCTTCTTCCCCTTGCCCTTCCCTTTTTTAGGCTTGGGGGCGGTCGCCTCCGGAGCAGACGCCCCAGACGTCGACGGTCCGCCCCCCGCCGGTACTCTCTCTACTGCCTCGGGTGGTGAGGCCGTCGCAGCCGCCGCAGAGGCGGCATTTCGGCGATCCGCCGCTAGCGGGGGCCGGAGCCGCTTCTCCGGAAGGAGTCGCTCCTCCAGCCCGTCCAGCCGCGCGCTCACCATGCCGCCCACCTGCAGCATGATGGAGCGCGTCAGCCGCTCCCCCCACTCCTCTTGCGAGGCCAGCGGCTCCGCAGTCACTTCCGGTCTTCCAGGGGCAGGGGACTGAGGAACTGCCTCCTTCCTCACCCGCTCCATCTCCCTCCGGAACTCTGCACGGAGTCCCGTCATCTCTCTGCGGAGATCCACAAGCTCCAGCTGCAGGCGGCAATTATCCTCCTGCAGCACTGCGGTCTCTTGAGAGACGGTCCTATCGTGCAGGGCCCCCGCTGCGGCCTTTATGGAGGCCGCCGCCTCCTTTAAGGCCCGAACCACCGTGCCCTTCAAATTCATGGATTTCGTCGCCACCTCTGTGATGATGGCGACGTCGTCCACGACCCTTTGATGAAGGGCGGCAGCAGTTCGGGCGTCCTCCACGTCCGGAACATATCCCAAAGAGGATCTGGACCTGCTAGCCTCCCTAGCCAGGTCCTCCAAACGCCTGTCCACGTCCAATCTTTTCTCCGCTCTCGCCTGCCTGCGGAGAGCGACTTGGCGACTGCCCTCGTACGCTCTCCTGGGTCCCAAGACAGGCGACCTCGCCTCCACCGACACGTCACTGACCGGAGAGGCTGCGCTGATACCGCGCCGTCTCTTCCGGTCTCCTCCCTCTTCTCCTGGCGTACTCGTCCATATAATTGGGGGGAGATCGACCTCGGACTCCAGGTCGTCCGAGTCTCTCTCCTCCCAATGTCCTCTCCCTCTCTCCTCACTCTCGTCCCGTTGAGAGCTGAAACTCTCCTGGCGCTTCTTGCCCCCCCCAGAATACGAGGGGCAGACTGACCCACTACGACGTGGGCCAGTGAGGGATTCTCCAGCCTCGATGAGGCTGGTACCCTCCTGGGGTAATGATTTTTTAGAGGTCGCCATTCATGAGTTTGCCAGTTTAGAGGCTCGGCAGCCTATCCACCTCATTACGTCATGGGGATGACAAGAAGAAATAAAAGAAACAAGAACAAAAGACAAAAGAAACACGACAAATGAAATACACAAGAAATGGGTGATACACGAACAGAGAAAGAAACCAGAAAAAGATGAGAACAAATACACAGAAAAATACAATATTAAGATGAAGATGAAAAATGATGATGAAGATGATGATGAAATATATACATATAATAATAAATAAACATACATATATAGATAACCGTCCGGGCAGACCACCCTTCCTCTGCCCAGACCCACCCCGGCCCATCCACTGTGCCCTCTGCTAATCAGAGGGACACGCGGAAAGGCCCCTCGATCGCCCATGAGCCCCCGCGCCGTGAAAACACGGCACGGAGTCCCATGGACGAGAACCGCGGCGCCCAGGGTTTTAGTTACGTCTGTTCCAGAGGGGACCAGACCAGTAACAGGCAGCAACCACGTGAAGGATTACCCTGGACTTGCCTTGAGGATCTACACGACTTGCGCTCTCCCTCAAGACCGACGCCTCCGCACCCATCCGGGATGAGTACGGAGGGCCTGGGTTTACGCGTCAGTGACGGATAAACCCAGACCCGCCCGCATAATTCAAACCTAAACTAACCTAATATTGGAGCCACAATATTTGTATAATAAGATAAATATACAATGAACCTTTTGTCAGATATCACGTTGTAAAATTTTATTTTGTCGGATCGTTATTTTATTAAATGAACCATTATTTTGCTAAATCTTTTTTTGTAAAATGATGATTTAACAATTCATATTTTTGTTAACTGTTGGTAAAAGGACAGGATACCGTTTTATTAACTCTTTCAAAATTATCTACAATAATACATCACATTTGAAACAGCCGTAACCGTAACATCTGACAGTGCACGAAGTTATGGACACAAGGGCGTAAAATTTGACGATCGAAACTCTCATTTCGGAGTTTTTACCACGTCTAAATATGTTCGAATAAATTGAGTTACCTGAATGTGGTAACGAATTCAATAATGGGTTCTGTCACAGCTGCTTACCGTTACTTCAATTTTACCTTTCTTTGATGTTGGTAAATTTTAATATTGCCAGAATAAATTTCACGGAAACTGCTCGACGTCTTTAGGCGTGGGTATACGTTGAAGAACCATAAATGTTAGCAATAAAATTAATGTGACCCACTTATTATTTGGAACGATATAATATGCTGGAACTTGGAATGCTACATCTTACAGTGATTTTAGGTATCTTTAAGAGTTTAGTCTGTAGGTACTAAAGACCAAGATAAACTTAAAGTTCCCTTGTTTGGCTTAGTTCTTCGAAAATGCAAAACAGCATGTCGCATCTGTTGGTAGATAAAAAGTCCATCTTTTTTGGCTTTAATTTTGTTTATCCGACAAAGAACACCAGCTTACTAGGAGTATACTATTTTGAATGGATGTTCCACCGTTCCTTAGCTACGATAATTTTTAATGCCTTCTTCCCCAACCCTACTCACTTACCCAAGAATCGTTAAATTGTCACATAAACTCATCAACTTAACCAATACTTAGAGCGATGTCTGGAGTATTTGAATAGATATAATATAAGATATTCTCTAGTTATAGTCGTTGCGTGTCTAATAGTTTACTTTGACATGGAAAATGAAGAAAGTCAATGCTTTGAGGCAAATATCTAACGGAATAGTTAACATAATATAAGCTCAAAACGTGGCATTTATTTGATCCAGCAGACTCCTCATCAAAGGCTTCCGAACAGCCCTCAGGGTAACTGTCTCTGTAAAATAATGTAGGTACATAACAATTGCTTTGTAACCATAACTCTAGTAATCAATCATTAGCTTCATATAAATGATTTACACCGAGTGGCAAAGCTGAACTTTACGTACTTACCGAAGTTACGCTTTGTCACATGCTTGATGAGGCGCCGAACGCTGAAAGTTGGGTTTCCCGAGCAAATAGTTGCTTAACAAACTTTCTCGCAACAATCTTCTAAATATAGTTTTTTTTTCTATTAATGCAATCTTTTATCCATCATATTGACTAGCTAAAATTCCCGCACATACTAATATCAAAATGTATAATCAATTTCAATCGCGAAGATGGGTTTAGGTTGTATCGTTCACGGAATCCGGTTATTAGCAAGTGTGTATACGGCGCGATTTATGTTCGAGTGGGACTTCAGATGTTGTATATCGTGACGGTTATGTTTTGCAAGACCAAACGCGGGTAGTTGGAAACAACACGCGCCACTCCGCGACGGTGATACCCGCATTCTCCAGTCTTCTCATGACCACGGTCGATAGAACTCAGCGGAAGCGTCGAGGTATGTCAAAATTAGTTATTTTCATATTAGTTTCTGCGCGAAACAAACCCGTATGTTGTCTGTTAGCGAAAGTTGTAGAACTTCTATCCATCACTTGTGATTTTATTTCAAATTTGACTTATTGTTAAGAAATTAATCAATAACGAAATTAATATATTCGTGAACATAGTACCTCGTAGTAAAAGTAACTAAAAATATTAGTAATTGTATTATAGGTACATATTATTAACTTCGTGCAGTTAAGGTTCATAACTTTCGTAGCTAATCAAACCAATACGAATGCCAAGAAGCTCCCTGACCTCTTTAATGAGCTATTTATTCATACTCGTAGACTAAGTGAGCTTATTCATAGATTTGGCACATCTAGTCCCACCAAGTCTGAGGTCGTATTCTGTTACTTTAATTCCACTACAATAAGGCTTTTGGGTGATAAAATACATGCAGAATTCAAGTTAATTGGCAGAGATCATAGAGCCCGATTCTTGCACGATATATAGAATTTAGCACTATATAAGAATATTATATAAGTAGATGTCAAATTAGACAACGTTAATTTTTTTTATCTATTAACAACCAATTTCATATAATTTCACCGTGGTCTATGAAAATATTTACTTGCAGCTTGCGCAATGACGTTATATCGAAACGCGCGAGAATCAAGCTTGCTAATCTGGGTGAAATCTGTATTATGTGAAGTTGATTTTGCAGGTCTTCCATATAATAAAATATAGGTTATGGGGCCGGAACTCGGGAAGTAAAAAGTCTTTCAAGGAGACGTGTTAATTTTTCTCTCAAATTTCCTGATGTAGGTACCTGACCTACCTAATAAGTTTATTGGACTTTTTAGATCAAACGGGTGGGTTTTAGGCGTGCTTGAGGGCGTTTATAAAATACAAGTAATACAGAACAACTACTTCAATACATTAAAGTCTTGTATTTGGGACACATCAATTATTTGTCCTCCCGCTAGCCTGGTTAGAGAGTACGCTGGGAAACAAAATCCCCATTGCCCCCACTTATAATCTGAGTAGAAACGTCTACAGTCTACACTAATTAGTTCCATAATGAATAATAATATAATAATTCAGCCTGTAACTGTCCCACTGCTGGGCAAAGGCGTCTCCTCACAATCGTGAGGAGGGTTAAGCCATAATCCACCACGGGGGCCTAGTCCGGGTTGGTGGATAACATGCCTCCGAAATAATTCTCGGGCATGTTGGCTTCCTCACGATGTTTTCCTTTACCGAAAAGCGAGTGATAATTACGTACATATGTTTTAACAAGAAACACATTGGTACGTACCCGCACTGGGATTTGAACTCGCCACCTCCGTTTTCTAAGGCGAACGTTCGCCCACTGAATGAATACTAAATAAAATTATTGGCTGTCAGGTTCATAATATAATATTAGGTGCATTGACCTTCGTTTATTACAAAGGAATATTACTAAAACATATCTAATTATCAACACTAATAGTCTAAATAGTTACACGCCAACATGGCATAATATGGCACCAAAGTGCACTTATTTGTACACCGTCAAGGTGCACCTAGTGCACCTATAAATAATATCAAATTAAAATATCAAAGAAGCTTTCACTGTAACTCTAAATAATTTACAACTTCAAAGACCGAGCTCGTAACTGAATAAAGAGACAGCACAGTAATGAAGAGTGAACCTTGTTGCATTCACAATGTTACTTTGCTGAGTTGAGTAAAATAAAAATAAAAAAGAGCAATATTGTGAAAAATAAAACTTATTAGTACTCGCTTGTAGCTTGCTCTAATTACTGTTAGACTGTATTATTATATTATATTACTGTATAGTGTATTAAATACAATAAATATAGGTAAATACCTACATTCTAACGTAACGCATCGCCCAAAATCGCAAACCCATTGTTTGGCATATCTAACCATTACTTGAAATCTCTCTTGATACGAACAAGTAAATAATCTTCCTGAACGTTCATGGATTGGAAGTTTATTAATATTCGTTAATTAGAATCTGCTACCTAATAAATCTTTAGCAGCATGTGATAAATTGGAAAAAAAACGAGCACACCTTAATTAAACTATACCCAAGTTTCCAAGTAATCTGCTCATGACAAAAGATTTAGAAATAACCATGACTATCTGAAAGGCACTAGAAAATTGTTCATATTAACTGCTAATAATATAATTTTTAAAAATAACAAAAGAATGGTCACCAAAGCGCAAACAGCGCCCGCAACATTGCCGAAATATCGGGACCTCACAAAAAAACACAACAGGTACATAAACTGGTAAATATCCCGTTATCAACGTGCTAAAAATCTTACCTATAATATTTCTCTTATGCGCTTCGTCACCTGTAGGTTTCAGGAACATTCAGGACCTAAATTATACTTATCACAGTACGTAGGTACTAAACAATTAACTTAGACCCAAGGTTTGAAACATGTCATTAATTGGTATCACTGGATTCGGTAGATACTTAGTCGTGTTTACTAAAACTCAGCGCGCCTAATCTATTCGGTCGTTCTGTTGGTGACACCAGAAGAAAAACGTCGTAGGAGATCTCTTAACCTCATAGTGACACTTGCCACTGCGTCGTTACGGCGTCGTTCGATCAAATGTCGGCGTCCAATCAGACCCCTAATCACTCATGCCAGTCGTGGCAGTAGACATTCGGCCGCTACCCTGAATCCGGCTTATCCGGCTCATCCGGCAATGTTAAAAAATTTACATTAACAATAGTTTCTCAATAGTAGATCACAGTCACACAGCGGGCAATGGAGAGAGGAGCTATGCTCGGAATTTCTTTGCGCGATAGAATCCGGACCGAGGATATTCGCCAAAGAACTAACGTTTACGACATAGGTCTCAGGGTTTGCAAGCTGAAGTGGCAATGGACAGGCCACATCGGTCGTAGAACTGACAACCGATGGGGAAGAAATATTCTAGAGTGGCGACCACGGACTGGAAGACGCAGTGTAGGTAGGCCTCCCACTAGATGGGCCGCCGACATCAAAAGAGTCGCAATGTGGCAATCGCATGCAAGTGGCAGATTGTCGTTCTGTGTGGCGGTCTGAGGTCTATGTTCAGCAGTGGACGTCTTCAGGCTGATGATGATGATGATGATGATTAATAGTTTGTAGTAAATCCCTATATTCTATTCCCCACACCTACCGCTCCGTCATTTATTTCCATTCAAAGGTTGACTGGAGCCGATCGATATAAGCTATGAGTCCGCCCATTGTACTTTTAGTTTATTTTCGTAAGTCCACCCACGAATTGCGTATTTTGCTAACCAAATATAATCAAATATGGTTTGTTTAAACAATAATAGCTAAGTGAGAGCGCAATACAAAAATATATATTTCAAAATAACTTATTTTCGCTTCCAGCAGAAATATCTGTAAAATTAGTAGGAGTCCGGCCTAAACATTACGCCGAACCACTCTACGGCTCATTGTTTGCCTTGTACGTAATCCATCCCTTTATTTATTTATCCAAAGCTTTCCTTCATTTTCATGAAATAATTGAAATCGAAGCCGCTATTGTTTGTCGCTGAAATAATATTCAGTAGGTATACCTATCGTTTCACATTTCTATTTTTAGATCTTTATCTGGCTTGGTAACAAGGACGCCATGTAAATGCGACTTCGGTTTCGTTCATCGATTACACAATTACTTATTGGATATTATTGACTGCCAAGCAGAAGGCTGAAAGTTCAAATCTCAGTGTGGGAACGTCAGTCAACGTTGACAACAGATTAATTCTATTGCTATCCTTGTTATTTGCTTAGTGTTAGATAGAGACAACGAAAGTTTTAATCTACTGTCAAAGCCAACTAGCGTTCTAGAAACCGGGGGTAATAAATCTCAGTGCGGGCACGTCTACCAATGTGTTTCTTTTAAAAACATAGCAATTATCACTCGCTTTTCAGTGAAGGAAAACGTCGCGAGGAAAGGGATACGAAACACCCTAGGGACCCCAAAGCGTAACCCAAAGTATGTGTTCCACCAATCCGAACCAATCCCGTGGTATATTGTAGCCAGATCATCCTCACGAAAGAGGCAAGACTCGTGATCAACAGTAGGCCTATACCAGTTCATGATGATGATGATGATGATAAAGATGATGAAAGTAGTATAAAGTCCATCATCAACCGCCACACATAGCACACTAGCACAGCCACGGTTACCAAGAGAAAGAAAGGAAAAATGTAAGATGCGTGTACACGCTTGACGCCGATAATTTCAAAGGAATCGTGTAAATACGTAAAGAGGCCCGAGAGCCGTAATGGATTTTTTCTGTTATCTAATTTTGCCCGCTAGATACCCAAGCTCTAACGAAACCAATTTACTTAATCCTATAATGGCAACAGGCGGTAAATTTAATTGCAAGGAACTAAGCCATTTTCGGGTTACGTCGCCGACCGCCAATTAGGTCCAAGCCCTGTTTTCCCATAAATACTCATTAAAGATCACACAACCCTACATGGTGACAGGATGTATATTGGCTACTATTTCAGCTGGGTCCGCTATACATAATATATAGCTATAGATAGAGCTGGGGGAGATAATGGTGACCTCTAATTTCCAGTTTAGCATTTTGTAGCATTAAAAATAAACAAGTAGAAATAATTTGAGTTAAATTAGTGTGCGCAAAAAAAATTGCTTTTACATATACTTAAGTCATTTTTATTCTTTCAAAGAAACACCACCCGAGTTTGAAGTAGATAAGCTGACCTGAGAGGTGAGAAATGGAATTCCTATGTTCATCCATTATAGTAGTTACACCAACTTCTAACTTTGTAGTCGATGCTTCACGTCCAACATCGTAATTCTATTTCCTTTCAAGAAAATATGGTTCGTGAAAAACATGTAAGAATATTTTCGCCGCAGGAAAGTTTGTTATTTTCCCGTCAATAAATTAGTTTAAAGTCCGTTCCACATTTTTGTTATGAAGTTTTATTTATTAGGAAAATGCTTTACTTTGGGATATTGTTTAATGCCGACGACATTAAACGGTTCTCGAGACAGACACGAAAGCAGGAAACCGAACCACAACTGAAATAGACGGAGCGGGCAAAGCTTAAAAGAAATAATGGCAGAGTTAAAAAAAAAAATGTTTGAAAATGCCGTGTCACAGAAACCTGGGCTAATGTTGATGATAGGAAATGCGTACTGGAAGAAGAGGGGGCTGGGTTTGTTTTATTTTCAACCGCCGCAAATTGCAGGAGACAGCTTGTGTATGAAATCAAATGTATATGTGTAAGGTTTTTTGTGTAATGTTTCGTAAAAACAAACGCAAGAGAACCCGGCTTTAGAATTATATTAGTACTAACACGCAACTACATACGTTGTACAAATGAATTAGTAGGTACGCATCGATTGTAGACAAAATGGCCTCTATAGACGGGGAATTTAATATTGATCGGGAGGCTACAGACATCAGGCAGTAGAAGCCTCCTCATCCATATTAAATTCTCACGAGCTTCGGATTGCATACCCGCACAATTATGTAGTGCTTGAATAATAATTAATACAACATAACGGCACGGACGGACGAGGTGGAAGTAGTCTATAATGAATCGTTAGACGGGCTTAAGGCGAGGTTTTGGCCTTAAAGCTAGGAAAGTGTAAGGGGAAGGTATATAATTGTATTTAGGTGGAAAACATAAATCGGGTCAAAGACTAGCAAAGTTCTAAGCGTACTAACTAAAAAGAGAGGTCAAAATAGAGCTCCCAATGTTGACGAAATAAACTGCAATTTGTACCGTACTCAGTACTTATATTGTATGAGACTTGCTAAGAGAAATTCTCGCGTAGTTTAACAAATGTTCAACTAATTTGTATGTAGCGTAAAGCGAAGGCAATAAACGCCAGACCAGTACGTTTGAAATAGCCCCACATTTTCAGCAACTACAAACGAGCGGGAACGTAATTGTAGACCGGGAACATCAAGGAACGCGTTCTACCATAAATAAATCTACGCTTTTGATAGAGGACGTTTGGTACTGATTTTGGTCAAGCCTTTGGCTAAGATAGTCTCAAAACTGGATGTTCAATTATGACTCATAAACACACAAAGTCCTTCATATTTTAACCTATGTAGTAGTAAGTTTCTGCTAGAGACTGTCTGGGGAACTACTACGGTCAACTTTGCCAGATATTCAATGGCAAAGCAGTAGTGTGAAAATTGTACCCTAAGGCAAGGTTTCCAGTGAAATGTATGTGCATGTGAGCTTAAAAACCGACGTCTCGGGACACTAGGGGTCATGAGCGTAGTTCAGCAATGCGCCACTTTGTAAATAGTTTTGGATAGCACACACTTTGGCGGTGGAAGAATGGCTTTTGTTACCAAAAATCTAGGAACTCTTTACGGTTATGGTAGCACTATGCGGCATCAGTTTTACCGGCATATTACCGGTTACAACTTACATACGGTCTTTGGATTACTCTGAAGTGTTTACGTAGGAAAGGCTTTTTATAGCACATACAATTTTCGTGTCTACCGCCGCGCCGCCTGGGCATAATATTGGGACCGGATGGGAAGCCAAACCGGAACTGCAATTAATTAAAATGCTGAAACGACGCTGATATGTAATATTATTATAGTGCATATTAAATCTAGTTCTTTCCCGCGACTTCAGGCACGTGGGTTTTTAAAGCCTTACAGTTGTCTCTGGGCTTGGAGATCCGAGTAAGGTCAAAAATATTATGAGCATATTAACAATGACTTTTTATTGTAGTACAGGTTACAATTTTGCGTAGAACACCCATGGTAATCTATTGATGTAGCTCCAGGATATAATTATTATTTCGACCATACAATAAAACGCTAGATACTATATTGACAGCTATATTTTTTTCCTTACTCATCGTCAAATGTTATGACAGAGTGATGCCAAAACCAAGAGTGCGAAATTTTAATGCAGGCAGGTTACACACGACGATTCTAAGGCTGAGCACAAACGCTGCAGCATCGTGTGTCGCCACACTATGATCGATTTTGTTTGTATTTTATAGTGGGATATTTGGGTACGCCTAGAAGCTTATCTTTTATACCCTTGTGAAGGGTCGTGTAGTAACAGATTCAGGGTAAAGTGTACGATGATATTTTACAGGCAAAACCATCGTCGGCCATCTGACGCGTGACGTCAGAAAATAATGCGAGTAGGACGGACCATGGCGGAATGCTGATGGTAAGGCTTTAACTTAACTATATCTTATAGTTAACGTTGCATGTAAGTGGGAGCCGAGAACCATGGGAAAGTATCCTTGAGTCCACTTAATAAATGGCAGATTTATGTAGGTACACGCAGTACTTCGAAGCAACTAGAGCAGGAAATGCTACGACAGTTAGATACATAATAAAAGTTTGATGTAGTTTTAAATTTATATTTTTTATGATTTTTTTTAAGTTTTACCATTTCACAAAATGTCTATTTTGTGAAATGGTAACTTTCCAACATTTACCCGTACGATATTTAATTCTCCAAAATATGATAAAAACTAAATAGGCAACGCGAGGTGACGGGTATTGAAAGTCGGCTTTATCATGATAAATCTTTGTGACCGCCAAGTCTGTGATACTTCCAGCCTATACGTCATACAGCCTTGTAATTGACAGGCTGACATCTAATGAAAAAATAACCACGATTCTAAAAAGCGGTTAAGGATTCATTTTATGAAAATATCTTCCGAGAAGCTACGCGCCGTGGATATGTGTAGAAAATGATGGAAAGTGATTGCTACAGTGACTTTATTGTTGGACCTCTGAGCACACGTACATGCACATGTTTAAACTCACACAAGTGATTCATAAAGAATATCACAAAAATAATCATTAGTAAAAGATGAGATACGGCACAAAAATCCTCGAATGATTTTACGTGACGCGTATTTCTTGTTTCCCAATATTAATCATGGACAGCGCCTGTCTGGTCACATACTTGTAATGTAAGAAATAAAACCAATTACAGATTTATTCGAATTAATCGTAATATTTAATCCCTATAATATAAAGCTTAATCGACTCATAGATAAACCCGAACTGAGTCTACATGGAACTAGGCATGTAGACAACCTTTTTCTATAAGTAACGCTTGGTAAGATTTGGCAGAAATACTTGACACTGGCTGTATGCACAAACCGTGCGAAGCCATAACTTAAAAAAAAAGACTTGGCAGAAGAACACGGGGCGTTGATTATAAGACATTCAGATTCTGTTAGGACATGGACTGAATATCTTAAACTGAACGCTCTGCACAATCTGAATAAGATTCAGTAATCAAAATTAGATTGTTAAATCGAATGAGCTGCATGAAACGTGCCGTGTCAAAGCGTGCTAGTAAGCTTTTGGGAATGCAATTGGAGAATTAGCATTTATATAGGTAGTGATTGTAAAAGCAAGTGGGAGTGGGTTTAGCCGTCTATATTTTGTATGTAAGATTTATCTATGTTCCCTCGCAGCGCCAAAATTACTAGTATACAAATTGAAAACTCATTACGCGAAAGTTTTATACAAGCATTAGTACATATTTTTGTAAATATACCTACATATTATTTTAAAGTTTTATATGTATATTTTATTCTGAGGTAGACAAATAGAATTTACCTTTCATAGTTACGTATATACTATAACGGGAATGGAAATCGAATATTCCTTACTTTAATTATCTAAAAGTAAATTGATGCGATAAATACGAGTAGGTATAGACTAGGTACCTACTCGTATAAGAAAAATACTGAAAGCCTCTTACCTTTTGAAGTTAAAAATAGACCATTTTAATAGACCATTTTAGGTATACTGTTATTTTTTATCCTTGTTTCATATTCTCGCTTTTAGAAAAAGTTTGAGTAACAAATCTATAAAAATGAATAAATATTCATAAACGCACACAATTCAACAAAGTGCATCTAAATTACCAATGTGATAGATTCCCGGCTGTTGTACAGACTCAGATTGGCGGTGAATACCAGTATTTAGGTTAACAAAAAAGTGCCTATAGTACATACAGAGGAGTATTAAAGAAATAGTACCGTGGTCCTACGTGGGTGTACTCCGGTCTATTACACTGATTGACCTCGGAAGAGTATCATTACTTCACTCCGCTCGGGCGGCCGTCCGATTGAGCGTGCAAACAGCCCACAATAGCCCTCTACGTCCAGCACACGTCATGCGTGAAATTTTACTCGCGAAAGGAATTAGGAACCCCTATCAAGACGTATTTCTGCTTTTCAGAGAAAACAAATGGGAAATTAGTGTGCTGGAAGTGATGCAGGTTGAAGCTTCGTGATTGTGGGAATTACGAAAGTTACTTACAGACCCCGATTATCTTGTATCTTCAAGAAAATCCTCCAAAACTGTGCAAACGGTATTTGATTACAGAAGCGTACAAAATAGATAAGTTGTTACTTATCACTAGCGAGAACGCCCGCCTTTCATGCAGTAGGTACGTACGTACCGATGTGTTTTTTAACATAATACGAGTATAGGTAGGTACTTCGTGATGAAACTCACACGTGCATTATTTTGAAAGTATTGGTCCACTAATCTGGACCGTGCCCCCGTGGTGGGTTGTGACCTAATCCACCTCAAGAAAATAAGCTGAGACACGAGCTAAGGGTGGATATGGACTGTGAAGATGTCCCACTTATAACAAGCTTAGATGTGTTCTCAGTTCTCTTATGATTTCCATTTATATTGCTCTCAGACAAGACTTAATTTCTAAAAGTTAGATGTATACTCGTATAATCATAATCCAAATTAATCACTGCTCGTAAGTAGAATCTAGTGATGGGACATGTCTGACTTGTTTATGCAATGACTATTGAGTCTAGAGCCAGCTGTCACTATTTACTAGCAGTACCTACCTATTTAGTATGTTTTACCACAAAGTTATCCACATTTTCAAAGGAGTTCAGTTTATGTCCCGAAACAGGATCAAACGGGTCACACGCCCGTTTTGCGTTTATGGTGGGTAAAGAATTAATGAGTTTTATTCAAATTTCAGTCATTTTTGTTTAAAATGGAAATTGGTGTTCAAAATAATCCACCGGCTTTAACAAATAAGCCGTTATGTATTTAACTAGAACCGCCTCGCGGTTTTATCCACGTTATATGCTATCCCGCGGGAACCGGTAATTTTTACGGGATAAAAGTAGCCACCCGGGGATAGTGTAGCTTCCCAATCCTACTAATATTATAAATGTGAAAGTTTGTAAGTATGGATGGATGGATGAATGGATGGATGTTTGTTACTCTTTCACGTAAAAACTACTGAATGGATTTTAATGGAACTTAACAATAATGTAGCTTATATAACAGAATAACACATAGGCTACAATTTATAAAGATAATGTGTGTATTGTTCAAAATATACGATAGACGATAAGTGTCAAGTAAGATGGAAAAATCTACCATCTGCGAGCTATTTAGGCGTGCGCTGCCAAAACCGCTAGAGTTACACATAGGGGAGAATGGGTCACAGTGGATCTCGGGGTACAATGGATCAAGCACAATAACTTTGTATTTATTACGCGTACGCACACAAACAAATCCCCGAATGCCGCTCTCAGAGACCCCCCCGCTACCTAGTCAGTTGTCGGCACGCTATCAATGCGGGATGTCGCTCTGCGACGCTTCACTCAACAGGCAAGTGTCAAAGTATTTTTTCGCGTGTTTTTTAAATTTGTTTTACCATCCATTTGTTTAAAAATCACAGTGTTAAGCTTAATTAATATGTTCAGTACTTCTTACATTAGTATGATACTGTATCGGTATGTGCTTAAGAGTGTTATTTTGTTTAATGGAGTTTTTTAATTGTTTTACCATCTTTGGGTCACAATGGATCATTTTGTTTTGGGTCACAGTGGATCGCCGATCCACTGTTACCCGTTTCTGATTCACTGTAACCTATGAAGTAAACACTCATTGAGTATTTTTTATAGGTCAAAATGCCTCGAAACAGACAAAGGAAACCCCTTCACACTGCGGACCAGATGAGTAACGCTTTACAACTTATATCCGATGGTCAGAAAATAAGATCTGTGGCAAAAACAACTTTTCACGACTTTACAAAGGTATCACCAAAAATGCCTAAAGAACCTTGATCCTGAGAAACCAATTAGACTTACACCCAATTATGCAGTCCATAAGATATTCGCCGATGCACAAGAAAAAGATATCGTTGACTATATCCTAAAATGTAGCGAAATGTTCTATGGGCTCATAGTGATGGACGTCCGAAAGTTAATTTACGAGGTAGCAGTGATGAACCAAACTAAAGTGCCAGAAAAATGGCATAAAACGAAGCTAGCTGGGATAGAATATCTATATAATCTCAGAAAAAGAGATAACAGACTATCTTTGCGAACTCCTGAAGGATGTAGCTTAAGTAGAGCTACATCTTTTAACCGCCACATTGACAGTCTATTTATTGACAATTTAGAAGACGTGATGTCTAGACAAGCAGTTTTTGGCAATGGAACGAGAATTGTCAATCTAGCTAGACTATGATTGTAACTGACACACCTAATAAACAAGAACTGGAAAAATGAGATGAGAAAAAAACGGAAACAGACAAACTCTTTTCATATGCCCAACGTACCAGATATTGCCACAGTTGCATTACATGATGTTAAGGTGATTTTGCCTGTACAGAAGTGTTCTGGCAATACGACGAGGAAACAAAGCTTGTACTACTTCGAAGTTGACTTTTCTAATAAAGATTTACGTTAGTGACTCCGAAGATTTTGTGCGTTGTGTTTTACGTATTAATATTTTTACTTTAAGTTTCCTGATACCTATAGGTGTTTTTAATTTCAATTCATAACGTTTGAATACTGATTTTATAATGTTGTTCAACTGCTTCTATGGTTGTTTAGATCTAATCGTAGTTGCCTATGGTTGAACACTGGTGCTGATTTGTTCAAAAAATATTAGGGTCTATGTTGAAAATTATGTGATCTTCTTAAGTTTTTGTAAGACTGATTTGAAGGCTGTTTAATGGTAAGAAATAAATGATCAATATTTAGAAAATAGTAATCTTTACTGTACTAATTATACTTATTGATCCAGCCTACCCCAGTCGATTCATAGTAACCCATGTATCGATCCAAAGTGACCCAGGAATGGGGAACAGTGGATCGTTCCACAATTTTTTTTTCAAAGCCTACAACTTTTAAATTTATCTATTTTTCGCAAAAAATTACATTTGTCGGTGTAGATAAAAAACTCATCTAAAGATTTTATTACAGATAACAATGATTCAGCGACACACTTTAACACTGCATGAGTTAGAAAAAAAAATGATTCACTGTGACCCATTCTCCCCTACGTAATGTATGATGGAAAAATTTATCTTAAATAGTCCTACAAAAAAGCCCGCCACAGTACGAGTATGTGTCTATATCTTATGTGTAAGCCATTATAGCCAAAAAATAGCTACTCGAAATACTAATCCTGCGCAGACCTAAGAATAAACCAGAATAAACCTTGCGGATGAAACTCAACACGTGACGGGTTGTTACATTCTGTAATCTCCGATGCGAGTCAATCAGCTGTCGATAGGCCATTTTTTCTCACACAAGCATCCTACGTATTGTGAAAGATTATTCGTATTGGGAAAGATTTATGGGCTTAGATACCTTTCGTTCGTTCCTTCTTACCTTCATTCTATCCTTTGAGCCTCTCAATACTGCTTTTTAAATAAATACAATTATTTTTACTTCCATTGCTATTTCGTTACGTCTTTTCTCTATTATAACTCATTGGTTAACTTTCAAGTCCAAGTTACTTCTTTATGCTTTATAACTAGCATTTAATCGCTATCTCACCTGGGACCTTACCATGACGTTTATTGCGTTCCAATTGAGGACCTAAACAGAATCGTTTTACTTTAAATAGTAGTAAATACACGGCTTTTGATATCATATAGGTATGCGTCAAACCCTGTAGCTTTAAAATCAATCTAAGTTCAGAGTCAAAGTTTCACAACAAGACTACATGGTACGAATAAGTAGTAAAACGATTCTGTTGAGGTCCTCAATTGGATCGCAATAAGATGTCATGTAGATGGGCCGACGACATCAAAAGGGTCGCGGGCAACCGGTGGATGCAGGTGGCTAGTGTCGTTCGGTGTGGCGGTCTGGGGGGGAGGCCTATGTTCGGCCATGGACGTCTTCTGGCTGAATGATTGTGATCGTGGTGATGATGATGATGATGACGACGATGATGAACATGTCATGGTAAGCCCCCCTGATCTTAAGTGACGATGTGGTTGAAGGTGGGAAACATGCTCGGTGTAGAGTAGGGCTGGCTCTCAAGAACCGCCGCCCGAGCACCCCGATGGGTTAGGCGACTGGTTCATGCTACGAAAAAGCTTCGTTGTCTTGTTTTTCCCATCACTAGCGGCGCAAGTTACAAACAATAGTTAGCAACTCACACTCTCCGACGTTCTATGGATAATTGAATTTTGAAACACGATAAACATGTTTGCCGTGTACCAACTGCTGCTTCATTAAAGTTGGACACTCTTAATGGTGAGAAGTGCTTTACTCTTCGGGGGATTGTCTTAGGTTAATGTCATTAGTTACTTTACGTCTATAGCACCCGTTGTGTTAATACTACTAATTGACATGAGAATACAGTTTCGTTTTATTTCTATTCCATCTAATTAGTTCGTTTTACTTAACTATACATCTATATATATATATATAAAAATCAAATGCTGTTCGTGTGTCTCGCTAAAACTCGAGAACGGCTGGACCGTTTTGGCTGATTTTGGTCTTGAATGATTTGTGGAAGTCCAGGGCAGGTTTAAAAGGTGAATTTTATCACTATTCCACGCGGATGAAGTCGCGGGCACAGCTAGTAATAATATATATAGATAAACAACTCTTTATTGACATAGAAATGTATAAAACACAAACTTTATAATAGGTAGAATTAGCAATCTTACCGTTTAAAGCAATCTGTACAAGACAACGTTTGAATATGTTAATCTTAAATATTTGACGTAAAAACCCCGCCACCCGCCATGCATTGCCACCATGACGTGCCAGTAGACAAGGATGCCATAAATTGAATTTTACTACATTACAGGGACTATTTTCGGCTTCCATTGAAAGGGTTTATTACCGGTTACGAATATCGATACAGGTTTTTATTACCGAATACTTTCTACGAGGCCAAGGCAGCGCGATCGGTAGGTGTGAGAGTGAGAGAGTACTATGTGCGATAGAGTCGTGATCCAACACTGCCACCTTGTCGCGCCGCGTGATTTTCGGTACAGAAACTGTTAACCGGTACCTTAACCGTTATTATAACGGAACCGAGATTGTACCTAAATTTTACGGTATCCCTATTTAGCGGTACACGAAGTCTCTGCTTAATACAACACATTTGCGTCAATTTTCCGTTATGAACCCTAGAGGACACTTTTATCGCGCACTCATTCAATTTGAGTGCCTTACGTGTACTTACGCGAATTGGATTAGATTATCGCACGTGAATTTCATTTGGGGCAAGACCTTATTATTTTGTTCTATGTCAATACCATATTGCGCGATTTTTCGTGCAAGTTGTGGGCTGGGCATGGTAGAAAGACGTCATAGTAGGTGTTATTGTAACATTCATTAATTTAATAAGTAAAATTTCTGAGTCTAATGTGTGCTAGCTATAACCTTTGAATCTGGCAAGCGTGCACCATCGTTGACCTTATAAATTACACTGGTACCATTATCTTGGTCCTTCGAGTTTTATGTATCGAAAGATCAAAATGTTAATTACCAAGTAAAATCTTATATTCTCTCGCTGAAAATTGGTAGAAATGTAGCTGAGAACCAGGAGAAGGATATAGGACTATTTATCCCGTTACCACGGGAAAAAAATTTAAACTGGGAAAAATATATCTATTGACTACTGTCACTCAGTTTTACAGTGACAGCTGGGGCAAGGAGTGAGACAGAGGGAGAGGGAGAGAGATAGATATAGAAGGAGAGAGATAGAGATAAATAAATGTGAAAAAAGTTCTAAAATCACTGTAATTTAGTCAATCAACGTACAGAACTCAAATAAAATCGTTATGTCGTCTCTTTTTATTTCCAAGTTCTGTATATTTGCTTACATAAGTAGGTATGATGATCATTCTAAACGGCCGCGGTTGATCTCTAGCGCGCAAGAAATTGCCTAGATACCCCAATTTGACTTGGTTTAGCATAATGAACCTCTTTAACTGTCGAGGCTTTAAATAAATGCCCGTTTTGCTTTAAATTTATTATCGTCATTTTCTTCACAAACTAGGTTGGTCTTGTTATCTTTCCTTAAGGGTGTAAGCGCATTGCCGAACATAAGAGTGGAAATACGACGTAACTGCAGGTCAAGCATTTTATGTTTTTTTTTTTGTAGACACAATACAAAATAGACAAATGAAAAGAATCGAAATATCTTCTTTGTATATTATATATCTTATATCAATAAAAGAAAGTCGTGTTAGTTACGAAACTGCTGAACCGATTTGGCTGAAAATTGGTAGGAAGGTAGCTGAGAACCAGGAGAAGGATATAGAATGCTATAAGATGGTTTTAGAAGTACTTACTACTAAACAACGTTTGGTTCAGAAGCGGCGATCTTACATCATGTTAAAAATGAAGTCATGTTGGTATTGTAAGTATGTGGGAATCTTTGCGACACACAAAGCGCCATTGATGGTAGATAAAGCATTTCAGTAATTTAGGTGTCGCATCTAAAGCTTGATTAAGATTAATTATGATTTATACTAATGTGGAGGAATTAGGAAGAATATAATAATATACATCTAAAACTTAATACTAGTTTTAATTCTTGTGTGTGATTGGGTAAAAAAACAGTATTAAATCTTAGATGAATATTCTTCCAAATTCCACTACAGACTAAATTTAAATCAATCAACAATATTATGAACCCCACTAAGCTCCGGTTGCGACACATACATTACCGAAACGCTTTATCGGCAATCAATGGCGATCTGCGTCGCAATGATCCCCTACATTGTACACTTATTTATTTTTCACCGTAAAAAATCCCTACCTACGTTGCGCAAACGTAGAAGCCGCGTTTGGTACCGTTCTTTGCCGATAAATTACGATTCTGTTTCTACTATGGGATATGGGTCAGTACAAATAGCATGAAATCCTACTGAAAGAGCGCCCGTGGCAGGCAACGCGGCTGTCATGGCAGCCTGAAAAAAAGATAAATTCTCATGGACTGATTAAATTATTGCAAATCCATATATAGTATGCGCAGATCCCGAGTTTACTTATAAATTGACATCGATATACATAGAATAACCGATGTTAAGAAAGTGGAATTAACATTAATAATAAATTAAGTACCTACTTTTTGCTTATGCTAACTTCTTAGGACTGACAAAATTAAATATTCTATTTGAATCAAAACACAAATAATTTAATGTAGTCTTCAGAAGCTAATGTTGTTTTACAGCCGAAACTAATATTATATCTCCTATCCAAGATTGAAATTGATCTTGAATTACTGCCTATCGATTCCCACATACAATACCAACATAACTTTATTTTAAACATGATGTAAGATCGCCGTTTCTGAACCAATCATTGTTTAGTAGTAAGTATTTCTAAAACCATCATAAAGCATTCACTTCAAAGGTAAGAGTTTTAATTTCGAATTTTGTCAACAGATTACAGTCAGGTAATGAATAAGGGAAGGAAAAGCCGTTGAATGCCGCCCACGTTACCTACTTACAACGGTTTACCGAAGTAAACAGCGCGCCTGTGTAGGATGCTACTTGATAAATGTAAAAACGTTACATTCAATACTCATAACGGGCAAAAATAAATTGTATATTGATAAAAAAAAGTATCTTGTCGAAACTCTTTTGACAAACGAAAATCTTATATCTTTAAATGAGCAATTCTTGTATATACGAGTATATATATATACTTAGTCAGGTCATAAGTATTGTCACACAGTAAAAACTTTTCTTTTAGAATGCTGGCCACAAAAAAGTTTATTGAATTCGAATTTCGAATTGTTCATGAAAATAAAAATGTATACTTTTTAGAATTTTACTCATTTTTAAATATGGAGTGGACGCTTAAAGAAGACCGTGTTGCAGTTATTGCGTTGCATCGTTGCGGTTACGCGCCAATTCAAATTTTTGACATACTGAAAAATTTGAATATAACCAAGAGATTCGTTTATCGTACCATCAAACGATACAATGAAGACGACTCTAGTGTAGATGACAGGTCAAGAAGTGGTCGCCCTCGGTCTGTTAGGACTCCAGCAGTGATAAAAGCTGTGAAGGCGCGAATTCAAAGAAATCCCAAACGTAAGCAGAAACTGTTGGCCCTTCAGATGGGATTAAGCAGAACCACGGTGAAAAGGGTGTTAAATGAAGACTTAGGGCTTCGGGCATATCGAAGAAAAACAGGACATCATTTGAATGCTCGTCTAATGGACCTGAGACTGAAGAGATGCCGCGCTTTGTTGAAGCGGTACGCGGGAAAAAAATATCGGGAAATTCTTTTTTCGGATGAAAAAATTTTTACCGCAGAAGAGAGCTACAACAAACAAAATGATAAGGTGTACGCACACAGTAGTGAAGAAGCGAGCAACCGTATTCCGCGTGTCCAACGAGGTCATTTTCCATCCTCGCTCATGGTATGGTTGGGAGTGTCTTATTGGGGCTTAACAGAGGTACATTTTTGTGAGAAAGGTGTAAAAACGAATGCAGTTGTGTATCAAAATACAGTCCTGACGAACCTTGTGGAACCTGTTTCTCATACCATGTTTAATAACAGGCACTGGGTATTCCAACAAGATTCGGCGCCAGCTCATAGAGCGAAGAGCACACAAGACTGGCTGGCGGCGCGTGAAATCGACTTCATCCGGCACGAAGACTGGCCCTCCTCCAGTCCAGATTTGAATCCGCTAGATTACAAGATATGGCAACACTTGGAGGAAAAGGCGTGCTCAAAGCCTCATCCCAATTTGGAGTCACTCAAGACATCCTTGATTAAGGCAGCCGCCGATATTGACATGGACCTCGTTCGTGCTGCGATGGACGACTGGCCGCGCAGATTGAAGGCCTGTATTCAAAATCACGGAGGTCATTTTGAATAAACTTTAGTGTCATAAGAATCTATGTTTTGTTAAGTTCATTTTGGTATATAAATGGTTGCATAATGAATAAACTTGTTTCAATTATTTTATATAAAACATGTGACAGAATTTATGACCTGACTAGGTATATATATAATTGGAATCTCGGAATCGACTCCAACGATTTTCATGAAATTCAGAATATAGGGTGTTTCGGGGGCGATAAATCGATCTAGCTAGGAATCATTTTTAGAAAATGTCATTTTATTCGTGTTTTTACTGATTTTTTTCTTTAAATAACCACTTCATATTTTTTTATTAAACTATCGGTAAGATCTAAAAATATTATTCATATTTCATCATTTTATTAGTAATTCGTACTTAAATATAATTTCCAAAAAACACAATTTATAAAAAAATTAAAATACCGAGCAAAGCTCGGTCATCCAGATATTTATGTGTAATAGTAGGTACTTGCTTCAATGTGTGAAATACCAGAAACAGTTAAATATATTTTAATATGTTATACCTACCTAATAGAAATTCGTTACGCGATTAGTAAAATTATTTTTTCAAATAGAGCTTGTTCTTTTACTAAAAAGTTCAGATAAGCGATAGAAAACATATTGATTTTGACCGGTTAATAGAATTGACAGTTACTGAAATTAATGTACTGATACGACATGGAAAGTATAATATACAGTACTTAGTTGCACTTAATGTATCTAAGCGGTATCGTAGATATATATAGATGTAATTAAGTACATTTGAATGCCATGCGAAGTAACAGTTTTGGTCAGGGTTCAATTATTAACACCTTTTTCGTGAAACAGCCTTGTATTCTCTCTTTTTCTTTTAAATTCTTAGAGATCTATTTGTACAGCGTTCTACCACTTTTACCACGTTTTGTTCAGTGAAGTTTGAAACCGATGTATCGATCGTGGGGTCCTCATAAATAAGCCATTAGACACTAATGGTACCGATGCACGCGAACCGTGAGTAGACACCGCCAATCATGAATGGGCAATTACTTACAAAGCCATCGTTTATAGGAAACTCTTCCTCATTACTTGAGTTGACGGTGGTTGTTGGAAAGCACAAAATACAGAATACAACGCGATGAGCATGCAACTACAGTCAAATATTGATAGGAAAGGAAGCAACAAATTTGTGTTAATTTAGTGCCAGTTATTTAGGTAAGTATATAAATATAATATAACTAGCAGACTCGGCCACGCGTTGCTGTGGCTAAGGTTTTTGTTATTGCGACTATAAATTGAGATGTAAGCTATCCTGTCTGTTAAGTTAGATCGAACTGCACACGGTGTGCAAATTTGATTGAAATCGGTTAAGTAGTTTAGGAGTCTATAGCGTACAAACAACGTGACACGTAATTTATATATATTAAGATAAGATATAATAGTACATTACGATACAAGCTGTCTAAGTAGTATATTAATACACGGCGGCGTGAAGTTAGCGCCCGAGCGAAGCGAGGGTGCTAACCGCTCTGTATTTAATATACTTACTTGTGCAGCGAGTATCGTATACTATTTTATAGCACGTGCGACATAAACCTGCCATCCATTTAATTTATTTAAAAATAATATTCTAATTAATGCAATGAAAAGATGTTCATTTGACTCTTAGTAATAAACACACAAATTTTAATGCGGGTAGGTTGGCATTCCACCATTAGAGAACGGAAAAACACAATTTACACCTACCCGTATCACTTCTAGATTTGTTTTTGGATGCATATTTATTGTTCGTGGATTGGTTAATATGATATTGTTTCAGATTTAATATTGTTCAGTTTAAATAATAGTCAAACAGGTTTCAACTAAAAAACAGTGAAAAATATAAATATTGTAGGGCTTCATTTTGTAACCGAATCGTTATCGTAACGTGAATACCTACTTAATATAGGAATCTGTGATTGATCTGGTTTGTGCATAAATGTATTCACTATGAGACTATATTATATAATAATATGGTGTTTAATAATTGAAAGTGTGTGTATTCAGTGAAAATAGTTCATGTGTCGGTTACATTTTATGTAAACAACAATAAACGCAACTTTTCTAAATCAAGTAAGTATTCTTAAATTTCAATAATTATATAATCGTATTAGAAATTGAATAAAATGTACAGTGTACGGTTAATATCGCTAGCTTAGGTATAGCGTTTTTACGTAATATTGTCCGACGAAGACCAAAATGAAAACATGCAGAAATATGGCGCCAAAGACATTGGCGTTTCGGTCCCACACGTTACAGGTTACGTATCTTCTCTTGCTTACTATGAGTTTGTGAGTGGTGTAAAAATGTATGACTGATTAGCTTTGGTTCAGTACTACGCTCGCAACGATGGCTATATTCTTCAACGGTGTGAAGTTAGTGAACATCAGGCCGTTTAAAAATGTGCTACTTTGAACAGCCCAAAGCGTAACCTAAGTGCGGGTTTAGGTCGCACGGTGCTATAAAACGTAATACGGTAGGGTGAGGTATGAAGCAAAACGTCTAAAACTCTGTCTAAAATGCAAAATATTACCTCTGCAGCTTCAGACAACACCGTGACGTCGGCTGCATTTCTAGGTAATGCCCTATGAGTGACCATTGACGCGATACTAAGAACATAGCTATTTTCATCTAACAATAATTAATAATATTAACAGCAATAATTCGATCGCTATCAATCTCACAAATCAATCGCTTGTCTATGGACTCCACGGTTAACTAGACCATGGCCTCTACGTGGACTAATTTCCGCCGCCGCGGAAACTTCTCACTAAAAGTGAATGCAAATCAGTTTGCATTTTAATAACCTAGTCTCCAATACACCCAATGAATTTTAAGCGTTCACCGAAGAGTCAATTAACAGCATCATAATTTATTCGAGGCTTGATCAAAGGAGGCTAGCTAATTAATTACCCACCTCGCTCTAGCAGGTAGAATGTTGAAACAAACTAGGCTTTAATTTGCTTCCTTTTATTGTTGAGTGAGAGTGTCACCCTCCGAAATGGTGATCATGCCAACACGACCCCATCTCGCCCCAATCTGGGCGGTTTAGGGGGGGGGGGGATAGTGGGTTCGAGTCCCACACGTTAGTAAAGACGCTTATATGATACAAACCGCAAAAAGCAATAATAAATATGTTATCATACATTATACCTAATATAGACAAATATTTTGATACTATGTACCTAGGTACTTCATTTTCTTACCTATAATAACTAAATGTACTTTAACTGCTAAATAAAAAGGTGGCAACCCACGTGCGCTCCGCAGCACGGAGCGATGGATATCTGCACGCAAACTTACCAAAAGTAATTGGTCCGACCAAACCGTGCTGAAGAATGTAATCTAAAGGCTAGGTTGGTTACTGCATGCAATCAAATTTGAGCAGGGTTAGACAGCCCATTATCAACATTGCCTACCAGAATCTCGATATAGAGGCATTTGATCAGAATCCAATCAAATATTACTGTAACGGAAAGACAAACCGTGTTACCACGAAATATTTAAACCAGAGTTGAACAGGAGGGCGAGCAGGAACCTCTATCGAGAAAGTATTCGAATACTATAATTGTAATATTTGTTTTAGATTGTACTCCTACAATAGGACAAGCACGACAATTTTACCGATTCGTATCGTCAACGTATCGATCAAGGTAACCGTTCGCTTACGCATCTTGTTGATATTGCAAGGCGCTGATCAAATCTAAAACAAATTTGGCAGTTAACGTATAGAGTAGTTTCTCGATAGAGGTTCCTGCTCACCCTACTGTACAGTTTAAATATTTTATTCTATAAACTGACGTCTAACCCTCGCTTTTTCAACTCAAAAACAAATACAATAATTAAGAACGCCAGGATTGAATAAGAACACGCGAGTGATAGACAGACGTCGATTTTGTCGAACGAAATTTGAGAAACATCTGTTTAACTCTGGTCTAAACTTTTGTGGTAAGACAGAAAGTGTTTGACGACCGCTTTAGTTTACTTTACTAATTAATATTGCTATTCTGTCCCACTAATTCTGTAATTGGAAAAGTTAGAGGCGCTGATTGCGTAGATGGTCCTGACATCGGATCGCACGTCGCAGGGCGTAGGTCCGAAAGCGTATGACCACAAAAATGAGCATGAGCTTCCGGTGAAGGAAAAACGTGAACTATACCCGTCTCACCACAAAAGATTAGACCAGAGTTAAACAGAAGTTTTTAAAATTTCGTTCCACTGAAATGGACGTGGACACCCGCGTTTTTTTCCTAATCCTGGTATTCTTAATTATTTTACTTGTGAGTTTGTTATTGAGTTAGAAAAAGCGAGAATTAGACGTCGATTGGTGAAGAAAATATTTAGACTCATCTGTTCAACTCTGGTTTAAATCTTTTGTGGTAAGACCGTTAAAATCTAAGTATGTTTGTTACCACTCAGTTCTGAAACTACGGCTGGGTAGATTTTGATGAGATTTAGTTATGATTACAATCGTAAATACTTTTCATTAACATCTTTACGGCGTCTCTTAATACTTAGTCAACGCGGGCGAAGCAACGAGGCTCATCTAGTAGCTTGAAAATACAACGATGTTCTGAGACCAGTGTATGTACTCATCCATTTTTCTTCCATAAAATGAATAGGTATAATAAAACTGTTGAAATTGTGATTACAAAATAGCCCCCCCCCCCCCCCCCCCACCGAACGTTTGGCAATAACAATTCCGTACGTAATTTAAAGAATGTCCCATACGACCATATTTTACTAACATAGCCGTCGACAAGCTCGTATAACCGTATCTCACTAATAAATCGCATCTTCATTTAAGCCTGGGACGTAAAGCTGCTAATAAAGATCACGCACACAAGGCGACAAAAATAATAATAATTATGTAGGGAGCCATTTATTTCAGGGCTAAAGGGCATAAAAGAAAACGGCGCTTTGTGGTCTATGGAAATAAACCCGCTAGGGTGTAACAAACATACACACATACGCCATATTACGTCACTAAACTAGATATATAATCTAGGGTTTGCCCATTTTCGTCAAATGCAATAAATATCAAATTTGTTTTATGATATTTTGGCTTTGCACGGTTTGTGCATTTAGCCAGTGTCAAGTATATTTCAAATTTCATTTCATTTCAAAATGTTAGAAACTCTAAATACAAAAACAAATGATACGTATCTTCCTTCTTTTTTTATTAAGGTAGTTGATTTGTCGAATATGCGCCTTCGTTTTTTTTATACGGAGCCTTCCGTGAGCCACGCCATGGTACGTCTGTTCATACAATTATACAGTTTCTGTTTGTCTTCAGCCAGTAATGGCGTCGTGCACTTTTTGGCGCCGAATACATGAAGCGCGACTGCTGTCTCGCAGACTACTCTCTCACCACTGTCCGCAACACATTTCTGGAAAAAAAAAATTATACGGTGTTTTTCACATACCAGCTTCTTCTCAGATTCCATTTAATTCACGTTTATCAAGCTTTAGATTGCCTCGCTTTATAGTTGTTCGCGAATGATGCACTATCAGAGCGCGGGACAAGTCAAAATGATTTCACGAATGCTTCAGACTACAGCTTACGTAGTCACTATCTTGTAATCTGTGCTAAGGCCACGTGATGCCGTGAGTAAGAGTATAATATTGTGAATTAGCGTTTTCGACTTGCCGTGAGCGCGGAGCTAGCGTGGCGTGCGACGCCCGTCCGGCAACTTTTATCTTCTAAAATACATAAATCGCTCCTATAACAGCACCAGTGTAGATGTAGGGTGTAGGAAAGCTTAGAACGATTATTTTTAAGAAGGCGCTTAATATAGCGACTAGCGTGTCGTACGATGGACATTGACTTAGCATCACAACTTCGCAAGGTACACAGATGTCTGCTGGGCCGGTATACTTGCGGCGGTTGGGCCAACAAAGTATGATTAGGTTCAAACCACCCCCAGTGGTGGTAGTTTTAGTGTGTTTGGAAATAATTCGTTTCAACAGAAACAAGGGTGGTCGTTGGGAATAAACCCCTGAAAGTTTTGTGCACATCTCTACAGTCTACATTATGCAACTGATATTTTACTAAATTTAAGAGCGGGCTCAATCGACAAAAGATATTTATTAAAATAAATGAATAGGTCAACTGATCCCGCGTACACAGTTTGGAGCGGGCTCAGTTGACTTAAGAGCCGATGGTAGGTACTTACTGGGTAATATAACTTATGGTGTGTGTTACTCACCGGTAGGAAACCTTTCATGTGCTCTTGGACGGTTCGAGTCGAACACCATGCCTTTGTAGTGCAGCTGCGGTACTCTGAAGTTATATTAAAGTTATATTAATAAACGTTTTAGAATAACTATTGCACTTTAGTTTGCAATTTGATTGAACTCTTTCACGTCACCTTTAAATGACGTTATGAGAATGGGGCGCGGTACTGGCGTAACATAGTGCTAGACAAGAGTCTCCCCGATCGGCCCTGCTTTAGAATTACCCAGTGAAATTAGCAGCTATAAAGGTATCACAATATGGCTGCCTATTAGCATGTTGTTACGATTGGCTCAGCCGACAGGGCATAATGGCAGAACTAGAAACAAACGAAGAATGGCCTTACACATACTTATATTATAAACTAGCAGTGCTCGCGACTTCGTCCGCGTGGAAGAGTGACTTCGGGCAACATTTTTTGGATACGTACAGACCTATATCTTTTGGTTTATTTTGAATTATTAACACCGTCATTTATTCATCATTTATCTTTAAATTAGCATTACTTTTTTATTTATGAACCGATTGGCGTGATAAAAAATCTAAAGGTTAAGTGAAACTTGCCACAATATATTACTGAAAACAGCATCTAAATCGGATAAGCCGTTTCTGAGATGAGTGTGCACAAACGCACAGACAAACAGACGAAAATTCTAACCATCATTGTTTTGGGTGCTATTTGTGTTGATAAAGGTCCCAATAATATTGTTCTCATATATCTTCCACGTACAGACAGCGAACCTTAACATTTTTATTATATGTATAGATACAGGCCTTTTACATATTTATATTATAAATGCAAAAGTAACTGTTGTTCGCTATCCTTCCACGGATCGTAATGAAATTTGGCACGGAGATAGATTACACCTTGGGAAAAGACATCGGATACTTTTCATCGCTTTAAAGCGAAGTTCGCGCAGTCGAAGCCGCGGGCAACAGCTAGTGTTACATAAGTTTCGTTTAATTGTACCTTCTTGACTGTTTTCTCCTTTACGGAAAGCGCTTCTCCAGTAATCCAATGTTATCCTGAAGGGCCCGCATGCGGTGTCTGTGCAGCTTTCCTCCGGATGACATCCAACCACCTGCATACAGAGGGATTTTAACTTCGTTATCATACACTTAGAGCGTACCCGGGAGACGTCCAGTCAAGCTGTTCCATACAACATGTATCCTCATAGTCTTTGTTTTTCGTTTATGTTCTCCTTAACAATTGTATATCTCCATACAACCAAGCTTTTGTTAAATGCATTGTGGTATGCCAAGGTGACAATGCTAGGAATTATATTTTTTACCTCGCAGATACAACGGAGGCAGTCCGATGTCAGAATACCAGTTGTACCATTGTCTTCGATATATTCAGCTGAAAACAAAATAATATTTGCGTTATTTTGCTTATATCTCATAATGGCATTACTTAAAAATGAAACTGCGGGGCGCAGTTAGTTATTTACGAGTATAAAGAAGACAGATAAGTAATGTATAATATTATACACTCACAGCCTCCAGCCCGAACACCGAAAATACCACAGAACATCAAAAATATAGATAGTCTATTAGACATATTTAAAAACCAACTCTGTAATAAAAGTTCCAAACTACGAGCAAGAAGCGCTACTGAAAAAAATGTCAACAAAGCGAAAGCTTTATATAGGTACCTTTACTATGTGTGAGGTAGAAGTCGACCGGTTACATATAAACAATAGTGTAGGTACGTACACTTATAAATAATTCAAGTTGCGAGTTATGCCTCGCGTATTCAGGGTTCCGTATGAACCGTTAAAAACATAATTTTTGATACTGTAAGTTAAGAAAAGAAGATTACTTCTATTCCTCATTTTTTCAGAATGTTACTTCATTTTTGCGCCATAGAACTAAGTATTGCTAGTTGCGCCCTGCGCGTTAAACTACGACTAACTGTTTTTTACCTTTACAGTTTTTTTACTAAAGTCATTTTTTTTTCTTACGCCACATACGTTTTAATATTTTGTACCGTATTTCATAACAATCCATTCAACCATTTTGGCATGTTTACAAATAAGACATTTTATAATAACAATTAATTCTCATTTATAAATTAAGTTTAATCGAGTAGTAAATAAATTACGATAACCTGTTCGATTACTCAAGTAGGGCATCAGTACATAAATAATATTCTTGATATACTATTAATCTTTGGGTTTTACCGATATTCATATTGAAGCGATATGTTATTGTAAGTTATTTTCCTTATAATAGTTGTCTAGCCATATTTTTTTATATCTTCAACTGTGTTGTTGTTATTGTAAAGTAAGTCCTCGATGCATGGTTTATAAAATAATTGTAGTGTTGCCCTCTAGTGTCAGAGGTCGTGTGAGCTGTTTGTTCTTTTGAGTATGTGTTTGAGTTTGTTCGTAGGATTGTATAGAATTATTATCCCACTCCTGAGCACAGTGCACAGCAGAACATCTCTGGCAAACTCTTCGGCGAACCCTTTTCCTCTGCCATGTAGAGTTCCGACATTTTACAAGCCTAGTAACGTAAATTATTCACAACAATTTTCACTTGCGACGAATGGGCATGACGAATTTATAAGGGTTCCCAACTGCCATTTGCGTACGGTATCCTAATAAAAAAGCACCCGTCTCGAGGTTTGATTCTCTACGAAGTACACATAACCCGAACACAATTATTTTTGTGTGTAAACAGAGTCGAGTTTTCAATTAATTCTATCAGTTTTCTTTACTCAATTTGCCCCTAGCAACACTCGACCAGCTAGTAAGAAGTTTCAAGCTCCTCAATTCGCCCAGACCGGTTATAACCTATATATTATAATAGCCAGCGAACAATGCTCCTCCGGGTAGGGGTAACAGTTAAGTGCACTTCACATCCGGTCAAGCACCCTCGTCAATGTGTGGGAGAGGCTTATTATAATATAGTTTTTAAGCTAAGTTGTAGAGGTTACGCGAATGTGAACTTAGAAGGGACCGGAGATAGCTGTGGACTAATAATGGTCAACCGACTCTTGCTTTACTGGTGTTGGTTAGAATATTAGATGCAAGTTTTTTAACCGGTAAAATGTATAGACATCAGGATTTTGATAGATAATTATATAAGTTGTAAATAAAAAGCTACAGTTCCCAGTAAATTCTATAAATCTGATATAATCTTGTGCCGAATCGGAAGCGGGTGATATATATTTATGACAGTGGGTGTTTAATAAAATTCTATCCAAGCAAATGCCAGCAAATGTCAAAGGCCAATATCAACGAAACGTTTTTATGAGACGAATTTTTGATAAGAAATGTGGATTCATGATATGAAGAAAAGCACTTAGGATTTATAAATATGGCACTTCTGTTTCAAAGGTATCTCTGTCACGCGTGCTGATTGCAGAAATTATTCAGGTTTACTTGCGAGAGAACGAATGTTGTATCTCTTTCTCAAACTAGTGTTTTATTGTAAGACTTCAATTTTGTCTTCCCTCTAAAACCGCTCAAGAAGTTTCCTAATCATCCCCTAGTTTACTGCATTGACTGAGACTTGACTAACAGACTGGTTAATTGACTGACACCGTGACACGCCACTGCCTATGTCCAGCCTCTAGCTACAGACGGAGCTTATAAAACCTTTGTATTTTTAGCTGAAAAAGACCGTTTTCAATTCGTCCGTATTTCTTATCTGCCGAATTTTTACGTCCTGAACTATACAATTATTTTGTTTTTTTGCTTCAAGGTTGTTGTAGTTTCTAATAAATCCGTATAAGTCGGTTTTATTAATTTCAAAATAGTTTAATATACAATTCAATAAAAAATGTAAGGTAAGACAGTGTAAATTAAAAATTTTGATCGTACCTTTTATATTTTTACTTCTTTTTTATTTCTCAAATATATTTTGAAAGTACGATATTTAGATTATATTGTCCAACAAACCTAACCCTTCTCTACGTAATAAATGTTAAATCCTTTGTTGTGCACTGCACCTGGCTAAATGTCCAGAGCATATCTGGCCCTGCCAACTGCCGTGCGCGACAGAAGCTAAACAATTCATGTGACGCGCCAACAATGGGAGGCCGTCTGCCGCTCGCACTCGTCCGCTGCATCTATACTGGTTTTTAGGCTGTAGGATTGGATAGTTAGTGTTGTGTGTTCCAAATGATTATTGGAATACTGTAGACAAAACTCATTTAAACAATATTATTAAGTAAATGTGCTTTGTGGTTTCACCAGCGTTCCCAAAGTGAAAAGTAGCCTATGATAAGTCCAGCGCTTCATCTTAATACAACATTTCGCTTCGAAATCGCCTTAGCCATTTTGCCGTCACTACCATCCCATAATACAAACATTTACATTTATAATGTTAGTAGCATGTTGTACTGAAACGAACGAAAACAGCCACTAGCGGCTATTTATAAGTGGTAATTTGCCGTTTCCCATAATTTTCCACTGTTTTTCTTTTCATATCCAAACTAAAGCACTCAAGAAAATCGGCTTTTCACCTACTTACTTATATAAACAACTAGCAGTGCCCGGTGGTTTACCCGCGTCCGCGATTACATCACAGAACCCGTTAAATTTTACGGCAAAAAAAGTATCCTATTATCTATTCCAGGACCTATATATATATGTATCTGTATACAAAATTTCATGAAAATCCTTTTATTCGATAAGGTTTTAATAGAAGTCAAACACACACAAAAATTCGCCATTTTTATATAAGTATCATTTATAGATACAATAATGTAGAGGAATTGTTATATTTATAATCGCCACCTTTTTAAGGTGACAGCTTATTTTCACTATGTCAGACAAAAAGGAAATAAGTATTTTCAAGTCAAAAATAGAAGTAAGTACTTACCGACAATTCGCAAATACGGTAACATTAACGGGAATGGGATTAAATTGAATGTCGGTATTTATGGAAGACAAAGCCTTTGTTAGGTAAGTATAGTAATTTGGCAAACATAATGTCGCATTACATAAACGATCTACGAAACGAAACAGTTCTACTACGCTTTTAGCTTGATACAAATTGATTGACGCAAGGATTGACGCATTGATACAAATTGATTGATAGAAATTGATTGACGCAAGGACTATACTTATCTGGAGCCACGGCTTTGAGAAGCAGCACTTGGTCCTTGGACTAGAAAATAATTATGTTTGATAATTATTAATATATCGATTATATATTATGTTGTCCACGAGCCACGACTGTCGTAGATCAGTTGGGCGATTGGTCGTGCGCGTGGTGTGAAATGCCCCAACTGTCCCAACACCCAGCGTTGCAGGGGCAAGACAAGTTAAGCACTGATTAACATATTCTCAAAGCGATTTACATTAATTATTTTATTAAAGTATGCCCCTAGTATACATTACATTGCACTCCTTCGAACGTCACGTTGACCGATTAGGGCTTAGACAAAAGTTTACGAAGACTGCACCGGTACGCGGTTATGTACAACCAACTCACCCTACTATTTTTTCAGTCAGTACAGAAGGTCGTGTCGACTCGCTGCGATGAGACTTCGCCACGGCACGCCACTTGTTGTACGTTACCTAATGGTGCGTCGTAAATCATATTGACAACGACTTTCTATTGTTGGAAGTGTAGAGCTCGCGGGCTGAGGTTGTTAGCAACAGAGGTTATTTCAACTTAGTCGGGTCAAAGCCTACGTCCTTAGAATAATAACACAATCCAAGTCCTTCCTAGCGCCGTGAAGCCATTTTTAGTGAGACTTTTTGGCCCTAGTTTGGACTTTGACTAGCTATTCTTTAAAGTTAAAGCTTTTATGTTAAATATTTATTAATTTTCCCTGGTTTTGGACTGAATACCAACACGCATGCGACATTTTCATCGCGCTTGTGTGCGTTTTGGAGCAGTAAATTACATGGCACTCACGCACACATTGATAAAAAAGTGACTTCACTATTGAGTGAAACTACACATGAAACTATCCTTGTTTGCGTTATTATTCTAAGCCTACGTCGTGTAATTTGAAAACTTTATCCCTTATCAATTCATGAAACGATGAAGTTCTCTGTCAAATTCAGGTGATGAAAACTATTGAAAATCAATAACTGTGTTTTTGTATATTGTAATAAATCAATTAGGTAATAATATGTTCATTTGGTAAACTTATTACAAAAAAAAGAAAAACACATGTCGCTGGTGAAGGTTTTTAATAGTTCAAGTGTTTTATCATTAGTTTACATACCTAATAAATGTAATTGATTTTAGTACATTTGGTCTGAAACTGCTCACTAACATTATATTGGTCACCACATTTTTGCACTGTATCGCGTCGCTTCGTATCGCATTGCTGTGCATTGCGTAGGACACCGAGCAATGTACTTACTGTAATATGTCTGCCTGTCTGTAGGTATGCCAAGCGAAGACGACCCGTCCGTGTGTTTGTCTGCTGGCTGTTTGCTGACTCGATACATTTTTCCCGAAGAATTGTTTGCAGATGTCAGAACGGAAACAATTACGTGATGTTGATAGATTGAGCTGATGGCCTCAGTAAACAATGTGAAGGATTTGGCGCTTGGAGCAGTAATTGGATACATGTTATGTGCCTGATACTTAATCCTACTAATATTATAAAAGCGAAAGTTTGTAAGTATGGATGGATGTTTGTTACTCTTTCACGTTAAAACTACTGAATGGATTTTAATGAAACTTTACAATAATATAGCTTATACATCAAAATAACACATAGGCTACAATTCATAACGATATATTGTATATTATCCAAACGCGGGTGAAACCGCGCGGCGCAGCTAGTACTAGATATTTTATATTATCCACGAAATCTGTTTGGCTGTGCGACTGTTGTGACGTGTTTACACAGACACGTCATCTTTCTGTATATGGGTACGTCACTAAACTAGAGACAGCTAGGGTTGGACCATTTTTGTGAAATGGAATAAATATATGTTTTATGATTTAGCTTTGCACGGTTTGTGCATTTAGCCAGTGTCAAGTATATTATTTCAAGTTTTATTTAAGTACAAAATGTTAGAATGAGCTATGATATTAACTACACAAACAAAAGATCTGTACTTTCTTAAATTTTTTTATGTAGGTAGTTGGTGTGTCGAATGTGCCTTCGGGTGTTATTTTTTTTATACGGAGCCTTCCGTGAGCCACGCCATGGTACGTCTGTTCATACAACTATACAGTTTCTGTTTGTCTTCAGCCCGTAATGGCGTCGTGCACTTCTTATCGCCGAATATGTGAAGCGCGACTGCTGTCTCGCAGACTTCTCTGTCAGCACTGTCCGTAACACATTTCTGAAAAAAAAAATGTAGAACTCACCATATATTTTTAAATTAAATTCCTTTTTCAATTTCATTCGTATTTTTCAAGCTTTAAATTTCAATCGATTGACACTACCATTAGCGCGGGGTATTATATGGACACGGGGTATGATGGACATTGACATAGTAATCGGAACTTCGCAAAGTATACACGTGGTACTTCTTAGTACTGTACTTAACACGGCTTATGCTTATAGTGTGTGGTACTCACCGGTAGGAAAAATTTCATGTGCTCTTGAACGGTTCGAACCGAGCACCATGCCTTGGAAGTGCAGTTGATATATACTGAAAAAAAAACCACTCCAATTGAGAACCTCCTCCTTTTTAGAAGTCGGTTAAAAATACGTTAAAATGACGTAGGTAACTTTGAATCGAAAATTAACGAACCGCTAATAAAATATTGAGAGTAAAGTATGCAATTGAATTTGAAATTCTAAAATTACCCACTGAAACCGCGTTATTTCAGAACAGCCTATGTCAGGGCACATTAGCACAAATAGAAACATTTAAACGAAGAAAATATTATCAATTCGATAGTAGTGTAACCTATGCATTGTGTAAACGGATTGTACCTACCCAATGAAATTTGGTAGGGAGATAGGTTGGACCTTGGATAAGTATAGAATACTTTACATCGCGCGAAGTCCGCGTGGATGGAAGTCCCAGGCAACAGCTAGTGTTAAATAAGTTACATATGATTATAAAAGCGGTGACAGCCTAGTGGGCCAACGTCAGCCTTCGAAAACGGAGGTGGCGAGTTCAAATCCCAGTGCGGGCACGTACCAATGTGTTGTTAAACGTAATTATCCACTCGCTTTTCGGTGAAGGAAAACATTGTGAGGAAACCAACATGCCCGAGAATTATTTCGGAGGTATGTTATCCACTAATCCGGACTAGGCCCCCGTGGTGGATTATGGCCTAACCCTCGCTACGAAAGGGAAGGGAAGCTATTGCCCAACAGTGGGACAGTTACAGGCTGAATTATTATATTATTATTATTATTATACCTTCTTGAGCTGATAACCAGGGAAGAAAGGTTCTAGAGTGGCACCCACGGACTGGAAGACTGAGACACTAGATTGGCCGACGACATCAATCGAGTCGCAGCCAACCGGTGGATGCAAGTGGCAAATTGTCTTTCGGTGTGGCGGTCTAAGGGAGAGGCCTATGTTCAGCAGTGGACGTATTCAGGCTGATCATGATGATGATAATGATGATGATGATACCTTGTTGATCGGTTTCTCCGTCTCTCCAAGCGCTCCTCCAGTGACCAAACCCTATTCTGAAGGGGCCGCATGATGTGGTTGTGCACGTACCCTCTGCGGGGCTTCCTAAAACCTGCATACAGAGGAATTTCAACTTTGGTGTCATACACTTAGAGCGCAATTATTATGAACTAGCTGTGCCAACAGACGTTATTCTGTCAATAATGTATGAGAAGATGAATTATTATTGTCATATTTCCCTCGTTTACGTTAATTTTCTTATGTTTTATTATTTTTCTGCTATTCGTAACAGAGACAAATCCAACAGATAAAAGAGCATAAACATCGGTCCAGTCGTTCTTGATTTCTAATGGTGTAACTAACTAACACCACTTCGGTTTAGATATAGATAGATCGATAGAATATAGATTATTTCTATTATATATAGAACTAGCTAATTATTGCGACTTCATCCGCGTGGATTATATGACGTCACACATTGTTAAGTGTGACGTAATGCTAACTTTACCAACTCTAGATAAGATAAGATAAGATAACACTCTTTATTGCACTCCAAGACATACTAGCCCAGTCACCAACTTTATTTTTATGGCCCGTGGAGCATATGGGCTCAGCAATGTTGGACAGGGTACCTACCCACATTTTAACAATATTTTAAAAGCCGTCACTTAGTTATAGCTATATCGTTAACTTCCTCGAAATCAAACCTACCAAATTCTGAATACCCAATCAAAATCCGTCGAGTAGTTTCTGAGTAGGTAACACACAAACAAAAGAGAGAAAAATTCAAAAAACCACATTTGCGTGTTCCTTACGGTGACCTTAAAATAGTAGATTAGTTTAAAAAAAAATCTTCAATGTACATACATAATGTACATACATGGCTCGAGTTACAGTTTTATAATAGTACAGATACATAAAAGATTTAAACATGGCTCAGCGTTGGAAAACGCATGAAGGTAGACAGAATAAAAAGTGTCAGATCAGTGCGGTAGTTGCAGCTTAGTTCCGCCCGCCCTTCGCGATTCCGCCCCCGTATCATCTGGCTTATGAGTCCACGCAAACCTACCACACCGTGCCTACCTATCAAATATGCTAAATTATTTAGAGCACACTTTTCTTTCATTATTTTAAGCGGCTTAGAACTTCACAACTATATTAAGTGCAAAATTATTTTGAGTAAATTTTCCTCTATTATTTTAAGCGGCTTAGAACTTAGCAGACTCATGATATTCAAAAGTTGAATTTGCAATACAATCGATATTGTGAGTGTTTTAAACAGAAATCAATGTCATCTAATAAACAAGTTTTTTTAATGTTCATATTAATTTGATACTATACGAGTATACTGATACTACTAGGACATATTATAAGTATATTTTACCTCGTGGATACATCGCAGGCAGTCTAATGTCAGAACACCAGTTTCGCCATTGTCTTCGACACAATCAGCTGAAAACAACAATTATTATTAACTGTGTTATTTTGCGATTCAATTTTGACAAATGCCAGTATGAAACATGAATCGTTAATTGCGGGTGAAACTGCGAGATGCAGTAAGATTCATAAAAAAGATAGATAAGATATGATAAGATAAGTAATGTATATTGTATACTCACAGCCTCTAGCTCGAACACCGAAAATACCACAGAGCATCAAAAATATGGATAGTTTATAAATCATATTTAAAAAATGAACTCTCTAATAATACTTCCAAACTACGAGAAAGAAGCGCTACTGAACAAAATATTAACAAAGCGAAATATTTATATAGGTACCTTCACTGTGTGTGAGATAGAAGTCGAACGGTTACATAATATTATAAACAATAGTGTTGGTACCTACTCTTATTAGTAATTCAAGTTAGGAATCGTGTTTGCGTATTCAAGGTCCCGTGTAAACCGATAAAAACATAATTATGAAAAGCAAAATACTTCTGTTCTTCGTATCTTGAGGATGGCACTTTATTTTTGTGCCATATAACTAAGTTTGCTAGTTGCACCCAACGTTTACACCTTAATCTGAGCTTACACCCGTGGTTTAATTAGTTTTCTTTTTAAACTTTGACTTAGGTACCTTTATGTTTTTATGATTCTCTTTGTTAACGAGAATTAGCTGTTTGACTTGTAAAAGTGCGATTTAAATGCTTATTTACCATAAATGCTTTGACTTTGACTTTTACTTTGACCTATTGTTTTTTTTAGAGTTGTCATTATTGATTGAAGGTTGTCACGCCAAATACGATTTATGTCTTGTACCGAATTTCATAAACCCATTCAGTCATTTTGGCATGTTTTCAAAAAGACATATTTTGATACTTCGAAATTTTCTAATGTATTATTATGACGAAAGAAAACAAGTTAAAGTTCATAAAATATTAAACTAATTTAATATAATTAAGTTGGATCACTAGTAGTTCGGCAATATCAAAATAGGTTATCACAAATTATTGTGATAACCTTTTCGATTACTCAAGTATATATAAATTATATTCTTGATGTTACACGTGTTTTTTCTTTAGCTATAGGTTTGTTAATAATTAGTATTGATAAAGTTATTTCATATTATTTGTTATTTGAGATTAAGTTATTTGCCTTAAATAGTTATCTAGCCAATTTGGTTAATTCTTACAATCAGCTGTATTGTAATTTATGACCTCGATGGAAATGTACATTGTGATAGCAATAAACTATTGAGTACTGACCTATAAGAGTTCACTCGTGTGTCATATCATTTTCTCCATATGGCTGAAAAATAAAGTCAAAAATCAAGAGGTCATGGCAAAATCGCTCAACATTCTAAGCCTATTAACTTAAGGGTGCTAATTTATGTTTGAAACTTAATTACTGTACCCATAACCGTTTATATAATTAATACACGCAACACTCAAATACAATATTAAGCCGAAATTATAACCGAATGTTAGGGGTAAAATAACTGGGTACCTACACTGTAATTAAACGAAACCCAACGGATATTTGAAAGTTCGAGTAGCCATCAATACCAATGAATTTGTCGGCAAGGATCAAAGCGAAATAGAGACACCATACTCTAGTTATGTCTTGGGAACATTATTTTGCGTGTAACATAGACGTAACATAGTGGGCGACAAATAATCTACCTAAGGTCTAGTACCAGGAAGATTGTTTAAAGTTATCTAAATAATCAAAATGACAGATTCTGAAACATTTGTATGTTGGTAGACGGAGTTATGAAACTCAACAACACCATCGTTTTACGATGATAATATTATTATTAGATTATTATCACTAGTGAAGATAAAAATCACCCGCAGATCAATCGAATAGTTTAACATCGCCTATCAATTTTTCCGATTAAATAAGTGGTATTCATGGCGGTGACCGTTTACCGTACGCTTTATCGTTACACAGACCGTCAGCATGTTTACCGATCTGTCATAAAAAAAATATTATGGTCACAGGAGTTCTATCATTCGTGACGAAAAAAGTTTGCGAGCACCGTCGGCTGAGCCTTTCTAATTTTAATGAATAAACTTTAGTTAGCTTTAGATTAGGTTTATTTAATTTTCACGTTACTTGGTTTAGATAGGATATTTTTTTATGGTCAAAAGGAATTATCCCTTGAAATAACATAAAAATAAATAAACACGTAATCTTCGTAGATTATCAACTGCACGTTAAAAAGTAATATAGTATTAATCATCATCACCATCATCATCAGCCTGAAGACGTCCACTGCCGAACATAGGCCTCCCCCTTAGACCGCCACACCGAACGACAATTTGCCACTTGCATCCACCGGTTGCCAGCGAATCTTTTGATGTCGTCGGCCCATCTCATAAGTAATAGGAATCATAAGTATTGAGAATTTTCAGAATTACGTGGTATTAATATACCTCTCACTAGATGGGCTGACGACATCAAAATACTAGCAGGCAACCGGTGGATGCAGGTGGGAAATTGTCGTTTGGTGTGACGGTCTAAGGAGAAGGCCTATGTTCAGCTGTGGACTTCTTCAGGCTGATGATGATGATGATGATGATGATGACGATGATGATGATGATGATGATGATGAACATAACTTTTTTGTACCTTCTAAGATTATACCATTTTATTGTCACATTTATGTGTCAGCATGCGGCTTCATGATTTCAATAAACCTAAATGAGTCTATACTGTAGTCCTGTACGTTTCACATGTGGTACAGACTACAAGTGTGCCTAAAAATATCCTATATTATGTTCACGCAAACTCAGCCAATTAAGACCTCGATTGTTTAGTTAATTAACGTAGAGACGCATTTGTTTCATAGCACTCGTATACTCGCGTAGAGGCTCTACGGTGCTACGTAACATAATTATGTAGTAAAGCGCGGTAGAACTTGATATGATCTCATTTAGGTTTACATATGGATATAAATTATTTGTTTAATTATACCTCTTCTAGCTGTAATGCAACAGACTGGCAAGTAAAAGGGGAAGTTTCTTCACACGATGTTTTTCACTACTTCACTTTTTTTAACCAGTTCTCTACAGAGCCCAAAGTTCTATTACCAGCCCGCTAGCAACATATTTACATGAAATCACCTGCGCAGGGGACACTGCCAGGGAATTTCTGGAATAAGCCATTTACATCAATAGCGCGGTTTTTTTTTTAACTTGATGCTGAGTATGAGTTCACAAATCCATTCTTCGCAAATATCCCGTTATGGACGGGCCACACGTATCGTGATATCCCATTGACTATCCCGTAAATCCCGTTGTTTGACGTACGCCGTAAGTGTAGCCACATAATTGGGATATCTTTGTTTCTTTATTTGTTTCTCTTTTTTCTAACGTAGCCCCACACTAGGATTACTCCTGTATCGTGGGTACCGCTTACAGACATATAACTTCACACACCTTGTACCGACCCATAGTACCTACCTCAGTTAAGTTAAACAAATTATTAGCGCGTACGCAAGTTTTGGGAACAAGGGCTCGTTGTATGAGAGTCAAGTGGAATTACAGGGGTGAAGGGGGGCACCTGTCGTCAGAGGAGACGTGATTTTGCTCGGGATAGTTGATCGATAATTGTAAAGTAACGCACACGCATCCGCAACATAGTGGTAGAAAGGGTTGGGGGGTGTAATAATATTATGCATAGGGATAGCGGTGTGCTAATTCGGTTTAAGGGTGTGTGTTATAGTGAAGTGCTAGTGGTCTTCAAGCCGAGGTCGTGAGTCGATTATCTATTATTTAGGGATGTTACGGTTGTAAATTTTCTAGTAAGCTGGGACGTTTTCCTAGTACATTGTTCTTTTGTGCCGGCATCTTTATTTGGCTTAGTAAAATTTTCATGTAAAGTTTTCTTTTGCAAATTCCATTAAACATGCGCATTTTATTATGCTACCTTATTTGAATTATAATATGTGTGACGAGAACTGATGACTGATGGGTGCCGGAGGAGATCCTTATGGGTTGCCATGTCTCCGATTAGCTAGTCACTTTCTTTCAGTTATATTAATCGTTTAATTGATAGTAACAAAACCTTCGATCGGTTTTTGTATTTATTGTGATCCATCTAGTTCAGTTTTCTAATAAGATGAAACCTTCGATGGGTTTCGGTGTTTAATTTGGTGTATTCAAGTAAATTCATTCCAACTTAGATTTAATGAAATCTTCGAGCTATTTCAGTAATTAAATGAGGAGTAATAGTGCTCATCCACTTCCGTAAGCTAGGCTATTTCAGGTGAACCTAACATGGCAATCCTAAGGTAAAAGAAGCCTTCGCGAGGTTGGTGGAACTTTTATTTACACGCCTAATTGGATCGAATCATAATATGGCTATTTTTATCATGATAATAATATATTTGTCTAAATTACTTTACTGAAATCATTATATAATAGTTTTATAACTTTTGCTGTGTAAAGATCCAATTTGGTCACATCAGTCGATATGGTGAGTGATAAGTTTCCACATTTTATGCAAAGTAATTTATAAATCACTCATTGTACTTCTGGTACCTATTTAAATGTTTACATTGTTTCATCTTTTGATTTTATGTTGTGTTCGTTATTTTATTTAAACTTGTGTTACATTGGAAGGCTTTACCCTTCCAATGTTTGCGGCAATTTACGTTTAACTACTGAATTTACTTTACGTTCGTTATTCTGCCTTTTTATTTCGTCTTATGGTATATCGGAAGGCTTTACCCTTCTGGTGTTACTGTATTTACTTTACATACTTACGTTATTCTACCATTTTATTTACGGCCATAACGAAACATTATTTACTTCGATACTATTTCTACGATACGGTTTTTATGATTACTCACGATTTTGAAATTATTTTACTTTGATTTCTACTATTTAACATGCTTACATTGTACGTGTTTATTTTCAGCTTTTGACTTATCTTGCGTTTATTATTTTATCTCTCATGTAATACTTATTGGAAGGCTTTACCCTTCTGATGTTTGCGGCTATTTACGGAATTTACCATACGTCTTCTGAATACTACCATACTACCATACGTCTTCTGAATACTACCATACTACCAAACTATCTACTGAATTTACCATACGTTCGTATTCTATAATCTTATTTACAATCATAACTACAAGTTATGTACTTCGACACCACTTTTACGGAACGGCTTATATAAATTACGATTACCCATGGCTTTGAAATTACTTTACGTTTATCTCTACGATTCTACGTTTACGTGCGGTACGTTGACATTTCGTATGTACGATTATCTTGATATTTTATTTACAGCTCTAACCAAACTTTTACTTACTTCACTACCTACCATTGCTACGAAACCATTTATACAATTATTTTCAGCTTGAATTTATCTTACCATCGTTCGATTGACATATTATATTTACGAATCTTGATCAAATTATTATTCACATCGATAATAATTACTATTTAACAGCATATGGGGTTTATTTCTACTTTCGACAATTATCATACACACATCATCATCTTACCGTTTATTTACAGCCTTAACCAACTCGTTGACTATATCAACATATTATTACACATCATTTACTACATTTCTTCAGCACTGAACCACGATCTATACCTATTTGACTTTATTCTTACACAAAACTATTGACTACTTCAGTTATATTATGAGTACAAGACTGCGGGATGGTTACACATTGTTTTATTTAAAGCCTACCAGAACCCAGCTCTATTGAAATAAGCTGATGCGCTATAAAATTATCTGACACTATGTGTTGTGCAAGGTACAGGCAATCCCATTTCAGTCGGTAAATTGTGGACAATATGGTGGGATTGTCTATTATTCTTTTACTGGTAACTAAGGTTTTGAGGTAACGTTTTGTCCAGGTAACATCCCCTAGTTTAGATTAAAATCAACAACCTTTATATTAGTTGCTGATGTGCAGTCGTTTGGTGTTTTCATAACTAGTAAGTGACTGCTTGGAATCGTTGTTGCGTCTGAGGCCTCACAACCCTTATATGTTTGGAATTATTCCGATGAAGTTACTACTAGTGATTACGTCTTACTGCAAGCACTAACACTATACACGCAGGGCACAAATATTTCCCCACACTATACACCGAATCGGCGAGGAAATGTTCAGTTAGGCCAACTGTGCATCCCTTGTTTATTCAAAATTACAACACTATGACCAAACACATTAAGTAAATTATTGCTAGTCAGTAACTTTCGCAAATAGTGATAGGGGAGTACCGACTCCTATTAGCTTTCCTCCTTTTAATCATTTCCTACCCATTCTCTCCGTTAATTTACGACAAAACTGATTATGTATTTACTGAAAACTATTTCAGCCTGGATGTGATTGATCCATGCCAATTACCGGAGCATTATTTACAAATGATAATTACAAATTATAAAACAGCTTTTATGCAATTATCGGATTTCTTTGGGGAAATATATGTGGGCTCAATCATTTCCGCAGCTGGGCACCCAGCACTCCTGGAACATCACGTATGTACAAGCGCTACATAGCAGTGGGACCCCTGGGTGTACCTTCTGGCTCTGCTTTACGCATTGTGGATTGGTTGTAGTCATGAGCATTGATCTCTTGATGAAGTCTAGTAATTGGGAAAATACCCAACATTAAAAGAACCGTGAATGGTCAACAAACATAAATAATGAATTCCGGGATTGAGTAAAGGAAAAAAAGTACAATCACATTTGGACTGAATGGTTAAAACAAGACCTAATGTCCATACCTTTACCTCTTTCCCGGAGAGTGCACTCTGTGGTTGGCACTCACAAGGATGGGCGTTGGCTGGGGCCTATCCTCCCTCCCCAAATGGGGGGGGCTACATTCTTCACAAAAGGAAAGCAGCCTTTCGTTTTCCTTGGTATTCACAGGTTAATCTCTCTCTTATATCTATAAGACTCCTTTTTACTTCTCCTTTATTTAATTATATACTTCTTACTTATATACTTCTCCTTTATTTATTATATAATTTTATTTGTATTTCATTATAAGCAGTCTCTAACTCTAAAAGAATCGAGGTTACTGTTATTTCACAACGAAGGGTTAAGACGATCATTTGGCCATATATTTTATCACGTGTATTTTTTTTGTCTAGGTAGGTAGGTTAGTTTCAACCTACACCAGACCAGAAACATATATTTATGGATAATATCCCAATTTTTGACGTTCACCTGTTATTTGATTTTGATTCGTTTTGTTATTTGGCTCATTTTGGTTCATTTTGGATGACGATAGTGAGGACTGTCAAATTTACGGCGATAGATCATCGGGACAATTTCCGCGTTGTTTAAAGCGATGTCAGCCGTTGACGATGACGATAGTGTAGCCTATTATTCATTAGAGAAGATAGCACCAAGAAACTCTACTGGGGATTGCAATAAAAAAGTAAAAAGTCTAGGGTAACAGCTAATTTAGTTAATGACAACCTTTAAATAATAATTTCTCGGTCTTAATGAGGTTTTGTATCCAACGAGGCGAGCGGACCTTTTCAAATAATTTATAAAGGTCGCGTGATAAGGTCTCTATAATATAATACCAATTTAATATTTACGACAATGTACCAATGTTGATAATTGGAACTGTGGAGGTCATCCTTTATCTACATCAATGTCTTTATAATGATCTATCCTTATAGTAAACTAGCTGCTGACAACATTATATCGCGAAAAAAGTATCCTATATCCTTCTCAGAAGTGCAATCTACCCCGTTGCCCAATTACATAACTATCCAATAATAATATTTAGTACAATTTGGTAACACGACAATTTGTTTTCAGCTTCTGACTGCAATGTGGTCACGGGTCGATTAAAAACCAATATCACCGTAAAAGAAGTTGCGGGTAACAGCTAGCACGGGAAATGATGGGGAACTATCGAATTGCAATCTATTTGCAGAATGTGTTCAATATACGGCTACATTGTATTGCGATTGCTCTGCAGTTGGTTCCTCGTTACACGAACATCTGTGCCTCGGCGAGTTCCGGAAATTGGGTGCCGACACGAAATACATAGAAATAGGTACAACAATGAAATTTGAACAATTACTTAACATTGTTACAGGCTGTTGCTTGTCGAATGAGGTCGTGTGGACCCCTGGTGGCAGAGTTCATCAGACTGGCTAAGGTCTTCGATAACAGCCGGTGCTGCCGGTTATAACTAACAGCAACTAGTATTCTGGTACGTATCAGATAAAAATTTCCAATGAATAGAAGCCAATTAAGTACGCCGCGACAAAATAAATCAAAAATGAAAATTACTTTTCTATTTAAAGACGCCCCAAGATTGCCTTTTCTGAATTATTCATCGGATATAATCAAGACGAGACTTATCACAGATTTCGCTTTGATGGCGAGAATATTAGATAAACGTATAAACGGCCACAACGTTGAGCAGACTGTAGTTTGCACGTAGTTACTATGTTAACGAGTCTATAGGTCTTACCACAAAATATTAGACCAGAGTTAAACAGAAGTTTCTAAGATTTCGTTCTACAAAATCGACGTGTACCACTCGCGTTTTCTTACTAAATCTTGGCATTCCTATTTTATTTGTAAATTTGTTACTTAGTTAGAAAAAGCGAGGGTTAGACGTCGATTTGTGGAGAAAATATTTAAACTCTTCAGTTCAACTCTCGTTTAAATGTTTTGTGGTTAGAGCGTATTAGTTTATTACTAGGTAACCTAGCTACTTCCTACGCGTGGGATTTCAGCACCACGATATGTGATATTAAGGTGATGTCATATTAAGGGTTCCACCAGCTGCTAATTTCCATATTGGTAATTATGTTTGTTTGTCTGTCGTATAAGGTTGTGCTAGCTTCTAGTGTCAGAGTTAGCCAAGGGTCTTCGTTCCCTCCGAAGCACGGAGCGATGGATATCCGCACACATCTTATAAAAAGTCATTGGTGCGGGCCGAGGATCGAACCTAGTATAGTTGGATTCTAAAGCAGACAAGTTACGCTCGGCCACCCTCTCTTGAATTGAACTTAATATGTGCGTGCACTATACGTACTATTAATCGTTTCGTTCAACCATGGATGGTTGATAATATTAAAATTATATTGTAAACGCGACTTTAGCCACTGTTTGTACGCTGCCTTAGTTATGTTGTTGCATACCCAAAACTTTTTAACGAGACTGGGCTGTAAACAATACGGTTCCTTTCAAGGCAAGTTGGTTAAATCCGGCTTCGTCCTTTACTTCGGTTTAGTCGGAGGATTAATCGATTCTTTTGAATTACCTTTGTAAGTTTATATTAATTTGTTGATGAAGTTGAAATAGGTAAATAAATGTGAACATCTTGTTGACATCTTGACGCTCAATTTAGGTTTATTTTGATGTCTATCTAAATGATATCGAATGCCATGAATTACTATTATTTAAAGTTAAACAATTAGGTTTAGGTCCTCTATTGCATCGCAATAAGGAGTCATGCTACGCCCGCTGTTTTGCGTAAACTAACGTGTCCCGAGGCGCCGTTGGGAAGGCATCCTAAGGCCTGCTACACATTTGGCGGTTTGAAGCGTACGCTTTGGTAACTCGCGTTTTTAAGAATAAAGAGGTTGGTTGAAAGTGTACGTACACACACACACAAGCGCGCTTCTGTGTGCCTAGTGTGAGTTTTGATAATTTCTTTACGTGCTCGGTTCGGTTAGCGTATACTTGAAATTGTATGGAATAAGAGCAGCGCCATCTAGTGACTGACTGACTGACACTAGATGGCGCTGCTCTTATTCCATACAATTTCAAGTTTACGCTAACCGGATTGAGCTCGTACAGAAATTGGCAAAACTCACACTAGGCATACTGATCGCGCGCTTGATCAGAATCGTGTATACACAGTGCGTTACCAAAGCGTGCGCTTCAAAACGCCTAATGTGTACCGGGCCTAATACTGTGTTCAGTGTACGTGTTCCGAGTATGAGCACACGGCAAAGTTCGTTGCAGCTTGGCGCAGGAAAAGTTGATCGTATAATCTTATTATTTACTCTGTTGTAAAACTTAGACCGAGTGCATGACTTTAGTACAAATTGTTCTTAATATGTTGTTGACTTGGGGATTGGAAAGTCAATAAGTTATCTTTATTCTTACACCAAGTTCCTTAGAGGCTTGTAGAGAGTTGATTTGGTTGAATGGTAACGTTTAGCAGTTGTATGTTATTAGAAGCTCTGTGGACAGAAGCCGTGTAACATGTGAGTTCTAGGGGGACCAATGGAAACCCTGAATCAGAGTAAAGTGGTACCTACAGGAGTGTTCGCACTGGGCGGAAATCGAACCTGTGCACTATCGCTTTGCAGCCAACTCATCAAAACTCTTACCTACTCCACGGAAACTTGCAAACTTGAAACTTGCATTGGAGCAGTGTAGTGAATAATAAACAAGTAGAAATACAAGTTATGGAAAAATACTATAATATAAAAATGAATCGCAAAATGTGTTGGTAAGCGCATAACTCAACAACGCCTGGACCAATTTGGCCAATTCTTTTTTTTTTAATGTTCATTGAAGTTTAAAGATGGTTTTTACGATGAGAAAAATTCGAATAATTGCCGGAAAACCCTTAAAAACCGCCCTTTTCTTTTTCCCATACAAACGTTTTATAACTAAAACGAGCTTTATTGCTATTGTATAAAGTTCATATTGAATTACAAGCACTCACTGTTGTTTAAACAATACAGGTATGTTCCTAACGTCAAAGAGTCAATTTGCACTTTATTATTATTAATAAAAGAAAGTCGTGTTAGTTACACTTTTTATAATTCAAGAACGGCTGCACCGATTTGGCTGAAAATTTGTAGGAAGGTAGCTGAGAACCGGGAAAAGGATATTATAGGATACTATTTATCCTATTACCTACCAAGGGAAAAAAATTTAACTGGGAAAAGTCCTATCTGATAAAATCGGGTTCGGCTGACACTAATTCTGGGAAAAACTGAAAGAGATGGATATAGAGGGAGAGAGATGGAGTACGCAGGAAAGAGATATATACTTAGTCAGGTCATAAGTATTGTCACACAGTAAAAACGTTTCTTTTAGAATGCTGGCCACAAAAAAGTTTATTGAATTCGAATTTCGAATTGTTCATGAAAATAAAAATGTATACTTTTTAGAATTTTACTCATTTTTAAATATGGAGTGGACGCTTAAAGAAGACCGTGTTGCAGTTATTGCGTTGCATCATTGCGGTTACGCGCCAATTCAAATTTTTGACATACTGAAAAATTTGAATATAACCAAGAGATTCGTTTATCGTACCATCAAACGATACAATGAAGACTCTAGTGTAGATGACAGGTCAAGAAGTGGTCGCCCTCGGTCTGTTAGGACTCCAGCAGTGATAAAAGCTGTGAAGGCGCGAATTCAAAGAAATCCCAAACGTAAGCAGAAACTGTTGGCCCTTCAGATGGGATTAAGCAGAACCACGGTGAAAAGGGTGTTAAATGAAGACTTAGGGCATATCGAAGAAAAACAGGACATCATTTGAATGCTCGTCTAATGGACCTGAGACTGAAGAGATGCCGCGCTTTGTTGAAGCGGTACGCGGGAAAAAAATATCGGGAAATTCTTTTTTCGGATGAAAAAATTTTTACCGTAGAAGAGAGCTACAACAAACAAAATGATAAGGTGTACGCACACAGTAGTGAAGAAGCGAGCAACCGTATTCCGCGTGTCCAACGAGGTCATTTTCCATCCTCGCTCATGGTATGGTTGGGAGTGTCTTATTGGGGCTTAACAGAGGTACATTTTTGTGAGAAAGGTGTAAAAACGAATGCAGTTGTGTATCAAAATACAGTCCTGACGAACCTTGTGGAACCTGTTTCTCATACCATGTTTAATAACATGCACTGGGTATTCCAACAAGATTCGGCGCCAGCTCATAGAGCGAAGAGCACACAAGACTGGCTGGCGGCGCGTGAAATCGACTTCATCCGGCACGAAGACTGGCCCTCCTCCAGTCCAGATTTGAATCCGCTAGATTACAAGATATGGCAACACTTGGAGGAAAAGGCGTGCTCAAAGCCTCATCCCAATTTGGAGTCACTCAAGACATCCTTGATTAAGGCAGCCGCCGATATTGACATGGACCTCGTTCGTGCTGCGATAGACGACTGGCCGCGCAGATTGAAGGCCTGTATTCAAAATCACGGAGGTCATTTTGAATAAACTTTAGTGTCATAAGAATCTATGTTTTGTTAAGTTCATTTTGGTATATAAATGGTTACATAATGAATAAACTTGTTTCAATTATTTTATATAAAACATGTGACAGAATTTATGACCTGACTAGGTATAGAGGGAGAGAGATATAGAAGGAGAGGAATCTTTTTCCCATAGAGACATTGACAGGACAACGTCTGTGGGGTCAGCTAGTACTAAATAAACGTCACATTTTCGGCCTCATCCTACCAGTGTTGCCAATAAAAAACCGGCCAAGTGCGAGTGGAACTTGCGCACTAAGGGTTCCGTACTTCCGTTCCATTATCAATAAAAACGGCAAAAGATCACGTTTGTTGTATGGGAGCCCGCTGAAATATTTATTTTATTATATTTTTTGTTATCGCGGTAACAGAAATACATATGTGAACATTTCCTAACCATCACGGTTCATGAGATACAGCCTGGTGACAGACCGATAGACAGACGGACGGACAGTGGAGTGGAAGTAATAGGGTCCCATTTTACCCTTTGGATACGGAACCCTAAAAAATATACTAAAGGTTATGGAACTTCACTCTAAGTATGCTTTTCTCACTTCTCCACAGTGCACTGCACCGTTTTTGAGTTGATAGAATGTTTGTAAATTATAATTTTCCTTTGCCCGGTTTGAGGAGACTTCGAACGACCTTAAAATTTACAGTTGACACAGCTAAGTGGCCACCGCCCGTCGCCGGCCAAAGTTGGTTGACAACCCTAACTAGCCAGTTCACTTACAGTAATTACGAGTATACTAAAGTGGTCGCGGCCATACCTTAACAGGGTTGGCAGTTCATGACACGTTTCGTCCATTTACAAACAGAAATTTATAGTTTTAGAACTAACGAGTATAATATTTTGTCTCGAATTAATTTAATTTATTATTTCTATGACTTGTAGATGCATATTTAAGCTTTATTCGCTATTGATTCACATTACAATGACATCGCGACAATCATAGAGTTCATAGGAAAATGAACTTTATTTTTACATGTAGAAATAGAGGTCATACACATAAATAAAATTTAAATAATATAATATGATATAATAATATAGGTACCTATGAAGGTTCTAGGTAGGTACTTTTATAAATTCCCAAAATCGAGTACCTAAAGTTTACATCAAATCCAGATCAAAATGAAGTTTCTTCATTAAAGGGGTTGGCAAAACGATTCTCGCAGGCCTTTTTCGTCACTTAAATTAAACCACGAAAGCGGTGACCATAATTTTAATATGTAAAAAAAGACAGAGATACGTAAAAAGGGAGTTGTCTCGTGGCCACGGCCAATGTGACTTCATCGAAACGTCGAGGCTTTACAAAATCATATTTTGGTAGTTAGATCTATGTCGAGTTCATATTAATCCAATCCGCAAAAAGGACCGGTTTAGGTTCTTATGTAGGTTATTTTATTAGTTTTGCTTAAATGTTGACCATCAAATATCACAAAAAGCTTTGGATTTTCCTAGGCCCTAAAGGGACGCACAGCCCTCGGACAAAAGGGTCAAGTTCAATCCGATAATCAACGACATGTATTGAAGATAGAACTTTATTTTTTTCCGGTTAGTTTCACTTACAATTTAGTTCAAATAATCGGATTCAGGATTATAGTCATGTCTATCTAAAAAATCCATTTTAATTATATAGGGCATGGTCTCTCTAGTTTTGCTTTGATCCTTGTCCACAAACCCATTGGTGTTGATGGCTACTTGGAATTACAAATATCCGCTGAGTTCGCTTGGTTACTGTTTTCGAGTTATTTCGCCCTTCGTTTCTATTTATCTGAGCCCGCAAGTAATTAAAACTAATAAACTTTAGTACCTACAGTTTTCCGATGATGTTTTCCGATGATATTTTCCGATGATGTTTTCTGATGTGTTTTCTTGACTCCCTCTTAACTTTGTGTTTGTGTAGGTACTGTGTCTGTATTATATATAATATGAGTCATCTTTTTTTATTCATAGGCTAACATTTGACCATGTTTAATGTTTATATCCTTAGTATGACTTTTACTAGCTCGACATAGTACACGTCAACTAGCTCTTTCAATGAAGATTTTAGTTCATAAACGCGCCGGTAGGGGCGCTGTACAGGATCATCATACAAAAGCGCTAGTTGACGTGTTCTATGTCAAGCTAGTAAAAATTCATACTAGGGGTGCTGGTATAAAGTTACGATGTAGTTAGAGATGGTAAAGATGTTCAACCAAAAATGTGACTGGCTCTCAAAAATCGGTGCCGAAACACCCCAATAATGGCCATGATTTTAACAGGTTCAACCCAAAGCAGAGTAAATACGATTCCATAACCTATATAGTAACAAAAAATATTAAGCGTGTAAAAATAAATTGGTAAATAATGACAATAATATGCTCAACTACTTGTGAGACCGACTGTACCGACTCTCGAAGAATTAAATAAAACTTGTATCGTTTTTTTATGTTTTAATGGTTTTTTTTAATTAGCTGTCAGTACATACTGCTACATAATATAGAAGTACTTGGGCAAAGATAATAATTATTAATCGACATACTATTATAGTAACTATTATACCTATAATAGTATTATAGTACCTACCTATAATAGTAATATAGTACCTTTAATAGTACTATAATAGTATTATAGTATACCTATAATAGGTAGTGTAGGTTCCGTCCGCTAATTGAGCCATTGTTTAGATTTCCATTAGCACGGCAACGATTCGTATGTAGGTATATGTGGTGCTAATTAATCGCCAGTTTGCTGAAGGATGGGCAAAAGTCGGCTTTTCGAAGAAATTATAATTGCAGGTTATTGTCTTTGGGACGTGTGAGGTTATTTTGGGACACCTTTGGATAGGGTTGACACCTTTAACTTTAACTTCCTTCAGATACTCTTCATCCAAGAGTTATCTGGGAGTGATTGCTCGATAGTGATTAATCCGCGTGTATGTGTAGTACGTGCACTTAGTTAACTTGCAACAAGAGACATTTGTATTGTATTGTATTGTATTATAACTGTATCGTATGTATGTATGCTCCTTGCATTGAAAAACTTTCACTGACGCAAGCAATGGAGCGATTCTTATTCAGATCATCAACGTTTCTAATAATTATACCTAAAGTGTAAATTGTGATTTTCAAAATAAGTGTTAAAAGTTCTATGATTTACATCATTATATGTACAGTAATCAGTTCAGCGCACTTACCTACATGACAATTTACTCGTATAAGCGGCTCATTTGGTATCCGTAATGAGTCCGATACATCGATTCGTATGTAAATCGAAAGCCCATTCGATTTCGGCATCGAATGCGAGGTACGCCGTTAAGCATCGGATATTACCAAATCCCGGACACAGTTCAAATTCCGCAGTGGAACAACGCACGATTTAGATAGTCAGAAAACGAAAAGAAAAAAGAATAACGAAGAAACCTATTTTGCTGATACATGCAATGCACCTGTTAATACTGTCTCGCTTAGATCCGAATACTAAATCCATCCTACAATTACATTCTATACGTACACGTTATAGCTGCCTTTACATTCCCTACTGGTTTCACGGACACTGTGGCAGCTTAATGTCTCGGTAAATGGTTACGTCGTTTTAACTGGAGTTTTACAACTTGCCGCTTTATGTTCGGAGTTTTGAGACGAGGACGGATCGGATGAAAATCTGCGTGTTGGAAAGCGACGGTGCTTGTTTGCTACTTATCAATCATGCTCAGTCCCTTAGGTATTAGGAACTTTTAAGTAAGGGTTTAGGGAAGAAGTATTTGTTTTAGTAGGAAAGTACATGGTTTACTAGTAGGTATGTTGGTATACACTGTGGTAATGGTCAGCATCTAATCCCACAGCTTTACAACAACCAGTGAACAAATTTTTTTGTTCAGTTCTAAGTGAACCTTACCTTTTACAAAAAATATGAACGTATTTGTTGTATAGTATGTATAAAAAGTCATCTTGTTTTTACCATATCCCCGATCCATACAAACGGCGCAGTGTTGGTACATAATTTCAACACTAGAAATAAAAATAAACTCCATGTACCAAGATTTCGGTTGCAGAAGGTTAATGGTTCATTTATGGGGAACTGTATACGCTTTTATAATAAGTTGCCAGAGGGAATTGATCAATTATCCATGCAAAGATATAAAACTTATATTAAGGCTAATCTCATAAAGAAAGCCTATTACACTGTTAATGACTATATTAAAGATACAAAGGCATGGCCTCAATGCCCCCAGCTCCATGGTAGTAATAATTAACGTGAATTTTATTAATATGTTTTGAAATTTTTATTTTTAATGGTAATATTTATACCTACTTATGTAAATATTGTGATTGAAAAAAAATGGAAAGAAATTATACAATATGAGAAAAAAAAAAGACATCCCCGTAGAGTTTCTTGGTGCTGTCTTCTCTAACGGGTGTATTCCGAAGCACTGGTAGAATCAAACGGAGTTTCCTTTTCCTGTCTGAGATTCAATCCTGGACTTGAAAGGGAAACATCCTTTTTCAAACTCAAACCATACCTTATCAATTAATTATAGTTTGTTTTCTTTTATGATTTTATTAATTTGTTTATTAGATTGAAGTGTTTGACTTGTAAAAGTGCGATTTTATTGCCTATTTACAATAAATGATTTGACTTTGACTTTGACTTTGACATATAAACTTGTTGGATGTTATGAACAAAAGTCAATCGTTTGACAGACGAAGAAAGTTGAACCAAACTAAAATGGAGAATGGAAATTAAATATGAAATGTTTTTCGATAACGTTATTTTATTAATACACAGTATACCCTAGCCCACCCTGGGCGGGCAAACAGCTGAATCGAACAAAAGACAAGCGAAACTATATGCGAAGACATACGCCCGAAATTAATTATTGTATCTTCTATCCAAGAGTAAAATCGATCTTGGATTGCTGCCTATCGTTCAATAGATCTCCAACCTGCGTGCCTTCATAAATCAATCCACGGATCGGTTATTGGCACGTTTGACCCTAAAATGGATTGTGATATCAATCCCAGATAGCAAAACTTGGATTAGGATTGATTATTAATTTTGGCTGATAGTCGTCCGCGTTTTACAGCGTTAGTTAGTACCTACTCAATAGGTAGCCAAACACGCTCAAAATGTCAAACCCTCGAACTGCCATCTCGCTCTAATTTAAAAATAGATTCAATGTCCCTTCTTTCGGGGGCAATGCCATGACCGACCATGGTCACTATAAGCTTATACTCGTATATCCTCTATTATTTAATATTAATTGAACCTGTAAAAGTATCAATCACAACGGAATAGTACAGAAATGGAATAACTCCCGACCTAAATAATAATAAAATATGTGAAATTAATATCACAGCGTAAAATATCCGTATCAAAAGAATTTACAACAAAATGGGATTCATAAAACGTTCCTGTGATCTCATTTCGATACAAAAATCCAATAAGTATTTATTATATGTAGGCAGCAGTAGACGGGTGAGACTTCAAAGAGTGAGCAGTCCCAATGCTTCACATAACCTACGCATTGTTATGGAATGTAGATTACAATATAAATGTATCAAATATATAGTTCGTATTTAGCACTTCGGACGGGTTCTGACTTATTTTATTATTATAATTTTAAATCCCATAATAATATGTTGATGTAAAGCCGAAATAATAATTAGAAAAGTTTTAATTTGTAAAATACTGTTACTTTGGTACCTATACTATACTCAAAGTACCTACTACAGGAATTATGCACTTTTACCGACGACAAGGTGGGAAAACTACAAATAAGTAGGTACTGAAGAAAAAAAAACTCATACCCTCGCAAAGAAGGTCGTTGCATAGAGTATCTATGTCATTCCTTATGTACCTACTTAGCATCCAATCGTCAAAAAATCTTCATCTCCACAAATGGTGTTGCGGTTTAGTGAAGGTAGAGGCTACGCTAGACTAGATAATAATATACGATGTGACGATGTCGTCGCAGTGTACCGTGCAGATGTAAATTAGTTTTCAATTTCGAGCCTTCGACTCACGTCATTCCAGCTTTACGGTTCCTGGATCACGGTTCACAATGCGAATGGCAGATGAACGAAAAATAAACTGCCCGAGTCATCGCTCTCTTGTGATACACTCGTGTGATTAATGACTGCTGGGACGGAAAGGGTTAATAACTTTATTTATTGTTCGTAACTGCTAATTCTATTTGTGGGAATTCATTTTGTTAGGTAATTTCAATGGTTCTTTTGAAAGCTTGGTTCCCTGACCTTTGCATCAAAGGATCGTTGCAAGTGGTATAGTCTAATACCGCCTGCAGACCCGATGCGCAAACTCAGTTTGTTGGATAAAAGAAAAAAAATAATTGAGAAAGAATAACATTCCTTTAAAATTCTACGGTTTCATCATTTCTAACTCAGCGCGGCTCGACAATACGAATGACAGATGGAGGAAAATCAACTGACTGAGTCACTGAATTCCCGCGGTGTGATTGATCACCATGACCGAGAAAGGGTTAAGCGAGAGCCACACCGCCAGCTAAACTAACTTTTGTTTTTGCTAGCATTTAACTACTATTTTACCCGACGATACTCAGCCCAGAATAAACTTGCTCTCAAGTCCCGCTGCCAAAGCACTGCAATAGGATGACAGATGATCTACTTGACAGTGGTAGCTAGCTAAGCAGAACAGTGCCTTACCACCAAGGTGTTAAACTAAGTTTTCCTTTACCGCAAGCTCTAATTTCGAACCTACGCCCTGCCGAGCGATCCGAAGAGGTTACCCATTGAGCAATCATCGCCTCGACTTAGCTAAGCTTAGCTCACTTGTGTGTCTGGATATACAAATTAAGCTAAAGTATGCGAGTCTTACTGGAAAATAAAGATATACCCACAATAACGCGACGCAAGACAAAGAAGCCGACATTCATTTTTTTTACACGAATCTTAGACACGCTAAGCTTCGCTTGTAGTGTGTCCTATACTTTACTAATATCCTTTACAATGAAGAGATGCGCAGACGTTTTTTCTTCAAACTTGTATAACTGAGTTATTTTTATACAACAGACACGCGTTGCTCTAATCCATACATATACTTAATATTATAAATGCGAAAATAACTCTTTTTGTTTGTTTGTTAACCTTTCACGGTTAAGCTGAAGCGATCGCTATGAAATTTGGTGTAGAGAGATTGGACCTTGTTGACGGACATAGAAAACTTTATATCGTGATATAATTATATTGTAGTCAGCGCGGCCGAAGTCACGGGCGACGTATAGTAAAACACCAAATTATTCTTAACGCGTCACGATCAAATACATATAGCGATACATACAGATACTCAGGTAGACTTAATTTTAAAAAAACTAGTGAGTTAAAAAAGTGAGGGTTAGACGTCAATTTGTGGAGAAAATATTTACACATCTGTTCAACTCTGGTTTAAATATTTTGTGGTAATAATTCCATGTAGCCTTGTTGCTAAGTACTGCTTTATGTTGTGCCTAAGTTTAGAAAATATATATCCGCAATAAAGTTATAGAGCTGAAAATGGCCCGAAAAGCTTCGAGTATAGGATATTACGGCTGTGTCCTTATATGCGCCATTGTTATATGTGACGTAAAACATATGTCTCAGTCCAATGCGCTCATTATATCGATGTCACACTGCAACGGTTCATTTGTCACCATCAAGTGTTATCCCGCAAAGTGTTGCCATTTTTCATGCAAAATCCAGGAATAACAGAAGAAATATGATATAGCCTGAAATGCGGCATGCGGATAAAAGGACGCAAAATGTACTCCTTCGCTTACTTTGGCGGTTTTATGATTACAACAGGCTATAAATCAGGACTTCCCAACCGGTGAGGCATGCCCCCCTGGGGGGGCGTAGAGAGATCTTAGGGGGGCATGTAGTGTTAGGATATTTTAATTTAATTACTTATCATTGTTTATTATTTAAAACACTTACACGCAGATTTATTCGCGCCACCTAGTTAAAATCGGTCGAACTAACTACCAACTACTCTTTACCACTATTTAGTTCTATCACGCACTTGAAATAAAATAAAACAATTCCTCAATATATTATATATATATATATATATATTCCTAATATATATATATTCCTGTCAATGCCAATGGACCATGATCCACAAAACTGATCTGAAGAAAAATATAGGGGGGCATGAACTTTTTTTATAATCCGGGCACCATCCATAAAAGTTTGGGAAACCCTGTTATAAATTATCTGTCTCTGAGCTTTATTTGAAATATTTTTTAGTAATTGGGCCCATATTTTTTTGTCAATAAAATCTCTTTTACGGCCTCCCTTGATATTAGGAATAATGAACGTGGGTGGGACGAGCTAATATTGAGTTGTAGCTTAATAACTTGGCTATTCATTTAATTTCATTAATAAAATTCGACAGGGAAACGTAATAATAATTAGCTTTGTGACAAGGTGAAACCCGATAGCGTGTTATTATGGGCAGTTAACTTTTTGCCCTATGGAGCGGCGGCCTTAGGTTTTCAAATCATACTATATTACTGCTCTTGTAAGTCTGACCAATATTCATCAAACTTCATCAAAATCGACACAGTAGTTGGTTGATAACACCTACCCGTTGCGTGCGGTGCACACTGGCCACTGCACAATGCACATTGCACCCTGCACAGCCGACTCGTAGACGTAGCCGTAGTAGGGCCTACAACCTACGGCGTAGCCACAGTAGATAGTTATGGCCTACGACGTAGACCATAACTGCGAACTACAGTTGGCTGATACTACGTATATGGCATTGGGCTGTATTCATATCTTTATCACAGAAAATAATTAATGGTTAATGAATCTCATATTAAACCTCCTTGTACTGTTTTTGTCGGGAAAAATTCTATCATATTATTTTCATTTTACGATTTTTGTGGTAAAATTATACAGACCGAAAAAAATGTAATTTCATATTCTCACCTTACCTCTCCAGCGGGTTTAATTAAAGTACTTCCGCTTTGTTGAACTGAATTGTGGATTTGTGTCGTGTTGTCTGCGACTTGACTAATTCACCAACTACTTGGATGACTAGGACTCAGCACTGACTATTTTCAAAACAATCGTTCTGGAAGATATTAAACTTTACCGAACCGAAATCATAATATATTAACTAGCTAAAAATCAGGTCTACGTTATTTCGTGCACAAACTTATATCAAAATATACATATAATTCTCACATAGGTACCTCTAAAGTCTTCTCGTGACCACGGCCGATGCAACACGGCCGGAACGTCGAGTTATGTCAAAAATATATATTTTGTCATAACTCGATATTATATTATAGTGAGTGAATTAGATCCGTTTTTAGCTAGTTAATATAGTTAACACTGGCTAAATACACATACAATTCAACAGGAAAAACTATCTTGCACTTCTCGAATAACAAAGTCAAGTTAATGTACCTACTTTAATGTACTGTTGTTAATGTACTGTGACATACTTACGAAGGTACATACTAGTAATTTCCACGTTGCCAGCGCAGCCTCTTAGAACCAACAACCGTTTAAGTGAAGATTTTCTTTTTAAACTATTCAACTCTCCAGGAAACTCGAGTAACCCAGTAACTTTACTCGTTCTCTTTTTAACTAGATCGCTGGTTCAAAAGTTAAATATTATGTCGTTTTTGAGTTTAGATAGTCATTCAACAACAACACTGTGGATAACAGCTGTTTTTCCTAGTAAAGTGCAATTTAAGCTAAGTATACTTGCCTATATAAGTACTCGTGGCCATGCTAAACTAGAACCGCTATGTCTTTTTTTGTACACTGCGCAGCACTGTGCACTAATTACAAGAATATAATAGTACCCTAATTGTGTAGGTTGAGTAGCAAATTCACAATATATTTCAATGTCACATTTAGGACAATAATCAGCCACCAAACAGAAAATTGTTTTCATTTGAAAGATGTTTTCCACTTAAAAACAATTAAGATCGCTCCTCTAAGATAAGTAGTCACGAACCTAATTATCTGCCGTTTCCAGAGTAGAGGTCTTGCATTTGGCAATACTACACAACTTCCAATACACCATTAATTTGGTTCCGAGCAACAAAAATGTTTGCAAAGATCGCTACTCGTCAGGAAAACAAACAGGGTTCTCAGGTTTTTTCCCAGAAATGCTATAATCGCGTAAACAAAGTTTGCGGAAGCTGTACCCTATTTTCGCCTGTTTGTTTACCTTTACGAACTCAGGGTGTCGAGCACCTAAATTCCTTAAATCTAAAATCAGTGATGAACACAGCTTAACTGAAAGTCAACAGTTGACGTTTGATTATATTGATCTTAAGATCAAGGTATGTTAAAGGAGTTTAAAATTGGTTATGTTTTGATTTAATTCATTAATGCAAACCGCCTCTAAGCTCATTGTTCATTTTTCACTGCAGAAGCCGAGTTAATTTGGTGTAACTCGTGGGTTACAAAAAACTTTACTGGCACTAATAACATCACGGGCTTAACAAACGATCTTAATGTCATAATGTCATATTTTGAACTGGACTAGTCAAAGGTAGAGGACCCTAAAATAGTCATTGAAAATTTATTTAAACACTAGCTGTTGCCCGCGACTTCGTCCGCGCGGGCTATAGTATACTTTACCATAATTCCAAATAACTAAAAATAGACCATGACCTCGAGTTCGACATCGACATCCGATATGCGATATCCAACATTCTCGTACGACATCCACCATCTTCTATCAAAATTACCATTTTATACAAAAACCTGGCATTTTATACCAAAATCTAACATTTCATACAAAAATCTACCATTTCCTACCAAAATCTACCATTTTCTACCAAAATACCATGTTCTACCAAAAGCTAACATTTTCTATTAAAGTCTAAAATTTTCTACCACAATCTAAAATTTTGTTTCTAAATCTATTATTTTCTTTCTAAATGTGCTATTTTCTACCAAAAGCTAACATTTCCTACCAGAATCTACCATTTCCTACAAAAAACTACCATTTCCTAAATTAAATCTACCATTTTAACCGTAATCTACCATTTTACCATAATCTACCATTTTAATTTCAAATTCACTAATATCTACCAAAAGCTACCATTCCTTCCAAAATCTACCATTATTACCAAAAATCTACCATTTTCTACCTTTAATTTATCATTTTCTACCAAAATCTACCACTTCCTACCTTTTAAAGAACATAGATACCTACTAAGTTTGAAATTGATCAAACCAATAAAACACGTTGTTCCATCCAAACTTTGCAACCCCTTTTCACCCACCTAGGGGTTAAATTTAAAAAAAAAATCTTAGTGCACACCTACGTCTCTTAAGGAATATGTGTACAAAATTTAAGTTTTGAACTAATTATTTTGCATTGCATTGTTCAGTTTTGAACTAAATTTTCTGATGAAAAATATTTTGCAACCCCTCTTTATCATTTAAGGGGCTTAATGTTAAAAAACTATGAATGTATTTAAATAAATCTTTTATATAATGTAAATGCCAATTTTGAAGCTGATCAGACAAATAAAACACGTTGTTACACATAAACGATACAACCCCTTTTCACCCCTTTAGGGGTTGAATTTTAAAAATCACATTTTAGTGTCACTTATGGCATAATAGAGCCAAATTTCAAATATGAACTAAATCTGATGAAAATATCTTGCAACCCCTTTTTCTCACTTTAGGGGTTGAATATTAGAAAACGATGAAACACGTATTTAATGAAATGTTTTAAAGAATATAAATGCCAAGTTTGAAGTTGATCGGACCAAGAACACACGTTGCTCCATACAAACTTTGTAACCCCTTTTCACCCCTTTAGGGGTGGAATTTTCAAAAATCCTTTCTTATTGCTCGCCTACGTCACATAAGGAATATTTGTGCACAATTTCATGGTTCTAGACCCAGTGGTTTCGGCTGTGCGTTGATCGATCAGTCAGTCAGTCAGTCAGTCAGTTCTTGCTTTTATATATATAGATAGACATACAATACTAGAAGTGTTGTATGTGCAGTGCGTTTACTTACACTGGAAACGCAGTAAGTAGCATAATTCTGTTATTTAATTCCACGTTCCCTTCTTTCCTGCCTAGCTACACCATCAGAAAAAATCTCTCAGAAAATACCTCGACAATAGCACGAACGTAACATAAAATATGTCATCCAAAATGTGTTTGGAGAAAATGAAAGGCATCATAATCTTTTTAAGACATTAATTTATTTTCTTGTTTATACAAAGGATGGGCTTCTACTTAATTACGAAATAAAATTGTATAATAGTTTTTGACGTAATTTACTGACCTATAAATTTTAATCTTATTGAGGTAATCAGTTTCTTAGGAATTGGCCACTGAAAGGAAATAAGACAACTGAAAAAGTACTCCTTAATGTAGGAAGCTTTCAAAAAATAAAAATAATATTGTGTACCACCTAACTTAGGCAGACTATGGCCGATATATCGAAATAAATGTTAAAATAACAGTTTTCCGTTTTACTTTTAAATGGTGGCGGAAAAGCTCATTATGTTTCACATACAGATTTACCTTTTTTACTAGAAAAAGTTTGACAGTGCGTTTGTATGGAAAGAAGAGTTGGCATCCAACTACCACAATATAAACAACAGACACACCATGTCCAACATAATTATAGGTATAATTAAATATCAGAAACAAAAATAAATTTATGTAAAAAGTAAAAAGTAACAAAATTATGAATAGTTAAAAGTAGGTAATGCTATATAGGAAATAAAATTGTGTGCACATACACACTCACATACACACACAATATTTGAAAAAGAAAAGAAATGCTTGTTTGCCGCCAACTACTTAAACATAGGCACATAAGTTGTTGCGTATGTACAAGCTACAAGGGTACAAAAATCGTTTTTGCATACTGGACTATCAATTCTCTCTCTTTGACATCACAATAATTAACCTATAAATACTTTAATTCTACTTAAATACTTATTAATAGAGTTAGAGATAAGACACATTTCGAAGGACACGCGCAACATTCATTTTATTACTTTTGATTGTGGTGCGAATCGACGCGTTTTGTTTCATAAATTAGGTCTTTCGCACCACATTCCTTTCGCGGTGCCAAACGAACAATGCAAAATGAGTATTGGGTCGAATCGCACCGCGACCCGGTCGTGGTGCGAAACGCGCCATTACCCATACATTCTTACGCCGTCACGCGTCATCTAATTAATGTGTCCTGACAATTAATTGCTTTTTGGGGAGGGAATGGGGCAGAGGTATATAGTTTCTAAAATCTTAGGTTTCTACTTACAAATATCTCAAAATCTCACATAATTATTTGTGTATTTTTTTAATTAGACACGTAGATTAGCTTAAATGTGTCTATGTAAAGAGTAGATAAGTATATTTATTTGCATAGAATACAGCTATGCTGACATAATTAATGTATTAAACTTTTTAAAGATATGCAGACATTGGTTAAGGAAAGACAGGGTTTTTGATACGCCATAATTTTAGTGATATCTGGATATTAGAAATGCATAGAAAAAGCTCCCACGGCCACTGATGCTTATACGCGGAGATGTCTGGCTATGACACGTAAAGAACCCATAGAATACTTCGATGGCAGGAATTCTCCACGCGACATCGTCGAACTTACGGATTATGCAATAGTTATTCACGCATTTCAAATTAGGTAGACGCTCGCCCTAAAACACACAGTTACATCTATTATTTAAAAATCACTGCAATTAACCTGCAGAACAGATCGGTGTAAACATTATTCCGAAACTTAAAACATTATTTCACGGCCGCCATGTTTGTCGGCAAACTTTAATAGTTTCTGAACTCGGAACCAATATTATTAATATGTGTAGCCCATCCTATGATACCAGTTAATGTTGATATTGGTTTCAAATCATTTGTCTATCGTAATATTCGTAATAAATCCAGGAAAATTCATGGGCTATCAATGCTTTTTAAGGATTGTGATTGTTAAGTTATAATACATACCGTACATATTATATTTATATGGTAATGTCAAAATATTGAGTGCCAGTTAAGCCGGATCTCCTGCGCGTGTTTTTTATGGAACATTACACAAAAACAGCGCAACAAAACGAAAAAACGTCAAAACAAAGAGGTGTGGCTTTACACATTTGTATATGCAAACTGTAGAAGATTTCGTTTGTCTATGACCAAACAATGTTTTTTGTTTCCCGCGGTGCACGGTGAAGAGGGGACTGGGTTTTTTTTTCTTTTCAACCGGCCGCAAATTGCAGGAGACAGCTTGTGTATGAAATCAAATGTATATGTGTAAGGTGTTTTGTGTAATGTTCCGTCAAAACAAACCGCAGGAGACCCGGCTTTAGGTATTGTATACACTGATCAAGTCGCAGTCGATGTTACAACTCATTAAAGTGGTGTGTATGCTTTACTAAAAGTTTTGGTCACTTTTGGAGAGACAATGACTTTGGTGTAGATAGGGTTGCTTTGTGACACATTCTTTGTATGAAATACCTTGTAATTAAATAATAAATAATACTAATAATAAAACTTACGTCTAAAAATTACAAAACTTTAAATTATAAGACGTTATCAATCAGAACAGCGCATCTATGAAATGTTATTTGAAAAATGATAATTTATAGGCTTTTTATTATACGTGGTAATAAAGATCATAAAAGAAATCCGGATTCCTTAAGGTAAGTGACGGGTGTGCACGTTGGAAATCTTCTTTAAAAAATAGTTTTAACGTGTAAAAGTGCGAACCGTTGGGGAAAAAATTCCTGACGAGTCACACTGTGACTTGATTTGGTGTGATGTTTTGTGTGTGGTGGGGACCCATCACTAAATTATAGTTTTAGATTGAATTTTTCTTAAGTTTTAAATAATTTAATGTATATAGGTAGGTACTTATCTTATTTGTGCATAGGGTAGGTCACTTTTCTTAGGATTTAATTAAAGTAGGATGGTAGACAATTGATTTAAAAAAAAATATATAATATGTGCCTAAATTTTTCCATTTACCTTACCAAAATATTATTTTGTCAGCAATTTTAGAAACTTCGTTTTGAGTTTTACCAACATAAAATGTATCATTCAATGAATTTATGTCAAATTAACAATAATAAGGCATTTGTTGACTTTAGTTGGACGTTTTTAAAACGTGGATTTTGTGATTTTTTGCTTACTAAGTAATATAACTATTATTTAATTTGTTTTACTTTTTTAAAAACGTTTAAGGATCCTTAAATTAACTTAACTTTAATCAAAATATTACAATTCATATTGCTTAATAATGATTCACAGTTTTAAACACGTTAATAATAATGCCAATTAAACACCTAATCTTTTGTATTAACTTTTTTTTGACAAATAATATATTTTGTATATTGTGACAACTTTACTTAAGTTATAAAACTATAACAACAATCTATACATCCCTTAAAAATAAATTTATTAATTTGTATAATAACATTAATAACTTTCAATAAAACTACGGTCACTGAAACTGTAAAACGGTCTAAATAAAACGGTATTTTCCTAAATAATTTATCACTTCAGTGAAGTTCAACAGGTACTTATACATTTTTAATACCGATATCCAACCTTATAAAATAATAATATTGACAAGCATAATTTAATTATAAAACACTTACCCAAACTTACACTACACTTACATAATAATTACTAACATGACTAGAAGAAAATTCATAAGATTAGAGTTATAAAAATTATGTGAATTATCATCTATATCGAATTCATTACAATTGAATCCTATTTTTACAGTTCAATAAATATTCGAAGATTTTAATTTCATAAGATGCATCTAAATTATTACACTTATCCACTGCCATGATAAGGCTAAGAAAACTTAATACTCGACAAGAAAAATGGAAGATATAATAAGTTTGTTAGTTAGATAAATATATTTGTCCAGGCATTTTTTTAATAAATACGCGTAGGTAGGTCCATATAGCGTCGAAAAACCATCAACGTTGGATTTTAGTAGGGAGAGCATTTAAAATTTCCAAATACGAGTATACGACCTTTTTGACACAGAAAGAAGATAGTAGGTACTTCCCTTTTTTCAATCCTCTTTTCTTGTTAAGCATATTTTTTTTTAAATTAAGGTGTATAAAATATCGGAAGGTAAATACACAGTGGCAGTGTGAAGGAACGAATTACGAACTTTGTACAGTTTTGTGCGAAAGGTTTAAAGTCAATCCGCCATCCTACTAGCGGCATATGATCCCAATTATCCTACTTCGTCCAATATCGAGCTACTTTCCCAGTCCAGTACTAAATAGACTAATCAAGTCACGCCTCGATAGAGCAACTCGATCGACAAGCGCCGCGCAGTGCCGAAGACTTGACGATCCAAAACTCTGGACACTGCAACGCTATTATATATGTCTTACTAGTAAGCTAGTAACCAGCATATTTTACACAAAAATAGATTCTTACTATAAAAAATCAATCCGCTCATTTCGTACAGTCAGTGACAAAAGTTACCGAACATATCCTAATTATGTAATAAAGTTTTACACACGCAAAACACTCAAATTTTTGTAATAATATCTTGTATGTTTGGTCATGTACAAGTTTTGTCACTAACTGTACTTACTCTCTAATTTTGTCCATCGCAATACAAGCTTAGGATAAATAGGATTAGGGATCCGTATTTTAACAAAAGTAATATAATTAATTACCTACTCTAAAGGTTTAGTAAATTCATAAGCGTAATGAAGTTCAGTAGTCACAGTGCATAGTAAAGACGTCTTTAGTATAAAATATATTCACTCCAAAAATATCTTATTTCATTCTCAAAGGTCGGAGCGCCTCATTCGTCGCACCTGCGGAAGAAAAATACACTTTGTGGACAAACTTTACAATTTTATGCGAAAGGGAAAAATCACTAAAGCTACGAAGTTAATAAGTCAAACGAAAAAGCGCTCGTAGAAAAGGTTAAATAGCGTCCATCGATCTCGGAAAGCGTTAGGGCGTGATCTTAATTAATCAGTCCTCCACTTACCCGAGAAATCAACCGTTAGAATTGACTCTGCGTCGGCGCGCCGTCGAACGACTCTTCGTTAATCAGCCGCAGCTTCACCGACTCTCGCCGCAAGTTGTAGCTGGTAGAGATATGGCAATGCTTCACGTCCACATTCAACAGATCCTCGTTGAGTTCTACGCCGCTTCTTTCTACATCCGCCGCGGCGCTCGGCTTCCTCTTGTGCCTAAACGAGGTGCCTCTCTGAGAACTAGAGTTCAAATAGCTATCGGTTGTGGTGTTCCCGTTGAACGTCTTTTCCGCATTGCCCCCCATCTGCTGCAGTTGTATGCTACCCCGTTGAGTCGAAGAGTCGATACATGGCATCAGTTGCTTGAACTCCTTGCGGAAGTTCTCGTTCATCCAAGCGTAAATGAACGGGTTGTAGCAAGTCGAGGACATCGCTATTACGTGCGCGATGAAGAATATCAAAAAGTAATATTTCAGGTGTATCGCGTATATGTAAAAGTCGTTGCAGAGATTGATCAAGTTCAAAGGCAGCCACGACAGCCCAAAAATAGTGACCATGGCGATTAACATTTGGTTCGTTCGACGCTTCCTATTTTTGTCCAATTCCTCTTTTCTAGAGTTCTTGCTCGCGGCTTTTGCTTTGGCCCTGTCGTTCAATTTAAAACTGACACACGTGTAACAGAAACCGATCACAGTGAATGGCAGCAGAAACTGCAGTATAGACGTCACCGTGCCAAATAGCTGTCTCAATTTTTCCGAAGGCCACGTTTCCTCGCAGAACCTGCCAATGTCCACGTCGTAGTACGTCATGAAGATAGCGTACGGCATTGTGACCGTGACGGAGAAGGTCCAAATCATGATGATGACGGTTATGCAAGTCTCTATTTTCATCCTGGGCTTGAAAGGGTAAATGATCACGAAGAACCTATCGATAGCTATAGACATAAGCGTCAAAGTGGATATGTATACGCTGCAACCCTGTGCGAAAGGCATTATGTGGCATAGCAAAGCGCCCCAGCTCCAATTACCCCGGAAGGAGTAGAGGGGCGTGAATGGCACCGCGAAAATACAAAGCAAGATGTCGGAGAGAGCCAAGTTGCTGATGAAAAGATTGGTGACCGTCTGCATAGCCTTGTTCCTGATGACGACGAAGCACACCAGCAGGTTACCTAGCACGCCTAGCACGAATATGACAGTGTAGATGACGCAGAAGGCCGACTGTACCCAGTTGTTATCGATGATGTTCTCGTGGCCCGGACGCAGCGGGACCAGACCCCGCTGCGTGCCATTCAGATGTTTCTCCGTGAAGTTGTTTAATGTCGTGTAATTTAGACTCGTTTCGTTCATTGCTCTCACTGTGGTTTCCTCCGTTGTTAAATTCAAAACAATTTATTTACTCTTGGCCTTAGAGCGCCGGTTTACGAGCTCCGACGGACTTATTTATCTTCGGTGAAGCCTGTAACAAAATATATAAATTACTTTTACATCACTGGCCCGTTGGTAATAACACGAAGTGAAAGTTTTACTGTGAAAATTATATATTAGCGGACTTATATATTGTTAATTGGAATTATTTTCAAAATTCGGAAGCCTTTTCAAGTAACGGTATTCTGGATTATTGATTATCCATATTTCACTACTACGCAGATACTATGTTAGCAAGACTACAATCCGGCTATATTAGACATCTGAACATGGTTTTACTGTTTTCACATTAAAACTTTTTCCAATAAAATAAACAGTATCTTTTTATTTGACTATTCCAACACAGTTCCATTTGAAATGAACAATCATCATTCATGAGACTGAACACGTATAATCAAAACGTCAGCAAAACACGCACATTATACACAGGTGTATGAAAACCTAGAATTTGAATACGGCTCAAAACCGACCAGACCATACTCAACAGAAATACAAAGTCTAAACCATGAAGGTGCAAAGTAGCTAAAAATATCCTTGTTTTAATTTATCCCTACGTACCTACGTACGGAAAATTCTAAAACTGCGTAGAATAGTTAGTAGGCAGTTAAGACATGCCTTGACTGTAAATGTTCCCGTCGGTGATACTCGAGGTGGCGTATTCTATTTCTGGTGGCATTCTTAGATTCGATTAACTACGACTAAGCCCTATGAGCCTAAATAAACATGCTCGACGTGGTCTCGATCGGTTCTGAGCCTTAGATACGGGTGCCGCCAGATTCTGCTGAGTTCGCATGCTGCCGCGGGCGACATGCCAAGTTCTGATAGCGATATTCCGTAGCGTCTGTTATGTAGACATCCAACCTTTTATAGGACAGGGGTCAGACGGGACAGTCAAACCAAAACAATGTTATTTTGCCCAAAAATTAGCATAACTTGTGTTGCCAGCTAAAGCTTCTCCAGGTAAAAACTGATGCAGATTTCCTTATGAATTTCTGAGATTTGATTTACAAACCAATTTATTTTTTTCAATTCACCTAAATCGACATCGGATCTGATTTAAAATAAATACGTAGGTATAGTTGAATGAAAAATCAAGTTACATCAAAAAATAAATGAAATAAAAAATGAAATAATTCAACTCAAATGTAAATGAAAAGTGCCCATTTTTAATAAACCTATTGTAGTCAACAGGAGCAAAGCTAAACAAATAGTGCTAAAATCTATGGAGCACTTTTAAAATATACCGAATGAAATAATCCGCCTTTCAGCAAAAAGGTCAAATTTCAATATGCCACGACTACATTGTACTAAAATTATCCGCAACCCTTTTAGGTATCTGTCAAAAATAATCCTACCTCCGCCGGCGAGGCAACGCCTGAAATGATCCGTTAAATGGAATGGAAAAGAACAGCGATTTGTTTACGGTTATAAAAATAACAAAGTGGGTGAAGCGTTGATGACTTGGCGAGAAAAGTCTTCTTGTGGTGAGGTGAGACTCGTGCCCCTAGAGCGACTTTTTATTAGCTCGACATAGTACGCGTCAACAAGCGCTTTTGTATGAAGACCGTGTACAGCGCCTCTACCGCCGCGTTTATGAACGAAAAATCTTCATACAAAGAGCTAATTGACGCGTACTATGTCGAGCTAGTAATAAACTCATACTCAGGGCTCGATGCTCGACAGTGACGGTTGTAGGTTAGGATGACGAAGGTTACGGTGATGGTGATAGTTTAAAAAATAACCAAATATCTGTTGGACAAATATGGGTGCATTATTCTTCTAAATATCTGGGGTTATATGAGGGTCAATAGATTTGAAACATTTATTTGTCTTAATTTGATGTATCAACCTTTATGTTTTTATGATTCTCTTTGTTAACGAGCATTAGCTGTTTGATTTGAAAAGTGCGATTTAATTGCCTATTTACAATAAATGCTTTGACTTTGACTTTGATCTTGCTTTATTTCAAGTTCACTAAAAAAAAGAGACCGAAAAGTAAAAAAAGGATAGTAGGTTTACGTACTTACCTAGGTACCTTGTGTACCTAGGTACGTATACAAATGAACAATACAGTATTTTTCTTTTCTATTCTAAATAAGATGAAAATTCATTTGTTGAAATCACCGTCAAAGCCGTTTCTTAGAAATATGATGGCGCAAATATCTCTTGTGTGCGGAGAAACTGTTTTGATACAGAATAAAGGTAGGCGCCAGTATATAGTGAGGTTTTTTTTAACAAATACATCATCTTCTGGTACGCCAGATAGGTACATTGCCGTTGCTTAGCCTGCTCTTATTGGAGAGGACATAGCATACACAACACTGAACGTTCGAGTTCTTAAAAGTTATTTTTAAATAGAGGGCCACAGATTATTTTCTATATGACGTTCGGCGTTTAAATTCTAGATACAATGACTAAAACGTGCTCGTCTAAAATGAAACGAACACACCGAATAATAAAGTCGAATGTGCGACTACAGGAAACAAACATAGTCGCAAAAAATAACAACGCGCCTCGCGTTAAAAAATGTTGTCGACATTTTATTTCAAACGCATGCTATTTTAATTCATTTAAAAGGTTACGTGCTCGTTCATCAATAAACGATGCTTGCCGTGTGCACGCTATGTTTAGAGCACTATATATTATATTATATAAATGCATGTGGGAGTGATCGGTATTTTATGAATAGTCACGTAGAGCTGCAGCCTGGTCCATTTCATATCTATACATATAATAAAAATGTAACGGATCGCTGTCTGTACATGGAAGATATATGTGGAACAATATTAATGGGACCTTTATCGACGCAAATAGCATCCAAAACAATGATTCTTAGAATTTTTGTGCTTGTCGGTTTATCTGCTTGTCTGTGCGTTTGTGCACGCTAATCTCAGAACCGGCTTATCCGATTTAGATGTGGTTTTGACTAATATATTGTGGTGAGCTTCACTTAACATTGAGAGTTTTATTCATGTCAATCGGTTGGTAAATGCAAAAGTTACGTCAACCTTTCAAATAGCTATAGGTGTTGTAGATGAACGCAGGTGAAACCGCGGGGCGCAGCTATTCTACAAAAAACAGGTTTATTCCGCCCTTGTTACATGTGTTTCTGTAGTTCTAATCGCGATCATGAACGACAACCGACATTCCTTTACATAGTTATCGCTGTGTGCGTGAGCCAAATCTCGGCTACTTCGTGCCGTCCTTACTGTTTATACAAAGCAGCGAATACGGCTTCAGTTTACATATTCAAATTTTATACGTCGCGTGTTCCGCGTAGATAGTTCGTGTTTTAACACATTTTGTGATTATGTAATTTTTAGCAACGGGGCTTTCAGGATTTTTTTATGGAAATTAATATTGTGATAGCCATAAAACCACAGAAGCATAAAAGTTAATAACAGTATATATGCTACGAATTGATCGCATAAAAAAAGCCAGCAGATTGAAGATTAAATTGCCAAAATATATATATACATTTTATAATACGAATAATTCATTCGTTTTCTTCGTGTAAGATAATATATTGATCGACCACGTACCCGCCGTAGTTATCATGTAAACGAACTAAACAACCCCTGTCAAAGATATAGTAAAGTCATGATCAATATTTCCGTACACGTAAAACACGTTTCGTTATTATAGCCCGAGACCTTCCCAAAAAAGTAAAACATATCGAGTAACAGGGATACCAATTAAGCACCCTCCAATTACACGCCCCTAGGGTGAGACGACACGTGCGATACACTTCTTGCTCACACATTGACCTTTCTGGGGTCACACTACAATAACAACTGAGATTAGGTAGGCTATTATAGGTTATGACTGACCTATCTGGTTATCTGTAAATGTAACACTGCAGGTACATTGATGATAAATGAGCGCATAATTAACAAGGGAAAGTGACGTGACAATTTGAGGTTATTTGAACAACTGGGGGAAAAGTACTCACGGAAAGCGAAGCGATAGTCAAAGCTTGTAACACTACATGGTATATCACATTTTAGTTAAACGATAATCTTTAAAATGTTGCAAAGAAACACATTATCAAACTGTTTTTTTTTGTTTTGAGTGCACAGCGCGGAGGCTCTGCTTCGGCACATGCGCGGAGTGATTTCGCGCATGCGTGTTGAGAGGACTGGAAAGGCAATTATCGAGGTGAAATTTCCGGCTCAAAGCTTCACATCGGAAATTTGTAGGGCTGCCGTGTTTCCTGCAGCCAGTGGGAACGTTTGCGTACGTTTTGTGGGCGATCGAGAAAGGGTCTTCTTATTTTTACAGCCACATTAACGTAAAAGAAAAAACACAACCTAAAATAAATCTTTCTTGGCTCAGTTTTTATTTATGTTTGGTTTATACTTTACATTACTATTTGTTTGTTAATAAATAAAAATTTATTTAGGGGTGTTGCTGATACTTTTCAATCTTTTTACAAAAATCAGGTTTATTAAATACGACAATAAATCGAGATTAGTCGTACAACACAATCGCATAGACTCTACCTAGAGTGTAAGTACTGTGAATTGCATACTCTACCTATAAGTCGTTCGAGTGTGAATTGCTTCCAATCCCTGTATAGAGGTGAAAAATAAGGACTAAAAAAACTTCACTCTCACCATGAACTTCACTATGCAGCGGCAGTCGGAAGGGTGTCGGAAGTGGCGACACATCACTTCCTCTGGATGTGGAACAATGGCTTCACCCCTTGCTGTGCAAAGTTTATAGCCGTTTTCTTTTTTATAGGGCACTTACCTACTTTTTTCATCTAGATTTTGTTGTTTTGCTCTACACAGTATCTTGTTTTTTTATTAAATTGAAGATCAACTGATCCCGCGGACTCAGTTTGGAGTGGGCTCAGTTGACGTAAGAGCCAAAATATTGTAATTGTATCTACATTATATTGTATACTAGCAGACACGGCCACGCGTTGCTGTGGCTAAGGTTTTTGTTATTGCGACTATAAATTGAGATGTAAGCTACCCTATCTTTCAAGTTAGATCAAACTGCACGCGCTGTGCAAATTTGATTAAAATCGGTCAAGTAATTTAGGAGTCCATTGAGGACAAACATTGTGACACGAGATTTATATATATTAAGATAGTGGAGGGGGTCCACTCTAATCCAGTTTACAATCTTGCGCGGTAAAATATGTTTATTATATTAGTAAGACATAATTAAGATGCCTTTAGATATAATGAGTAAAGACATGAACAATAATTATAATAATTCTACTTGGCAGGCCAACGTTCTTCTACTAGGCTTACCACTTTCAAGTAGAAAATAAAACATAAACGGACTTACCACAAAAGTTTAAACCAGAGTTAAACAGATGTTCCTAAAATATCGTTCGTTAAAATCGACGTCTATCATTCGCGTTGTAGTACTCAATCCTGGTATTCCTAATTACTTTACTTGAAAATTTGTTATTGAGTTAGAAAAAGCGAGGGTTAAACGTTTGTTGATTTGTTAAGAAAATATTTAGACACACCTGTTCAACTCTGGTGTAAATCTTTTATGGTAACACTCATAGCCTAGCTGTAGGTATATAAATGCATACTATAACCATTAGTAATACTGTAAGACGTGGTTTTAACCGAGCTTACTTACCTACATAAAATATTTCTTGGTTCACATTTTTCCCTTGCAACAATGAAAACCCGGCAGCAGCTGAAAACAAAATAAATGTCTGACGTAAGTAATACAAAGAAACAATGAGGTACATTGTTTCATTTGTAGCTTGAAACAGTTCTAGGAGTACCATTAGTCTCTATTGTCCTATAAACTGCCAGAGAAATTTCAAAATAACTATCAATTTCAGTCGTTCTTGAATGAGAAATGAGGACGCTTTGAGAAAAATCTCAAACAATTCCTTGCAAATTCAATGTTAGAGAACAAACCCTGTGCTGGTTATAATGGAAAAGTAAATTGCGAACTTTGCAAAACAGTTTTGTGTAAGTCGTACCTGCGGGGAGCGACTTTGGACGCACGTCCGAATCCTGAAACAAGGGTAAGTGGACATTTTCAGGTAACATTTTTCTAAAGACGACAGAGTTAGAAAAATAGGAGCCGACAGAACTATCAACCACAGAAATATAATTGCCAAAATAATTTGATGCCTTGAAAAATAATGATGACTTGTGGAAAAGTAAACAATGGAATAGGCTGGTAACACCTAAATTGCACGTTCTATTAATGATTACTGCCCGTCATTTTCCATTCCTAAAACCAAAAATAATTAGGTAACCTACTAAAAGCTACTCCGCTTTTGTCAATCAAACCGCAAAATAATTCTGTTATCAGGCTTTACCACGTTTACCGCGTTGTATCCATAATTTCCTTCAGCTAATGGCCAGTTAATAAACCTTTGGCAGTTTATTATTTGGTTTCATTTTAAACTGAAAATATCGTTGTATCGAAACGAATTTATCTATAAATGAGACTTTCGTTATGGATTTTCGTGAGCCGCTGAAAATAGAAAATACCGTTTCATAAACTAAATATCAAGGGAAGTGAATTATTAGAAGAAAAACAAAGATCCCGTCTCAAGTTTTTACCGTATCACTACAAACGTAGCTTCATTTTCAACGCAAAAAAGTTTTATAGAGTATTAATTGAATTATACCTAGTCAGGTCATAAATTCTGTCACATGTTTTATATAAAATAATTGAAACAAGTTTATTCATTATGTAACCATTTATATACCAAAATGAACTTAACAAAACATAGATTCTTATGACACTAAAGTTTATTCAAAATGACCTCCGTGATTTTGAATACAGGCCTTCAATCTGCGCGGCCAGTCGTCTATCGCAGCACGAACGAGGTCCATGTCAATATCGGCGGCTGCCTTAATCAAGGATGTCTTGAGTGACTCCAAATTGGGATGAGGCTTTGAGCACGCCTTTTCCTCCAAGTGTTGCCATATCTTGTAATCTAGCGGATTCAAATCTGGACTGGAGGAGGGCCAGTCTTCGTGCCGGATGAAGTCGATTTCACGCGCCGCCAGCCAGTCTTGTGTACTCTTCGCTCTATGAGCTGGCGCCGAATCTTGTTGGAATACCCAGGGCCTGTTATTAAACATGGTATGAGAAACAGGTTCCACAAGGTTCGTCAGGACTGTATTTTGATACACAACTGCATTTGTTTTTACACCTTTCTCACAAAAATGTACCTCTGTTAAGCCCCAATAAGACACTCCCAACCATACCATGAGCGAGGATGGAAAATGACCTCGTTGGACACGCGGAATACGGTTGCTCGCTTCTTCACTACTGTGTGCGTACACCTTATCATTTTGTTTGTTGTAGCTCTCTTCTACGGTAAAAATTTTTTCATCCGAAAAAATAATTTCCCGATATTTTTTCCCGCGTACCGCTTCAACAAAGCGCGGCATCTCTTCAGTCTCAGGTCCATTAGACGAGCATTCAAATGATGTCCTGTTTTTCTTCGATATGCCCGAAGCCCTAAGTCTTCATTTAACACCCTTTTCACCGTGGTTCTGCTTAATCCCATCTGAAGGGCCAACAGTTTCTGCTTACGTTTGAGATTTCTTTGAATTCGCGCCTTTACAGCTTTTATCACTGCTGGAGTCCTAACAGACCGAGGGCGACCACTTCTTGACCTGTCATCTACACTAGAGTCTTCATTGTATCGTTTGATGGTACGATAAACGAATCTCTTGGTTATATTCAAATTTTTCAGTATGTCAAAAATTTGAATTGGCGCGTAACCGCAACGATGCAACGCAATAACTGCAACACGGTCTTCTTTAAGCGTCCACTCCATATTTAAAAATGAGTAAAATTCTAAAAAGTATACATTTTTATTTTCATGAACAATTCGAAATTCGAATTCAATAAACTTTTTTGTGGCCAGCATTCTAAAAGAAAAGTTTTTACTGTGTGACAATACTTATGACCTGACTAAGTACTGTATTGTATTGTATTGTATTCCGAAGATAGATAAAAAATACGATGTAAGCTAACAAAAATTACAAAAATATTGTTATTTTAGTACACACAGTATTTGGTACAGTAGTTTTTTTATAATGATGGTTATGCTTGTATGTTTTTGTAGTATTTAAGAGATTATTTTTAATTCCTACCGTTACTGGAAATAAACGAGCCCTTAGTTAAACCAGAGTAAGCGATGCTTCAAGTGAAGCCCAGAATACCCAATTATTCTCAATTTCGCGAGCCTCGTTAAGACTACACGTAAATCTACTTACCTACTCGGATTATGGTAATTTTACGTTGGTTTTCTTTGACTACACGTTAAAAGTGTTTGTACGAAATGAAAATTAATGAGAGATTTGTACTAAAACGACCAAATAGTCTCTCTAGAATCTTTTGAATCAAACGTCTTTATTTATTCAGGCCCGAAGAAGATACCAATGATACCTAGATTTGGAATAAAAATTGAGAAGTACCACAATTCACGTGAAGAGATTTTTATATTATTTAGGTATTTATTAGTTTTTTTACATCGTTTTTTTTATATATAGTGCAAATTAGGATCTTAAAACTACGAGTAATCTTTCAGTGCCTACCTATAGTATAGTATATTCTAGGAGCTGCTCGAGCAGTTTGACTATATGCTTCGTTGATAGGCAATTGTAACTTACAAGTTGCAAATTATTTCTTTACTCAAATAATTGCTCATTATGTATTCACTAGTTGGTGCCCGCGACATCGTCTGCGCAGGATTAGTATTTCGAGTAGCTATTTTGGCTATAATGGCTTACACATAACACATATTGTGGCGGGCTTTTCTGTAGGACTGTTTAAGATAAACATTTCCATCATAGATCACATATGTGTAACTCTAGCGGTTTTGACAGCGCACGCCAGAATAGCTCGCAGATGGTAGATTTTTTCCCTCTTACTTGGCATTTATGGTCACATTTTGGACAATAGACACAATATCTTTATAAATTGTAGCCTATGTGTTATTCTGATGTATAAGCTATATTATTGTTAAGTTTCATTAAAATCCGTTCCGTAGTTTTTACGTGAAAGAGTAACAAACATCCATCCACCCATCCATCCATCCATACTTACAAACTTTCGCGTTTATAATATTAAGTAGTATAGTAGCATAGGAAGTAGGATATAAAAATCTGAACATCATAATAGCATACTTAGCCAATTAATAGTAATTTGTCGTAGCTCACGTTTTATTCTCGTATGAATAACAATGCTCACGGATTATATTGGAACTAATTAATATAATAAATCAAAGTGCCTGTCAAAGTCCAAGATTGTCCCATCGAGCCTCTACCCTTGTCTGATATGATGACAGTTGTTGTTCTCGTAAATGTCTCTGAACAGTTTCAAGTGGAATAGGTATGTCTGTTTATATTTCGGGTCCAAGTAATATTCATGTATAAAATTTGTTGGTCATTCTTCGTCTAGGCTTCGTATTTTTTGGTCTGGAATAAATCCACCCAATTGTCTGCTTAAGGTTTACGTTTCACTGTTTTCTACATTTTGTTTATTTTTTGAAGTAGGTACACTAAAAAGTTCTATTCGAAGAATATAAATGCATAAAACATGTACGAACAACCGTATACCTAATAAATATATGTGACTATTTTTGCATATTTTGTTTTGACTTGAATACTTACTTCATCAACAATATGTTTGATTTTATTTAGTAAATACGTATAATAGTTGGCTTTGTTTGCTTGTGATACATTATCTATAACATCCCCATAGCACCCACTGCCTGGTTACACAGACGTTCGATATTTTTCAAATGATATTGAAGGAAATGGTTGCTTTAATAAACATTCATTATGTGAGTGACACACGGCACATTGCTAGCGCTGAAAGGCGTATTGTAGTGCGGTCGCATAGTGAGACATTAAACTTACAAAAGTTTTATCACATACAACCAGGACAGCATCAATTTTATCGGAAAGATACACGCACAATGCGCCTCACCACTCCCATGTGAGATTCGCCTTAATCTCCTCCTACTTAATAACGTGAAGCGACTACACTTCAAAGAAAATAAACGACCTCAGCTGAAAGCAATTTCAATGCGCCAATTTAGTCGTGATGAACTGAAGTCGCGACTCTCCATTTTTCTAAGCCTATTCTAAATTAATGAAAGCGATGGACGAATTGAAAGGATGAGCTCGTTATCAAGTGAAATTAGGCCATTCGTGACGAGCCGAATTTAGCCAGCGGCTTAATCCGCCCATCTATCATTTTACATGCTGCGATCATCATAAATCTTGCTCGCCCATTGTGCGCGGAACGAATGTATTGTTTACGAGACATATTTGTGAATATTAAATGCTGCGGATGAAGTGGGATGTTTTATTTTTAGCTCGCTAGTCTTCGTTTGTTTTTTAGTTTATTTAATTTGTGTCTATTCTATGCGACCGATTTTGGAACTTACCCTGTTTACGCTGGTTCACAATTTGATAATAATATCACCTCATATCTGATTCTTGTCCTTTGAAGTTATAGGAAGTGATGGGAAAGTTTATTAATACAGGAGTTTAGTTCAGCGGGATCCGTTCACATGGAGGCCGTCTACTTCGAATATCAGTTGCTAGAGGCAACGGTACGTACGAGTTTCAGCACCGTAATCTTACTAATGTTAAAAATGCGAAAGTGTGTGTGTTTGTCCTCGCCTTAACACTGGTGGTACTGGAAGATGGCCGCAAAGGCTTGAACTGCTAGTTTTTGTGTGTGTTTTATTTAAGAAATTAGAAAATGTAAGTTCTCAATTGTTTCTTATGTAAACCCCCCATTTATTGGTAGTAGCTATACTTTCACACTTTCACGTGGTTTCTTGATGAAATGTCTTAGTAGGGGACAAGATGCAAATTAGTGTCATCTTTGTGGGTTTTTTCGGTTCGTAATCGCGTTTCTGTCTTCCCAACCGTCTTTATTGTATGAGCAATTTAACAAAAAAAAATCAATCATAATTATATATTTTATTGGTTTCTTGAGCTTAAAAAACTTCTAAATTGATTAAAACTACGCCTTAATGGATACATTGTAGATGAAATTTGGCATAGAGATACACTATAGTGAAGTACTAGAATCGAATACTTTATATTATAGCGAACGCGGGTGAAACCGCGGGGAGCACCTAGTGTGCAATAACGCTGCAATCGCATTTTTATTGTATACGTGTGAACAACCGTACACGAAAAATCATTTACTCGTCGAAAAACAACAACTTGTTATCGAAAAATGTGACGTGGTCACGTCCTATTCGTGCTCTGGGATTTGCCGCATAGTAGGTAGTTAGAAAAGGAATACTTTTAGCTCGGCAATAGTGCCATCATAGCACTATAGAAATAAAGAAGTACCTATATGTATATAGGTTATTCTATAGAAGAACCGTCGAATCCGTCGATACATTTTTTTTGGAGTAGATAGACAGATTATATAACTCTTTATTGACACCAGAAAGTACAGAACACAGAAAGGTCAAACTAAAAATAGGTACAATGGGCGGTCTTATCGCTTAAAGCGATCTCTACCAGACAACTTTTGGATGGACAAGATAGACAGCAGGAATAGGGTAGGGTATAAGAACCAGGCATGTGCCAGGAACCTTAGTGGTCTGAATTGTGCTGTATTAGACACCTAAGGTGACGAAGGAGACGACTCAAATAACGTTGGTGACGCCATCGCAGTTCAATAAGTACAACATGAAGCATTCATACGTAACATGCATGCGAAAGTGCGTTGAGTGCATTTAGAAAATGACATATTATGTTTGTGCAATAGAGTAGTAACTTGGTGCTCAGTAGAAAGTTCGTTTTTCTGGCCATCCAAAGGTCTTTCTGACTGAAGGACTGCTATTTAGTCAAATCTAGGAACGGTTGCTTAACGTGCCGTCTAAAGCACGGAAAGATAGAAATCCTTACGTAGCTGTGGTTGGTCCATAAGGTACCTATTTGTGTGAAGGATCGAAACCGTTGGGATGCAAAGCGAATGAGTTATCGCTCTAAAATATCATGTACATTATTTCAGTGGTATTTTTATAATTTATAATGAACGCAACGTATAGTTTTCCAGTACCGTCATTAGATTTAACTGTTTTTACTTTTCTTAGAAACATTCTCAATACATCGTCTAGCTCAGGGTTTAAAGAAAGCCTCCCGTCGTGCGTGTGAGTGGAAATAATGTCTTAATTTATTCAGTTGTAGTACGTGAGTTGGTTTCCACGGACTACGGTGCCTTGGAAGCGGCTAATAATTTAGATTTAATAATGGAAAAGCATGCCTGTTTTGTTTTGCAATGTTGCCGACGTTTTGTGTATACCTAATTTTTAAGGTAAGTAACTGCATAAATATTTATGAGGAGCTGAAGGAAACACCCCCTCGAATGGCGTTTAAAATTTTAGTGTGTACCTATACTCGGTATGTGCTCCATAAAACAGCTATGACTGTTTCGGACAAGGTAAGGCCTGGTACACATTAGGCGTTTTGAAGGGCACGCTTTGGTAACGCGCGTTTTAAGAATAAAGAGGTTGTTCGAAGGTGTATGTGGAGCCAGCGGGGTTTCGAAATAAAATCCTTCCAGCTGGTCACTATTATATTTATATTTTAAGGATCTGGATCACAAGCACCGTCTTAGATTAATTTATTTATAATTTTTCGTCACACATACGTCTTCACTATACGTCTTCCGCCATCTTCCCCTTTCGTCTCCTTTCTCTCTCTCTCTTCGCTAATTACCTTTCATTCGCACAATCACGTTCCATTCCACGCTTTGTTCATAAACCTATCCTACATGTAGTACACACGAAAGCGAAGATGAAGCGCGCGCTTTCGTGTGTTCTAAAGCTCCTAATGTGTACCAGGCCTAAGAAAAATACTTTATGAAACAACAAATGAACACGCGTGTATAGTAGTACCCAACTTATATGGCTTACCGATGTACCTGCGCAGAAGATGAATTTTCAGAGCGCGGGAAATGCTATTGATCGCTATTGGTCGGCAGCCGCGCCGCCATCTTAGCGATCGCCGCGTGGCATGAGTGAGATGGAACTAACAGTTGCAGTGTATTATGAACCTTATAATAGTGATCTTAGGTTGATTGTAAGTTTTAAGCATTCTTTCGTTAATCTTCGGACCATACTTTCTTTTCTGCGCGAACGAAGATTCACGACGCGCCATATAAGTTGGGTACTACTGTACCTCTGCACACTGGGTCCAATGCGCCTTGGTCGGAATTCTAAGTTAAACAACCTGAATGCGAATATTCACGTACATATTTCGCATGCAGTGCACTGGAGGGCAGATAGTGAAACAAATTTATTGTTTCCTATTTCAACTGGAATGCCACGTGTAGTGCAAAGCGACACGCCACATGCACTGCAATGCAAACCGGAACTAGTTATCATGCCGTTTTCTCGCCATTTTACAAGCTTTTAAAATGAAGCACCATGCAAAATACTTGTTGGAAAATGTTAGCCGATAAAACTCGCTGTTGTTTGAACCTGACAAACTTTGCAGACTTTTCCAATATTCGGTGTTCCTTTTTAGTCTATTCGGTATTAAATAAAGTATAGAAATTTATCTTAAGGATAATTAATGTGGGTTACGGACAAAAAGTTATCCAAATACTGCATTTTCAGACATTGACGGTTGTGAGTTCGAGTACCGTATGTATAACCGGATTTGTCTTTACATCATTTTAAAATACAATTATGATTTTAAGAGCAGGTGTTACTGTTAACAATCAATGCACACTAAAACTAAAACAAACTAAACCAAATTAGACTTAATTAAACTTGATAATGGTTGAAGAAAACCGAGTTTACAATCTCGTATTTCTATAATCCGCTTCCTGACGTCTGCTCGACAACTTGTTAATGGGAATAGGATTAGAGCCAGTGTTGACGCGATCAGATTCCCGACAAGGCTTGAACAGTTGCTATAAATGGGTGCTGCGACGCCGAGCACACAATTCCCAATATCCTGTCCTCTTTACACTGTACTGAAAGTCTCACGTGATAGCAACACTGCTTCATCTATAAAAACACTTCTTCCGAGGATCAGCTGATGTTACACGCATAACTGTCCCATTATCCATACTATTATTATAAATGTGAAAGTAACTGTTCTTTTGTCACCTTTTTACAACTGAACGGCTGAACCGATTTAGATAAAATTTGGTATGGAGATAGATTGGACCCATGAGACGTTCACGACCCATAGACTATCATAGATCTCAAAAAATAGTCTCGAAGGGGGTGAATGGGTAATCCATAATTTTTCACGAATGGAATCTGAAAAGTATTTGTAGGCTTTTGGTAAAAAATAAAGAAATACGTGTTGCAGCTTATTATTGTGCCGTAATCGTTAATCACTGTCAGATTTCTGGCTGAACATTGGCTGATTTCGGTATTTTCAAGTTGCCAGCCAAAAGTATTGCAATTTATACTTATTCAGCGTTCATTTTAGAATGTCTATGACGACGGCTATGGTTCAAATCTGGATAAAAATCCGAGTGAAAGCGACTAACATTGTTAACTCATTTAATAACTCAGTAATTCCATTTTTCTCTTCGCTTCGTTTTGTTCTTGCTTCGTTTTTCTCGCTAGTAATATTTATAAACGCTAGTTTCAATCTATCCGACTTTGTAGTCGATATTCGGTCACGAAGCGCTTCTGTCATAACATAGGCACCTTAATGAATACACCTTGTTAGGTTGTTGACTTTTCGAAGGACGCAAGCGGGGAAACAACTTTGGAAATGACCTTTTTGTGAACAACCGAGTTGTAACCAGTTGTGATTTGGCAAAGCCGCCAAACTTTGCTTTATTCGCACCCATGAAATGTATTTGTTCAGTAACAATTTAAATTTCGTGACGCGCCTCTCCCGTGCTTCACACTTAATTACTTTCAGCTTTTAACCTTAATTAACTTCGGATTTATTCTTCCGTGAGCTGTATTTATTCCAGTTGTCAGTTAAATCATGTGTATATTTGACTATACTGTATATTCCACTGGATTAAAATGGCTACCCAATACGTCTTACATACAAAGACATAAATTTGTGTTCAAATGGGAACTTTTTTCTTTTAGCGCAGTCAGTAAATAAGGATCAAACTTTTAAACGAACGACAAAGACGAATGTTTGTTGCAATTTCAGTTGTGATTACTTATTTCCTATTTGTTTCGGTACAATTTTATTCTTAATTACAAAGAACAAACCTTAACGTAGTACCTACTTACGCGTAGAATCTGTATGCGTGTGGTCACTAAGCTGTGTGCCTATAGGCTAAGTATAAGTTATTACTAAAACCTCGAGTTTGTATAAAGGAATGTATGAAAAATAAACAAGCCGCTAGGGGTTCTGTACAGCGAATGTTTCTTCATACGGACCTTGTGCATACACACGTTACAACATTTATAGCCTAACGGCATAATATCTGTCCTTATATCCTTTATGCTTGCATCTCTTATCGTATTTTCTAAGAAGCCTCGAGGCGGGGATGGAGTCAAAGCTTTTAATGCGAAGGGTTATGGGTCCAGTTACGATATTAAACCTTTAGTTTAACCCCGGTGCTAGAACTAAAAGCTAAGTTTGCATTTTTGCTAAGAGCTTCATAGTATCTCGTAGACAATGCGTAGCTACGTAGCTATTCGTCGAACGCACCCTCAGGCCAGCTTTATAAGAAATAAGATGTTCTAATCTATAAGATGACATCGTAGCGGAGTTGAAATTGAATTGAAAAGTTAATAATAATTTATTACTTTCAACAACGAATGCAATACGAATACAGTGTCTAACATAGTGCACGCTCTATAGAGGATCCTTTAGAATCCCAATTCGTAAGAGAGTCGTTTTGCTAAGCACATTTTCTATGGCTTTTTACATTTATGAAAGCAACGTTTGCACTTTGCTACGAACGCTACGAGCTCCGTAGCATCTCGTAGACAACTTCGTAGTATCTTGTAGACAAATTCGTAGCATCGTGTAGACGCAGCAAGCGCCATGCAAGCTTCCGTATGTAGGTATTTGTGTTCTCATCGAATCTTTGTGATATATAGATTAACCACGATCGTGACACCCAGTTCCTAAAAGAAATGCATCTTTCTAAATTATATTTTATAATTGGTTCCAAATTCTGTGAACTAAATGGGTGCAGATTATAAATAACATAAAGCTCCGGTTTCTTACATAGCCAAAGAGAAGATCCTATCATAGATGTCTTATTTTCTTTACTCTTAGGTTATCCAACTAATTGTGTAAACGTCATTTTATAAAGGAAGACTGTCAGATCAAACAGCTTTCGTTTTGCACGGCCCAACACAGGACGTTTATTACCGACATTATCCAGATTCGTTGTTAAATATGGAATATCATGATTACTGCTAACAATGAAACTTATCATTATTAATTTGCTCTGTGAAATTTTGTCGCAATAAATGTTTTAGAGGGTACCTTTAAAGCTAAGGGCATCGATAGACGAACCTAGCTAAGAGTGAACTTGACAAAGGCGTAGGTTTATATCGTTTGCAATATTACATTTCCTGACTGGAATATATTTTGCAAAGTTCCAGACTCTACACACGTGGAATACAAAGTAAAGCAAATGCCCGGTGATTTTGATCCGTGAATCAAGAAAATCTTATTTACCGGTTAACTTATATATTTCAATGTTATTTTATGTAAAAGTACTGACAAAAGATTTCTGATTTGGCAATAAAATGCCTTTTTTGGTGAATACACATCCTTTACTATGCATATGGGACTTATTGGTAAGGTTATTGAATATATGACATGAAATATATGACATAATATGAAATAAATTTCCTAGAATGAAAATTAGGTTCCATATTGTCTGGTATATTTGCATGAATAGTCACAATAATTGGATGGAGTCCGAGATACCTCACCAACCAAATAGTAATGTTGAAAATCTGCTAAGTTGAGAATTATGTTAATTATAATTACGAGTATTATCTTATGAATACCTAAGTACGCTACGTTAAACAACATGGAGCGTCTTTATTTCCGATGCGAAACAATGCCGATATTCCCATTCTTGTTCAGGGTACTATGTTATCTTATCATAGAATATTTGTAGGCTTCCGGATTAGTTATACTTTGCTGCACATGTGTATTTATATCAAGGACCGCTTGCAAAGCTCTTAAGAGCCCATGCCGAAACCCCCCGATAGGGATTTGGTGACAGGTTATCTACTTAATGGTGGTAGCTAGCCTATGTATTTTAATGCCCTACTACCAAGGTTTTTGAAGTAAAACTTCTTTAGGCGCGACTAGGGAGTAACTCAGATTTTTTTTCTGACGGCTGTAACGCTTACGTCAGAAAATAAATCTACTAAGTCTGTGTAGCTTCCGCTGTTTAAAAAAGGTTACATTGAAATGTCAATGTAACCTTTTTTATATAGCGGAACAATATAGCGGAACAAAATAGCGGAAAAGAAGTTTTACTTCAATCGCGCGTAAAGGTTACACGCTCACACTTTTTTTCCTTCATCGGAGGTTCACGCTCGGTTTCTTCAGTCAGCTGGTTGCGAACTAACGCCTAGTGGCATAATCGTTATTATGATATTTAGCCTCCCACTAGATGGGCCGAGTCTACTACTAGAGTCGCAGGCAACCGGTGGATGCAAGTGGCAAATTGTCGTTCGGTGTGGCGTTCTAAGGGGGAGGCGTATGTTCAGCTGATGATGATGATGATGATATTTGGAGTACACGCCTCCGCTTGAATTGTTCCACTAAGTTAAAATATGGCTAACTATTTGGTCTCTTTTATTGTATTTTGTCGTCACTATACAATTTATATTTCAAAGTATCATTTATTGTATTAAATCCGCTTAGTTGGCAGAAATACTTTCAACTGAATTAAGTCGCGTGACTGCACCAACGTCATTATAAGTTCTAGGAGGAAGTAATATACTCGTAAATCAAAAGACAGGAGGAGGTACACAGAACAAGGAGATAAACTTTAACATACGATTTTGAATTGAACATTATGTGTAAGTATAGTGTTTATCTGCTATATGTAGATATTTATTTATATACTCGTATAGCTCAGTATTCATTAATAACAACAATTAAACAAGCAATAAATAATGTTTCCTTATATTGGTACAAATTGGCTACCAAAAACTTATTCGTATTTATTTTGTGACAGTATTTTTAATATTTAACGGTCCACGTATTTTGGCTCAATTTGATAATTATGTGTGTCTATGTGTATTAAATGTTATATTTAACACAAACAACTGTAAACCATAGATGTAGTATCAGCTGTGAACGGAGGCGACTGTTATACTCTTACGGCGAGTTTCTGGAACGTTTGTTGGCTTTGACAGTAGATTGAAACTATCGTTGTCTCTATTTCACACTAAACAGATGACAAGGATAGCAATAGAGTTAATCTGTTGTCAAAGTTGTATGACGTTTCAGAAACCGGCAGTTAGAATAATAACTGTTATTTATTCTAAGGGTATAATAAGCTGTATATAAACAGCTGTGTTCTCCCAAGTTTAATACTTTCAAATTTACATGTCATTTTAAGCAGAAATAGGCTCTTGCAAACCAAAATCCAAAGTATAATTATAATGACGTTAAGTTTAAAAAAAACATTAATGACCTCAATGTCACTACCACGTCAGAGGTAATGGGTTACCCCAACCTCATACCTACGACAAACAACAAACAAAGTAGGTACAATAATAATAATATTCCCTCATTATTTTATCGCAATCCAGCCCGCGGGGGAACACTAGTGTTTCATATAAAATGATTTATATATGAAATGATTTATTATATATTATATGAATTTCGCCTGTCAGCGGGATCCCAGCTTTATTGCGGTCACAACTAAGAGATGTTATTAATAATAATGGTTGCTTCAAAAAAGATAAAAATTAACGGTCCGTGGTGAAATAAGTATACCTGCCTGAACTCGATCTCGTATAATTTGATCGCGACTTCTATTTCGATTAAATTCGGTTCGGTTCGGTTTGGTTCGGCTCGAAACGAAACGACACGACACGACGCGACGTTATTTATTGTTATATGCGATTACCATTACCTTGTATAAACGATATAAAAGATTCAACGCCAATAAAAACATCATAAATAAAACGTGTGGGAAAACAGTTATAGGTGGCATAATGTTTGAAATAGTAATGGGAACAAACAAAGTACTTATATAATAATAATATTACCTATGTTTGTATAATATAACTAGCTGACCCGACAGACGTTGTCCTGTCATTGTATCTATGGGAAAAAGCTTCCTCTCCTTCTATACGAGTATCTATCTCTTTCCCTCGCACTCTATCTCTTTTTCTCTCCCTCTCCCTCTCCCTGCCCCAGCTGTTAAACTGAGTGACAGCTGTCAACTGTACAACCCGATTTTACCAGATATATTTTTTCCAGTTTAAAATTTTTTCCCGTGGTAACGGGGTAAATAGTATCCTATATCCTTTTCCTGGTTCTCAGCTACCTTCCTACCAATTTTCAGCCAAATCGGTTTAGCCATTCTTGAGTTATAAAAAGTGTAACTAACACGGCTTTCTTTTATTAATATAGATTGAACGTTATCCTATAACGGCCGAAATTAATAATCAATCCTAATCCAAATTTTGCTATCTGGGATTGATATCACAATCCATTTTTAGGGTCAAATGTGCCAATAACCGATCCGTGGATGTGTTTATAAAGGCACGCAGATTGGAGATCGATCGAACGATAGGCAAAATCCAAGATCGATTTCAATCTTGGATAGGAGATACAATATTAATTTCGGGCGTTAGTCACTATCAATGTGCAACGTTCCTAAATAACCGACAGCATACACCTTAGACACCTTGGAAAGCGTTAATCTTTGTTTGAAATAAACGTCAGCATTTGATCACATGTTGAATAAGATACGTAACTAGTGTAGTATACAATACATATACAGCACACCAGGGGGTAAATTCTGCTAATTTAAGAACACTTCAATCGAATCACAATGGATTGGCTTATACTTTGTGATATTTCATTGTGACATTGATTTTAAATGCACTTATTTGACTAGCAGACTAATTAAAAAAAATGTAGCAGACTTCCACAATTATGTCACAATTTATTCCGAATCCACTCCATTGAGGTTCGATTGAAGCGTTCTTAAATAAGCAGAATTTACTCCCAGTTTTTATATTACCTTGTGGTCCTAATCGTGGCCGGTTAGATACTTCTGAGGATTATTGACGTTGACGAATAGGTTCCGTTCTTCCGTGGGGGAATAAGATGAGCAATTTTTCAGGCGCCAGCCGGCGTGGAGTGTCAATTGGATGCATGAAAGGAAGGCAATTTACACTGCGGCCGCGTGACCTGAAGGAAGTGTCATAGACACTTGTTTTTTTTTTAATTTTCTATATTCTTTATCTTATATCTGTAAATGAGCAATTCTTGTATATATATATAATTGGAATATCGGAATCGGCTCCAACGATTTTCATGAAATTTAGTATGTAGAGGGTTTCGGGGGAGATAAATCGATCTAGCTAGGAATAATTTTTAGAAAATGTCATTTTATTCGTGTTTTATCAACTTAAACATAAACTTGGAAGAAAAATAACAAAAAGGAGGCGGTTGAGTAGTGCCTATTTAAACTGAAAAATATGACTCTTCCTGACATCTATTGGCGAATAATAATACTACTTTTATCCAAAAAACACAATTTATAAAAAAAAAAAATACCGAGCAAAGCTCGGTCATCCAGCTGGTTATTTATAAATCGGCCTACACAGTGGCTTACACTTTATATGGGGTGGCTTTTTATTGAGCTGATTATTTTTAGACTGTGTCTCAAGAATCAGACACTACGAGGAACATTGTTTCATTAAAAGCCAAGAAATGCATGATATACCTGCAGCTATACAAAGATTTGTTAAGTGCGGGAATAGGACCCACTACCTCGCGTTTTGCAGTCTCCCAGGCCGTGGTGTTTGTGAGACTAACAGAGGCATACCTACCTATAACCAAAATTAATATATTCCCAACGGCCCCCTTAACCTCCCCATCAAGGGGGAGTTGAGAATTTTAATTCCCATCTGCCCGATTGGCAGTAGGGGCACAGTTGAGAATTTTAACTCCCCTTGTCGTCAGTAAGGGGGCAGATGAGAATTTTAATCCTCATCGGTCCCATTACCTTTTTGATAAAGGGTTTGCATTCGTGTTTCTTGTTGCAATTTGAAATCTAAGGGTTCTAATATTCATTTGCATTAAAATTCAGTATTAGTAGAGACATAAATAAAAGGCCAACTCATTCGAGCTTATTGGTGTAACTAATTTTGTATTTACATCAACAATGACCTATTTGAATCAAATCTAGATACATCATAGATAATAAAAGTCGGGCAGCCACAATAAAGCTGCCAATTCAAAATCAGGCTAATCGATTACGTCAACATGTGTGTAGTGCTCGTTGATACCTACTTTGCATGGTCTAGTCTAGTCCATTACAGGGATGAGGGTATCACGTCATTGATAAATGCTTTACTAATCTCGCCTTTATCTACCTGTCCCGGACATATGGATTAGAGTCCATAGTTCTGTTTACTCAACAGGCCTGTTAGACGGACATTTGAGTTGGTACCTGTGTGATATGGCTAGTAAAATACGTGTTGAATACTTGTATGGTTCTTAATAGTAGGTAAAGCCTGCTTACGGAATGTCACAGCTTTGATAAATGCCTCTGCACGATATAGGTTCACCAACTAGTATAAACACCGAAGCAATTATTTAGATAAAATAATGTATAGAACGGTATGAGTTTACGAGTACATTTAAAAATGTTCACATTTGTGTATAATAACATATTTGAAAAACAAATAAATTGTCGTTCGCGAGAGCTTTTACCCGTAAACACAAATCTCCGGATATAGTAGTTTACGTTCGTGCATCGTCCGTACAATGCAATCATCGGAAACTCGCGAAGGAACCATTTATAATCTGTTCTATAGGTGGAGAGCGATGACTTTTTCTGAGAGGTCTGCATTTTATTTATTTATATTGGTTGACCTCTGCTTTGTCACGATGGCAATAGAAAAATAAATCACGACACGAATCCTGCGGTCATGTTCTAACTATTTTATAACACAAGTAAAATATAATATAACTCTATTCCGTAACTCTAAGCTATTAGCGCAAGCTGGAACGAACCTACCCTAAATCACTCCTGTGAAAAAATTACAACTTGCACCGTAACTCATAGTCCAGAGGTAAACTATCCCCCAGAGTAATCTGTGCCGTTGATAGCATATAATATGTACTTTATGTGGCGTTTTTAACCATATTTAACTAATATAATACGAATATATACATTCACGTTTTAAGTAATATAATATATACTTTACCCATTGGAGTAGGTACCTAGGCAAAGCCATGCAACGATCCTGACACACCTTTTTCGCTTCATCCACGTCGTTGTCCAACTATTTACTGGGCATTGTTCACCTCTCGACTATGAATTATGCCACTTCATACCTACACATTTTTTTGGCATTGACATGTTGGAGAAGGATAACTCTATAAATTCTTGATCACCTTACTCGAGACGAGGGTAAGCTCCCAATCTCACACTCGAGCGATGACCGGAGACGTGAGATACGAGCAGGATACAGTGAAATACGGGGGAAATAGATAAAATTGTTTGTATCCTCTTTAACGCTGATCTCGTTTGAGACCAAATGGAGGGTTCCTAGAAGCTCTTAAACTTTCGCGATCTGAATATCAGTCATGTTAACTAGAATTTCAACGCAGAAACTAATATCAAAATATAAAATTATGACATACCTCGACGTTTCAGCCGAGTTACATCGACCGTGGTCACGAGAAGAATTTCTTTCATAACTAAAATATCGCATCAAACGGGCATCATTACGAACGCTGATAATTAAGCTTATTTATTTCATTTACTTATTCTAACATCAAACATTCGTACCTATACAATCATTAATTTAGTTACCAGCCTACTCTAATTTAAATTTATGATCAGTTCATCAACAAACATCATTCAATCAAATAAATGTATATTATTTGACTCGATGTCGTCAAGTAAATTAGTCGATTGAAGTTAATGAAAAGGTCGACGTTGCTACATCGTAATTGTTTAGTTATTTTCATTATGAAATTGTTAATATTCCAGTTGTTTAAATTCCAGTGTCCCTTTTTGCGGTTGGATCTGGGACATTTGACTTGACAAACATGTTGCCTCAGCACAGATCCAATTAACTTTGTCATTTACTACACTCATGGATGTACTACCCTTCTGCACTATATTTGTGTTGACCGCTCACTGGCCTTGTCAAAAGTAGGTAAGCTAAAAAGGACGACATTCTTCTTCTCAGGATAGTTATCAAATGTCCCTAAAGTAGTTTACCTCTATATTTACACACAACCAAAGTTGTTACATCAAACCCTACAAAGCCTGTTTCCTTTTAATAAAATCAAGACAAAATTGCCTTTACCGAAGCAAATATTTGTGAATCAAACGAGACAAATGCCGTGGAAGCTGAAGTATTTGTATAACGTTACATATTTTAACATTGGCTTCAAAGGGGTAGTTACTGCGAGCACGCGACACATATAACGAACGTTACTGCCATAAGGTTTCTGCCAAATGAGTTTCCAATTTTCCATAAATGGCAAACGAGCAAGGTCCTAATTAAAAAGTGGTTGCTGCCACTAATATCGTATTCAGGCTTCTTATATGCGCTGTTTTAATTATCAAGACCTCGAAGAAGCCTATTTTATAATTTGCAGATATATTTGGTTACCTAATCATATAGTCAAACGAGCTATAAAAGTATGTTAAACAATTGGTTAATAAAAACTTATTATTAAAAAGTTGGTTCGGATAAAAACAGTTAGAAATGTCCACGTACTCGCAATGAAATGTTGTTACGTATTTTTGTGCAATGCCTGCATACGAATATTACATGTAAGCAATTTTCATTTAAAATTAAGTACATAAATTTGTACCAGAGCTCAGGGATATTTTTGCAATACTACAGTCTGAAACTACAATGCGGAATGGTTCCGTAGAGACCAACTTATACATGCTACAGAGCATTTCGGTGTAATACTTATTCCCTAGCAAAATGGCATAGAATATTTCGGAAATACAATTTTAAATAAGCTGAATTTATTTGCGCAGACAGTTTCACAAATCAAGTGCACTACAGTTACTGTGTGCTTTGTACAAACAAGGAGGACTTCCTACGTTCCGTGCACTGTAAGAGTTAGGTTAATGTCGCTTTCAGAGTCCAAACGTTACAAAGCGTACCTACGTACAGTGTGCTCAAGTAATGGTCTATTGTTTAAAAGCTTTCGTTTAAATTGCCATTGAAACGGTAAGCTACGTTGTATTCTATTGGAAAACAGGTTAGTGGCGAATGTTTTCTTTCATACAGTCTCACAGAATCTTGGGCCATATTACCATAGGTACTTCAAGTTTGTTCAGTTGTATCATTCATGATAGCGACATAATTATTAATATTTTTTATGGTACTACTGAACGTAAATAATTGTTACTCACTGTATCAATGTATGTAACAATCAGTATCAATGGTAGGTACAAATGACACTAAAGCGAAATAATTGGTTTGTTTTGTATAGAACATACTTCTGCGGTTAATGCTATGCACTGACTTTTACCCATTTATGTTTAATCAATACGATACTATTCATGCGACTACATTAAACAGTATACAATAATTACGTAAGGCTACAAGACCTGTTAACAAAGGTCTGGCCGATCTCGTTATAAGTATCTTTGATACAGCAACTGCTGCGTATCTGAATATAACCTAAGAGTACGAATAACATAATATTTCATATGTGTCACCTCACTATGTGAATGTACTCGTACAATAACAAGTAGTGCTTTAAATCTGCGCTAAAACGTGTTCCTTGTTTATTTTTTTGCGGTGGAAATTCGATTATAGTTCGTGCAATCACGAGTCGTTCTGGTTGCGTTTGTTTTGTACATTTTTCAATACTGCAAACGACGTATTTTCGTTCCATTGTTTTGAAAGCGAATACGGAAAACAATGTGTCTCTCAATTTGGTAGAAAGTTGTTTTAATTTTTGAATAGGTTTGACCTACATCTTGGACCTCTATTTCTATCTACGATGGTGCAGACTTGCCTAGAAGTAATCTATTCGATCGTATACCTTCCGGTACCTAGTTATATAGTATTTTAGTTTGTAATTACTTTAAGTCAGCTGGTAAAGTACAGTGTTAACGCAATTGTAGTCTGCAAGTGTCTCACAACTAACGCCACGCACCCACCTAATTTGTATTTGCTATTTTGGTATTGCACAACGATCATTTAATAACATCATGCTAGTCCATATTGATTCATTGCTAGACATACCACATAGACTTAGACATGCTAGACATACCAATTATAGGTATCTTTCTTACCACTAGACATACCATATAGGTATATTCTTTACCACACTACATTGCCGGTCCTCCGCCGATCTCATCGTTTAGTCCACTAACAATGTCGTCTCGTTGGTCCATCATATCAGAGATATAAAAAAGATATGAAAAACAGGGCTACATTCAAATAACCGGAGTAACTTAAACGTTTATCGGATTTTGTATTGCATTGTATTTATTTAGTTTAACTCTGGTATCACAAATGTCAAAAACAACCTTATCTAAAAACTTTATCTATCTTAGGAAGACATTCATTTATTCAAAGATAACAAACATTTAATTAAAGAATAGATAAAACTAAATTTAAACATTAAAAATATCTCACATATATCGAGTAGGTATATTAATAAAAAAATATACTAACTGAATGGCAACGCATTTTAAATAAATTTATTAGCTAGCATAGTTAACACATTAATTAGATTATTTGAGTACTTCGCTTATGTTTCCATACTGACGGCGTGACCTATTATCTCAGTGAAGTGTCTATATTTCTATTTTATTTATGTATTTCACACGGAACATAGACAATAGTGGAAGTGACATAACTTGACATCTGTATCGGAACCGGTGTCGCCAAACAATGATTGAAAGTTACTGTATCAAAAGGATTATAAGTCAAAACTGACGTTTACTTGAACATGTGCCTTATGTGTTAGCTGATATGCTTCATTTTAATGGGCTCTAAAAGTGCACATAAAACATGTGTGGCAGACGTACCCCCGGTTTCTAGAACGCTAGTTGGCTTTGACAGTAGATTAAAACTATCGTTGTCTCTATCTAACACTAAACAAATGACAAGGATGGCAATAGAAATAATCTGTTGTCAACGTTGACTGACGTTTCAGAAACTGGGGGGTAGAGTATGGCATGTAAGGCAAAACTGGGGGTTGTTTTGAGCTATGAGTCATATGTTTGGCACGCGCGCTCCGACCACTTTTCACTTCCACTTGTCTCTGTCTTTTGTGGTATTTCTACAATCCAGTAGTCAATGTTCTAAATAGTCTCCTGTCTGTTTGACCTGTACATACAGCTGTTCGCTGTTACTCCGACACTTTCTCGACACCTCCTCGGGATTCCCGAACTGGTACCCTCGGGAGATGTACTGGAATACCCATATTGAGACAAACATCAGACCCGTGTAAATGAAAAATTGGGTTTCCTGAAAGAGAAATAACGTATCACGATCATGTACACAAATCTCGATCTTGTATCTAGGCAGTTAAAGACTACGAATAGGTACCTACGTTATATTCATAAACATCCAGACTCAAAGAAATGGAGCAATCGATACAATCGACTAAAATATCTTAATCTCGCCACATAGCCTCCATTGAACAATTGAAAAGGAAATCCTTTACTCGCATAATGTCCAACTGTCTCAAACAGTCTAATATCTTTAATCTTTATGAGCAATTCTTGTATATAATTATATATATTTGGAATCTCAGAATCGGCTCCAACGGTTTTCATGAAATTCAGTATGTAGGGGGTTTCGGGGGTGATTAATCGATCTAGCTAGGAATCATTTTTAGAAAATGTCATTTTATTCGTGTTTTTTTATGATCTTTTTCTTTAAATAACCAGTTCATATTTTTTTATTATTCTATCGGTAAGATCGAAAAATATTATCCATATTTCATCATTTTATTAGTAATTCGTACTTAAATATAATTTACAAAAACACAATTTATAAAAAAAAAAAAAATTACTGAGCAAAGCTCGGTTATCCAGATATTAATTATTAAAAACGATAACTTTCTAACATGTTTTAATTGGAAATTTTGAATAGTTTCAACTGAAACTAACTTCATAATTCGCTTGGAGCCGCGAAGTAGCTTCATTTGTACCTAAGTTAGTTTAATTTAATAAAGGAGTTGTGCTAAAGTTGATCAACTTTTTAACCCTGGCGCAAAACCACTGAGGATAAAATTAAATTTTCTCTTGTGGAAACGTTTTATACGCAGCGTTTATATTTAGCCCGTAAATTGTTATCTTAATTTTGTTAAGGCCTCCATACAAATGATTAACGAAGTTTTAACAAATTATTACAACTATATATTTTTTAAATTATGGTGATCGTTGCTCGACGTTTGATTTGTTTTGTTTGACACGAGTTAACAATTTTTGAACTAGAACAAATTTTTGAACGAGAATACCCAGTTTCTTTTGAGCGACAAATAAGTATATCGTTGTCTCTATCTGGCACTAAACAAATGACAAAGACACTAATACAGTTATCGGTCGGTCAAAGTTGAATGGGGCCCAGGGTGGACACTCCGTACTCAAAAGGTACTCAAACCCATGGAAAAGAAAGACAACACGCCCAATTGTCATACAAAACCCCGATCATACTGTGGAAGTAAAACCATTGCGTATGTACAAGTCGAAAAAACATACCTACCGTCATTTATTTTATAAAAGTCACATAATATAAATTATTTACTAACTACATAAATTTGGAATTTGGATTTCTGAGCGGTCGTCTATAAAAAGTTTACCAAATAGTTCCTACACTACTATCTCGCTTTAATTAAGAGTGCCCCGTCTTCTAGGGAATACCCCCCAGTTAGGGAATAAGCCCTAACACAGGGTACCTTATTTATACAAAAAGTGTCTGTGTCATACGGACGGACAGACAGACAGACATGACGAATCCATAAGGGTTCCGTTTTTTGCCATTTGGCTACGGAACCCTAATAAGATATCCTGTGTTAGGGGTTCAGAAACCGGAAAAAGCACTGGAAAAACTTTTCCCTGAAATCTGCAGAGAACAACCAGTACTAGACTAACAGCCGAAATTAATATTGTATCTCCTATCCAAGATTGAAATCGATCTTGGATTGCTGCCTATCGTTCGATCGATTTCCAATCTGCGAGCTTTTATAAACCAGTCCACGCTTCGGTTATTGGCACGTTTGACCCTAAAAATGGATTGTGATATCAATCCCAGATAGCAAAATTTGGATTGGATTGATTATTAATTTCGGCCGTAAGTGTTCTCATCACCTGTGGGTAGTTGACGAACAGCCTGGTGATCATGATGATGATGACGTTGCCGATGGCTTCGGTTAGCAGCCATGCGGCCGTCATCACCGCCTTCATGCTCTCAGGAGACTCTTTGAATGCAAACTCGTTTCCTGTCACTCCGAACAACACCTGGACAAGTCAATTATTAGTTACTTGATTTTATGTGTCGATGATTGCTCAGTTGGTTTTGTATTTTGCTCGAAAGTCACAGAGTTCAAAACTAGCTGAGAAACTTGAGGCGATTCATGAACAGTTAGTTAATTTCGAGTCCATGATTGCTCAGTTGGTATTGTCTTCGTCTCGGACGCTGCAAGTATTTATTTACGTTAGTATTTATATACGCAATGATTGCTCAGCTGGTTTTGTTTTGAGCTCGCATGCGGCAGAGTTCAAAACTGGCTAAGAACATTGAGGCGATGATTGCTCAGCTGGTTTTGTTTTGAGATCGCATACGGCAGAGTTCAAAACTAGCTAAGAACATTGAGGCGATGATTGCTCAGCTGGTTTTGTTTTGAGCTCGCATGCGGCAGAGTTCAAAACTGGCTAAGAACATTGAGGCGATGATTGCTCAGCTGGTTTCGTTTTGAGCTCGCATGCGACAGAGTTCAAAACTAGCTAAGAATATTGAGGCGATGATTGCAAAGTTGGTTTTGTATTCAGCTCGCACGCCGCAAGGTTCATAACAGGTTGACAAAATTGTGGCGATGATTGCTCAGTCGGTTTTATGTCTTTAACTCGCATACCTCCGAGTTCAAAACGAGCTGACAGTAAAAAAATATAGAAAGGAATACTAACTTCCCCTATCGATATGATGAAGAACTGAGGGAGCAGCCACGCCATGGATATAGAATTGGCTTCCGTTATTACAAAGAGTTTTGATTTCTGCAAAAAATAAAGAATCTTTAAGTGTTCAAAGGGTATGAAGTTTTAAAGCGAAGCACTCTATGTTCAACATGGTCCTAACTTGTGGTCATTGTCCATACCACCATTAGATACCAATAGTAGTAACATGTGAAACTCCTAACAAACATTATTACATGGTAGTTAATTAATTAATTTATGTCAATAAGTTAATTTATCTACGATGTTATTTATGTTACAGTGCCTTTTTAAATTCATCGTCGGGATTGTCTAATTGATGTATGGTGGTAAAACTTTATCCGTCTTACAACAAAAGTATAGACCAGAGTTTAAAAGATGTTTCTAAAGTTTCGTTCCACAAAATCGACGTCTATATCTCGCATTTTCATACTCAACCATGGCATTCCATATTATTTTACTTGTGACTTTTTTATTGAGTTACAAAAAGCGAGGGTTAAACGTCGATTTGTGGAGAAAATATTTAGACTCATCTTTTAAACTCTAGATAGCATCTAGTTTAAATAGCATTTGACCACCATCTTTCCTATCCTATCTTCTAAAGTTTAACATTGTATAAAGCTATAACTCACATAACGGCTTTCCTTTCCCCCCACCATAATCACGTAAACTCCCCCGCTTTCCAACTCCATGTGTTCCATGACCGTCTCATTGTCCACTCTCAAAGAGTAAGTCGAGGTGAATACTTCCATCTGGTTAGAAGCGCCCGTGATATTTAGGAGGCTCTCCGTCTCGTCTCGTCGTACGTTGAACAGAGTGACGCTCGTGCTGTTCGTTGGTATGAGGAATCTGCAAGGGGCCAATATACCGAGTGTTCAGTTCCTGCAATCGGCAACTGTTTACTGGGCCATTTGCTACAACTGGCAGCAAAAATCTTTTAAAAGTCGATAGGTAGTTTCTTTAACTGAAGTTGTTCTGTTTGCAAAGCCTCTGATATTATTCCGTACCGAGACACGAGCGTTACCTATTACGGAAAATAAATTACGGCATGACGCGTTTTTATTGTTCTATATGTAATGTACGTATCAATTGTTAACGTATTGACTGTTGAAGTGAAGTATCCAACACAGAATAAATCCGTTTTTACATCAATTTCCACCTTGACCATTTCAGGTTATTCTTAGGTCTTAGTATCGGCATAATAAGTTCATGAAACTTTAGTCTCGTATTTTTGTGTATTCCAAAGGCCAGACAGTCATCATTTCGGACATTTATTCCCAATCAAGAATGCTTTCGTTTCTCGTGCCGAATACGCGTCGAATGATCAAAGACTCACGCGGCACAAATAATGATTGTGAAATAGGCTAGAGCTCACCCACAGAGAATTGATTAACACACCCAAATCGAACCTTAACGCGTGCTGGGGTCTCCACAGATATAACCGAGAGAGAAAGAAGTTATCGCTGAAGTATATAAGTACTGTTTCTACTCATATTATAAACAAAGTTTGTCCGTCTTACCACAAAAGCTTAAAGCCGAGTTAAACAGTTGTTTCTAAAATTTCGTTCTTCAAAATCGACTTCTATCACTCGCGTTGTCTTACTCAATCTTGGCATTTCGAATTATTGTACTTGTGAATTTGTTATTGAGTTAGATAAAGCGAGGGTTAGACGTCGATTTCTGTTAAAAATGTTTTTATTCAACGCTTGTTTAAATCTTTTATGGTAAGACCCCGTTCCCTCATTACGCCGCTACGGCCAAACGAATTTTAATGATGGTTTATACCTGAAACCCGGAATAACACAGGATACTTTTTATCCCGTAAAAGCTTGGATTTCTGTATTGAATTTATCTATACAAATGTATAAAATCATGGTGGCTACCTATACCTAACATCAATAGGTCGCATTAACACCAATAGACGTGCGATCGACGTTTAGTGCTTATTGTGCACGAGAAGTTCGTAAAATAAACCTCTCAATCTAATTCTACGAACATAGTAAAGTTTCCGGCTCCAGGCTTCCACAAAACGAAACCATTTCCGGTTGATTTTCCCGGAAAATTGAAGTTCCGATTTGTGTCGGACGTTTTCCGGAAAAAATCCAATTCTGTTCTCTCGCTTTGACCAGTGATCCGGATATTCGGTCTGCAAATATATGTGCTCAGAGACTTATTCATATAATTTTTTATTAGCAATAATGCCGTTTGACGAAGCAACTATTTATTTAGGAATCCGAGCGTCGATAAGGGCTAACAACGTAAAGTCAAGTTTATTCCGTTAACGGAAATAGATTCCATCGCTTTTGTTGAAAGGCTAGTAGACAGACCCACAAGGGACCTGACTAAGAAATTAGGCGGCTTGTCCTTTGACAAAATTGATAATACAGATCACAGACAGATATTATGACCTGCAAAATAATCCTGTGTAAAGGAAAGATGCCTAAATGCCATTGTAAAGAGAGCCTAACGAAAATTGTATTTGTTTTTTTCTATTTATATCGCAACTTACTCGTATTATTATAGAGATTGTATTATTACCGTACTCACAAACGTCAGCTTTTATTAACAATTATTATAAACCGTTTCCTGTTTGACAGAGTTTAGAGGCCAGGGTGTACCTACTAAGGTAGTTATACTGGTGGTACTGTCAGATGGCCGCGAGCGATCGAACTGCTTGTTTTTGAAAGTTTTTATTTATTGGAAAAAAGTGATAACGAAATTAGAAAGTTTCCAATCGCTTTCTACATAAAAAGCCCCATTTATTGGTATAACTTTCACGTGGTTTGACAAGTTAAGATGCATTTAGTGTCATCTTTGTGATTTTTTTCTATCGCGCCAAGTATAGGTAATCGCGTTTCTGTCTTCCCAATCGTCTTCATTGTATGATCAATTTTAACAAACAATATTTTCTCACTCATATTTTAATTTGTTTCCTTAACTTTGAAATTGAGTAAAACCTCGCCTTAACTCGTGGCTGCTATTAAAAGCGTCAGTATTTCATTCTAAATTTTCAATTCAAAGACAACCATCGAGAGGTGTGTTATAATATATCCCCACTTGGATGGATACCTTCTTTAACTGAGATCTAGTTCTTAAGTAATACTGTCTCTAGAAATAATTATGCCGCAGACCGAATTGGATAGGGGAACAATCTCATAAGGAATAATAATAAATAATCGCATTGCAGAGCCCTAAAACAAACCTGACGAAAGGAAATCCAGACTTGCTTTTGTCGATCTGATCCCGGTATCGGATCACATCACTCCCGATCAAATAGAAGGACACTGCTTGCTTCTCTTCCATTTCCAGCTGCTCTTCTCTCGGCTCTACACAACTGCCTCCCAATTTCAAAGTAAGGTATGAAACTCCTTGGATTCTAACGTCTCCTTTCGAGTATTGTGAGAAGGGAGGGATGGTATATGTTATGTTTTGGTTACTGTTCTCAATGGATACAGAGCAGGGGTTCCCGTTGTAGATTCTTAGCTGGGAGAAACCTGGTTGCGGTAGATCTGGGTAGGTAGTCTGAAAAAAGAATTGTTGGACCTTAAGTCCCATGATCCGATTTGTTGTGATCACAATTTTTCTTTGTCCTTTGGTAACTTGTGAGTTGTTGCCAAGCTGTATTAGATGCACGTTTGTGTGCTATAAATAATTTAAGGTGTCATGAAACTGCGTTTTTATTTATTGACTAGACTTTCACCATTCCCAGACCAGGGGATTTACCATGACGTCTTAATTTGTATCCTATAATCTGTGGTCTTAAAGCGATCCATAAATTTACTACCATTAGTATATCGATGATGCGATCCAATAGAGGACCTCAATGTGATCGTTTCACTTCAAATAATAGTAATACATGACTTTCGATATCATTTAGAATAGATAGACGTCAATCCCCTTAAATTTAAAATCAACCTAAATTGAGCATCAAGATGTCACAACAAGACATCATGGTCCGAATAATTAGTAAAACGATTGTGTTAAGGTCCTCATTTGGATCGCAATAAGACGTCTTGGGAAGGCCCTTAAATGAGGGTTTAGTGACCAATTTTGTACATAAAGATGAGAGCAACCACCAGGGCTATTATTTATTATAGCTTTTTGCAAAATTAAAATTGGATTTTCGAAATGGGATTGGATATAACCTACCTAAGCCGAAAGGCAATCATGCGCCGTTACATTTTACCACATTTTTTTTTCTTATTTCGAGTCGCCCACTTGCCGAGGTACGCCCTTAATAACAGGTAATCTCCTCGGCCCACTCGCCGGACAGCATATTAAAATATGTACAAAGACGTCGTTTAAATATCTTTATTGAGGGCTTATTTCGCTGAGGTCTCTAAGAAATTCAAGTCTCGGCATCTCTTGTTTGTTTGTTACCTGTCTTTTAATGCGTGATTGCGTTGAAGAACCTTGAATAGATTTAGCTAGAAATATATTTTTATCCCCAAGTAGAATTGCTTTTTAAAATCGTATTTATAAATGGTTTGCAACAACATTCGTTGAGCATATTCGTGACTTAAGATAGACATGATTTATAATATTGTGAATTGTTTTATAGATAACGGTACGGAACTCTTCGTGCGTGAGTCACACTCGCACATGACTGGTCTGTTTGTAAAATCAATAAGGCTAAATAAATACAACAAACAATACACAGTAAAAACACAAATCCAGTGTTTCTGGATCGAACCAAGGTGCAACCATTCTCAGAATACTGCAATGTGAATCCTAATATTGGTCAACGTCACTTTTGGGTCAAAACTTGCCCCCTTGTCTCCACTTACAAGAGGGAGGGAGCAGGGAGGGAGGGAGGGCAGCATTCCCCTTGACTTAGCTTCCAATACCCACATACATAATGTAAACTCACCCTCAGATAGATCTCGACGGCCCCGGCGGCGATGAACGCTACTCCAGCCAATATCCCCCCTAGAGTCAACTTCTGGAGTGAATTCTTCAAGATCCCACGACGCTCCAAATAGGGGTACACAACCTGTAACAGATGTGTAGACATGGCCACTCGGTATACTGGCTCACTGCGTCGTAGAACATCTTAGGTCTTACCACAAAAGATTTAAACTAGAGTTGAACAGATGTGTTTAAATATTTTCACCACAAATCGACGTCTAACGCTCGCATTTTCTAACTCAATCACAAATTCGCAAGTTAAATAATTTGGTATGCCTGTATTAAGTATGACAACGCGAGTGGTGGACGTCGATTTTTTTTTTTAGTATATGGTTTCGCACGGTTTGTGCATTTAGCCAGTGTTAAGTATTTTATTATTTATGTTTTTATCGTCAAAGTCACGATTCAGTAAAGTAGTGGATGCTTTACTGAAACTTCCTGGGAGTTTTGGATAAAATGCGAAATGACACGTTTTTTGAGTTTATATCATTCGCCCACACTCGTGCACGTTAACGAACACTTAATGATTAATATTCCACCAATATTACACATTAACACTCGAAGAAACACAAGTTTGAGAAAATAATACAAAACCAACAACGTGTCACTATCGGATTCCCGCCAAAACTCGTCGATTTTGTGGAATGGAATTTTAGAAACATCTGGTTTAAACTTTTGTGGCAAGCCGGCTTTTGTTCGGAAACATTGACATTGTCACAAAAAATTGAGATTCCCTTTTATAGACGGGGCCACTGTACGGGAAATAATAATCCTTTTCAGTCTACTATTGTTTCCCCATCTTTGAAAACCACAAACATAATTTACGTTACAACTGATAAAGACCAGAAAACGGTATAGACTTTCACATTTAAACGATTGATCCAAATACTGTTCATCAATTCATTTATTCCTTTCTTGTGCTAACAAACAAAATAATGGATTATCTTGATCTCTATCAATTCCCACAGTTCGCCAACAACACAGGCTTAAGTCACAGTGCATAATCAGTAGCCACACTTCACACTGCAGTACTGGCATGTACAGAAAGCGCCGAGCAATATTATATTACTTACCACGGTTTAGTATCTAATATTTAATAAAAGTCGTAAAAAGAAGAAACTATTATAAAATATAAGATAAAGTATCCCTGTACAATAAATCAACCAAATCTTTCCAGCTATTTATTGAACTCGTAAATACTCGTAAATCTACTACAGAAAATGTTTCACGTCGTAATATTTTGTAGTCATAATCTAATGTCTAAACTTTCTATTCTACGCAACGTTGTGGTAGTTTGCGTGCGTAAAGCTACATTAAAATTTACGACATGTTCAGTGAATTTTCTCCCACGAATATGAGATATTGCAAAATTACTGTTACAGTGAAACTGGAAGATATGGTCCACTGATCCTATACTACATTTTATACGGTCGCAGAGTAATGAAAGCCATAGATCGGTGAAGCACTAAAAGTGGAACTTTTTAATCGTTTTATGAGTGCAATGATTGCGCCGTGTTTTCCTTTGTCAGCTATTCGCGGTTGGGGACTAGAGGTGGAAGTAGGACGCAATTTTATACTCTTGGTCGTCAAGGTAACTTTTACGTTAACTATCGACTTGTTGTTACACTAATGGCAGAGTGAACTAGCTTAGGTGATTGTAGGAGCAAGCGATTCGCTGCTATAACCCCAAACGTAGTTAATATACGCATACGAGTATACTGTTTAAAAAAGGTCTAACTACTGTTTATACTTACGTTTAATGAACTGTCCATATTTTTTAAAAGACACTGATAAAATTTACACTGTTTTAGAATTGCACAATATAGCGCTCCAAAATCAAGAACGAGGTAGAGAACATTGACACAATTTTATGAAATAAACGAATCGTTTTAAATTTAGCCAACTGCAAAAAAAAAGAAAAATATGTTATACATTTTATTCTTACTTTTAAGTTTTTACTCACCTTTTCAAAAAGCGGTATCAGAATAAGAATAAATATGGGCGCTAGAACTTGCATCTGATCCGGTTTGACGGTGACGAAACCAAATCTGCCGTCCATTTTGGTAGCTTGCAATGTCCACCGGGAACCCTAAAACCAATGATCAGTATAGAATAGCCACTTTGATTTGAAATCAACCATACGACGGTACAAAATAAGCATGAGTGGAAAACAACAACTAATTTATGGTACACACAGCGCTAACCGCACCAATAATCGCTCTTACAAACAAATAGAAAACATATGAGATTAGAGTTCATTTGATTTGGTATCAAACGCTAGCCTATGGAATAAATAACCTAAGTCAAAGTCAAAGTCAAATCATTTATTGTAAATAGGAAATAAAATCGCACTTTTACAAGTCAAACACTTCAATCTAATAAACAAATTAATAAAATCATAAAAGAACTCAAACTATAATTAATTGATTAGGTATGGTTTGAGTTTGAAAAAGGATGTTTCCCTTTCAAGTCCTAATGATGCTTTACCATTGCTATGTGATGCTATGCTTTACCATAAAAAGTTGGAGTTTGAGTTAATTTGATTTAACGCTAGCCTATACAATAAAAATGCTAATTCTGATTTACCATCGAAACTTGGAAATTCAGTTAATCTAATTAAGGATCAATCGCTGGCCTATAAAATAAAATATCTAATGATGCTTTACCATCGCTATGCGATGCTATGCTTTACCATTTGATCCAGCAGCGCCCAGAACACAGGCAGCACGGTAAATAGCATCAGAATGGACAGGGTTTTCTTGATGTCTTTGATAAACTTTTTGTCATACTTTTCTTGGGTGGTATCCAACCAGTGGGCAGTCTTCTCGTTTCTTCCGCGCTTCAGCACGACGTTTTTAATACCGAGCTGGCAGAACAAGTATTTTATATACAAGCTTATAATGGAAACAAACAGTTTACCACAAAAGTTTAAACAAGAGTTGAACAGATGTGTCTAAAATATCGTTCCACAAAATAGACGTCTAACACTCGCATTCACTAACCTGTAATTTTTGATTATTTTACTTGTAAACTTGTTATTGAATTAACAACGCGTGTGTTAGACGCCGAATTGTGGAACAAAATTTTAGAGAACTGTTCAAAGCTTGCTTAAATCATTTTGTGGTAATACCCAAGGTTCAGTCTCGAGATTTGTTCCAAATAATACCCCAGGAAGAATAATGTTAACAGAGACACAGCAATAAATTAATTAGAAACTGCTCATAGCATATTAAAATAATGTCGTCCGATCTCGTTACGCACGCTTAAAAAAATAACTATAGGCACTGATTAGTCAATATTCCAACCCACCTCAGAGTTGGCACGGCTTTACATAAATCAGCCTTAATGGATAAAAAAAAGGATTCAGTCAAAAGCAGGTGTTTCGAAGTGATTTATCGATTTACAAATGGAAAGTTACGGCATAATTCATAAACGTAAGCAATAACGCGATGTTGTCCCTTTTGAACGTCAATATGAAGAATTTTTGTTTATAATCCGGGTGGTCACCATGCAAAAAAGTTTGGGACCTCTGCACTAGAACCTATGAATAATAAAATTAGTGCACGAATTTTATAACCTAAGAATAATGAAATTAGTGCACGAATGATTACCCGTGCTCAGCTATGTTTGGATATCACGAGAGTGAGGGGACACCCGTGCTCAGCCATGTGTGGATATCACGAGAGTGAGGGGAGACCCGTACGCTCAGCAACGTGTGGGTATCACGAGAGTGAAGGGAGACCCATGCACAGCAATGGGTGGGTATCACGAGAGTGAGGGGATACCCACACGTTCAGCAATGTGTGGGTATCACAAGAGTGAGGGGAGACCCGCGATGAGCAATGTGTGGATATCACGAGAGTGACGGAAGACCCATGCACAGCAATGCGTGGCTATCACGAGAGTGAAAGGAGACCCGCGATGAGCAATGTGTGGATATGGGGTGATGATGATGATGATGACAACAACATAAAAACGACTTACCGACACACACTTGATAAAATCAAGTATAACGTTGCCTTCAGGTTTTTTCATCACATATCGAGTCCTGGCGCTCACGAATATCACTGAAAAGGAATTTCATCTAAAACACACTTTGTCATAAAATTTAATGAGGGCTCATAAACGTGAATGAATGTTGGGGCACAGGGTAGCTAATAAATTAAGAGATTGGGGGAGAAGCGTGTTTATATGCCGTTGCGAACCTTGCGGGATTTCAAAGAAGGAAGGGTAACGTAACTTTGTCGTATAAGAACATAATTATTATCTTAATTATTTATGATCCTTCATTTCCTGTAATTTATACGTAGTTTTGACAGCTAATATAACGTTTCACGATCACGCATGATTGTTAATTAGGAACCCTTAGATCTAAAGTTCCAGGATCCATAGTGGTCTTAGGTCTTACCTAAGACCACTATGTACCTATATTTACTTATACAACTTCTTTATGAGAAGATTACTATTACTTCTAGCTCATTTGCTTTCGTAAGTTTTGATAATTATACGTAATGAAAAAAGTTTAACTTCTCTTAGCTAAAGATATATGACTTTCGTGCGAAGTATTCAGCCATACAAGCCATCATGGGACTCGTGAATTGGTGGGGAATCCATCTAAAGTCATTCTCGAGGAATTTAAGTATCCCCGCGATGTTTTCCTTCATCGAAAACGAGAGATAATTACGCACATAATAATTATGTGTACAAGAAAAACATTTATACGTGCCCACTGACTGATTCGAACTCATGGCCTTCTTCTTGGAAGGCGGATGTTTCCATTAGGATATTACCCAGCATAGCAGTAAGTGTATTTACATTAAGTAACCTGAAAATTTGAAATTGTTACTTTATAAAAATATTAATTTTAGTTCAATATTTACCATGTTTAGTTACTTCGAGAAACTTTGTCTGCGAATGATTTATCATTGTTTAAGTTTCATAGTAACACGGCTAGAGGAGAGCGGGGTAAATCTTGATAAGTATGTATATATAATACCTTCCTACAGTTATACTATAGTACTAATTAGTAATGGATTAATTCGCATTCGTAATAATTTTCGTGACGAACTCATAATCGTCACTTCACGAATTAATTTACGTAGCGAAAATTTGCGAATCGCGAAGCGAATTCGTCGCTCGCATCATACTTAATTTTAATGCAGCGGCCGGCAGCGAGCGTGCGATCTCTTCGTCTGCCTCAATGTAACTAAGTCTGTTTCATTCACGTGAACCTTAGCAAATTCATACGGACGCTATAAAATCTGGTTAAGCAATTATTATCCTTAATAGGCTTGTACTTAGTACTACTTACGGTCGTATAGCGAATGAATGCGTGTAACAGATTAATCCGTTGAAATCGTGCGAACTACGAAAAATGAGCTTAATATCGTCAATTATTTATCGTCTTATTTAGCAAATAGCATAGCAATAGCAATTAGCATGCTAAGACTCGTCAATTCGCATGTTTATGAAATTTATATGAAAAATCGCATTCATTGCCATCACTAGTACTAATGTTGATAAATTCACGAAATCATAAACACGAGTCTTTGTGTCTCTAGTCACTTTGTATTTGCAAGTTATTATCAAGATTGTCTTCGCGTACCTTCCTTACTTAATTATGATGGTTCTTCGTGGTATCTATTTGTTGTAAATTGTTTACTGTATTTTTTGTATGTTTAGTACCCAGTAGTCAAAAGAGTTTTGACTGTAACATAATAAAACACGTATTTCATAGTATCACATGTATTACAAACAATTGTTAGCGGCTGAATATCTGCCTCAGGTTCCAATTGTTGTATCATCATGAAACTTATTTCATGGCGTGTTATTTAGAGTATGGACGGCTGTTTGTTTCAATAAAAAAAAAAGATTTGTGCACAATACACATTCGTTAAAAAAAGGCCAAACACACACAGTTACAAGCACACGTTGTTTTCATGTGATAGTTTAAAAGCATTTGTATTTACATTTGCAAAATAGATAACAAGATATTATTAGTTGTTTGTACTTCTATTAACAGAAACTAAATATAAAAGGACAAACAAACTCAAGTGTTCCTCAAGCGATATCTTTAACAACACCAAACTTAAAATAGACTGTGGTGACAGACGGAAGTCACTGATGCTCCTTCGGAAAGCCACTTCCGTGGCAGTTAAGCCTGCGGTAGTTTAGCTTGTTCGTGATAACATAGAGGTGACAAATAGTACCTACTAGATAGGTACCTACGTGATAAGGCAAGGGGGGGGGGGGGAACAACACTGACGGAACAAAACTAACGGAATCTTCCTCTTTTGCATAATACCTACCTACAGCACAAAAAGTTAGTACATACACTGAAGGAAGATCGATTTTCAATAATTGTGTAGTGTCTGTAGATCTTACCGGTCTTACCACAAAATATTTAAACAAGAGTTTAAATATTTAAATATTTACATGTGCATCCTCCCCATCCTCACGTATGGCGCACAGACGTGGTCTTTGACAGTTCAGCAGAGGGCCGCTCTCGAGGTTTGTCAACGTGCTATGGAGCGCAGTATACTTGGCGTGAAACTGACAGATCGCATCCGTAACACCATACTGCGCTCTCAGACAAAAATCGTGGACGTGACCCGAAAAGCTGCAAAGCTTAAATGGGACTGGGCCGGCCACATTAGTCGCATGCCGGAAGAACTATGGGCCAAAATAACAACTGACTGGACCCCACGAGACAGGAAGCGACGACGCGGCAGACCCAGAAGGAGATGGAGGGATGACCTTGACGCCTACATGAAAGACTGGACAATTATAGCTCAGGATAGGGAGAAATGGAAAGAGGGTAGGGAGGCCTTTGCCCTGCAGTGGGACATTTTAGGCTCATAATAATAATAATAATAAGAGTTTAACAGACGAGTGAAACGATGTGAAACATCTGTTTAATTCTGGTTTAAACTTTGTGGTAAGACGGTAAGGTTCAGAAACCGGCCATAGGTGTCGCTAACCAAACCTATACAGAGGGTCATTAAAATGGGCTATTATAAGTTGCAATTAAAATAGGTTAGTAAAGGAGGCAATTTAAATGGCTTATAATAGTCAAAGCCTTAGGCTTAGCTGTGTGTAACAAAGGATGAAAAACGATATTTTGTATTTAGCCTGCCTCATTTTCAATGCAAATATAAATTTAATAGGAACCATGTATACATATTCATAATAATATTATTATCTTGGATAATATTCTCTACATTTAGACATTTACGGCGCCTTTCACGTCAATTACAGGGGCTTGGAACGGGTAGTATAATAGGTGTACTTATGTTTCAGGGGCCAGATGTTTAGGCTGTTCTTAACAGTATAAATAGGTTGGTATCTATATTTGTATGTTACTGAGTAGTGAAACGAGTATAATAAGTTCACCGCCGATAGTAAGCGCTAGTTCAGACACGGCGGGAACCGCGCGATTATAGAATCGCATGGAAATCGAGCGGGTCTTATTTATATGAGTTTGTTAGTAATCGTTCAGACATAACCGCGCGGTTAATCAAGCCGCGCGGTTACCGCAACCCAACCGCCAGAAAATAGAATCGCGCTGCTCCCGCGCGTTTCTATTACTATGGAGTCTTTACTTCGCGTTCAGTTGCGTTGCGGATACCGCGCGGTTCTTTTATTTTTTTTAAGGAGCAACCACAGTAAGCACATTTCTTCGTCGACCTCCATTTTCAAACTGACGTTATCCCCGCACGAAAATCGCATAATAACCGCCGGTGTCTGAATAGCATCACAATTTTGCGGGTTCAAACAGCGCGATTTGTAAACGCGCGGTTCCCGCATGTCTGAACTAGCGCTAAGAGTCACGCCTGCTCATAACAATTCAAAATCATAATCATAATAAATTGTTTCTGGTGTGGTTGTGATGTGTATGTGATATTATATGTATGTAAGCTGTACCCACGATACAAGAGCAATCCTAGTGTGGGGGTACGTTTGTTAAAAAACGATTAAAACAAAAGGATAGAGAAAGTATCTGTTATAAGTAGCCTATAATATCACACTTTTAGAAGTCAATCATTTCAATTTCATTCTGAAAGAGCACAAAAACCGGCCAAATTCAAGTAAGACTCGCGCAGAAAGGTTCCTTACCATTATCTATAAAAACGAGCAAAAAAATATACGTTTGCTGTATGGCTGAAATATTGGCTTTATTCTATTTTTTAGAATTTTGTTGTAATAGCGGCAACAGAAATACATCATCTGTGAAAATTTCTACTAACTAACACGGTTCGTGAGATACAAGCTGGTGACAGACGGAGAGACGGACATGCGGACGGACGGACGGACAGCGGAGCCTTATTAATAGAACCCTAAAAATATATAAAATATTATAAGTAGTAATTGATCATGGCTTGAGTTTAAAGTTAATGTTACACTGTGCCAAACAGAACTTTGCATAGCAGAATATTGCGTGGGATTACTGTGCTGGTCATCATGAAACATCAGTTCTAAAGTCTCATATGACTGTAATTTCGCTGGAAATAGTGCCTTTCTAACATCAACATGTATTATATGGCACAAGTGGTACTTTTCCAGAAGGACTGTTGCAGAAGAGGCGTTATATACCACTACAAGAAGTCTCGCACATTTTCGAGTAGGACCCTACTTATGGCTAGTGCAGACTTCATCCCGGGTGTGATGCTGGAGGTTTCCTTCTCCGAGATGGGTAAGAACCAATGGTAGGGGAGCCCAAGATGCTAAAGAAAGCAAAAAGTTTGGGCTGCAAAGCTCATCCCTCCGAAAAGAAAATAGGGCGTAAATTATCTACTTACTAGCTGCACCCCGCGGTGTTACCCGCTGTTTTTTGAATAAATAGCTAGCTTATAATAATAATATAATAAAATAATTAGCTTATGTGTTAATCCAGAGTGGTAGCTACCTCCATACCAAATTTCATCAAAATTGATGCAGCCGTTTGATCGTGAAGAAACATACAAACACACAAACTTTCACTTTTATAATACTAGTAGAATTACCAACAATTCGATATTACACATCTTTTCACGTCAAAACCAGGTTTTTGAAGTTGGTAATTAATCACAGACGCCTTGATGGTAACAAAAGTGAGATACGGTGACCGAAAATCCTAAAAGAATGACTGATGAGCCGTAACCTACAGACATACCTACTTTATTTTAGAAAGACAGATTGATCCCTGAAAAAAAATTACAAAAATTTTATTGTCTTCTTGTGTCAAACTAAATAAAATAAAGTAAATATATGTAGGTAGGTATATTTTAGAAAGTGAAACGAAGGATTGTAAGGCCTACAATTTGAAATTCATGAGCCGCCTTCGAAGGCCTATACCTAGATAGCGTTTAAGTATGGCCCAACGCATAAAAATATAGATAGTCGACCGTATCGTACGCAAGTATGCTGTCATATACTGTACATGACGGCAGACTTGTAATTTAGGGTACATGTACACTAAATGTTAAAATATTCTAGCCAATAGTATATGTGTAGCACCTATTAACATTTAGTGTACATACATACACGCTAAATGTTAATATATCCTAGCTATTATATGTCTACGAAGTAAGCATGCATGTAAGTTTGTGTCCTTGTTAAGTTATTAGCTCAATAGATTTCGTCCGTAGGCGAAACCGCAAGAGTTTACATTAAAATAGTTAAGGTCTCCAGCAAATAAACGCGTGCCAATGCTAAAGTGTGCTTTTTGAACCTAAGAGAAAATCATATAATAGGTAGGTGCTTTTAAGAGCTATATAATAAACATACCGCGTGGACGAAGCTATAGTTTTCACAATAAAATAGACTCACCAATAGATACCACCACAATCAGCCCGGGCGCTCCGAAGGCCAGTGAATAGCAGTCCTTATCGCCGAAGCAGTGAACCTCCGATCTCAATATCGGCGACACAGTCTTCGCTATAAGACTGCCCGTGCACAGGGTGAAGTAAAACACGCTGAAGTAAACCGTCAGGTGACGCTCCTGTCGGGGCAACTCGAACTGATCCCCGCCGAACGCTGTGACGCACGGCTTTATGCCTCCAGTGCCGGCTGTGATCATGAACAGCCCTATCATGGTGCACAGTCTGTGGAACATGATCAATGATCACGAACTAAGATCGTGTAGATCCGGTGTCAAGATCAACGGAGAGATGGTGGTCGAGCGGCGCTTTAGAACGCAACGATACTCGCTGCACCAAATACTTTTTGTAAGTTATCTGAGGATTTTCATCGGTCCAGGCTTCGGAAGGCACGATAAGCCATAAGTGCAGTTGTTGTTGATTGATTACAGACGTTAAACTACGTCTGAGGCTCTTGGGCGGATTGATAAACTCTGACACTAGAGGATAGCACACGAAAGAGTGACAAGTGGAAGTGAAAAGTGAGCGGGTGCGCGTGTCAAACATATGAGTCGTAGCTCAAAACCCACGCCAGTTTTGCGATACATACTATGTCATAATCTACGTCTGCCACGCAATGAAACATGCCTTATGTGCAGTTTGAGAGCCCATTAAATTGAAGCATATAAGTTAGCACATACGGCACATTTTCAAATAAACGACAGTAGACTTATAAACTTGTATTGACAAAGTTACTTTCAATATTTTTTTGCAGACAGCGTTTTGATACAGATTTAAAACTAATCCACTTCTACTAGTTGACGCGTGCTGTGTCGAGCTTGTAAAAACTCATACTAAGGGCACTGAATAGAATATCACATTTACCTTCCAGGCAGAGCCAGTTGCGGTATTGCAGTGACCGCAACTAAGATGTTGCCGGCAGCGTATACGAACATCATGTATAGGATTGTCCTAAAAAAATAATAGTTTAGTAACCTTAGTAGTTACACGTGGCAAAGACACTACTTTTGTTATACTTCATACTAGCTGCGCCCCGCGGTTTCACCCGCGTTTGGATAATAATATACAATAATATATCTACATGAATTATAGCCTATGTGTTATTCTGATATGTAAGCTATATTATTGTGAAGTTTCATCAAAATCCATTCAGTAGTTTTTGCGTGAAAGAGTAACAAACATCCATCCATCCATCCATACTCACAAACTTTCGCGTTTATAATATTAGTAGGATTCATGTTTTTCTGATTCCTACCAGAAAGGTAACTTTTTGACGGAACTAAATTAACTGAACTACCCCTAAGTATTTTCAACTCATTTCAGAAAAAAATACCTACCATGTTACAAAGTGTCAAGTGTGTGACTAAATTACCTAGTCACCAAAGTTACCTTTCTATATTTAGGAATACTTATCATCGTAATTTGACACAAATGACGACCGAGCGATCAATCGGTTTTTCGATCTTACTTTAATGTTTCTATTGTATATTTTATTCAATAACATGGTTGGCGTGCACAATAACCGATATGGCAATTGCCTACCATCGATTATATTCTCTACTTTTCTTATTGCTAACTCCACTATGGAGTCCAAATGGATAATATCTTATAATAAGTACCCTATAAAGCCCCTTTATTCCAATGAATTTATTTTCATTGCCAACCCTAAATGATGTGGTAATATTAATATATCTTCGGGTTCTGAAATCGTTTTTGTCAATAGAATAAATAATAACAACTGAGTAAGAAAGAATTGCTAATAGAAGTCTTCTCTGTAGTTGGAGAATCCAACCGTGTAATGGGTATACCTAGGCCGTTAGGCCGTCTAGCTTGCTACATCTACAATATTAATTCTAATGGTGAGTATGCTATTGTGCACACTGCAAGAGGACGAATAAAATCAAAATGTGGCTTTACCATAGCCCTCTTCGTACCTCTGGAGAGAACAAGGTTCGCCGTCGACGGATACGCGAAGGAGGTCATCATTATCATCATCATCATCATCATCATCATTATTATCATCATCATAGTTTTACCAGTAGTTTTAGATTACATACTCGTATAAAATACATATTATAACTGTCGAATCTGTCTTGTTGTCACTCACCTGAACTTCCCTAGATAGTTGTCCGCCATAATGCCTCCGATGATAGGGAACACGAACACAAATGTACTGAACACGTGGTACGCCTCAGTGGCTTCGTCATCCGAATATCCCAATTTGCTGCGCAGGTAGAGCGTTAAAAACGCTGCAAATAAATAATGCCTTATAGACCAAAGTTGGGCTAACTTACGCCTAACTATACTATACGAGTCACTGTCGAAATCAAGTAGGTATAGTCATAGTCTACCGAACACCCAGACTAAGCAAATACCCGTGGTTTACTCGAATAGTTGCCTTGTGCGGGAATTGAACCCGCAACCTGACGCATCGCTGTTGGCGCATCAAAAAATAATGTTACAATAGAAAAATATATTTTAACTGGATATTCTTAACCTTATCAAAATTAGCTATGAAAATGGAGAGGTACCTACCTACTTGAGTAAAAGTAATGTAGGATGGGTTTATGAACGAAGCGTGGAATGGAACGTGATTGTGCGAATGAAAGGTAATTAGCGAAGAGAGAGAGAGAAAGGAGACGAAAGGGGAAGATGGCGGAAGACGTGTAAGCGTAAAGACGTGTGTGCGACCTAAAATTATAAATAAATTATTATTAGGCGATATTTTGTTATCCAGATCTCTAAATATAAATAAAATAGTGACCAGCTGGAAGAATTTCATTTTAAAACCCCGCTGGCTCCACAGTAATATTATTTACGTACACATATTATATACGGACTGACACAGATCAATATAGTAGCTGAAATAGGGATGCTTAGATTCTTACCTTTCATACCAGAATACGAGAATCTTTCACAGAATTCCGCTAATACGATTATAATAACGATCCCAGGAAACCGATCTTTGACCTAAAACATAATAAGTACCTAGCTGTTGGTATAGCTTATTATAGCTTTATGGTAAAAAATATGTAAATAGTACCTACACAATTATTTATAGTAAGTAAATACCTATATTAGAGACGTTTATGTTTTTGTTTTGCTATTGGCAAGGCAACCACGGAACAGGTAGATCTTATCATCGATCTAATTTTATGATAATAATATCAACAAAGCGATTCCACGAATGTCCTTTAATAGGCTCACTGAAGAACAAACGATAAAACGTTTATTCTCGAGAAAACCATTTATTTCCTTTATTTATACGGAATATTGATGAATTGTTTATCAACTGGCTTCGTTCATACTGGTAAGGTACCGTGGCTCGCTACGTCTTTTTACTTTCGGTAATATTTCAGTTACTCTACCACACCTAATTATCTCTACCATACCTTTCCATTAATCAAGAACGTGCTAAAGGCTATTTATATAAAACGAGTTTTTTGGCCCGAAAATAATTACTTATCGGAAAAACATAATACAAGTTTTTTTAGAGTAGAGTTTTGAAAACAAGTGAATTTAGTAGGTAGTTTCTGAAATAAAACGTAGAACGCGTCGTAACCACGAATGGGGAAATTTGCACCTAGCCCGTAGATCGATAGATAGGTAACCTTTTTGGCTTTTTTCCCCGCCAAATTAAAAATTACAGATAACGCACCAGCGGAATTTGGTTGCCATTTTGAATAATATAGACTACCAGCTCACTAGGTCCATGACTACCAGTGGCCCCGAGCTGATGTTCATGCTCCCACGCGGCTCTTTTTTTTTAAATTTTATGTTATGTCTTCGCACGGTTTGTGCATTTAGCCAATGTCAAATAAGATTATGGTAATATTTAAGTATTCCTTATTTGCACAACAGGGAAGTCATAGTCATAGCGTTAAAGCATTCTTCATGGTAAAGTAGTCAAGTCGATTATTTACATATAAACTAGCTAAAAACGGGTCTAATTCGCGCACAAACAAATATCAAAATATATAATTTTGACATACCTCGACGTTTCGAAATGATATATAATATTATGTTGATATTTGTTTGTGCGCGGATTAGACCCGTTTTTAGCTTGTTAATATGTTTCCTGTTCGCGAAAGTTTAAGATTATTTACATATAAGTAAGTCACAGATTCAGTAAAGTGGTGGATGCTTTACTGAAACTTCCTGGGAGTTATGGAGAAAAGTGCGAAGTGACACGCTTTTTGCACTCGTGCACGTTACCGTACATACACTTAATGACTAATATTCCACCAATATTAGGCACATGAACTCTCGAAGAAACACAAGATTGTGAAAAAAAATTAAAATTAACAACGTCTCACTTCTATCGGATTCCCGCCAAAACTCCCCGAGGCTCTTATAAAATTGCTCTATGGAATGTAAGGTAAGCCCTTTTTTAACCGACGTCAAAAAAGAAGGAGGTTCTCAATTCGACTGTTTTTTTTATGTTAGTTACCTCATAACTTTCGACTGGGTGAACCGATTTTGATGATTATTTTTTTATTTTAAAGGGTTCACTTTCCATGTGATCCCATAGAAATGTTATTAAAATCTGCTCAGTAGTTTGGTGTTTAAATCACATTAACGGGAAATATTATAGTATTTTAATTGAAGTCGGTTCTTTTTAGTTAAAATTTTACTTGTTGTCTAACGCATCCGGACTAGTATAGAGTAGGAAGGTGGTATAATAATCTGTGCTCTCATCAACGGTAATCCAAAGACACTACACACCGGTGGCCGCGGGCGAACGTCCTTGTACTCGACATTGCGTTCAAGTACTTGATTCACTTTGCTCATTGCACTTCCACGTCTGAAGATCCGTAAATAATGACTAGTTTGAATCCAAACCCATTTTGCTAATTTATATTGTTTCATGTGTGTTTTCTCAGCAAATAGCCCGTATCTATGACTGGCTTGTAGACGTGGCGAGCAAAATAAGGCCAGTTTTCATCAGGAAAATTATATTAAAATGTCGGGTTTTTAAAAATGGGTTGTTTTTACATATTTTGTAGGTACAGTACAGTCACAATTCCAATATACACTGCAAAAATGCACTGCAAAAATGGCCAAATAGACATGGTGTTTATATTTGGTGTGCTCCTTGAATCTTAAATAACCATTTAAGACAGAGTTGTGATCGTCACAGTAACAATTTTTTTTTAACATAGCTGCCTTTTTTTTGGAATTAAAAGTCCGTGGTAATAAAGTAGCGTTTAATATGCGCATATAAACATAAATCAAAATACCTAGTGTGTCTAACACTTTACAGCGTCATCGCTCAAATACAGTTTTGTGTAGGGTGACTAGAACAGATTTCTCATAGAGCACGCATTGGACATTTTGTTTCTAAGGACCGTATTAAAAAATGAAACTCAATAGCCCTACCAAGTGCGCTACCAGCTGATCCACACTCAAAATGTAATCTATATCTTGAAATCCTTGCTATTTAATAAATGGATATGGAGATGTAGCACTGGCCACTCGATACTGTCTTGTATGTGTCAATTGTGTCATAATCGGATAGCACTTAACCGCTGAGTGTCATTTATTAATTTGCCAGAGATCATGTAAGTTTCTGTTCCTAATCTATAACTTAAGATGTATATATTAATTAGAACTAAACAGCAAGTGCACACTGAAGATAGCTCTCAGAGCTAAGTTTGATTTATTAATACGGCCCTAAATCTGATGGAATCGAAACTACTCGGTTTATAATAATATTGTGAACTAACTGTGCCCGCACTTTAGCACTTTCTTTATCGGGTTTGGGTTTCGTTTAGTTTAATCTTTTTACACTGAAGCTGGCCTAATTTAAGTCCTATATTATGCCAGCTTTTTTTGCGTACAAAATAAAGCATTATAATACAATTACGGTTCATTGTATCATCTAAGTAGGTACGTAATAATATTATTGTATCGTCCTTGGTACTCGTACGTACTCGCGAAGCTGAAAAACAAAGTCACGTTAATAACATGACATCTGGCCACCCCATAGCTGTAATACGGCTGACAAACGTTCAGTTGCACACCTTATCTTAAAAGACTGCGTAACCTTTCGCTGGTTTTTACAAAAAGTAAAACTACCTACCTATACTCACTTGAAACTGGCACAATGTGCGAAAAGCACCATGGCCAGAGAATAAATGAAAAAAAAAACCTTTCGCTGTTCAAATTAAACCGAAAATTAAATATCGGGCCCCTATCGTATGATAGGGATATAGATTTGATGTGTATACATAATATATAGCCTTACAAGGCGTTTTTAGGGTTCCGTATATTATACCTAGTATTAGATTTCGGTACCCAAAGGGTAAAAATTATTACTGAGAATAAATTATTACCCTATTACTGAGACTCCCTGTCCATGCTGTCTGTCTGTCCGTTTGTCACAAGGCTGTATCTCTAGAACCGTAATAGTTAGACAGTTGAAATTGTCACAAATGAAGTATTTATGTTGCCGCTATAACAACAAATTTTAATACTAAAAGACAGAATAAAATAAATATTTAGGGGGGCACCCATACAGCAAAGGTGTTTTTTTTGACGTTTTATAGATAATGGTACGGAACCCTTCGTGTGCGAGTTCGACTCGCACTTTTTACGATAAGCCGGTTTTACTATGACAGTAATTGTGCATTCAAATGAACGACACACCTTAGATACATAAGTAATTAATATTATTTTCACACCTCATGCTTTAAAAGTGTGTCATATTAGCTCAGCTTAGCTCCCGAGGTTGTTGGGCACTAGGGAGTGAAAGTAGTTGTTTATTTTATTTGTACTCGCTATTATCAACAGGCTGAAGATTCGACTTTAAAAATTTTACACTTTGACGTAATTACTTAGAAAAACCGTGCGAAGCCTAAACAGTTTACTTTTTTAAATGAAACTGTAATTCTCGTCTTATTTTTGGCGATCATTGGATGTATGCTATGTGTGTACGTGTGCGTTTGCGAACATTAGAATAAATTTAAAATGTTTGCAATTGCCGCCTCTAATCTGTAGATGTGTGTAGAATTTTGACAACACTACATATTGGTTTTAAAAGCTAGAATTTGATTTTTTTTTATTTGAAAGTGAACGTGACTACTTGTGAAATATTCTTAGCTTTTTTAAATTGTATACCTACTTATTATATTTCTCGCAATCTCGGTGTGAAATATTGTGTGTTTTACGCGGGTCTCAAACGACTCACTCATACTCGATTATATGTGCCACACTCGCTACGCTCGTGAGACAAAACATCTAGTAAAGTAGTGAGACGTTTTCGTCCCTTGTAAAACAAACTACTATTCTTAGGTACCTAGCTATTTATCAAACCACTTCCAGCAGCCGCAGTAGTGTTAGGCGCCTACTTCGTTGTATTCTATGTCCTATGTCTAAATAGTAAAAAAAAAATGCTCCATCCAATAGTAAATACTGGGCAAGGCAGGTTGAAAGGACAAGTGGCAACGAGCGACAACGATATGCAGTACTACATCTTCAAAGGAATACCTTACGCAAAACCTCCAGTGGGTGAACTTAGGTTTGCGGTGAGATAATTTTAATTCACTAGTAACCCTGTGTGATACCTCGCTTCAATCTACCAATGCCCATTATATAAATACAATAGAATGCGCCTTACGGTTTCACCCATTAGGAACCGTTTATTTTTACTTATTTTTACGAATTAGTATAATTAATAATAATAGGAATTAGTACTTAGTACTTATTCTATGAAACTTGTAATACATATTATACATACTAGAGCTACTTATTTCTACTAATATTATGTGGCATAGTCTCCAATCTGAATGTTGGAATGGAGATTAAAAAGTGTGTAAGTTCTTTAATATATTATATAAATTAATAAAAAGATTAAACTTTCAATGAGTTGTACTAGATCAATATATATCCATAGGTAGTACTAATTTCATAAATCCGAAAGTAACTCTGTCTGTTTTGTTTGTTTGTTTGTTACCTTTTCACGACTAAACGACTGAACCGATTTAGATGAAATTTGGTATATATATAAAAATGGACCCATGAGACGGACACAGGTTATCTTTTATCTCAACAAGTAATCAAAAGGGATGAAATAGGGGTTGAAAGTTTGTATGGTTAATAATTAATAATTCCTCGAGTTAGGAAACTGAAAATGTATATTTAGGGTTTTGGTAAGAAGTAAAGAAATATGGGTTTCGGCTTTTTTGCTAAATCATCATCTTTAGATGCACCCCCTACGGATCACAGGTAAACGTCTGAATGGATCGTAATGCAATTTGGCAAGGATATAAATAATAACAATTTGGCACGGGGATAGATAATAGTGGATTTAAGATAAAGAAAGAGAGAGAGAGGGAGAGTGATATAGTGAGAGGGAAAGATATAGAGGGAGAAGTATAAGGAAGATATAAGAGATAAAGTGAGAGATTAATAAGTAGAGATAGAGAAAGAGGGAGAGAGATAAAGCAAAAAGAAAGGAAATAAAGGGAGAGTGACAGAGGGAGAGATAGAGTGAGTGGGCAATATATAGATAGAGAGGAAGAGGGAGAGATAGGTGAAGAGAGGACGACAGAGGAAGAGAGAGATAGATTGAGAGGGAAATATATAGATATAGAGGGAGAAAGATAAAAGAAAAGGGAGAGATAGAGAGAGCGAAAGAGGGCGATGGAAAGATATAGAAGAAGAGGGAGAAAGATAGAGTGAGGGAAATAAATATAATGGATGATATGGAGGGGGAGAAAGATAGCGAGAGATTGAGAGTAAAGATGGATATATATAATGACAGAGGGAGAAGGAAAGATATAGAGATAGAAGGAGAGGGAGAGAGATAGAAAGACTTAAAGAGGGAGAAAGAGGGAGAAATATAGAGGAATGGGGAGAGAGATAGAAAAAGAGCTAGAGAGGGAAAGGGAGAGAGATAGATAGAGAAATAGAGATAGTGACAGAAAGAGAGAGATATATTCTTACTTAGCTGTTACCCGTGACATCAATTGATTTTCCAAACAGTTGATATTTATATAAAATACGAACGAACTTGCGGGGCGGGTATCAGATAGTAGAGCATAAAAAAGTTTATAAACCTCATACAGAAATTGGCAGAGTTTTCTCTCACGTATGGAGGGATGTAATGCCCCTTGCTAGTATCGTCACAGAGTCACAGACACTATCAAACGTTTATATGCATAGAAGGTAAACATAATATTATAAACGTGTGTTATAATAATTTATAGATATAATAGAACATCGACGAGCATAAAGTATAAGAAAAAAATACAATAGTAGGTATAATTAATTTGATTCAATTAGGTTGATAGGTAGATGTTTAAATGCAAGTGATAAAAATAGACTTGTTAGTCCTGTAATGTGGAAAAAACTGCAGTATGTAGCTACTATGCAAATTACTAAGTAATACATGCACAGTAAATTAATTATTATCTACTATGCAAATTATGCAGATACTTGTTTTAACGCAAACATACTTCATTTGTGAATATTTATTTCACAAAAAGAAGGTACGGTACATTCATCATTTAGCCCTAGTACAGGCTATATTATTTATCCCACTCTCAACTCTCTCTCTCTCTCTTCGCTATAATAGTACTAACAATAAAATAAATAATTATTATTCAGTCTGTAACTGTCCCACTGCTGGGCAAAGGCCTCCCCTCACTATCGTAAGGAGGATTAGGCCATAACTCACCACGGGGGCCCGGTCCGGATTGGTGGATAGCATGCTTCCGAAATAATAGTAATACGTACTTACGTATTACTATACTACTATTGTACTTACGTACTCTATTCTATAGTATAATAACCACATTATTATTATTGACGACCCATTTATTTATATTTTTATTTTTTAGGTGCCTCATCCACCAGATGCATGGGAAGGCGAGAGAGATGGTACAATAGATTGTAATATTTGCCCCCAACTAGACAAAGCTACCCGTACAGTAGTAGGTGATGAAGACTGCCTATTTCTTAATATCTACACACCAAAACTATTAGAAGATAATTCGCCTTTACTACCTGTAATGGTATTTCTACATGGAGGCGGATTTATAGATGGAGAAGGAACTAACGGTGCACACCATGGTCCAGAGTATCTCATCGAGAAAGGTGTGATAATGGTGTCATTTAACTACAGAGTTGGCATCCTAGGATTCCTATCACTAGATCGGAAAGATGCTCCTGGAAACATGGGAATGAGAGATCAAGTGGAAGCTCTCAAATGGGTGCAGAAGAACATTGCAAACTTTGGAGGGGACCCTAACAATGTAACTATATTTGGAGTAAGTGCAGGAGGTGCATCCGTTGAATATCTCCTTTTATCCCCCACAGCTAAAGGCTTGTTCCAGAAAGCTATCTCACAGTCTGGATCTTCATTGATGCACTGGGCACAAGACAGAAATATTAAGGAATTAGCTTACAAAATTCCTGAAGCCAACGGTAAACAAATGACTAACGATGAAGAACTTTTGAAGTATTTAAAGGAGATGCCAATAGAGGAACTGATACTATCTTCAGTAGCTGCCATGCGAGCTAATAAGCTGAGAGGAACAGTTAAGTTTGGATTTGTTCCCACTGTTGAGAATCCAACGGATTGGGAACCATTTATAAGTAAGTCTACATACCAAATGCTGGCTAATGGAGATTTTAACAAAGTTCCGTACATTACCGGCATATGTTCCCGGGAAGGTCTTATCATGGTGATACACGGTGGATATATTCTGGAGAAGTTAATGAAGGAACATACATTTTTAGACCACTTCCCGTTCAAAATCGATGACATTGAGAGAGCTGAATTGGATAGTAGACTGAGAGACATATATTTAGAAGGAGAGACGACTTTTACTGAAGCTGATGCGTTTGCAATAGATTTCTTTGGTGACGTTGATTTTATGGGAGCAGTGTACACAGCGTGTATGCTTATTGCCAAAAACAACCATCCAGTATATTTCTACGAGTTTGCTTATGACGGTACTTTGAATTTTGTAAAGAAGAGTTTTGGCATCGAAAGGAGTGGAGCCTGCCATGCTGACGATCTTGGTTATATGCTAAAATTTGATAATTTGACGGATGTTATTTCTGAGACTGATAAATACGTTAGAAATATATTACTTGAACTTTGGACCAACTTTGCAAAGTATGGGTAAGTGATATGTAGAAACTACCTAGGTGTCTAGACATCGACAAGTACCTTAGTAGTAGAGAGAGAGTTACCTACTCGTTATTATAATGAGGCCCAGAATTGATTTCTGAATATGCACTCCAAAAGTACGATCTACATATACCTACCTACACTACACACCCGTATCTACATATTATTTTCATGATAATACCTAGATAATTTTCAGCATCGGCTTTACTTAGATTTTCGTAGTACTTTTGTAGCACTAAAGTGCGTTGTGGAGCGACAAAATGCGGTGTACAAATAAAGGATGCCGGGATTGCTGGATGCGTAACCTCGGCCTCGCACCGATCACCAAAGATTCCATAAGGAATTCCATCGCTTCAGGCTTCGGAAGGCACGGCTGGCGGGTTATTTGCTGTAGCTTAGGCCACATCAGAGTTTGATGCCAGAGGCCGGCACTTGACCAACAAATAGGTATCATGCGACACCTTTTGTTTCAGAGATCCTAATCCAGAAACAGAAGAGTTGATTTCTACAAAGTGGGAACCCATCACTGAGGTTGGCCCCACAGGCCCGGCTTGCTTCGTCATAAGCGAAAAGCCGTATATGAAATACGGTGTCTATCCAGCAAGAGCTAAGTTTTACGAAGAAATATACGCAAAAACATGTGGCAGTGCCCGCCCATAGGGTCTATATTTCTAATGAAAACTATCATTAGAAACAGCAAAACATTGCCAAATCACAAATTAGGTGCCTAATCCTATATATGTGTCGCTACAAGAGTATTTAGTTACATATTATTATATAGTAGATACTTATTAGCCAGTAGGTAGGTAGGTACCCTTTGTAGCATTATGTACTTCCCTACCTTTCCCTACCTTTATAAAATAATATAGCATATTTCATAAAATATTCATAATATAGCTAATATGTATTCATTTTAAATATAATAGCAAAATATAGAATAATATTTCAATTTTTACATTTTTTCAAAACAAGGAAGTCTTAGCATGTTTATGCACCTAGCCATCCTCGTGGTCAATTTACAGTCAAGTCACGATTCAGTAAAGTGGTGGATGCTATTAATTAAGTGATTGTAATGCGAATAGACACATTTTTTGACACGTTTTGTCACACTAAAAGACACGTTACCGAATTCAAATCGGTCTTCAGTCTATTAGTTCTATTAGTTCACGTCCGAATGAGAATGATGAATGAAAAAATCGACCGAGTATTTCCGAGCGAGCCAGACGACACGATGTCGTCGAAAGCTAATCGGACGGACATCAGTCTATTCTATTAGGACTATCGTTACAGTCACATTAAAAACCGTCCGTCGTTTCGCGAGCCCCGCCGGCTGACCGATCCGAGTAGCCAACGACCAAGGAATGTAACCGATCGCGTCGCGGTACTAGCGGGTTAAGGCTGACCGTATTTGTAATGCACTAAGGTCTTTTGTATACCTATTTATTGATTGTAGGTGTTATGAGGTGTTACCGTCTCGCGCTTACATACAGGTATTTTGGCGGGTTCGCGTCGCGTGTCCATTTTTGTTTGTTTACTGTAAGATTACCCCCGGTTTCTAGAACGTTTGTTGGCGTTGACAGTAGATTAAAACTATCGTTGCCTCTATCTGACTATAAACAAATGACAAGGATGGCAATAGAATTAATCTGTTGTCAACGCTGACTGACGTTTCAGAAACTGGGGGTTAGGTACCTAGTTGCACGTTAATGAACACTCAATGACTAATTTGCCACTAAAAGAAAAATTAGTTAGGACCTACCTATGTTTTTTTGTTTTTTTCAGTTATGGCTTCGCTCGGTTTGTGCATATAGCCAGTGTCAAGTATTTAATTTTTTATTTTTTTTAGTTATGGCATCGCACGGTTTGTGCATATAGCCAGTGTCAAGTATTTTATTATTTAAGTACTTATTTCTTAATTTCACATTTAGAAAGTCACAGCAATATAGCAATCGTGATCAAGTAGTCAAGTCAATTATTTAAATTGTCAAAGTAACGATTCAGTAAAGTAGTGGATGCTTTACTGAAACTTCCTGGGAGTTATGGAAAAAAATGCGAAATGACACCTTTTTGTGTTTATATCATTTGCCTACACTCGTGTACGTTAACGAACACTTAATGATTAATATTCCACCAATATTACACATTAACACTTAAAGAAACACAAGTTTGAGAAAATAATGCAAAACCAACGTCTCACTATCGGATTCCCGCCAAAACTCAGGTACCTACCTATGTTACTACTAGGTATAGTAGTACCCAACTTATGTGGCTTACCGATGTACCTGCGCAGAAGATGAATTTTCAAAGCGTGGGAAATGCTATTGACCGCTATTGGTCGGCAGCCGCCCCGCCATCTTAGCGATCGCCGCGTGGCATGAGTGAGATGGAACTAACAGCTGCAGTGTATTATGAACCTTATAATAGTGATCTTAGGTTGATTGTAAGTTTTAAGCATTCTTTCGTTAATCTTCGGTCCATACTTTCTTTTCTGCGCGAACGAAGATTCACGACGCGCCATATAAGTTGGGTACTACTATAATACTACCTAGGTACAGTAGTACCCAACTTATAAGTAAAGTATATTTGAAGATTACCGCATCGAAAAAAACAGGTTCAGTACCCTACTGTACTCTACTTAATTACTGTAGATACAGATCGCGCGGCGAGAGTTTGGCTTTGACCTTCGGGTGGAGGGGATTACTGCGCATGGTGTGTAGGCGCATGCGGTGCTCTGATTGGATTGCTCTGATTGTGTGGGTGACAGTACCCATGCGCAGTAATCCCCTCCACCCGAAGGTCAAAGCCAAACTCTCGCCGCGCGATCTGTACCTACCTACTGAACTTACCTACCTACGAAATCATGATACAAGAATTGAAAAATCATGTAGGTATGTACCTATAGGTAGTTAGATTCCTGGGTAGGTATACTTACCAGGGATGTTACGGAGCTTCGACTCCGAATCCGATACGTCGGAACTTCCGATTGATATTGCACCTCCGGTTCCGACTTCGGATCCGAAACATTTCAATCGGAGGTTTGAATCGGAGGTCAAAGCATAGGTATTGGATAGCGGGGCTGCGCGAGCGCAGCGGGCGGCGCGGCGGTCAGCAAGTATAAACAGGTTTGCATAAACTTTATGCAAGTCGCGCGAACCGAATCCCTCCCCTCGCCCCGTACCTACGTGCTTTCTTTTCTATCTTCGATTATCACTAATTCGCTTGTTATTACGCGACGATTATGTTTTGATTTGTGCGGGCGGCGGCGTTTCCATTTGATTTGAACAATGAAGCCCATAACTAGTGTGATTTGGAATCACTTCATTGAAGTTAATGCAGATACGGCAAAGTGTAAACTTTGTGAGAAGATATATTCACGAAAGGGAGGAACGACTAGGTACTTCGTTAAAAGGTCACTTAAAGTCTGTGCATGCTACTGAATACGAAGAACTAATTATAGTCATTCTTTCATTTTCATCCATAAGTTTATTGATTTTTGATTTAATTTAGATCTGTTACTGAAAACGTGAATAATAATTTTTAATATTAAAAGCTGATTATACCCAAATATATGGTTTCAACAACTTTATTTTATTAGGCCAGCCCTTAACACTTATCTCATCCGCCACCGCCTCCGACTCCGCTTCCGACTCCGACTCCGGTTCCGACAAACCAAATTTAAAAACTCCGACTCCGACTTCGGTTCCGATTAAACCACCTCCGTAACAACCCTAATACTTACGTAAAAAAATATTAGGTACCTACAAAAAGAATCTCAGCCACATATGAACACCATGTCATTATGTATGCGTTTGGATATATTATTATTTATTACTTACCTACTGATGTACTAAATAAATCAATCGATTTAACATAGACCTCTATTTAATGAATAAATAAAATAGGCAATACATCACTAGTCATTACGTTCCGTTACACGTGATAATAAAAAAAAATATAATTTGTTTTTAATTTATAATTTTCTCATAAAATAATTAGCTAGAGCATAACATTATGTACAGCATATCAAAACATATGTCTAGCTTATTTTATTTCTAATTTGAAATTAAGAGGAAAATAACACAAAACGCGCCTTGCAACCAGGCTATAAAATACCGATATTTATATGTTATCGATATTACAATACCTATACTTTTCGATATAAGTACAGATACGATACATCAAAGACAATCAAGTTTTTACGGAAATAAACTAAATACCTACTTAGCGTTGGAATGAATTAGATGGCTTCAGGCAACATCACATCGCTATATACAAAATATCGGTATTTTACGTCAATTGATCCAGCCTCGAAACTTTTGGTCCAGTTCCTTAAAATTTTTCAAACATCTGTTTCCTGCGCTGCTCGTCGCCGTTGGCAACAAAAGAACTGGCTCCATAACTCGCACAGAGAATAGTCATTGCTATTCAGCGAGGTAATGTAGCCAGGGTTCTCGGTACAATGCCACATGGACACTAGTGATGGCAATTAATGCAATTTCGTATAAATTTCATTACATATGCATTCATGAGTCTTGCAGCGAATTGCTATTGCTTTGCTATTTGCTAATAATACGAAGATAATAAATAATTAAATATACGACCCTACAAACGAGCAAATCAAAGATTATACGAAATATTTGCTTTACTAAATACTCGCTGCCAGCCGCTGCATTAAAAATAAATATGACGCGAGCGTATGCGCTTCGCAAAATTTCGCTACATGAATTAATTCGCGGAGTACTGATCAGGAATTCGTGGTGAACAATTTATACAAATGCGAATTATTCCATTACTAACGTACACCCACTTTCGTTAGATTTTTAAGGTTAAATTTAGCTAACCTTAAAAATATAACGAAATATCTTGTAGTTTATTAATAAAATTGTATTTTATTTTAATTTGATGAACTGGTTTTTTATTCGAATAAAAACTTACATTACTTAGGTAGGTACTTCATGAATAAGTAAAACCTTTAAATATCAATACCATAATACCGGTAAAAGACAAATGCACATAAAAATATTGATATTTTCAATATCATAGTATACTAACTATTATACTATTAACTAATAAAAGTATAATAATAATTATTATACTTTGTCCACAGATGACAGAAGTGAGCTATTTGTTTAATGTGTGAAGTGAGTGTAACGAAACGTTTTACGATATGGTTGTGTTGTGATTGGCAGCGTGCATTTTTAAAATTTGTTAAACGGTTTTGTTTCCGGCTGTTTTGAGTTGTTTTTGTTTGTAAAAATAAACGCCGTGGTGTTGAATTCCCAGTGATGTGCTTTTAGAATTACAAACAGGAATCCCAGTCTTGGTGATCAAGGTACCTCTACAAAACAATCGCAGTAAATTCGTTCTACAAAGCGTAAACAACGTTATTATACCTACTTATTTGTTTACAGTTCGCATCTTTATTATTACTTTCTACTAAAATAAGTTAACGTAACTTCCAATGATAAAATAATAATTACGTATCTACCTACCTAACAAAACGACATTTTAGTTAGGTACCTAAATTTACTACCTACCAAAAACTCATTTTAGGTACCTAAACATGTCAAGTTCACGAAGACCGTCCCCGGTGCGCTCGCAGCCATCGCAGGGCTCAGCACGGCACACCCCGCAGGCACAGAAGCTTCGTAGAACCCGCAGCGTTGCCTCGCCGACGCACTCCAATGTGTCTGGCGGCAGGCTCAGCTCCATGATACAGGAGTACAGAGAGAGGAACATGGGATCCTTTATTTTGTCACCACTGGTCAGAAAGTCTATATTGACCGATAATACTGATATTGAGGAACCGAGACGTAAGTATACTATCTGTATTAAGCTGTATCCACTAACATCTTGCGCTGCGCGCCCCTATAAACACTGATGGAGACGGTACGGGCATCTGAACACCACCAACCCACGAGCAGACTGAGCTCCCCTTTGTGTTTGATCAAAAATCTCCACGGATTGGAGAGCTGAGTGTGCAACAGTGGACACTCCAGAAATGTGAGTGCATTTGCAGAGCAGCATAGGAGCAGTTGCAGGAGGGCTGAGCGTCCCATAAAACTTATATACTTAACAATAATAATTTTTGTAAGAATATTGTATAAAATTCAGACCTTAGATTGTAAATAAATTATTGATGTATTTATTACCAGAAAGCAATATGTAGGTACATCAATTTTACACACAAAACACAGCTAACATATTTGCGATGGTGTAAGTTTTCAGTGAGACCCATACCTTAGTGTTTATAATGTGTAGAGATTGAGAATACCTATTAATTTACATGTTTATAACAAACCATGACCATTTAGACATTGATCAATTTATTTACAGACCAAATAAATCATTTTGAATCAATCTAGTAGGTTTTCAGTTTTATTACTTACTAATAATTAGTTGAGAGATTGAATACTGAATTTTGTATTTGATGTAAGCAGTTGTTTGTTTTGAACGAGGTAATATGGCTCATCCAACTGTACTTTTGTGATTGAACATAAATCTCTTTTATTACAGTAATATGTAGGAATTAAAATATGTAATACCCACATAATAGTATAATGTCATACACACACACTCACGTTACTCTATTCCAGCTTATCACTATTCATGTTTCATTTCTATTATTCAGGTAAAAGTTGGTGGAAGAAATTAGACGAGAATTCTAGAGATGTTATGGAAATATTGGAAGACAATAAACCAGTGGAGCCAAACAACATTATAGAGGAATTGGACATTGAAATTCTGAGGTGTTTTTAACTATAATAATAATATCATTTTTATTGTGTGTACGTCATATTTTTGCCAGCAATGTGTAGGTTGCATCAAACATAAAGGCTAAGTATGTGGGCTGCACTGCTCTCGCTCTTGTATGAGTCTCCTGAATCCAAATTGATTAAGCTGCTACAGGATTTGTGCACCAACCATATAGTTAAGCATGAACCGTACTTACTAGTAGTACATAGGCTACATTTTACTATTGTCTCTGGCACAGTCTAATCAAACGGTTGCTTGTGCCTATCAAGACTTACAAAGAGTAGTAAGCCAATTGCCAGTCCGACACAGCTGGGTCTGAATGCTACCTTGAATGAGCAATTTTGTCATATGGATATCACATTTTGTGTGTCTTATTCTGTTCACAAAATATTGTTTAATATTTCAGTCAAGAAAAGAAAAACTACACCTTCGATCTACCAGAAAGCAGTGACAGCGAATCTATCAACAGTATAGTGATTCCGCAGCGAAAGTTTTTTACGGAAAAAGAAAACCAGCCTCAAAATAAATTTGGTCAATTTGGTACAAGAGACACCTTAGGTAAACTCCACAGAGCGGATGCTGGTGACAAAGCTGTTAGCGGTGCAGCCAAAGAGCTTTTCCAAAACAAACCGAGGTCTAAACCTATATTTCCTGCCGCTCTCCTCAATATCTCTCCGAACAAGACAACAGGTGACAAAACTCTGACAGCCATCGAGCCAAAAGGGCAAGTTCGTAATATCTTTGGCAACCGTCAAGCTACTAAACGAAAGAATATGTTCGCTAACTTTATTGTGTCTGAAAGCGAGGATGAAATACCTGAAATACAGCCAAAGATCTTTGGTTTCCAACAACGTTCAGATATGAAAAGACGTCCCAGTTTTTCTCACAGTACAAGAGATTCCCCAACATCCAGCGTCACTACTGACATGGAATTAGATGATTGGAAGCTTCTCCCGTCATCAACTATGGTGGAGAACCAACTAGAAGCTATGATATCCGGTGGGCACACACCAAAAAGAGCGAGGCTGAGTAAGCTTTCAGAAGCTAAAGAGTCTGATGCTGCAACCAACAGTACTGAAACGACAAAACAATCAAATAAATCTTCACAAAATAAATCTAAAACCGTGGCTAATAAAAAACCTGAACACAATAGTTCCCTAGCTAGAAACAAATCTAATGTAACCCTAGATAAAGAGGAACCAATGAACAAAAGTCAAGGGAGACAAGATAACAATATGTTATCACAGTCGTCTATAGTTACTAGAAGCAAGAACAAATCTGGTGTCCTTGATAGCAAGCCAAACACATCTATGAACAAGTCGCGAAACAATTCTAGTAAAGTTAACAATACATCCAAAATTTCCTCAATGCTAACTGTGCATCAAGAAGTACCACAGCACGATGACGATGAATTTAACTTTACCTTAAAATACCCTAATGATGATAATGCTGATGAAGTCGACATGCCAAAAGAGTTGCAAAATACGACTCCAATCAATAAATCAAATAAACTAAGAAATAATTCCAAAAACATGTCACAAAAAGAAATAGATTTTAATGAAAACAGCACTCGAAATAAAAGTCTGCAAAAGACACTGGCAAATAAAATTGTTGAAGAGTCTGCCGAATCTGATAGTCTTTCTCCAGATAATGAAAATGGCAGCATATTAATACAAGAGAAGCCTAATAATCTTGATGACCATCATACCACCAATAAAACTATAACGAATGACGGGGATATTGCTTGCCAACTAGGACTTAGAAGTAACAAAGAAAGAAGTGAACAAAATAAATTGATAAAACAGCACGAGAACGATTTGGACGTTGATGAAATTGCGGGAAAAAATGATCAGTCTGAGAGGCATGAAGCCGAGAATGAAATTAAAGCCGATGACGACGAAAATAAAGAAAACGAAAATGCTACAGTCATAAACCAAAATGAGGATGACGAAGATGAGCAAAAAAGTGAAGAATTACAAAGTAAAACAGAAGAAGTTGTAAACAAAGACCATAATAAAGTCGAAGATGATATTGGGAAAGATGCAAATAATGTCAAAAATCTTGATGAAGAACAATATGAAACCTTAGAAGATGAAAATGAAGAAATCGAACAAGACGAAAAGCAGGAGAATCAAAATAAAAGTCATGAAAAGTCAAAATTAACGGAAGATAAAAATCAAGAAGAAGGAAATGAAGAGGAAATTCAAGATGAAAGTCAAGAAATTGAAAATGCTAGTGATGAAGTACAAAATGAAACTGAGGAGCAAGAAAATCAGAGTGAAGTAGAAAATGAATCTGAGGATCAAGAAAACGAGAGGGAAACAGAAAACGAAGATCAAGAAAACATGAGTGAAGTTGAAAATGAGAGTGAGGCAGAAAACGAAGCACAAGACAACATGAGTGAAGTAGAAAAAGAGAGTGAGGCAGAAAACGAAGAACAAGAAAACATGAGTGAAGTAGAAAACGAGAGTGAAGCTGAAAACGAAGAACAAGAAAATATGAGTGAAGTAGAAAACGAGAGTGAAGCTGAAAACGAAGAACAAGAAAACATGAGTGAAGTAGAAAACGAGAGTGAAGCTGAAAACGAAGAACAAGAAAATATGAGTGAAGTAGAAAACGAGGAACAAGAAAGCATGAGTGAAGTTGAAAACGAGGACCAAGAAAACATAAGTGAAGCAGAGAATGAGGACGATGAAAATAATGACAGCCAAGAGGTGGACAATGAAAGCGAAGATGAACAACAGGAAGACAGTCAAGAAGCCATTACCCGAAATGAAAGTGATGAAGAAGTTGATGATGAACAAGAAATAGAAGATGATGATGGGCATCAAGCATCAAGAGAAGCACCCGAAAGTGATCAAGAAGCAGATAGTGATCAACAAGATAACCAACAAGACTGGGAAGAAACTCCCAACGTATCACACGACACTACCGGGCGTAATAGGAAGAAATCGCCGGAAGTAATACTACACGACACGAAAAACGATATCGACTCTTTCGCTGTCCACGGCCGTAACACGAGCGTCAGAAAAACCAAAAGCATGATCAAAAACCTAAACATGAGACCGAGCCTTGAACCAGTCAGGGAAAGTGTCAGCTTCTCCGATGGAACTAAGAACTCGAGCGCAGAAGGTTCGGGCTGGGATTCTCACAGGACTACACGCAAAACTCTGCGGCAAACCTTTGGCAAAGATTTCACCCCTCGTCAGTCCTTGCGAGCCCTGGTGTTAGAGAAATCTGCTAAAAGGCAAACTGTGGTTACCGATTTAACATCAGTAACTGCAGCATTCCCCCAAGCCAATTCCACAGAATTGCCGGAAATGTCCACCCATCATGATGATGACATAGAAGATATGGGTCCAGACACTCCACAGTCAGACCATGAAGTTTCTAGAAGGACGAGACAGACAACATTAGAAATGTATCTGCAGAAAATCAAGCAGCAAAATATAGAAAACAATGCCAAAATGGTAAGTCATATTGGAAGTAGAACTCAATATTATAGGCCTCCAAAAATCGCAATCTCAATTTGCTAATTTCCAGGACGAAGCAGTGAGGAATTCATTGAAAGCACCACCCAGAGATATCCATAACCCGTTCAAAGTACCGGCAAACCCTATGTTCCCACGACGGGGAATCGCTAAGACGACCAAACCGAAGGCTAAGGCGACCAAGTTCTTACTACCAATAAAAGAGTTACCAGAGGAAATAATTGAAGATCTGAAGTACAAACCGCCTAAGCGGTTCCAACCAAGCAACGCTCCATGGATCACAAAGAGATTGTACAAGTATTTGGAAAACAAATTGGAACCTAAGTGAGTTATTTTACATTTGAATACTTTGGTATACCTTCCATTTTGTTGATTGTAAATGTTCATGTACCTATGGTCTATTTTCGTCCAGGTACGACTACAAGGCGCGCGTGCGCTCCGAAAAGCTCGCGGAGACGTTATACCACTTTGTGAAGGATTTGCGGCGCCGCGACGTGGCCTCCACCGACGCCGTCGACGTTCTCAAGCGGGAGATGGCGCGACTCCACGTGGTGAAGACGCATTTCGAGTTCTACCAGTTCTTCTTCAAGTATATGCCTAGAGAAGTGAGAATTAAGGTGAGTTACGTATAGTCTATAGATAGCTTCATGCGTTAAGCGTACACTTTCGTAAAGGATACAAAGCCTGCTGTCTCAGTCGTTGGGTGCTCTCGCTCCTTCTGCACGGCACGAAAGATCGGAGAAATCTTTCAAAGCGGCCAAGTTCTTCAAATGTTTGTAAGTGTCACTAAACAACTTTGACATTTTGCTCATACTAGAGACATCAAATAAGGATGTTTACTATTTTGGACATGATTCGTGATTTTTTTTTTTTTAATCAACAATAAAGGGCTTTTTCGATTTACTCGAATATGCCGCCCTGGTAGGTTTAACAGTATTACTTAACCTTACTCTTACTATTACTTAACCGTATTAATTAACAGTACTATTACTTAAGGACCTGTAGGCAGCGAGCTTCCGTAAAATGGGCGGTTTTTTGTCAAAAAGTTAAGCTGTAATTACAAATATTTATAAGCCAGAAAAAATACAGTGTATAGCCAAATGTTTCAGTTAGCTAATAAATCAATAATATTGGACTAAAGTTGTCTAGTATCTTGAGAAAAAAATTCACGAGAAAGGACCCGAAAAAAATCTTTCGTCACATAATGCTCAACATTTTCAGCGACAACTATCATATTTTTTGGAACCATAAAAAAGGCAATTTTATTTTCCAATGAAATTTGAATTTTCCAATGAACTGAATCGATTCCGTTCATCTAAATTAATAAAAACGACGAGAATATGATCAGTTTGAGCGCGTACTAGGCGGCTCAGTACCCGCTACGGCGTTTCAGAGAGAGGACGTATGTCGCTGTTCCTCAAAATTTTCTCGTCGAATTTACTGTTTGTTCTCCAAAAAAATAAAGCAAACAGAATCTCTACATGGTATACAACTGGTTTATTTACTTAGTTGCCGTAAATGACTTCCTTCGACGATTACTAAACTTTTATTATAACCTTTATTACTTTGTATTTATTCTCCATTGTGTGTAAAGAATAATGGCTAATATGACTATTCTTGCACCACCTGTAACTGAAATTAGCAGCAAAAACGCGTTTTTAGATTGTTCACTTAAATAAAACTGGGATTTCTTATGATAGTTTGGAGTTAATCAAAGGAGCAGATTATGATTGTATATTAAAATGAAGATGTAGTGAACTTCCGTTTTCCATAATGGCGGATCTGGCGGATGCATATTCTGACGTTTTATTTTTAGCACACTTCCAGTAATCTTTCTGCTCAGCTATGAGCCAGTTTTTTCAATGTTTTTGCTTCGCACGATTTGTGCATTTAGTCACTGTCAAATATTATACTGTAAATTCGAAAGTAACACTGTTTCTCTGTTTGTCTGTTTATTTGTATGTTTGTTTGTTTGTTACTTTTTATGGCTAAACGGCTGGACCGATTTCGATGAAATTAGGTATAGAGAGACAACAAAAATGAAAATGAAATTTGGTAGGTATATGGGAGAAGGAAAGATGAGGACCTGGGGAGATGGGGAGATGGAGAGCAGCAGCTGGAGAGATGAGGAGATGGGAGATCGGAGATGGATGAGGGATGGGAGATGAGATATTGGGAGTTGGGGAAAAAAGCGATGAGGAAATAGGAGGATAGAGATATTGAGAGAGACGTGACGTGCCCGATTGATTTACAATAGCATACAAAGTTCACGCATATTGTGTTCTTACTATAGCTGGATTCGGTCCAATCTTGGTCAAGATTGATTCAGCCGTTTAGACGTGAAAGGATGGCAAAAACTAAAAAAAAAAACAACAAACACACACACACAGTTTCGCATTTATATGATCTTAGTACGGATGCCTGACACTGGCTAAATGCACAAATCTTTTACTCCGTCATTGTCATTGTCAAAATATACTTATATCAAAAAGAAAATTATGGAAGTGGACTAAAGAGGATGTCTTGTATCAAATGGACTTGACAAACGCGCACACCAGAAGGGACCAACACTAAATAAATTTAATACAACTTATTTAGGTGTGACTCCAATAATTCGTGCGGCATTCTAAATTTGATAGGATTATAGTCAAGGAGGTAATAATTTATGTAATGCTGGCGGTAATAATTCTTTAGGAACGGAACGTAGCATCTCAGACCGCTCGGCCAATCTGACATGTCATTACAGTGTCGAAATAATTGAATGCTTCAGACTAAAGCCTACGTAGTAACTATCTAGTAATCTGTGCTAAGGCCACGTGATGCCGTTAGTAAGAGTATAATAATTATGAATTAGCGTTTTCGACTTGCCGTGAGCGCGGAGCCAGCGTGGCGCGCGGCCCGGCCAGGTAACTTTCATCTTCTAAAATACATGAATCGCTCCTATATTAGCGCCTTAACAGTATTACTTAACCTTACTCTTACTATTACTTAACCTTAATCTCTATTAACCAGCTTGTACAACATTCTGGCTGAGGCTAAGGACTCACGACGCGGTTTTCACCCGTGCCCGCCGCGGTGGCGGAATGGAGTTTTATTTTCAAAACTCACGAGACCGCAGTTTTGTGCGGTCACGCAGCCGTCGCGGTTGCGATTATCGCCCGCAAACTTGGCGGTTGGTAATCGCAAGACGGGCGGTTGCAAGACGGGCGGTTACGAACGCCCCCCGCTGTCCACGCGCGGTCGCCCGCCAACCGACCGCAGAACGCGCGGGTGCAACCCGCCGCGGCTGCGGGGCCGCGACCCGCGCCCGCCGGTACAAGATGACCGCCGGTGCAGCGGGACCCGCAAACAATCGCACACGCCGCGGGCGTAAAACGCGTCGTGAAATGTGCTTTAATTTTTTCCATAAATATCTGTATTCTACAAAGGCTGCGGGCCCACAACCGCGGCGGGCACGGGTGAAAACCGCTTCGTGAGTCCTTAGCCTGAGTCCGATAGCGGGTCAGCCAGAATGCTGTTACAACCACCCACCTGATGGATATCTAAATTGCATGTATTTCTTAGTCCCTCGTTCCGGACACATTCCATCAATATAATATGATAAACGTCATCAATAACGTTACAGTCAAGGCAATTTGGTGTTGTGCTGATTTTCATTAAGAATAGGAATTTGTTGCATGGAATGTGTCCGGACCGAAGTCTTAAAAGCTGTGACGGTTTCTGATCGGTTCATAAAGCTGTTATCTATCCATGGATAATTCAAGGGGTGTGGCTGAATCGTGCGGTACCAAATACCTTTCTCCCGGGACCTTAAGTCAAAATACTCATTAAATATGTTGCGACATGATTCGTGATAAAAGTGTATTGCCGCCGTTGTTATTTTTTTAATGCCAGATAGACAATAGGCTTATAGGTTGGTCAAAGTTAACTAAAGATTTAGGGGTTCAGAATCCGGGCATAAGTTGCGGCCAAAATCTAGCGATGTACCTATAACTGAAACTCTTTCCAGGTTATCCCCGACGTGGTGAACAAGATACCTGTGCCTCGGCACGGAGTATTTGCAGACATCCTTTGAAAGAAAACCGTGCATGACCTCATTTTAATCGTTAAGATTCCAAATAATTTATGTATTTTCCGTTGCAATTATGAATTATATATTAATTTGAGATATGGTAAATAATTAATTTTTTGACTGCCATCGTATAATACCTATAAGATGTCACTTAAAATGGTTAGAATTGGTTTGGATACAGACAAACAAGAAGAAGAGTGTTTTCTCATATCGCCAAACTATTTTTTTTAGATTATCTGATGATTATGTAAATGAAATATGACCTCTGGATATCTAGGAATTGTTTATTTCGAAAATAGTAGGATACAAATGTAAATCTATGTTACAATGGAGCACCATACACATAAAAATTATATATTGCGATAATATTGGTACAAATACAAGAGAAACACAGTTGGCAACAAGAGACCATTATGACTTGGGCTTGGACGTACCTGACCTTGTAGAGCCCTTGAACTCGTAAAACAGACGCAGGCGCCGTTTTATGACTCCTTAGCCTCAAAGAAAAATACATATTTTGTCTAACTCTGCCCCAAAAGTATAAATTCAGACCCAGACTTAAAAATCCCTTGTTGCCGATTGGCTTATTAATAAAGGTATGTATAGAAGGAATAAAGGCAAAGCTTAGTCTTACTTTGATCGTCTAATTGGGGCATAATTATTGTTTACTTATCTCTATACAATATATTTGAGTCAAAAATCAACTACCTACCAAAATTACAAAATGTATAGTGCAATAAGACTCGAGTTGCAGTTATTATTTTAAAAGTTTGCAGGAAGTTGAAACTTCTAGGTTGCATTTAAATATGTCAGAGAAATTGATATAGTTATTTTGAAGGCTATTATAATACACAATTTGTGTTCATGTTTCATTAATAGGAGAAATCTGTGCTACGTTAAATAATAATTCATCTGTACATACAACATACAACATAACAATTGTGCTAGATCAAAATATACATTTACATATTATAGTGAACATAATAATAAATGCGAAGTCAATCATTAAAACACTAAGCAATAAATTGTAAAACTACACAATACAAGTAAGAAATAACATACAATTCAATAGCATTGTTGCATAACGGATATACCGTTGCATCGCGTAACGTGAAACTATGGCACTGTATGGCCTTTTATTATTTTATTTGGGATACCAATATTACTACCGTTGTTGGCATTCAACATAGAATTACATAATAATTTAACAGTTTCATGAGATAATTGAAAAGCATGTTTCAATATTTCTTTGAACCCAAAAAACCGCCTTCTAAACTATTGTCGGATTTTTTTAATCTCATGGAGTAAAAATCTCTCTTTCTCATCTCATCTCATTTCGACTGTCAATTTTACTCCATGTGATTAAAAATCCGTATAAAAACCTGTGTTGTAAATTTTCTTGCACTTGTAACACATAACATTATCTGTTCGAGTCGTCTCAGAAATAGTTATTTATCACGAAAGAGAGAGACAAGCGGAAGTGAGAAGTGGGCGGGCGCGCGTGCCAAACATTTAAACCTGTGTGCAAAACAAACGCCAGTTGTGCCATACAAACTATGAGTGCTTACACGTTGAGAAATGTCTTATGTGGTGTTTTAGAGCCCATTAAAATGAAGCATATTTGTTAAGACAAGGTATATTTCCAAATAAACGGCAGTTGACTTATGACGTCATTGGCGTCAGAGGTTCCTATACAGATGTAAAATTAAATCACTTCCACTTGTCCCCGTTATTTCTTGTTATTAGTATATGTACCTACAAAATATATTTATACATAATGACTGATTGATTTAGCCATAGTTTCAGTTGACATAGACTAGGCCACTAGTTCGCGGCAAAACTGTAGATTCACTATCTATACCTAGTAACTTTTAACTTCGTGTCCTTTCATTTACACCTACACATAGACTACACTTACACGTATTTTAATTCAAAAGTACATATTCCAAAAGACAATTTTCCGCTACAATTTATGACTTCAAGTGTATTTTCAGACACAAATGTGACTTCAATGAGGTAAAAAAAAATCGAAATTAATTCGATTTTTGGCACTACTAAGACACTTTTAATTTTAAAGTTCTGTTATTTATTGTATTTTTTATTAAGAAAATAAGGCGCTTATGTATTGCTACAAAAATATAAAAATTTTCGCGAAGCATTTGTATGACAGATAAATTTGTCTAATATTTTTTCTAAGTCGGTACACCTAAGTAGAACTAAAGCTAAAGAAATGCAGTCTATATTAAAATTAAAGCAGTCAAATAAAGAAAAAATACTATAAAATATAGTCCTACAATCTAAACTATGATGACGTGATCTATTCATTTTATGAAAAATAAAATTATAGCCAATCTATTTAGTGCATAATAATACAACGAATTAATACCAAATTTTTAAATTGCGATCGTAATAACGAAGTAATCACAAAACAATCTTACCTAAATTGATTTAAACCCTAACTGAATAAGATAAAATTCACAACTCTCTAAACCGATATTTCATGACTTAGTTCACAATAATTTTATGAAAGAAGTACTCAACATAATATAACCTACAATATAACATTACGTAGTTGAAAATAATACAAGTACCTACTATTAAATAATATAATTCATCACAACTGTTTGCCCAGAATTAATCATGATCATCTTATCATGATTAATTTTCGTCAATCCAAATGCAAATCGAAAATTGAGTTTGCAATCAATTCAATCGCAAATAACTTAGAAGTTAAAATCAATGTCGACATTAGGTAAGTACATTAGATTAATTTCAATTATGCAATGAAAACAAAATGCATGAGTAGGTACAAATAACAAGCATGGATATAAATGGTTGAGTCGACGCACTAGTAGGTAGGTACCATACAAAAATAAACGTTAATCATTAGTGTTACTACGTCCTAAATAGCCGTTGTTACTTAGCAATAAAAAGTGTTTTATTAGCCAAGTATTTAACATCATCGTAGCGATAAATGATCCAACACACAACGGAGAACAAGAACAATGATGTTTAGAATACACACACCAACATTGTCTACAGATATTTCGCTTCGTACCAAAATAACCATAGATGCCGCAACACCGACTGGGTGTATATTCATTTTAGTATTTTTTTTTTTCATTTCTTTAGAAAAACTTAACCCCACACTAGGATTTCTCCTGTATCGTGCGTGGGTACCGTTAACATACATATAATTTCACATACCTACAAAGATATTCCGGGCGAGAATTAAACCCGCGACACCAAGCGCAGCAGTCCGATTGCTCAGTCACTACTCCAAACGTGCCGTCTAAATAACATTGTAATTTTATAAAGTATGGCCAATATACATAAAATAGATAGTTGTAACAAATATAATAATATGAATTATTACAATGATCTAGTTTTATGTTGAAATTCCATTTTAGTTTTTCTCAATATCAATCAAAAATTAAATATTCCGAGACAATGTTGATAACTGAATGTTTCCAAGTATATTTTGTTTTGTATCATCAATGTCTTCAACTACTTATCCCCGCAGCGCCAACACGCAAAGAAGCTCGGATTCAAAAGGCCTTAACATTCCTAACTACATAACTAAACTTCAATACCAATTATGTGATCTAATGACTATCGTTCAAAGCACATAATAATATAAACGTGCACAAACGGAAGATCTACAACAAGATTCGATAAATCGACATAATATCGACATAGAGATGAAGGAGCGGGCGCTTCTCTTTCATTCTAGTGTTTATTTTTTGCGAAGATAGTATCATTCATAGAATCCTATAGTAGGCCCCATTGCTAAGGCTTCCGAAGGGTTTTCTGTCTTATTTCGTAGCATTTCTCAGCATAACATCGACCTCGTCTAACGCTCAATCATTTCTAACTTCCAACGTCTTACATTCCATAATAGATCATGTCATTGTTATCGATGACCGATTTGTTAAATTCAATTTAATCCGTTGTTAAAAATTTAATAATATCAAATAATTTGTTTAATGTGCTGATGTTAATATCAAAAGTAAATTAATTGTGCGAAGTTGTGACCCGATTTTTTGTAGACAATACGACTTTATCGAGTAGGTAGGTTACACTTTTGCAGTGTTGGCTAGAAATGTAGCACTTTTATGTAGGATCTAAATGATTGTGATTACTGGTCCGCGCGACATTCAAGAGGTTGAATAATACAAGCTTAGCTAAAGGCGTCACTTCTGTATTAAAACTTTCCTATGGTAGTCCGACGACGCTTAGCACTTCCGAGTATATTATGGCAAATATTTGTATTACCTTGATATAACAGGTTATGTATGAATAAATACTGTTGATAACAGCAGGCGTTACTTTGCGAAAATCCATATTCAAAACAATAAAGTAAAAATATGTAGCTTTAATTCCGCCAAACAAAAAAAAAAAATTTGTTTGGCGTAATTAAAGCTACATATTTTCACTTACCTACACAATTTAGTTCGCTTGTGTATTGGTGTCGGTGGATGCAAGTGGCAAATTGTCGTTCGGTGTGGCGGTCTAAGGGGGAGGCCTATGTTCAGCTGTGGACGTCTTCAGGCTGATGACGATGATGATGATCTGTGTGCCACAATAACAATGTCAATAATGTATTGTCAGTGTGGCACAGTTTAGAGAATACGCCGGATATTACTACTCGCGCCCTGTCAGTCCTAAGGCATACTGTATAACAGCCGAAATTAATATTGTATCTCCTATCCAATATTGAAATCGATCTTGGATTGCTGCCTATCATTCGATCGATTTCCGATCTGCGTGCCTTTATAAACCAATCCACGGATCGGTTATTAGCACGTATGAGCCTAAAAATGGATTGTGATATCAATCCCAGATAGCAAAATTTGGATTGGATTGATTATTAATTTCGGCCGTAAACCCATCTCGTCCACTCGTAGTATTGTTACTGTGACGTCTCCATACTTCATCCAAGGATTGGCATAAGTAACTGTATACGTGCACTGTCAGTTCCATAAATTCATCGTGTCCGAGTGTCCGAGCGTCCGAGCGTCCGAGTTACCGCGGCGCGCAAGGCAGCAGCTCCACGTAGTTGGCGGGGAAGAGGCCGAAGACCCCGCGCGGGCCGAGCCCCTGCCACCAGCCCGCGTCGATCTGCTCGATGTGCGTGATGATGTCGCCCGGGTCGAACGTGATCTCCGACTCGTCCGCTGGAACGATACGAGTGGTTTACATGCAAGTTTACATCTGAGATAGTTCCCGAGTCGCAATATAGATGGCGCTAAACTATAATAATTATTGAATATTTTTGGTTTTCTTTCACGCATCTGAGAAAGACATCCACAGATGGCGCTTTACTACAATTATTATTTGTAACTTTTTTACCATCGTTGAACTGTACTCACTGCAATCATTCTTGTTTACATGTTTTACAACACGAAATCAGATGGCCAAAATATACACCAATATTATGTTTGTTTACTAGTGACTAGTTTCAGAAGCTTATACTAATCCTGTTCCGAAAATTCAGCAACTTTTGCCTCTATCTAACTGTACGGTCGCAGCGCCTTTACGCCACAGTGGGCTGGCGCCTTTACCATAATGCATTATAGCCTTAGACTTACCAGCTTGATAGTCATACAGCGCCCGGGCAGTCAGACCGGGGTCTTCGTCCAGGTCTTCGTATATCGTACCTTCCTCTTCCAGGCCTTCAGGCGACACATCTGAAAGTATACACACGATATGTATATTTTAAATTAGCAGCGGCCCGCGGTTTCACCCGAGTACGCTTTTATCCCACGGGAGCCGTTATTTTAAACGGGATAAAAAGTATCCTATTTTCTATTACACCTCTAAAGTATCTCTATACTTACCAAATTTTACCAAAATGCGTTCATCCGCTAAGGCGTGAAGAGAGGACAAACATACATATATACACACACACACAGTCGGTAGCAGTAGTCAGCTGTAGTTTGTAGTCAGTTGGTTAATATAGTAAAATAATTTATTTCTTTGATCCGAGACAAGTGAACAGAGTACGAGAAACTGACCCTGCAGCAAAACTACCATGGGTGGATCATAAATCCAATAAAATTATATGGAAAGCTATATTTATTACACCTGATGCCAGGTTTATGAACCCTAGTTAACTTAGACCAACCAATAAGTCTATCGTTGTCTCTATCTAGCACTAAACAAAATGACAAAGACAGCAATGAACTTATCGTTTGGTCAAAGCTATTTAATATATGTATGTATAAGGGTTTGGAAACCAGGCATGAGTGCTTTAGGCTAAATTTATCCCAGGAAAATGCAGTTTCTGCGAGAAAACGCGAAATAAGCGGCGGGTATAATAAAATTATCAGCATGTAAATTCATATTAAACTTTCAGCCTCACCATCAAGGGTAGTCCCATTGGTTTCCTTCTTATAATTAACATTCTCTATGACCGTATTCTGTCTGCTCAATTCCTTCTCCCTGGTCCCTTCCTCCACTATATTATTCTTACTGTACGGTGACCGTTTAATAGTACTGAACTTGTTATCGCTATCATCATCATCGTTCTCATTAGAACTGGAATAGGAAGTATCAAACATATCGTTCTCTAGGATGTTCTGTTTGATCATCGGTTCGCTCTGCTTCAAGTCTTCAATGTCTCTGTAGGCTTCATCTTGACTGTATTCCGTATAGTTGATGGCACTGAAAGAGCTGGGTTCGTTCTCCGTGCTGGGACTCAGGTCTACAGATGGGTCGATGATCGGTTCGTATTGGATCTGAGACGGGCTCTCGAGGGACAGTTTTATCTTGTCTATGTTTTTGAGAGGACTGGTCTTGGGAGGTTCCGGGTCGTCCGGCTGGACCAGCTTCTCCAGCTTCAGCGGTGGCTTGTGAGGGGAGGTCGGCTGTTGGGAGAATGTGTTTATGCGCTGCGCTATGACAGAGCTTCGGACCGGCTTCTCTGGTATGCTGTTTGATCTGGAATTTATTTGTTAATGTATGTTATATAAGAAAATTTGTAATTAAGTACCTACGTCAATGACGAAGATGCATGAAGGAAAAGAGCTACGCCTAGAATGAAGCTGGTCGCCAATGAGAACTGCCAGAGGACCAATAGGGACCAATTTCGAATGACATTTTGAGGGTGTTGGGTGACCTCTTCAGTACCAACGCAATATCAACGCGGACGACGTTATCGCTTCGCATACAGTTTCGCTTGTCTTTTGTCCGATTCAGCCGATGGTATGGAGTCCCCCTCCCTAGCGGGGCACGCTGGGGAAGCTGGGAAGCTGACCTCGAGTGCAGCTGTCCCTGCGCCAGGTTCTGCTGGAACAGCGCGCGCGCGGCCGCGGTGGAGGCGCCGATCAGCTGGCGCGCCTCCTGCGACCGCGCGCGCCGCGCCGCCTCCGCGCCCAGGCCCGCCTCCGCGCCCGCGCCCGCGCCCGCCTCCGCCTCCGCCGCCGAGGGGGCTGCGCTCCTGCGAAACGACGATCCAACTCTTACATCTACATTCGCACAGAGAAACATAACCGATTCCCGACGCCCATCTAAAGCCGGGTCTCCTGCGCGTGTTTTTACGGAACGTTACACAAAAACAGCGCAACAAAACAAAAAAACACCAAAACAAAAAAGCGCTTTACACACTTGTCTATGCAAACGGTAAAAGAATTCGTTTGTCTATGAGCAAACAATGTTTTGTTTCCCGCGGTGCATGGTGGAAGCCGAGTCTCCTGCGTTACTTTTGACGTTTTATTTATTTTGTTGCTGCTCTTTCCCTTGTGTGTGAAATCAAATGTATGTGTGAGGTTTTTTGTGTTAATGTTCCGTAAAAATAAAACGCAGGAGACTCGGCTTTAGACGTGGGTCAGTGTAATTTGGTTACACATTTTTATCTCCATACGTTGAGTGCGATTTGGTCACAACATCAACACAACAACAAGCCGCTTCATCATGCGTTGTACCATCAGCGACATATTTTCATAGTGTGTAGTGTCATATTAATGTGAATAATGTAGAGATGTATGTGTCGGTGTATTTACTACCTGGCGCTATCGATTATTATGTTTCTTTTGTTTTTAATTATCTTCTTTACTCACTTTTGTTGTTCCGCTTTCGCTCTTTTTTCGGCTTCCAACTCGTCTCTTCTCCGGGCGGCCTCCTCAGATTGTCTCTTTTCCTGAAAAAAGATACTCATCAGAAATCATTGTCGTTGCCAACCTATTTCAAAAGATTAATTGCGTATCTATAATTGGATTCAATTTATTCGCGTTCTTCATCAATAATTTCATTTAATTTCATAAAATTTAATGCCAAAGTCACACATACCTACATCATACAAAATCACGTCTAAAGAACTGAAACCAATTTTGAACAATTGTGGTAGGTATTAATATAGATGTATAATACCTAGGATACATTTTATTGCGATAGTTAGGTACTGCAATCCCGAGCAAAAGCTATTTCATTTCAAAATCGATTCAAGTTCGCCCAAGTTGCCTGAGTTAGGTTCCACCTGGCCCGTTCAAAGCCTATATAGTTATGCACTTTTGGTATCGTTATAGTTAGGAATAACAAAGGTCGTAAACAATTACCTCTTCTCTTCTTTTCCTTTCTGCTTCTATCCTCTTTTTCTCTTCTTGTTCTTCTTTCATCCAAAACTGATCCCTCTCTTTTGAGTTGATTTCTTGAACTGGAATAGCATAGAATTATATAGACGTGGTCTAGTTCACATAGTGTTACGTTTGTTGCATATTCATTACCTTAGATAAATAAGGTAAAATTAAGGCTTCTTAATAGTAATAATAGGAGAATAGAAGAGAATAATAGGAGAGTAGATGGAACATTACCATTGGCCATGTCTAAACAATAAATAAGGTATAATGTATGAGTATATACCTCTTCTTAACTACTCCTCCACACGAAAGTAAGAGGAGGCATTTGCCCAGCAGTGGGATAGCACAGGCTGAATTATTATGATTAATATATTATATACCTCTTCTTAATGTACTCTTTCTTCTTCTTATTTCTTCGCCAACTTTCCTAGACATCATCAAACCACCCAATTGTCACATAACAACACTCATGTCCAGTACAAAACAAACTACACTTTAAACATAAGTAGATGTAAATTTCCAAAATCGAAGTAAAGGAAAGAGCTAAAAATGTTACCATCAAAACTAACTTTGAAAATAATGATAAACAAAAAATTTGCTGCAATAGATTCTCTGTACAAGTGCCTTTAGTGAGCAATGCGAGTGAATAGGCAAATTCAAACTATTTTGTTTACTTTTGCGATCGGCATCTTGGTAAACAACACCTTTGTGCGCGAGCCTCTGGTATTTGCGGTATTGTAAATAACGCACAAGCAAACCAGAGCCACGCCTATATAGCCATCTAGTGCTGCCAGAACATAACTATGTATTAAAATACGGCGTCGTAGTATACAATACGGTGTTCGACTGTTCGCGAAATAAGTACCTTGATAGGAAAAAAAAAAGTAATACTTACCTAGTGTGTAGTATGTAGAGAGCGTGAAAATACTGTAGATCTACTGTAATTGGTGACGACGATGTCTGGCAAAGCCACAGTAGCTAAAATACATTTGGCAAGGCTAAATAGGCCTTATTCCTTTACGTTTGGAATGAAACTGGAACGGAATGTAAGACATCCATTTCCGACATAGTATCTGTGGCTGAAGTGTTACTACTCCAACTAGTGTGAATTATGAACAGTTATTTTCTTTTTTGAGGTGGGGAAAATACCACAAAGGTAGCCCCCTTCCGCCACGGGGGGTGACGTAAGAGGATGTATAGGGCTCAGACCCCTCCCCCCCCCCTCCCTCTACCCTCGTTTGCCGTCGATCCGCCTAGACCTAGAGTGTGGCGAGATGGGTTCCCGTTGGCATTTACCATCCCCGCCCCAGCGGGGTCCGGCGGGACAACCGGGCCACTATGGCTAGGGGGGGTGACCTTGCTCACCAAGGCAATCCCCCCCCCCCGGCCGCGTAACTACTAACCTGGGTTAACCTTCTTGTAGGCGGTGCCGACGGGCCCGCTGGGCGGCACCTCCTCCGCCTTGCTCGACTTGAAGTTGAACGCGGAGCCCGCCTTGGCCACGTGGCCCAGTATGACCCGCTCGTCCAGGTCGTCCTCGGTGCGCGCGTGCACCGTCAGGTGGAAGCCGGTGAAGAAGCTGGCCACATGTTTGATGTGGTTCGCGCATGTTCCCTTCCGCACCGTGGGCGCTCCTTCGCCCTGAAACGAATCATATATTTTGACATTCAAGGTTACAGTAGTTATAAAAAAAAACTACATTTATTCGTTGAGAAATACGGTCGCAGGGTGGACACTCCATACAAAAGCTGAATCGGATAAAAGACAATCGTAACTGTTTAAGCGAACCAATAGCGCCGTCCGAGTTGATAATGCGTTGGTTTGGTACTCGATGGTCCTCTAACACGCTTATAATGTCGTCATTACGATCACGCTAATCGTATGTATCTCGCTTTTATTACTGCAAGCTATTCAAAATGACCCAAACATTCAAATTTTAGTCTCTTATTTTCAGTCTAGCTCCATCATTAGATCAGCATGCATAACCATAACAAAATTATAAAGTAGGAACTGACAGAAGACTAAGAACTGTATGCTGAAGTGATTCAATATTAACCTGCAAGATTTGATCGAAACACATAGATCCACCAATCCATACCTAATAATATGTATAAAGATTACATCATTAATTCTAATTGACACAATAAAACTAAACTATTATTACATCATTTACCTGATTCTTTCCTCAAAGATAATTATTATAAATATGCAGTTTTCTGCGGTAAGCGTTAGTAAAATAAAACAAAACAGGCAAACAATAAATACAGCCCCATTATCCCTAAAAGAGTGCAAAACAGAACCCTATTGCTGTGTCTACATTGTCTATCTTTTAATGGGCTTGTTGTTTTTAGGGTTCCATACACTAAGAATAAACGGGACCTTGTAAATAAGGCTACGCAGTTTTTTTTTCTTGCTTCTAAACCTGGGTGTGCCATGTGTATGCGGGTAGATTTGTGTCATTGTAAACAAAAAACTTTTTTAATACTCCCAATTAAAGTAAATACAGAACCCTGAAAGCACAAGGTACAATTCGCACTTGACAAGTTATTTGTTATGTCATTATAATATGATTTTTAGTATCTTTATTCCAGAACCAAATGATTGAAATTTTCACAACAATGTAACCATGAAACATTTTAAAACAGCTAGTGTGACTAATTTAGAGCCCGTTTTTCTCATAATAATAATTGTTATGACATCACCTTACAATCTCTACATAGCACATTCAATATAGATAGATAGATAGATACACTCTTTATCATCACAGAGCAATAAATAACAATTAGTGTCACAATAGGCGGTCTATTGTTCAATGCGATCACTTCCAGACAACCATGCATGGAGGAATAAAAAGATGAATAATAGACGCTGGCTTTGAGTATAATATACTACAGCAAAATAAATAAATAGATACACTCATAAAATACACAAAATACTAGTAGATACACGACATGTTTGGCGTAGTGGCTGAGCACTCGGGACTGCTGCGCTTGGTGCTGCGGGTTTGAATTCCGCCCGAAACAAATATTTGTGTGATCCACAGGTATTCGTTTTTGGTCTGGGTGCTATTATGTATGTGAAATTATATGTATGTAAACGGTACACACGACAAAGGAGAATTCCTAGTCTGGGGCTACTTTTATCTTAAAGATAAAGTGTTAAGATAAATAAAATAGATAAACTTAATACATCAAATTATTTCATAAACATTCCTATTATAAGCACATATTTATATAAATAAATATACCTACATTATAACTCACACTGATATCATAATTCTAATAATAATTCCACATATTTAGTCATACAGTAAGCTTGTTATCTCATTCAACAATGAATCTTATCTTAAATATAAGGTTTTATCTGAGAATTGTACATTCTCCACATTTTCCAGATACTTTTTTCTTGTTTTGCAGTACAAATAGACAAACATGATATCTTATTTTTTGTATAGGAATAGCGATATCTAAAACAATGTGCTTGTTTCATACTGAAATTCAAAAAAGAAGTCAATGAGAAGAGGTACTAGGTACCTAAAAGTAGTAGGTAGGAAAAATAGGAGAAAAATGTAGTAAATGAAATCATTAAATAAAATGTTATGAAATGGAAATATTTTAGGTTTATTTTTACCTTAATTTCTTTTGTGATCAATAATTTAAAACTCTATGTATATTGTATAACAATACCTAGTTATTCAATATTTTTTCAATTTACAGCATGGTAACAAATACATAGACAAGTTAACATGGTGATTATTTAACTTTTAAAACAAACCTACTAATATTACATAGGCGAAAGTTTGGTGTGTTTGTATGGTTGTAAATTTATCCTGATCACATGGCTGGACCGATTTTTATGAAATTTAGTGTAGCAAACACTTTGGATTAACACATAGGCTACTTTTTATTTCGAAGCAATAACAGTGTTTAACAGTGGGCAACACTGCGAGGCGTAGCTATTAAACTATCATCATCATCATCATCCGCAGCCTTTGTCATCCCACTGCTGGGTATAGGCCTCCCTTTTAGCATGCCACTCGCCTCTGCCCTGCGCCAATCGGATCCAGGTTCGACCCGCGACTTGTGCGATATCGTCAGCCCACCATGCTGCTGGACGGCCGATGCTTATTATTAAACTATATGTATAATTATTACAGTTAGTGTTTTTATTACCTGCCAGTTAATAAGGACATATTTGGATACGGTCCCATCAGGGAGATCTACTTTCAAGAAGGCATACTGTATTTTCCCGCTGTTAAAATCATCAACCAGCTCAGTCAAGCCTCCGTCTCCTTTCGCCACAAACTTCAAGTCGTTTGTCATGCCATCATAGCCAAACAACGCCCTGCAAATAAGGAAAAATATGCACACATTTGTATGATATTCATAATCATCATTTAACTTAAACTACATAATAGCAAAGAAGAATAATAATTGTGAGAGAGAGAAGCCACAATATGGACTCGTAAAAAAAAATTAAAAATTTACTAAAACATAAATGTTAGTAGTTCCTAGCCCAAGAACATACTAAGAATAATAATCTATTATTTATTCAAGTTTGTGGTCCATTCAACACCCACAGATGTTTATTTTTGGACAGTACACTACAGCCACACCTAGACTGTTATTCTCATCAAACGATAAGCAGTAATTAAGCCCATATGCAATATTTAAACACTCAGACACGGTCAATCATGCGTGTAAGCGTTCATTAAATTTTTTGGCCTTCTCCATCGCTTTGGATCACTGGCATTTAATGGTATACGAAACCGGGGTTCAAACGCATAGGAATGCATCAAATTCAATTGGTTCTTGGACATACCACTTGCGGGCTTTGTCTCGTATAAGGGACAGCAATTGTAAACGCCATTCAATTCAATTTTGTCAGGCGCGCGTGTTTATTTAATTTTTGTAGCAAGTAGGTCGCTAACACCGATGTTGTTGCACTCACCAATTGGTCTCAGTTTTCTCATCCAGTACGTCCTTCCAAGCCGCGACCAATGCTTCCCTGTGTTTATCTAAATTTATAGCCATTTTTCATTATTTTTATGAACGCCAGCTTTATAAAATAGCCGAATATAAAAATAAAAATCGAAATAAAAAACGCCGCTGACTAGCCTGCCTGCCTGACTCACTCACGTCCAAAGAGTATAATCTCACGTCTCACAACAATTTTGTCCAGATAAAAAAAAAATCCTATGTCACAACCACTGTGTGTTGAGTTGCCAACTATCTATCAAATGTCAAAGTCAAGCTGCCGTTTCTTTTTAAATTTTGGCTTCGCACTGTTTGTGCATTTAACCAGAATCAAATAAATAAATAATAAAACGTTTCAAGTATTTTTAGTTTCACCACAATCACAATCAAGTCCATTAGAAAGTTAAGTTTCACCCACCACCGTTATGAATAGTAACGATTCAGTAGTGTTGGGTATAATATTGCTACAGCCATTTATCCAGGCGTCAACGTAAGAACACTATTTTTATGTTACTTTTTATTGTGTATCCTTCTCCCTACCTAGGTATAATAAGTAAGTATAGGTGCTCCGAGTTTTAATTTTACTCCTAACATTTAATTTTATTGTATGAATGAGGTACCTACATAGTTACCATAGTTTTCGTTTTTATAATATTACCTAGCTGCGCGCGCAATCTAAGCTTCGAATAAAATTAATAAGCCCTTAGCGCCTTGCAAAAAGAAACTTTCATTCATCACGAGAATCAACTCGGTAGTCACGCAAGAGATCGCTTGGCGTGTTCACGCCGCGACTCCGCGACATGGCTTGTTTTCGTTCCACTTTTAAAAACAAAGCCTGAAAGAAAATGTGGGTAGATGTTAGTGGGCGCGAAAAACAGAATTATATGTCCGCTGCCAATGGATCTTTCATACCCGGGTAAGTGTCTATAGATTTAGAAAGTTACTCTTTCTCTGGAAAGAAAAAACCAAAGGGCGTTATGCGACGTAAACAATGATTTACGAGTAATAACAGGAATTAGGTAAGTAGTATGCAGTATTTTACTATTTATTCCCAACTTGGTGACATTTGGCTGGCTGGTACCTATGGTTGTTATTCAACCACACTAAGTATCAAACGTATTAAATCTACCAATTGCCGGCCGGCAAAATTAATTAATTAATATATTATGGACATTATACTATAAGTAGGATAGGTGTATGTAACTATGGCGTGTAGAGTTGCTATTGTTAGATAAGCTCATCGATACGAGGTACTATACAGAATGTAGGTACATATTTAACTGCATAAACTGCCTATATGTACCTAAATTGAATAAAAATACTTAAATAATAAAAGTACTTAATGCTCCTAGTTCACAGACTTACGCGTTACTTTGCGGAAATCTAGCTTTTATCCCAACAGGAATAAAATAATGTAATTTAAGTAAGTATACCTTTTATTCCACAGGAAAAAAATTACGTACCTACTAGGTACAAAATTACTAAGTTATAATAATAAAATAAGTAGGTAGATATGTGTAGGTACAGCTGTTAATTTTTATTTTTTTTAGGAACATAGATGCATCAGACAGAAGTAGGTAGGTACTTATGTATATTATTATAAGTAACTATATTTGAATACAGAATATAACATTATGTGCAATCTAATTAAGTACCTACCTAGGTATATACCTAATTTACCGCATTTTATCCGACTCATATCTACAATACACGCCATGGAAGTTGCCTGAAAAATATTACGATTCTTAAATTTTTTAGTTTTTGTTCGCCCGAATGCGAAACCTACCTACTACCTATTCAATATTCATTCGTGTTTTCTTTGCCGCTTTCGTGACTGGAATGGATTCCTGCAATTGCTAGGTATTTAATTTTTCAACTCGAAAGGAACTTTTGCAGCTAATACCTAGGTAGGTACCTAGTATTACGTAGGTTTTGCTTTGTAGCAGACAGACGTGAGGCGGCACAGGTCATCGAATTAGATATCTACAATTTCGATATGGTAGATTTTCTTTTCGATTCTGAGATAAGATAGAGTGATGTATAGAGGTAGGTACCTAACTACATACCTACCCACGCCTGCCTAGGTCAAAGAGTAGGTATACGTAATAAGTATGACCATACTATGACATAGGACCTACGGCAATAGTGAACCAACAGTGTGACCTGTGCCTGTCTATCCATTTACGTCTACCTACCTTTTAATATAATGTTTTTTTGTTTTTATTTATGAATGCCTTTTATTAAACCCTTTATATTTATTCTGATTTATAAAAAATATGTTTTATTTCTGCACCTTCCTACGTAAAGTGGGGTTACCTACCTACGGTCAAACGGTCTTTGCCATCCGTCCAATTTTGAAGCAAACAAAAAAACTTACCAGTATTAGTAGGTACATTATTACCTACCTATATTATGAGTTATTCCCAGATTACTACAAGAAAATTTCCCAATCTACTCCACGACAAATGTATAATTATTATGACGGTACTATTAGTACCTACAGTAGGGAAATAAATAATTTAAGATACCTACCCGCCAAACGAAAACACCCGGAAAGAGAGTAAAGTAAGGTAAGGTACCTACCTACATGTATAAACTCGGGACCACGCAGTGTCGACTACCATAAAATATGAATGTAATGACAAGTATTGTAGGTCAGGGTGACGTTTCATTTTTTCGTCAAGGTTTACATTATTAATTTATTACTACCCTCGAATTTTTTGGAGGAAATCTGACGGGAAAACTGTTGGAAAAAAGCGTAAGTATAATTATTGGTAGCTAGTGCGTTCTGATTTCAAACTAACAGCTGCACACAGGCAAAGTTTTGAGTAAAGAAACAAAACAGTATGACCAACCTAAGAGGAAGCTAGGTATACTAGTACCCAACTTATAAGGCGCGTCGTGAATCTTCGTTCGCGCAGAAAAGAAAGTATGGTCCGAAGATTAACGAAACAATGCTTAAAACTTACAAGCAACCTAAGATCACTATTATAAGGTTCATAATACACTGCAGCTGTTAGTTCCATCTCACTCTAAGCTCGCTAAGATGGCGGCGGCTGCCGACCAAATAGCGGTCAATAGCATTTCCCGCGCTTTGAAAATTCATCTTCTGCGCAGGTAGTAGGTACATCGGTAAGCCATATCAGTTGGGTGACGGGTACTACTGTACATAATATTGTAAATTATATTATGAACATCCTACGGTCAGTCAAGATATCCTAGCGCAGACAGGGAAAAACAAGACTGATTCTTTGCAGATATCACTGATTTATAGACACCGAACTAGTCACATTTGCGTAAAAGAAAAAGCCAATTGGGTTAGCAGGTCATGGTGCAGGCACACCCCATAAAAATGAAAGCAGCGCTTGATTTGCCTGGGTTACCATTAGCTAAATTGTAGGTATGGTCATTGCACTCATAAATTTGATGCAACTTGACATAAATTCACTATTCTCCGAATAAGGACCTACTAATACGAATTGCAAAATCGTAGGTAGGAGGTACATACACAATAAATGTGTCCACATTATAGGTATCACAACCAAATCATATCATTTTTAATAGGTAGGCAATTATTTACCTAGTTAGAATAGAAAATATCTTAATAAACAGACGTGTCAAGTGGCAGCTTAGTGGCCCAAGTAAGTGGCCATCTTTCTTCTGAACCTATCAGAATGGCGCAAACAATCTTACCAAGATCTTTTGTTTGCCTCTATCACAAGTTGCCAACTTTGCTTGTTATTGTTACACAACTTTTGTAGAGTAGCCATAATATAAAAATCTCGAACTGAGAAAAGTGGAGAGCCGAGAACGATAAATAAAACTTATAATATTTTCAGGTAGGCATCAATAAAATTATTGTCGGTACCTAGGTTTAGGTAGGAAGGTAGATACATATAAAAATAAATATTGTATGGAACACCCCCTATTTGTAGGTAGGCACACTTTGGTAGCAAAATAAGTAGGTACGTATAGATATAATTTAAGTTTCTACATAATAACAGCCTAGCTACCTACTTAAACTTATACGTATGGTGTGAATAATGTAATTCCTTACTTTAAAGGCTAGCCTACTTTGCGTTTTATTTTACTCATTTGCATTAAAATTTTATGTTTTCTTACACGCTAAAAAAAATACAACAGAGTCTGGGTAACAGGATGATACCTCGCAAGTATGGTAACCCTAAACATAGAGGACAACCTCATAGCAAAATTCTTCGCGGTAAAGTTAAGCTACCGGAACATGGAACATCCGGTGGCGAGAATATGGTATCGTTATCGGCGGGGAGCTCCCTCCCTCACCGTTGATTGAATTGGAACGTCGGTAAATATTAGAAAATACCTAGAAAGTATTTTGATTCATTCGTTAATACTTGAGGATATACTGACTCTTATAAAAATACCAGGAAACGTCAATGCCACAAGATAACTGAGTAAAAGTGGTTCAAAGTTGACAAAAACGCTTAAACGTTCATTTATTGGTTCCACTACCCTAATACAATTAGGTTAGAACATTCTTCATTATCAGTCACTACAAGACCAAGTGGGAGATTAGAGAAAGTTAGGTAATTATCATTATTATTCATTGATGCAAAAGATGCAAAAGTGTTGGCATTGGCACTGGGCACTCTCGATTGATAGATTCTATAGTGAAATCAACATCAATTATTCTTCTATTATTGTTGTGTTCGTTTACCTAATGTATATAATATACTATAGGTAGATACGTTTATTCCTTACACAAATAAAAAAATCGCAGACAGACAGACCTAACGTTTGTTTAGACCTCACGGAGCTATGCTTAGGAAAGCCATCGACCTTCATAAAAGGTAACTCCGAATTCAGAGATATTATAACATTATGAAAAACTAAGGGTAAACGACTGACCTTGAATTAAAATTCAGGTTTGTGAATCGATTAACTCATTGGGTATGTTTCATAAAAATATAATGCGCAGAGTTTCAGACACGCAATGCATTTTGTGGGACAATTCGAACATTAGGTAGGTAGGTTACCTACCTGGAGTAAACTGGCTACTTTCCCGATCGTTTAGCGGGAACGTAGTAAAATTACCTATAAGTATAGGTAGGTAGGTACATTGTTATAACATCGATGCCATTTATTGTCCGTGGAAGTCGAGAGAAGTGCATACCTGTAGCAGGGCGTAGATTTTAGTTCCCCAAAAATATCTAGGCAGGGCCTAAACTAATAGGTAAGTAAAACAAAATGCAAAAAAAAACAGTTTTCTATGTTTTTTTTTATTTAGTTATGGCTTCGCACGGTTTGTGCATTTTGCCAGTGTCAAGCAAGTTTAATTATACCTAATATAAATAACAAAGTCACAATTCAGTAAAGTGGTGTAGGTAGGTACATGCTTTATTGAAACTTGATCAAAATTTGGAACAAAAATCGTCAGGTGTTAAATTTAAAATCTCATTTTTTAGTAGGCTAACTTGACCCCTGTTTGCCGTGATTATGTAAGTAGGTACCTAGATATAGGTAAGTATACTACCTACCTCTACATAACAATAATAATAATCATCGAGAGTGGGTGGAGTGTTTCAGACAACTTGTTATTGCAATTGACAGTTTGTACCTAACTTCTATTTTTATTCTTTACCGGTAAACGTAACTGCGTACCTAAACCTCTGTTTAGCTACCTAGGTCTTATTAAGGGGTCATAGAGCCATCCAAAGATGAGGTAGTCTTTCAATACCCTTACACAACATACAACGGTTTACAAGAGTACGTAATTTTAGTTAGACTTACAATCTCCCATATAGTATGTTACACCATAAGGGGGCGCGAGGGGGTCATCGAAGTGTGACATTGTGTGATAAAGGGTGGTAACGACAAACATTGGGGTGTGATTGGGGCTAGTACCTACCCGGAAGGAGTCGATCATCTCTAAGCCCCTTATCTATGAACGATCTATGGAGATTGGGGCGGTGTCAGGCAATTTCTATTCGACGTTAAAATATTGGTTAGCTCCAAGTTAACTTGATTGAAAATCAATGGAGGTTGTAAATCGGTTCTTTTCTACCTTACGTTTTAATAAGTAGTACCTACTACCTTACTTCCTAGTAAAACTTCTCGTCGCCAGTCTTAGGAAAGGCTATACAATCCTAACTAACTAGGTAGGTCCATTAAAATTAAAAACATAATTCAGGGGCCTTTAAATAATAATTCCATTATTGATTTACCTAAACATCTTCCCTTCCATAATTACGTCTATGTAGTCATAGTGCAGACTCATACATAATACTTTATAATAAACATAACTTTACATTATGAAACTGAAGGCCAACTTACACTACCTACGTTACTTACGTAATCTGACACACCTCCGGTTATCCAGCCACGCTGAATTGGAACCTATTGAAATGTTACCAGCTTTACATGACATGACGACACTTAGGTACGTTAGGCCTATCACCTCGTATATATATAGCATACTATGGTCCCTCCCTATCTGTTGCGGAGCTTACGGTTGCCATTAAGTATCACGCGGCTCCGTGCCAGGCACTGGCGCTATCTGCGGTACTGACCTGGATGTGGTAGGTTGTTCTGCGATCTGTGGGCTAGATGGCCAAAGAAATGGAGATTTGGACGGTGTTTGATAGGTAGCCCGTTGACAAAGATCTGAGATGGTACCGTCTAAATCTTAGGCATCGTTTTCGTCCATGGCGTTCCCACTTTTAAGACCAGGCTTTTTTTTAAGAGGCAATTGCTTTATGTTACCCCAGTGTGAAATCAGTGAGCCACTATGTTACCCCACCCAGATGTTACAGTGAGGGAGTGACGTGGTGAAACATGGAGTCCCCATGAAATTCGCGGGTATAGTAATTGTCCACACAACCTCTGAAGTTGGAAGAAGCTCTTGGATTATGCCGGTTATCCACGATGTGCTCTCCACCGGGACTTCAACATTACCTAACGTTACTCGTCAACAATTCCCATTAGCATTTCACCTACTAAACGCTATGTTAAATATAGGTAGATTCTGTTAGTTAGTACGGAAGTTATGTAGCGCAGTTCGTGATGCCGGCCCGTTTGCCTTGCCAACTCGCTCTGTGATCCCACTTAGCAGTTTGATAAACACGTTGAAACTTTATAGAGGCACTTGCCTAAAATAGATGATGAGCCTGAACTTTGTAGTTTCGACCTTGTTATGTTAGTCAATAGTATTTATATCAATAGCTCGTTACTGATGAGGTGTTAGTTTACGAGTTCGGGATAGTTTCATAATCGCTCTCTAGGTCTAAGGGCGGTTAAATTTAAGTTTCGACGGTGAGCGAGTCCAGCTTCAGTTACGTATATAGCAATAATCTCTATCTGAATCTTCACGGACAAAGTCAGATAAACAGTGCGACTTGCTCGACTCTTTAACTTCCTCCCGCTACGGTTGGTTTGGATTTTTTTTTACCGTAACTTACCATGTGTTTATAGCATAACAAAATAGACTTTTCGCTGCCTAGTAGGTAGTAGGTACCTCTACTTAGACGTACCTACTTCCCTACGTAGGTACCTATCTTACTAATGATATTAGGAATTAGGAGGGCACAAACTGTTGGACTACATTTTCCGGGCTCACAAAGTGTCGTTTTTTCGGTTTACTTTTTCAGCATGTAAGTGGCAAAACTCCGGTTTGCTATTTCCAAAACAAATCGTGTTGGCGCAAACGATAGAAATTATAAAAGCACTGGATTATCGTGGGAGAGTTTCATGCGGTTGTTGGCCACTATTGTTCGCGACACAATGGTGTCGTTGATTCCTGTTCTGCTTTCGTTTTCGTTCGCGAGTGGATTCGATTACTTCAGGAGATGTTTGCTTTTCAATAAAACATGTAAGTTTACCTTTAAATGTTTCTCTTTTTTATATTACAACCCTAGGTTTGTGGTTGGTGGAATTTAAAGTATGATGGCAGAATCTGATTTCAGTTTTATGGCTTAGTATGGTTTATCAACACAATACGCGAATTAATGCCTACGGTAGGCAGTTTATGTCATTTTTGTAAGGTTTGATCATAATTATAGCAATGGGACGTATTCCTACTTACAGCTGTTCATATTAAAATGAAACAGGTTGGGCGCCAGTTTCACTTTATTTCTTTACCCTATTATCACAAAACCTCGATTTTACGAAAATTGTCTGTTACTTTTAGCTACATCATGTAATTGTTTATATAGATTCTATATTACTTTAACAAAATCTGGCCAGTAATATTGTTTCAAAATAGCAGTATAGCGCCCAACGAGGTCATAGAGTCATAGATATAGGAATAAGTAATTTATTTAGTACAAGTAAATGCTTAAATTTGTTGTTTCAGGCGTCACGCACTGCCCTAAATTTATGCATCCGTACCATACACGCTGTGATCGAGATACGATATCGCAGAGAACTTGTGAAATACCGGTAACCTATCCTATAGGTAAGTAAAAGTCACTAAAGAGAGAAAAGTTCTGTGATACGAATATTAAGACAGAAAGAAGGCAAGCAAATTCAGTACAGGTAAGATAAGATGTGAGAAATGTAGGGTTCACTCTTTTAAACCACAAACTTTAGACGCCTTACCATAGACGTACTTAGTACCAGAACCCCCCTACAGTTCGCTAAGGTTGTCTTTTCCGTATATTTTGGTGGAACCCACACAATCGAAGTACCTATTCACAATCTGACTAATTTCCAGGTTTCACCTGCGGTTGGTCACGTTGCGACTGCAATGGCGACCTCCTTCTGGACGAGATGACTTACCACTGCGTCCCCTTCGAGTCGTGCCCTGCTGCTACTCACAGGAAGCCCGAGCACTTGAGGAGCCACAAGCAGAGGAAACTGGCGAGAGCCGGGAGACGGCGACAGCACAAGAGAATCAAAGTCTCCGATACAGACCCCGATCTTATCGATTTGAAAAAGAAATAAACAGCTCTTATATCGTTTTTTTTTTCTTTTTCTCCACTTAGGGGCAAATTCCTGGGCACTGGCTCATTGCTTTTAAAACGTGCTTCAAGGCTATTGTACAATGATGCCAATCCGTACTAATAGTGTAGGTAGGAACAGCCAAAATCCGCCAAACGCAAGACTTACGAATTAATACAGTAGGTAGGTAACATAAGCACAATTATATCTAAATGAGCTGATTTCTCCACAAAGCACTTTCAAAATCAATCACTTTAGAATCGTCAAGCCTCAGCAGTTCGGTTTACATCAGCTATTGGAAAACAAACAGATCTTGCATGTATTCAATGGAAGCCATACGACACAATTGATCTAAACAACGGTCTACCTACCTGTTAAGAAACCACTAAATAAACAACCGGTCAACATTCCTCATTCAGTTAGCGAAGGTATTTAGCCAAGAGAGGACACTCAAGATGCGAAAAATCCTTGTTGTTTTTTGCCTCATCAATGTTATAGAGAGTGTATATTACGGAACCGTTGGGAAGCCAGGATGTCTTAACTATAATGGAACATGTAAGTACCAACTTTGCATGACAAATCACGCAATATTGCTGCCCTCCATATGCCCAATAAATTGCCTTTACTAATATTTGCACACCAGTGGTTGCCGGATGGTTTCTCCACCGTCCCTCCACTCCACTGCCACTTATTTTGGGTAGGTGCCTAGACCTAGACACTGTCTTGCGTTCAACATACATAGCGAACCATAGCACCAGAACATCACATCACATCTTAATCATCCATCGTCTACTTAGTTCCAAGATAGAAGCCTATTATTCTCATACATAGGTATATCAATGGTTGAAAGAAACATCGTTACGAAAGAAGCTCAGTATTGATCAAGAATCTTGATTTCCAGGCGTAGAAGAGTGTCCCGAGAACATGCACAGACTGAATAGCCAGTGTCGGCCGACTCCGTCGCAGCGGACCTGCGACGAGCCGGTCGCGCTGTCCATGGGACTAATCTGCAACTGGTCGCGTTGTGACTGCGACTTTCCGTTCGTGCTGCATCTGCCTTCGGGCTACTGCTTCGCCTATGAAGATTGTCCGTGATTTGGAGGATATCGTCAACGACGCGTTTTAGTTTACTCACTGCTCGTAGTACCTTTCTAATGATGACGGGGGAAATCTTCAATCAAGATACCCGGTGAATTTCGGGTCCCGTTGGGTTATATGGGAGTTTGCCCGCTAAAACTGCTTTCTTTTAATGCCACATTTCTTATCGAGAAAATATTCCGGTATATTAAATTTTTCGCGTGATTTGAGAAAACGATGCCAAAATGATCGAAGCGTAAAATACATTTTTGATTTTGTTATATATTGATGTTTCATTTTTGGGTGTGACAAGATGTAAATTGAATTTGTCTACGTTTACCCTTACCCTCATCACATCATGCCGAAATCTGTCGAATACATATTCGGCATCTAGCATCTGCAAACAAGCATAACCTTAGTTTTAACTTTAATTAAAATATTACAAAATGTTTTCAATTTCTCATGGAGGATCTCTACCTACGTAGGTACCTAGATATAATGTTAAATTCTTCTGAATTCGGTGGGATGAAGTTAATAAATATAAATATGTATGGGTATGTATGTACCTAGGTTTGAACCATGCAAAATAATTAGATAGCGTGCTCAAAACTAACCATATAACCTACTTATGCAAAATTTTGATTTTACATGAAATTTTGATAAAAAAAAAATTACATCGTCAATCTACAACAGCTATCCATGAAGAGTTCCGTTGTCTACCTTCCGTACTTATCATCAAATGAGCTCGTAATATTGTATTGTCATACGAATTGGACAAGCATGCCAACTCAATAGAACAACGGAAATTGAGTAAAAACTGTCAACTACCCATCCATACTATACTAACACAGTGAAAGATCACGTGATAAAGATACCCCTTTATTTTCAGATACACCGGTCACTGCCCAATGCTCAAATTTCGCTACGGAAAATGCTATGGAGAAAATACTAGACACATCTTGAAGGAAATACGCTCCAAGGGACTTTTTAAGTAAGATCATTACAATAAGTATAATACCTACCTACCTATGACCTATGACTTAATAGGTACATCGCGACAGTTCATTATCCATGCGTACAAAATCGTAGGCAAAGGCTTGTAAAATAATTAGTACCTACTTATTACTCATCTTTCTCTTCGTCAAATTGTGCCACATCCCAGGAGACGTTTCTAATACTTACAAATATGAATCCCCTTACGTTGTACGTAACTGAATCCTGGCTCGATCCATGCCATACTAATTAAGGGTCAGCTTGTATGTCATCACCTAATCAGCTGTAATTGAAACCCGTGTAACATGTGACCAACAAGAGTTTATTAAACTAGGCTAATGTGACTGTTACTGCAATTTGGGACCATAACACTTAGGTATAATCGACGAAAATCGAGCGGAATAGTTTGCACTAGGTAGACAAGCAGTTTTATCATCGCAAAAGAAGAAGTTAATAGATGATTTTTGTGCCAGCAAGCCCTTAGAATACCGTCCAGGCGACAACTACGAGCTGTCGAATATGCCGCGGCGCGACAGACCGAAACACGACGTGTATGACGGCTTGCGACACCGACCTCCCGCCTACATGACTGGGTACACTGGCTATGTTCCCGGAATGAATTTCAGGTAACTATAAGGACTGATTGTTTCGTAGATAAGTAAACTAAAAAGTAAATTGTATGAATAAAAACAAAAGATAGACATTCGATTAAGTAGTATTCTGTGCTGTAGATTAGTAACAGTTTTACTGGGTAGATAATTTTGCAATTCTAACACACTACCTACTCATAAATGAAGGAGTAACAATGACTTATGATAAACTTATAAAAAGATGTACGAGATCAATTTCAATTTTACTTCAAGACCAAAATCAATAATTATTGTCCTTGCAAACAAATTGTCAATGCAATAGGTACTAACGTTGAGATTGAGACGATTTCAAGCCAATGATATATTTGACAAGCATTAAAGTATCTATTACCTACCAATACACAACTTCACTAACAGCCGAAATTAATATTGTATCTCCTAATCCAAGATTGAAATCGATCTTGGATTGCTGCCTATCGTTCGATCGATTTCCAATCTGCGTGCCTATGTAAACCATTCCACGGATCGGTTATTGGCACGTTTGACCCTAAAAATGGATTATGATATCAATCCCAGATAGCAAAATTTGGATTGGATTGATAATTAATTTCGGCCGTACGTATTAAAAGTTAGGTACTTACCAACCTACATCCCTATAAAATTAGAATGTTAAATACCATGGCAACGCAAACACGCAAATACATAACAAGATATTACCATAATTCTTGTACCGCATAAAAAGCTAGACAAAACCATATTACAGATACGGCAAATCGTACGGACGAACGGCAGACGACTGCATGGCTGACTTCTCGGAAAGCCAAACGGGCCTGCGGCGGAAGGCTGACCTAAATAGGAGCTACGTCAGATCCCGGAGCGTCCCCAAGATGGAAACCATCCACTCGCGAGACGAAATACGACGAGATCTCAGCCGATTCAGAGAAATCAACAAGTACAAAGGTGGGTTGGATCTATGAAATGCTTTTGACTGTGTCGTATAGCAAGTATACCTACATAAAACTTAAATATCACTCATCAGTTTATACTTGAAAGTAATCAATTTTAACGTAAACCCCAATGAGATAGCGAAAACGTAACGGAATTATAGGTATCTATATAACTAATGTCTATTTAATGAAGAGGTGTACCACAAGGTGCTGACATAGGGCCACTAAGTCAAATGTCACATAATTGTTTCAGAGAACCATATATCGCCTGAATTCCCGCCTATAGCAGGCTACACCGGCCACATTCCCCGCATCAAAGGATCCGAAGCGTCCCTCAGCCAGAGATACCACTGCGCTGCGAAACGAGGACTTGAGCTCATCCGAATGGAGCGGGACAAGAGTATAGAAATGCAAAACGCCAACGCAAACATCAGAGCCATATTAAAAGACGACCATAAGAAGTATTCCTACTGGAACTGGGGATAGCATACGGGCAGAAGGATGTTCTTCTCGAAGTGTCGTTGAGAAGCATCCTTCTATAAACGAATCTGGACGGAACGAACAGTATTCTTCGCGATTTTAATGAGATGCATAGGTATATCACGGTTACAGTATGATATATATTTATATATAATAATTATACAGCATAATTTATAATAGCATAATAATATGAAATACTAGCAATAGATAGATACAAGATGTAAGTAGATTAAGACTTTTGCTGAAGACCTAGGTAGTATACTGTAATTTTAAAAGGCCTAAACCTAAGTAGTCACTGTAAATGACATTTCACTTCATCTAGACCTCATTCCCATTCTAAAGAACTGCTTGTAGGAATTATAAGTACTAACAAAGTGGACAGAAAGTCATTTCATTCATCATATTCTTAGAAATAATGCAAATCGTAGCTACAATTTAGGTATTCGAAGAGTATTTCTACAATACTTCCATTTTGTCAATACCTCACATAAGTATCTATTTTTGAGTGTTCTATTCTGTCTATAATAAAATATAGAAATATATTTCTAAGCATAATGTGGAATGGAATCGTTATTTGTAAATAAAATATTGTTTAAATAAAATATTGCTTGTTTTATTACGTTAAAATAACTTATGAAACAAACTATTACTTCTTTCAATTACCTTACAGCTAAACATAATAAGTAGGTAGGTATTATATTATTAGATATAATAAAATGCATATTTTTAATATTTAATAACAAAATACTGACTATTGGATTTGGCTTAAGTTTAATCAAAATGTTCCCTTCTGAAAGACTGGCGTTCTAAAAATAATTATAATCTTCATATTATGTAATGTACTTTTTAATTATATTACAATATAATAATAAGAGTTTTATAATGTCATGTTCAACTAATCTTTTCTAAGTATTATAATAATAAGTTTTAAGTATGTAGGTACTTATAAAGATGGAAGGCACATTCATAAGGCACAGTATCATTATAAAAATATGCTAGCATATTACTAAAAAAATTAAATGATCATTCTTATATAGCTACAAGGTTTCACCTCGGAATTAGCAACCTAAATGCAAATCGTTGTCAACGGCGTTCAGTAAATGAATCATCATAAGGAACTAACTGTTTGCCCTTACATGTGCGCCAAATACTATTTGGCAAATAGTTTTCAAGAAAACGGCATAAAGGCTAAATCAACAATCCTTACGATAATTTCCGTTACACTAACATCATTATCAAATTCGAGTATTAAAAACAAATTACCTTCTACAGAGCCTGAAAAAGCTTAACTTTCAGCATTCATTTCCACCATCTTGCCGGTCCTTTCATCCACACCGTCAACTATTACTGGTCTCTCATCTTTCTCATCCTCCGCTGGTGGGGAAACAGGTGCATTCACTTCATTGATATCTAATTTCTTATTACTGGCAAGTTCTAGCATTAAAGTCTCAAGTTTATGCGCCTTTCTAGTTTCATTGTGAGTGATCAGTGCACAGAGATGCTCGGTCAGTAGTTCTTTCTTCTCTTTCTCTTTTTGTAGTTGTATCTTAGCTTGGAGGAACTCTTTTTCGACTCTTAAGTACTGCTTTCTGAAATAATGAAGTCTTTTATTATTATAAATACCTAGGTATTTCCTGTTTTATATCAGAAACATCAGACAATGTGGACGATAACAGCTCTCACCATAGCTGCCCTGACCACAGCCAAATCTTCTGTTTAACTAGTGACGGGTATCAGACCATGGTATGCTGGCTTGTCTAGTCTAGGCACGGCCTGACCAGTCATTAAATAGGCCGTGGACAGGACCCTATCCTAGTGATTATAGATTTAAAACTCTAGAGATATACTTACTCTGCGTCAGAATAAGTGAGACAAGCTTGATCTATCTTCTTCCTGAGGACATTTACATCCTGCGAAAACTGTCCGTCTAAAACTTGAAGTTCTTTCTTTATTTTCTCCAATTTTAAAACCTCTTCTTCTGTTTGTCGTGTCCTGAAATAATGACAACACTGATTCACTTTCTGCTGCAATGTAACCATAGAATCGGGAGATTTTACAACAAAGTAAATGCAAATACATAGAAACCTGGCCTACCATATTGCTTTTGTGATCAAATGGTAAAACTTATTGACCATTTTTCTATATTACATTTCATAATAAAACATGACTTCTTCATCTGATAGTTTACTACACAGAAATTCTTCACTATTGATAGCTAAAGCACTTGTCATTGATATAAATGATAACATCATGGAGATAAAATTAGATATTACAGATTGATTCCAAATTTTTTATGCTGGGATATTAGTCATTGCAATATTTACTTTTATTAGTTCAACATACATTTTCATAGTAACAATTAGACCAACAAGTTGAAAAAAACAACTTTCAGCACTTTTACCTAAATTCAGCGAGAGACCCAACAGTCCCAAACTACAGAAATCAGTGTATTGGCATTTAATTGAGCTCCCAGAATGGCATTAATGTGTTCATCAGATTGCCTTTCATTTACACAACCTGTCCTGTGTAGGTATACAGAATTGCATAATATGTCATAAAGAAATCCTGAGAAGCTAGAGCAAAAAGGCTAGATACTCAGTTTTTCAGTAAAGTTATACTCAAAGAGCCATCTTGCCACATAACAAAACTCTAGAAACATATATTTCTCACCTATCAGCGAGGGCTTTTGACAACATCTCTTTCCGCTTCTTATTTTGTTCTTCCATCAACCTCTGCTTAAGCTGTAACTCTTCTAGCTTCACCCTGTGCGATGCCAGCTCATCATCCGTCAGATCCACACCCCGTACTATATCCGGAGTCACATCAGAACTATCCTTTCTCATTACGTTATTTGAAAATATATCTTCTACTTCCTTGTTTTCAAAATCATTTGTTTCCTGATCTCCATCTTCGTCATTTAGTTCAATAACAGGTAAGTTGTCATTATGATCACCATGGTCGGACATTTCATTGTCGTTATTACCATTGCCTGCTGTTGGTGGATTTTTGATGCTCAACCTGCATTTCTCAAATTGTCTTTCGTCAAAAGACTCATCCGAGACTTGTTTTTCTACTTTGATGTTCTTTATGTGAAACTGTTTCTTCTTAGTGTAGCCAAACTTGGCAGGTTTGATTACATTTTGATGGTCCATAAACAGTGTAGGCTCGGGTAAAACTGAAATGTTAAAAATGTAGAAATTAGTGAAATACAATCAATAACACTTTATTCTATAAGATTATGAATAAATAACCTGTTTTAGTTTCATACCTATTGAAATGAAAAAAAGCTGATTGTTTCAGAGTACCTAACTAGACATACAACTGACCGTTAAATACATTTTAGGTGTTATACTAAATTTAGAAATATCGATTACAAAGAGATATAGCGCACATAACACAATTATTTAATTCTGAGAACTAATCAGCAAACTACATCCGTCAGGACTTAAATGCGCGTGTGTAGGTACCGTTGAACATAGCGATTAATTGTTATCTAATAAAATATCAATAATGACATACTTTCTTAGATAAGAATAATTTATTTTGAATGCTTTTAATTGACTCAAATAACATCTACACTGCAGAACAACATCTTCAACAGTCTGATTGCATCGTGAGTAAAAATGAAAGCATGAAAAGTAGGAACATAAGATTTCTGTAACACTTTCAATGAGTTGATTTGGTTTGTCTAATCGTTCGTTGCCATCGATTGTAAACTGACTGCTCTATGAGGTTATAGATACTTTAAAACAATTACTTTTTGGGCAGTACCTACTTACTACCTAACATATGATAGCATAATATGGTGTGCAACTGTGCATAGAGAATGAGTTCAAGGCAGCGAAAATGTACTAGTCAGCTTAACTTTGCAACATTGCAGAGACCTCAGTCGTCAGTGAAATGATTTCATCACATTATCTGCAGGCCTAGACAAGTTGCAAACGTTTCTAACGAAATCGAAACGAATAGAATGAAAATGTATGGGATGACATGTGCAGATTACTAGGACCTAATCTGAGCTTTTTCAAACTGGTGACGTAGCTTAGTTGACTCACTGCAAATTCAAATCGGAGTAGTGCGTGCCGAATACACGTATACAGTAATTTGAATGCTTTGCTAAATCTTTCTAAGTTTCCCGGCGAAGCATTGAGACATACTCAGAGATTGAAAGTGTAAACACTACCGTAATAATAGCGCTCATTGGCAGCTAACGTAACAGGTATCTGTCTATAGTATTATCAAGGTACAGGAAGAGAAACTGTGGGAACTAGACCCATGTTATATTCAAATAGTTTTAAATACCTAGATGTTTACCGTTGTTTGGCCGAGATTCTCCAGACTTTATACGTTGCAAGTCCTCCTCACTAAAGCCCGTAAATGACATCGTTTACAAGTTATAGATGTAATTTCTATGTATTGTTTTCATAAATATTTTTATCTATTTGTAATATTTTGTAACAAAAAGAAAAGATTGAATGAAATAGGTAAGGTAGGTAATGAATGAATTGTGGTTTTTTTTACATTTTATTTATGGCTTTGCACGGTTTGTGCATATAGCCAGTGTCAAGTATTTTATTTTAAGTATTTCTTAATTTCACATTAAGAAAGTCACAGCAATAATATAGCAATCGTGGTCAAGTAGTCAAGTCAATTATTTACATCGTCAAAGTCACGATTCAGTAAAATAGTGGATGCTTTACTGAAACTTCCTGGGAGTTTTGGAAATAATGCGAAATGACACGTTTTTTAGTGTATATCATTTGCCTACACTCGTGCACGTTAACGAACACTTAATCATTAATATTCCACCAATATTACACATTAACACTCGAAGAAACACAAGTTTGAGAAAATAATACAAAACCAACAACGTCTCACTATCGGATTCCCGCCAAAACTATCGTATTTGTTTTGACCTTTTGACTTTGATTGACCACCTATTTTGACAGTTCTTTCCTAAGCCACTTTTTTTTTTGTTTTAGTTATGGCTTCGCACGGTTTGTGCATATAGCCAGTGTCAAGTATTTTATTTTAAGTATTTCTTAATTTCACATTAAAAAGACACAGCAATGTTATAGCAATCGTGGTCAAGTAGTCAAGTCAATTATTTACATCGTCAAAGTCACGATTCAGTAAAGTAGTGGATGCTTTACTGAAACTTCCTGGGAGTTTTGGTAAAAATGCGAAATGACACGTTTTTTGAGTTTATATCATTCGCCTACACTCGTGCACGTTAACGAACACTTAATGGTTAATATTCCACCAATATTACACATTAACACTCGAAGAAACACAAGTTTGAGCTAATAATATAAAACCAACAACGTCTCACTATCGGATTCCCGCCAAAACTCCCCCTAAGCCACTTAGAACTTTTCTTTTACTCCGCAGAAGCCATAACAAATAAGTTGATGTTGAAGTTGAACTATTATTTTTGATTAAGTTATATGGCTTCGCATGGTTTGTGCATTTAGCCAGTGTCAAGTATTATAATATTTCAGCTTATATTTCAGTATTTAATAATTTCACAATAGGAAAGTCGTCATAGCATTAAATCAATCCTCGTGGTCAAGTAGTCAAGTAAATTATTTACATAGTCAAAGTAGCGATTTAGTAAAGTCGGTGGATGCTTTTAATGTAGTTCATCCATGATATATCATACCTTGACACTAGCTCAATGCATAAATCGTGGAAAGTCAGAATAAAAAGTAAAACAAGCGGCATTTCAATTTCATTTTTGTTTGTTGCTTGATATATATTTTTCTAGGTTAGAATTTTGCAATTTGCGAAATTCTCAACTTTTCATATATTTTAAGTGCAACTTGAAGGTAATATAGCGGCTTATTCAGGGCATTTTCGTGTTATTTACTGTTATGCTAAATTATAACACCATTTTCAGGAACAAACCGAAAATGGCGGCGGCTATGCCCATCAACCCTAAACCTTTCCTCAACAGTCTTACCGGAAAATCTGTCCTCGTAAAACTAAAGTGGGGTCACGAGTACAAAGGTCTACTAGTGTCTGCTGATGGTTATATGAATCTACAGCTAGCGAATACTGAAGAAATCGTCGATGGTTCCTGTACAGGTTAGAGAGACTTTTCAATAAGTTTGTAGTCTTGCAATGCATCCACAGCTTACCAACTGACTGCTAGGCTAATAAGTTGTGCACCAATCATCAATATCACTTACCTATAACTAACACCTAAGTACAACATAATGCAAACTAATGACTATCCAACAATTTGACAACAGTAAGTATAAACTAAAATAGGCTCATAAGTAAACCAAGTTATCAATCAATCCAACAGATTGCCAGCGTAACTAACATGCTGGTGGCATTGAACCGAATTGTATCAAATAAACACTAGAAATTTAGCAAAACATGTCTATTTACTGCTTTTTTTGTTCCAGGAAATCTCGGCGAAGTCCTAATTAGATGTAACAATGTATTATATGTTAGAGGGGCAGAGGAAGAAGACGAAGAAGGAGAAATGAAAGAATAAATAAGTAACTAGGTGTATAATAATTGTAAATTGCTCGGGTGTCAACGGAATTGGGGAATCATTCCATCACAATAAATTGGTGACTCAAGAACAGTCATTGATAGCAAATTTCAAATTTTGTCTGGGATCAGGTACCATCTGAACAATATGGTAATAGTTTGGTAATAATAAGGTAACAGTTTGGATAAACCAGAGAATGACTATATTCTTGTACCTACCATTTACAACCCAAACCCTTCTTAAAACCTTACTTACTAAAGTTAAGAATTGATTATAAGGTTTACTAAAATACTGCAGTTTTATTTGTGATTTACATACGTAGTGGTCTAACATAGTATTCATTTCCTCAATGGTGGTCTAGCTGACTAATAGTCATCACAATGAGATCAACCAAAACACCTAAAACATTATGAATGCAAAAGCAACTCCCCAAAAGTATAGATACATTGGGATGGATGACCATTATTGACCATTTAGGGCCATCTCTGCCTTTCTTTTCATATATAATACTATCTATACTAATTATATTATAAAGAAAAAATTTGATTGTTGGTATGTTTGTTTGCATTTGGCTTCAAAAGTGATGAACCAATTTGAAAAATTCTTTCACTGTTGGAAAACTACACTATCCCTGGGAGACAGGCTACGTTTTATCCTGTAACAATCTGCGGTTCCCGCGGGATAGTAGATAACGCGAGTGAAGCCGCGAGGCGCTCCTAGTTTTTGATAAGTTGATTGCTTTTAGTAGGTACAATAGTTTGTCTTTGGATGGAAAGGGCTCACAATCGTTCTTCCTGGAAATGTATAGGGGAGGCCTATGTCCAGCAGTGGACTTCTTCAGGCTGATGATGACGATGAACAGTTTGTCTGCAAAATGTTGCCCAATAATGTTTGGTCTTTATCTATTCCATAGTACGAGAATCACGCAGGGCCATAGAGAAAGACCAGTTTTAGGTATGATCTCTATTTATTGGCATTAATTAAACATATTTACAATAATCACAACATCTAATTGTATATAGGTACAACATAGAATGTAAGTACATTCATGCTATAATTTATGCATTATGATTGGTGAAAATAGGAAAAGTAGGTACAAATATATTTTTTAATACTTATTACATGTTACTCATGAAACTCAACTTGTGTAACATATTTTATGTTAGCATACTGCTTAATCAATGCTTTCAAACCATAAAAATCCTTATACTTACAAACACTAGGTACTTTCACATGACTCATCAAAACCATAATTAAAACTTTAAAGAGTAATTTGTGTAAATAATGATTGTGTTCTTAGGTTTGAGATTTGAATCCATATTAAGACTATATATCTATTACATAAAGATAACAACTAGAGGAACATTTACTTTGGCAAATGCATCATAATGTATGATAATATGGGTCTATTAAAAAAACCTTATTTGAACTATGAATTTAATTAAATAATGTTATTATGTCACTAAAACTTCATACAATATATTGGGCTGAATAGATGGGTAGGTAGGGTACATTCAAACATATAAGTGCGTAAGAAATTTGTAAAAACAACTGTGTGATAGGTTTTAATTATCACATCTTCCACAACAATGAATACAAAGTGTACAATGTACATCCCCACACATCATTTTACACATGTATGGGTCTGATGATGAAATAGTCGCATCAATGACTCCGATAGTGATATAAATGTTAAAAAATATTAGATAACATTGTAATGGTCTTATTTTCCTAGATAGACCGAAATAGTTAAAAGAAAACATTATTATTTAAAATCCTCTTATAATCTTTTTTTTCTACTGGCATTTCTTTTATTGAGTCATGGCTGCTAATGCGTTGGCGAAAAAGAGATGCAAAGCTCTTACTCACTCACTACTCGGCCTATGTATTGTCTATGGCGGATTTTAATCATTGCGAATAATTTGATTGCACCTAACGTTGCGTAATCGGGTCCCAAGCAGTGTGCCTAGTGCGAGTTTTGACAATTTATTTACGCGCTCGGTCCGTTTGGCGTAAACTTGAAATTGTATGGAATAAGAGCAGCGCCATCTAGTGACTGATTCACTGACGCTAGATGGCGCTGCTCTTATTCCATACAATTTCAAGTTTACGCTAAACGGACCGAGCGCGTAAATAAATTGTCAAAACTCGCACTAGGCACACTGCTTGGGACCCGATTACGCAACGTTAGGTGCAATCAAATTATTCGCAATGATTAAAATCCGCCATAGACAATACATAGGTATTAGCTAATACATTTTAATGAATTGATTGACATCGATTGTGACTTAGGTAATCGCCTAGCAAGTATTATACTTATGTTAAATTCAATTTACCGTATGTGCGTAACAACAGAGTATTCCTAAATACATAAATCAAAGTTCATATTGTCCAAAGAAATGAGCTTCCATTATTATCTAATTAAAACTAGTAGAAATAAGCAGTTATTGCAACAAATCTCTTGTCCAAATAGCTCTGCTCTACTTCGACTGAGCCGCCAACTTCCTTAGCCAACGACAATATCTGAAAAAGAAAAATGTAAGTTTCATCTGAACACAGGTTAAGCCATCGGTCCCGGTTGTTATTGATTCAGTCGATAAGCCATGTCAGAAGCCCTTGGACAGTCTGGAAAATGCTGACACTAGAGACTTCTGACTAAAATATATTTCCCAAACACAACCAATCTACTGTTATTCTCTGAGAAGTTCCATTGTGTATATCGCGTCTCTATAAGCCTCAGATTAATCGTCTAATTAAATGCTGATACTAGAGGTTTATGTCTCAAACCAAATGGCAGTCACCCATTGAGGAAATAATATACAATTTCTTCAATGCTGTCACCAAATTATTGTTGTCATTGGAATTTGACAGTATGCAAGAAAGATCAACCCAATTGAAAGGCAACTGGATTAAAATTTACCTGCAAGATTAGATCAAAACAAATCTCTGTACTAATACAATGGGCTAAAAAAAAGATTGTATGAAATATCCTACTTCCTACGAATATTATAAACGCGAAAGTTTGTAAGTATGGATGGATGTTTGTTACTCTTTCACGCAAAAACTACTGAATGGATTTTGATGAAACTTCACAGTAATATAGATTAAATGTCAGAATAACACATGGACTACAATTCATAAAGATATATCGTATATTATCCAAACGCGAGTGAAACCGCGGGGTGCAGCTAGTATTGTCATATATATTTTTATAAATAGGGTAAAAATAAGATTATTCAAAGCTTTTAAGATCTGGTTACCTGGTCTGGTCTAGTGTTTCTAGGCAGATACATCGAGATAGTAGGCGAGATTGTCCTCGCTACGCTCATCAATTCTGAGGCAGGTTTCGGTTCCAACATGGTTTCGATGTCGTACTGGGCGTTCTGGAACGAATCAGGGCACACGTATATGTATAGTTACTACATTCGTAGGTCATATAATGTATAATCATACTACCCTGATACCCATTTGCATTGTTATATAAAATGGCAACTGTTTAGAAAATCCACAAATATTTGTTTCCTGGTCTGGGTGTGATGTGTATGTGAAACTATATGTATGTAAGCGGTACCCACGACACAGGAGCTATCCTAGTGGGGCTACGTTAAAAAAAAACATTTGTTCTTAACCTTTCGCGAACAGGAAACATATTAACTAGCTAAAACGGGTCTAATTCGCGCACAAACAAATATCAAAATATTATGTAATTTTGATAGACCCGTTTTTAGCTAGTTAAAAACATTTGTGTCTAGAATTGCAGCAGCAGTTTTTTTTTTATTTTGTATGTATCTACTCACGTTGGAGTAGTCGGGGCCGCCCCACGGGGGGCTCAGGAACACCATGTCGGCCTCCAGCCGCGGCGCCAGCTCGAAGAAGTCCCCCACTAGGAACTGTATGCGCCCCGCCACGCCGTACACCGCCGCGTTGTGGCGCGCCATCTCCACCTTCACGGGGTCTATGTCGATGGCTATCACTGGAAAAGGCATATTGTGATCATGTAATATATAATAAATATATTTAGCCTGTAACTGTCCCACTGCTGGGCAAAGGCCTCCCCTCACTGTCGTGAGGAGAGTTAGGCCATAATCCACCACGGGGGCCTAGTCCGGATTGGAGGATAACATGCCTCTGAAATAATTATCGGGCATGTTGGTTTCCTCACGATGTTTTCCTTCACGGAAAAGCGAGTGATCATTACGTACAAGAAACACATTGGTACGTGCCCGCACTGGGATTTGAACTCGCCACCTCCGTATTCGAAGGCGGACGTTCGCCCACTAGGCTTCCACCGCTTGCACCGCATGTATTACTTTATTTTAATATTTTATAGCCGAAGATCTCGAAGTAGGTTTTTAACACCCCTTTGTGGGCGCTGGTGACCTAGAGGGTCGGTAAGAGACCCAGAAAAAATAAGGGGCGGTGAAGTGTTTTAGGGGTGGCGATGGCTGTTTTGTGATTTCAACTTAATATGGTAAAATAAACTGAATTAAAATTTTTCTACAGTCTACTACACCATTGATTATTCAGTTCGTATTTATGCCCTGTTTGGCTGTATAAACACTAAAAACATTCAACATAGGTACATAGTTTTCATAAGACAGTCAATGAGCAAGCAAATTTTAACACATTATTAAATTCCATTTTATTATTAAAACATGTAGAAATAAGAAATCAATTGCATGACATGAAAATAAATACGGATCTTGAACTAAGACAAATTCAACCTTAACTCTATGCAGTAGGCCTCAATATTGTATACGACATACACTTACCGTAACTCTCAAACCGAAATATACCCTAAATAACTACAAATTTATTACATACATTTTGTTTTTTTTTTATGTCGTAAGGGACAAATGAAAATGAAGTAAGGTGCATTTACCCTTTTTGCTGGTGAACGCGAACTGTATGGTGTTGCCGCCGGCGCCGCAGAAGGCGTCCAGCACGGTGTCGTACGTGTACTTCCGCGCGATGTGCCGCGCCACGCGCTCCGGCGTCACGCTGAACCAGCTCTCGCGGTCCAGCCGCACGCCCTCGTCGAACCTGAGCAGCCATTGCGGTGGTTAGTCGTATGAACATGGCATCATCATCATCATCATCAGCCTAAAGGCGTCCACTACTGAACACAGGCTTCCCCTTCAGACCGCCACACCGAACGACAATTTGCCACTTGCATCAACCGGTTGCCTGCGACTCTTTTGACGTCGTCGGCCCATCTAGTGGGGCATGGAACAGGGAGTACCTGGTAATAAAGTAGAAGTAGACACACTCTTTCCATTTAGAATTTAGAGCGAGATGGCACATCGGGAGTTCGTTTGACATTTTGAGCGTTCTGCGTTGATACTCAATAGGTTACCCGACACGCGTTATCAAACTAATCTGCCATCTCGCTTTAATTTACAAATAGAGGCAGAGAGAGAGAGAGGCAGTCCCTTCTTCTAGGGTATTCTATGTTTTAGAGGCAGTTTGTCAGGCCGCCCGAGGGCCTCTGACGTGGCTTAACGACTGCTGTCGATCGTAACAACCGAGACGGGCGGCTTAACGCACCCTCCAAAACATGGAGCTATGGAAAACCGGGGAGGGGTCCGGCAAATACCATGTAGCTAATAAAACTATAATTAATAATTGGAAAAGGTTACCTATGGAACAGTGAATGCCGTTTCTTCCAGTACTTCATCATTTTGGGATCGTCCCTCAGTTCGGCGGGCACGTTAGACAACTCCTCTTCGTCTAACTTCGCGTATCGCTTCTGACGCCGACGGCGCTTCGTCGACTCCACGGTCTGGCTCACTAGTGGGCCGGTAAGATAAGTTAAAATAAGATAACAATCTCTTTATTGCACTCCAAGACGTAAAAAGAAAGAGAAAGAAGAGAGGTAGCGATTTATAAAACCAGTAAAGGGACAAAAATTCTACAAGGTGTAACAGCAAGGTGTAGTAATACTGAAACTACGCATACACATACATATTTCGAAGTAGTCTGGAGGTACTATAAATCTGTAAGTAGTTACGGTAATGAATTAATACACGTCAAAGTTTACTGCAAAACTAACCATCGTTCAACCCTAGTTATCAGCTGGGCAATGTCAGTGAACTTGAGGCATAGGCTAACATGTACAGTCTTACCCAACTTATATGGTGCGTCGTGAATCTTCGTTCGCGCAGAAAAGAAAGTATGGTCCGAAGATTAACGAAAGAATGCTTAACACTTACAATCAACCTAAGATCACTATTATAAGGTTCATAATACACTGCAGCTGTTGCACATCGCAGTTCTACCTGCGCAGAAGATGAATTTTCAAAGCGCGGGAAATGCTATTGACCGCTATTGGTCGGCAGCCGCCCCGCCATCTTAGCGATCGCCGCGTGGCATGAGTGAGATGGAACTAACAGCTGCAGTGTATTATGAACCTTATAATAGTGATCTTAGGTTGATTGTAAGTGTTAAGCATTCTTTCGTTAATCTTCGGACCATACTTTATCTTCTGCGCGAACGAAGATTCACGACGCACCATATAAGTTGGGTAAGACTGTACACCTCTAGCCGGCGGCATTACTCAAACAAAAAAGTAAAGTTGTGGTAAAAGTTCCACCAAAAATTACTAGATGGCGCCAGGGCCGTTTCTAAGAAATCCTGCATCGCGCAAGCGTTGTGTGACCGGCGTAACGTGACGTCATCCGTATCATGTTAGGGTTGTAATATTTAGTTATTTTGTCAATTTGAGTGAAAAAATCGATTATCGATTTCAGGTTTTAGTACCCTGGCAACTGATTCATCACCAGGTACACATACCCACATTTCAATATTACTACACCTTGCCGATACACCCTGTATACATTGAAGAATAATTATATGTTATAGGACACTACAAATTCGCTACTGACCAAAGGTATAACAATTTAAATGGTGTCAATTAGTTTTTGGATCACAAATAAACCGCTGCATAAATCGCAATGTGGTTTTCTTTGTATTGTAGCGCAGAATCTAACAACTTGGTCATGTCGCATCGAAATTTAATGTAAATTCAATCAAGTCGATGGCGAGTTATCTATAGATATATTTAGTTCGTATGTAGCAAAGAAGTGCGGGTATCAGCAAGTTTTCAACATGGCTGTATAAAAATTACAAAATATAGACGCACCTATATTTTCCACAGCTTCTGGCTTGGCCTCATCACTCGACTGATCCAAATCATCGGGCAGCGGAACCGCCGACGCCTCCAACACATTACTTTCATCACTCACATTACTCTCAACTTTATTTTTTACGTTGTAGTCATCAAATTCCTCTGGTTTCTCTGAGACATCTTCAGTAGACTTGTTTGGATTTTCATTAGCAACAGCTGCTTCTTTAGAACTGATTTTTATCACATCTTTCAGCTCAGATTTATTAGAATCGACATTCATTAGCTCTAGATTATTGTCATCTTTAGTAATCTCTTCTTCAGTGACTTTGATTTCAACGGTTATTGTGTTGATTGAATCATTCGAATTGGTTGTTTCAGTTTCTTTACCAGAATCATTTCTATCGACATTCATATGTTCAGATCTAAAATATTGCCCTAATTCTTCATCAGAACTTTTGTTTGCACCACTTTGATTTAAAGTTTTATCATCCACAGTAAGAGAATCATTTGTGTCTACATTCATATCATCAGTTTCACATTGTTTTTTGTTCTGTTCTTTTGCATTTTCTAATTCACTATTTGTTTTATATGTTACATTTTCAGGTTTAGGTTTAATTACTTCAACATTTTCATTAATTTCCCTATTAATTTCTTCTTTTTCTGGTATATTATGGCTGAGTGTGTTCAAAAGTCTGAGAGCTTCCGATTTAAAGTCAGGACAGGACAAATCGTCATCTGTATGCATCCCTTTTTCATCTTGGGAGTCTTTGCTCTGTGAATAATCGGACGATACAAATTGAAATACCATTGTCAATAATTCACAAAATCAAAATTGATTACATTTTGATACTTGCATTTTGCAATATATGTATGAGGTAAATTTAAGTATCGCCACAGAATACCTATAATACCTAGGTATCGGCTAGGTAATTAGTAATACGCTGTAATAGATATTCTGTCGTATCAGTAAGAATAAAGAAGCAATTATAGTCGAGCTAATTATTGTTACCTGATCCAATTGAACCGGATTCCCATCCTCATCAAAATAAGTTTTCCGTGGGGCTCCAAATCGTCGCGTGTTTTTGAATCTAGGAGGGCGTAGCTTCGACACTCTTTTCCTAAACACCATTTGCCCTTTAGGTATGTTGTCAGCGTCTATACAAAAGCCCATAATTTCGAACGTAGCTTTTATTTTTTCTGCGGCTGCTTCGTCATGGTCCATTTCGTGACTGAAATCAAGGAATAATTTATTTAGAACCCCATATCTAAATAGTTTTTATAGTTTAAAGAATGAAAGTCAGCTGTTTCTGTTGAGTTGATGTTAGTTTGAATGTATACCTTCTTTTCAGATTAACAGGTGTCTCTTCAGGCGGGTCATCATCGCCGTCGTCGTAACTATACGACGTGAAGTTAGTGTTGCTGACTGATTGTTGTAAAGTGACACTATTGCCTTCGACAGAATCCTCTTTTACCGTTTCTCTGTCTTTTTTGTCGCTTTTAGTATCCGCAGCTTCTGTCACTTCTTCATGTTTATTATTATCATCAGTTATATCATCTTTAAGCAGATTCTGTAACAACACACCAACAGACCCCAAGTATTTATTGGACTTCTTTTTCCCGCGTTTTCGCGCTTTCGTGATTGGCTCATTCAATTTCAATTCTTCTACTTGGGCCTGCACCTCTATTACCGTCGGTAGTTCCTGGGAATTCCCTTCGCTGTTCTCACATTCAATGTCCAAAACCTTTTCTGGCGTCTCTTGAGATCCTACTACCGTCTTTTTTGTATCACTCTCTATAGGTGTTGTCAATTCTATGTTTATAATTGGCAATTTGTTATCTTGAGCATTAAAAATTTCAACATAATTAGCGTAATGCAAAGCAAACTGCTCTCCAAAATGCTTTTTCCACAGAAACTGCCAGTATTGGTCTGTATCCATGTCATCTACCGATGTTGGATCCGCATTTTCTATGTTGGCTATTCGAGTTTGATCGTTTGATTGATCATCTGAGGTTGAAGACGAAACACTATAATCGTCTGTCGGTGAAGATTCAGAAGTGACATGAGTAGAAGTGACATCATAGCTTGATAGAGTTATTTTAGTAACATTCGTCATTGAGTCCGTAGCTGGTAAAGTTCGAGGGCTAAGTATCCTCTCATGTTCCGAACAAGATCGCTTTCTAGATGGAAGCCAAGACTCATCCTTACTCTCACTCTTATCTAATTTTTCAGTCTGGTTTTGGCCATGACCTTTTTTATACGGATTCACTTTGGAGTCGTAGGAAAACTTCCTTTCCCTCATGCCATCATCTTCATTCTTCTGTTCAGACTCCCTGTAAATCTGATCTACCGATCTCTGCTTGTGAATACTTTTCTCATCTACGACTAAGTCGTTATTATCGTCCAGGTAAGCCGGATTAATGTAATCGCTATACTTTTTTATCCAAGACGCCCATATAAGTCTTTCGCCATTAATAGCCCAGAACTTGTCCCATGTGCCTTCTGACAGATAGTTCTCGTCTGTAGGTGGGAAGTCTTGATCCATGCGTTCAAGTTTGTCGGCGTTTGTGTATTCCGAATGGCAGTCTTGGTATGTGAGGTCTGCTCCGCTGTCGCTGGGTTGGAGCGCATGGGATAGGCCATGCACTTGGGCTGCGTCATGCTCATCAGTGGAGCAGCAGTTATCTGTGTGAGATGCACTGCAGTAGCAGCTTGCACCTTCATCTTTCTGCAAATATTTGAGTGACTTGATTCATCTGAAGACACTTTGTTAGTTATCACTATAGTATAATATGGGATAGACAGTCAGTGCTCTGCTGTGCCACTGATTCACAACTTCATGTTGAATAATTAATCATGGTATGTGTTATATTTATTTGTTTTTATTAAAAAAAAAACATAGCCTCACTCCAGGACTGCTCCTGTATTGTGAGTACCGCTTACATACATATAATTTCACATGCACATCACACCCAGAAACAAACAGTTGTGGATCACACAAATATGTGTTCTGGGCGGGTATCGAACCCGCGCCACCTCTCACAGCAGTCCGATTTCTCAGCCACTACGCCAATCATGCTGTCACTTACCTCACACTTCACTTTATAGGATGTGTCCAATGAGAAATGCACATGAGACTGATCTTCCCACTCTTGGGAGCCCGAGTCCCTCAGGACTTCCATGTCACTTTCACTGCCATCCTCTTTAGCAACATAAGATTTCACTCCATCCCTGTTCGATCAAAAAATGTTTTCATGATTCTAGATACTTATAATATTGTTCAGGCTTTAGGTATTCATTAACTAATAAATCTATACTAATATTATAAAGAGGAAAACTTTGTTTGTTTGGTTGTAATGAATAGGCTCCGAAACTACTGAACCGATTTGAAAAATTCTTTCAGTTGGGAAGCTATGCTATCCCCGGTACACATAGGCTACCTTTTATCCCGTAAAAATTAATGGTTCCCGCGGGATAGTAGTTAACGCGGGTGAAACCGCGAGGTACTTCTATTATCAAAAAATGATAATTAGAAAACCACACCATTTCCTAATGGTCTTATTCAGTCCAACACATAACCAAATCATATAATTTACTGCTGCAAATGCAGATGCTTAGGTCGAATGGAATATGACTGAAAAAATGATTTCCACAATCAAATCATGATTTTAAGTTTTATTTGGTTACAACTACAAACCAAACCTGACTGAAGTGAAAGTTATCTGAAACATAGACAGAATGACTTTTCACGGAGTCAAACGTGAATTTGAGTAGAGTTTGCGTAAAGTAGCTTAATCTTGGCTTGGCACCATGTTTTTTGTTTTGGTGGTAGTTAGATCCCTACCTACAAGGCATACCTATAGTTATTCATGTTATTCTGGACCAAATAAATAGTGTCCAATAGCATAATATTGTCCTGTTACCTGATATAAGCCCTGCTGCACAAGCAGTATATGAAATTATCATCGTTAAACTCATCTTCATTTTCATTTAGGTTGAAATGAAACTCTGCGAGAGGTTCCCACCGATGGTAGTTATCGTAATATTCAGACATGGTTACTAGAACGATTTACAATAGCTCTGTTATCTCACAAGTGTTCACATTACACAGTATCTGGGTTATTCATTCAGTCCGGTTTCCATTTTATGTTTTAACTTTTACAACCTCCTCAAAAAATCGAAGACGATGACCATTTTCACTCAACCGTTTTGATGTTTTGTTACGTTCCGTTATAAGCATAAGCATGGAAAAAAATTTTTAACTAATCTACTATCTAGTACCTAGTCTAGAAACGTTTTCATGCGAGTAATGGAACGGTATACGCTTTCACACTTGCACATGAATGAATGACGAATACATAAACTTTTATACTCTGTGGTATTTCAACACATGACTGTCATTACAATTCTAGAATGGGAGTTTTGGCGGGAATCCGATAGTGGGACGTTGTTGGTTTTGTATTATTAGCTCAAACTTGTGTTTCTTCGAGTGTTAATGTGTAATATTGGTGGAATATTAACCATTAAGTGTTCGTTAACGTGCACGAGTGTAGGCGAATGATATAAACTCAAAAAACGTGTCATTTCGCATTTTTTCCAAAACTCCCATGAAGTTTCAGTAAAGCATCCACTACTTTACTGAATCGTGACTGACGATGTAAATAATTGACTTGACTACTTGACCACGATTGCTATAACATTGCTGTGACTTTCTTAATGTGAAATTAAGAAATACTTAAAATAAAATACTTGACACTGGCTATATGCACAAACCATGCGAAGCCATAACTAAAACAAAAAAAAAAAACAAAAAAATCTAGAATGTCAAAGTTAGACGTCAATGTCAAAACAAAAGAAATTCACATTTTCACAACACACGCACGTTTTGCACATTTGTTTCCTTTTTATCTGAGTTCAATACTAGGTACAGTGGGCTAAATTTTCACAGATAATGGGAAAGAAAAACAAAGAAGGCCTTGGGCGATCCCTCATAAAGGATAGATTCTCCAAAAACCGACACAAAAAACATGTTGAAGACAACACAATGGTATTGTAACTCGTTTTTGGGAACTTCAGTATAATTTCCTTCACAAATAGTCTTTGAACTCTATTAGTGTATTCTTATACCTATAAACTTTCTTAGCGCTGTAGTAATTGTACCTAACTAGTGGTATATACTTATTTAAACAGAGCACCACTTTGTAAACATAACCTCATGCATCGTATAATCGAATCATAGTAACATGAAATTACATCCAATTATCATACTACTATAATTATCTTACTAATCTATCTCTCAGCTCCATACTACGGAGGTAAACGATGGCTATGACTGGGGTCGTCTGAACCTGCAATCCGTGACAGCGGAGTCGTCACTTCAAGAGTTCCTGTCTACCGCTGAGCTTGCGCATCGGGAGTTCACTGCGGAAAAACTTAACTTGAAATATGTGAAGTCAGCACCTATGGAAGTGGCTCTGGTGACTTCGCAGCCCAACTTTGATGAGCCACTGACAGTGCCGAGAAGGTGAAATTTTTGATGGACCGCTTCTGATATATCAGTCACTGATCATTCAACAACTCAAATTCATAAGTGTGCCGTGTGTATGTGTCTGTGTGCAACTACCACCGCAGTGCAAAGTGTAGTTGTGGAATGCAAAATATTAATGTGAAATTTTCTTGAGTAGATTGAGCCAACCACAATATCTTTTTACAATAAAATATGGCATTCATAATACATAAATGTGTAGCAGGTCATGAACTTTCATAAGGAGCTGGTTGTGTAGTGAGTAGAGGATGATCGATCACCCCTGTTCCAACTGCTAATTTAATCTAATATTATGTTCTTTGACACTATTTCCACAAAACCCTCATACACATCAGTAACCTACCCTATTGTCTTATTTATAATGAGCAATTAATAACAAGACATTTCATTTAATTATTTTTTCAAATTTATTTCAGTTTAATTTCCTTTTTTCCTATTTTTTTACATGTTTTGCCACCTACATCTCTAGACCTCCATGGAAGCCCGGTGTCTCTGCCGAAGAGCAGCTGGAGCATGAGCGGGAGTCCTACTTGGAGTGGCGTAGGCACCTGAACGAGTTACAAGCCAAGCTCGGCGCGGCAGTGACTCCGTACGAACGGAACTTGGAGCTTTGGAAGCAGCTGTGGAGGACTTTGGAGAAGTCGGACATAGTGTTGTTGCTGTTGGATGCTAGGAATCCACTTTTGTTCAGGTCTGTGGAGTAACAGTGAAGGCCTCTTGAGATCTCTGAGTTGGTCTGGCCGCAAGATGCTCAGATGAAATGGAATAAGCAGAAAGCCTATTGATTGCATTGATGTATTATTTATTAGAAACTAATATTACCATCATTGTATAAGAATTTACATACTTCAGGAGAACTAAACTAATGAAAAATGACATGGTTTGCCTTGTTACTCCATTATGTAAAAAAGAAAAATTAAAAGCTCTGATATTTCTGAGATCACTGGTCAATTTAGGTGTTCTTTTTATGCCATGAGGCCTTTCTATTCTACTTATATCTTAGAATTTAGATCATACATTGGTTCCATAGTTTCATAATAATATATGTTATCATTACAGATGTGCAGATCTAGAAAAATATGCAATTGAACAGAAATGCAAAGTGATACTTCTGTTGAACAAGGCTGACTTGACCAGTGAATATGAAAGGAAGTGTTGGGCGGAGTACTTTGACAAAGAGGTAAGCTAAAGGATTCCAGTTTAAATTTACTTTTATTTGACTTTGCTAAACAAAAGGAAAAAAATATCTCAATATTGGAAAACAAATATATAATATCGACGCTTGAAAGGCAAAACTTACTAAGCGCCATAGAGCAAATTTTACAGGAGAGTGATTTAAAGTTCTAAATTTTAGAAAAAAAATCGTATATTCTCACGTAATTGTTGGATTTAAAAGATTTTAACAGACATAATAATATTTTTTTAGTAGCTATCCACCATATTAATAGCAGTCACCTAACACTGATATAGATAGTAGTTTATGTCGCTTAGATAAAATTTACCTTATTTCATAAACAGGTAAAATTATCTAAGTTACCACTGACAGGTTTGCAGTAACAAGTAAAAGTAAACAACGTCACACAGTTTGGAATTTCGATACAGGAATATGTATCTAACACGATGTTATCGTTTATAATAAATCAGGTCAATTTATCTTAATATTATGAAATGTGATTTTTATCTGAAGAAAATATATCTTAGTCAAAGAAATTACTCTAAACCACCCTCCGGAACTGATAATTATTTAACCAAAGTATTCAAAATTATATTCACATGCGGGAATAAATGACATAATTATCTTTTTATTGTATTAAAAACCTTTATTAATAATTAAAAACTGAATTCAAACGTAAAATCCCTCGACAAAAAATATTTAAAAAGTAAAAAAATACAAATAGTGTATTTTGGCTCTATTTTTATTTGACAAACGCGTCACGTCTCGAGACCAGGGTATTTTATATTACTCCTATGTTAGATGTACTACAAAGATGGGCAGAAAGTATTTCAACAAACTGCATGTAGACCTATCAGTGGATATTACCACTCCTATATCGTTAGATGTACTACAAAGATGGACAGAGAGCATTTCAACAAACTGCTTAATGTAGACCTATCAGCTGATATTAATTTCATAGACTAATTGCCAGGAAATCCGCGAGTTGAAACTCTTGATGAGCCTCTGGCGCTGGAAGAGGTGGTTAATGCCATCAAGGCCCAACATGATAAAAGGGCGGTTGGTATTGACAATATCCCTGAAAAGCTGCAGAAGTACGGCGGAGAAGGGCTGCACGAGGCGATATGGCACGTCATCTTTAATCTTTTGACGTGGGATATAAAAAGCAAATCCCTTCGGATTTTAAGATGTCACGTATTTACTCTCTTTATAAAAACAAAGGAGATCGAGTAGACTGTAACTCGTACAGGAGCATATCGCTACTCTCAACCGCTGGATTTTTTTTGCCAGAGTGCTTCTCATCCGGCTCACTCAAATGTTCGAGGCTCTTCTACTCGAGACCCAATTTGAATTTCGTCCTAGTAAAGGTACCTGCATAGCAATGTTCTCGTTATGAAAAATCCAGGAAAAATCAGAGAACAAGAACAACCACCTCTTCTTCCGTTTGTTGACCTGGAAAAGGCCTTTGACAGCGCACATCGAGAGGCACTGTGGGTAGTCTTGGCAAAACTAGGATGTACGGATAAGTTCCTCACAATGCTAAGGCTTTTTCTTTCATGATGTATGACATGAGGTGCTGTGTGGCTGTGAATGGTGAGCAATCGGAATAGTTCACAGTAACTTGTGGGGCTAAGCAAGGTTGTGTGCTGGCGCCTACTTACGCGTCAGATCGTGTATCCCTAAATGTGCAACTAGGCGGTGAAGTTGTGAAGTAGGTAGAGAAGTTTAAAAATCTAGGGAGTATAAAAATAGCCACAGATTGATGCGGAGATCAACAGCAGAATTGGTGCTTCATCAGTTATTTTCGGAAACCTTGGGGTCAGGGTATTCCGATCCCATGACATTAAACTTAGCACCAAAGTCAAAGTGTACATGGCTATTTGTTCTACCAAATTTTTTGTATACCTCTGAGACGTGGTGCTTATACCGCCGTCAGATACGCACGCTCGATCGATTCAATCTCAAGGGCCTCCGCGACATTTTGAACATCAAATGATCGAATTATGTCAGGAATACAGAGGTGCTACAACGAGCTAATATATCTGTGTAATGGAGGCCTAGGTATCTGATGTGTCACCATAGGTAGGCACGAATCTCGGATGCCCAATGAGAGAGTGGTTGAAGCGCATTTTCTTTTCTGAGCTCCAGGATGGCAAGTGGAAATGCGGTGTGCAGTTCCTCAGGTACAAGGACGTTCAGAAAAGACATGTGAACAAATGCAATATTGAATCCTCTCATTGGGAATCACTAGCAGAGAACTGTCTTGAGTGGCGGTGGTGAAGCGTAATGTTTACGCATTTGAAAACGAGAGAAGGTGTGAACTAGACGAGATACGAGACCAGCTGCTAACAATGAGACCGCACTCACACCTGCAATTTAATTACTTGAACGGTGCTCTAACATGTGCCCATTGTGCTCGTGTATTTACCGCTAAAATAGGGATTATAAGTCATTATGAGACCTATAAACATCGAAAAAACAGAAACAGTAACATAAGTCGCCGTTACTGAAAGCGGCATGGATGACTATTATTATTATATTGTCACCAAGCTTTCCTTCAATTTTATATATTTTTTCATTATTTGGTCTCCTGACGCGATCACAACGTCACATTTTGATCAAATCAAAATAGGGCCAACGATCATTATGTGCGGCTATTTGCGCATAGTCATGCGACGTATTTTGAACTCGCGCAGTTCCTAAGCGACGAGAAATTATATTTCTTGCACGAGTAATATTATCGAGGCGCCATACTTTACCACCTAAATAAGCCGAGTAAAATTATCTAACCGACATTATTATTAGAAAAAGTTCTCAAGTAAAAATATCCAAGTATGAAATAGCAATATTATGTTAAACAAGTAAAAGTATCTAAGCTTCAATATTATTCCACTTTGTATCAGGTAAAATGATACAAAAGACACTGTTACCAAATAATATTATCAGGTTATAATGTATAACCATACAAATCACAATTATTTTGGGTGGGTACAATACACTAAGTGGTTTCAAAGGGAAATCTCAAAAAAAGTAAAAATATATAAATGCAAACAAATGAAAAAGTAAATACATGAAAAACCGACTAAGTTCATATTTCCAATAATTAAAATGGCATAAGTGCTAAATATCCTTAAATGCTCTTTTTTTCAGTCGGTTAGTAAGCACAAGTTAGGCGATTTGATGGAAATCACACACTATCTAAGCGACAAAAAACTCGTCGTAGAGCGATGAAATCTAGACTAAACGACGCAGAAAAATCTAACGATTCGAATGGTATATTTAACTCATTTCACGTATTTCTGTCGCTTAGGAAGTTTTGCCTTTCAAGCGTCGATATGTAATCTATCTCTGAAACATAATGTTTAAATTAGCACAATGTTTTATTATTTATTTTCCAGAATGTCTCCATAATATTCTTCTCGGCAGCTAAAATTACAAACGAACGTAAAATATCTGAAGCCAGTGATGAAGATACAGCTAAAACAAGTGAGGACTCAAATTCTGACACAGAATCTGCCAGCTCAGATCTTGAAGATAGCAACAAAGAAAAAGAAGCCCTAGACTTAACAAAAGAAGATATCAAATGGATTGAAAAGCAACTTTTAGATCTAAATCTGGCTGTGAACAATACATGTGACAGATTGGACAGGATACAAGTTGGTTTGGACAAGGTTATGGAGAGCTATAGGCTTGGTAACCCAATAGAACCCTTTCTAAGTCAAGACTCGCAGACTGATAGTACTGAAGAAAGTTCAAGTCATGAAGAAAATAATGTGGAGAAAAACAATATAACTAATTCATTTGAAATTTTCGACAGAGATATGTTGTTAAACGTTTTAAGAAATTATAATGTAGATAAGAAGAAAAATCCGCCTAGATTGAGTGTGGGTATGATTGGATATCCTAATGTTGGAAAATCTAGTACGGTCAATATTCTAATGCAGACTAAAAAGGTAAGAAACCACTACAATATTTATCTTATATCCCGACGATCGCTAGCCCAAAACACAATAGTGATTTTACTTCGAAAATTGTTAATGTGTGCTATATTTTAACCTATTCAATGTCATCATATCATCACAAAAAAGCCAAACTGTGCGCCAAGTCATCATACGATGATCATTCCAAAAGGGCTAGTTATTTGTGGACGTCATAGCTTGGCGACGTCTATTTTTCTTCTAAAACTTTGACGATCTAAAGGAGTAGACTGGTTCCAAGCTAACTAAAATATCAACCTATATCAGCTCACCATGACATTATATTGCAGGTCAGCGTAAGCTCAATGCCAGGCCACACCCGTCACATTCAGTCCCTGATCCTAGACCAGGATATAGAACTGCTGGACTGCCCCGGGTTAGTGCTGCCGGCCTATGCTGTCGCACCAGACCTGCTGCTCACCGCCGTGCTGCCCATCGATCAGGTAAGCGTATTATTCCTTTTTATATGCCGTATGACTGAGGCATTTTTTAGGTTAGACATTTAAGTAAATTGCTTTTTTGTAATAATGTGTAATGTGAGTAGTTAAGGTTAAAACATTGGTGTGGTATGGTTAGATGCGAGCGCACGCGGCGGCGGTGGCGCGGCTGTGCGAGCTGATGGGGCGAAGCGCCCTGGAGCGCCGCTACGGGCTGCTGCTGCCGGAGGAGGACATCGCGCCGGACTCCTTGTACAAACAGATCCTCACCGCGCACGCTTGTGAGTCTAGCCGACTCTAGCCTATTCTAGCCTAGTCTAGCCTATTCTATCCTAGCCTAGTCTGGCCGCACACGGGCGTCGTCCTTTTTCGGACATGCTTTTTAACTTCGTTACAAGGGCTTATTCCACTATTCCCCCTGGAAATCCGGGGGTAAACGAGAATCTCAAAAGAAATTTTCAATTTTATAGTGAGACATTGTTTTCTATTTTTTTTTCTCAAACTTGTGTTTTTTCGAGTGTAATATGTGTAATATTGGTGGAGTATTAGTCATTGAGTGTTCGATAAGAGAAAAAGAGTCGCAGGCAACCGGTGGATGCAAGTGTGAAATTGTCGTTCGGTGTGGCGGTCTAAGGGGGAGGCCTATGTTCAGCCGTGGACGTCTTCAGGCTGATGATGATGATGATGATGAGATATAGATTGATAATAATATAATGATTAATGAACACAGATAACCGAGGCTTCATGACGGCGGCGGGACAGCCGGACCAGTCCCGGTCGGCGCGGCTGCTGCTGAAGGACGCGGCGAGCGGCCGCCTGCGCTGGGAGCAGCTGCCGCCCGGCTGCGCGCCGCCGCCGCTAGAGGGGGCGCCGCTGGGGGGGGCGCGGGGGAGGAACGAGAACCGGAAGCCCACGCCGATGGAGGCGAGGATGGTCGAGGTGAGGCGAGGATGGATGACCTGCACGTCTCATTACATGTAAATGAAATGATAAATACAATTATTTTATTTCATAATTTGTTTTGTTTTTGTCACAGGGTTGGCAGAGCAAATCATCGGAACTTGACAACGCTTTCTTCGCTATGCAAAAGAGTTCAGCACATGTCAAAGGAAAACCTATAATTGGGTAGGTATGCATTATGGAACAAATAATTCAAAGCTTTGACCCGACATAACCCATGTTAGGAAAACGGACCTTATCAGTTATATTACAAAAAAGAAAGAAACAAAATGCATCGTGTCAATTTAAATATTTGCCCTCATGTGTTCTAAAATGGTTAATAAACGTATTTTTAATTATACCAAGCGAATTGTGATGTTATGTTCATAAATTAACTTTATCGCCTTTGTAATACGATTCAACTCTGAGAGCACCCTCGCGTTGGCTCATCTCTTAGTTATTTATCCAACTAACACCACATTAAATAACAGACCATTTCAGCTATATCAAAAAACATCTACGTTGAAAAAAAACTTCCGCACACTCATACAAATAAATCGCAAACCCTACGTACCACGCATGTTCAACAACTTTCAACACAACATAATTTAACAATCCAAATGCCTAGTAACTGAGATATTAAACTTTTTTAATACCACATTCAGAAACATGCGTCATAAAAATCGTTCGGTACACGGACTTGCGCATTGCGACCTCCAAACGTGCCGAGTAAAAATAACCGAGGTATACTTAGACGAGATGAAAGATATAGCAGTTATCGTCAATTAGAGCTAAGGGAAACCTAAATAAACTACGCTTACTGAACGGACGTGGGATATAGAGAGTTGCGCCGGTGAATAATTGGGCTGAAGCTACATGAGGCCGCGAGGCCAATAAGCGACAAATATGCGCAAATGAATTCTAGCTCCATAAAGTACTACTGAAATGACTGCACTTTGCTTTGAGGTAGAGTTCTTCCCAAAGGACAACTTGTATTCTTTCAAAAGAACAACTAGTATTAATTTTCCAAATAATAACTTACATTCTTCCCAAAGAACAACATGTATTGTTCCCAAAGAACAACTAATATTCTTCCTAAAGAACAAAATGTTGTCTTCTATCCAAAGAACAACTTGTACTCTTCCCATAGAACAACCATTATTCCTCCCAAGAACAACTAATATTCTTCCCAAAGAACAAAATGTAGTCTCCTACCCAAAGAACTACTTGTATTCTTCCCAAAGAACAACTTGTATTATTCTTCCAGCGTGAAGGGAGCGCAGCCAGCGCAGATCGGGAAACCCTGGAAGCAAGAGAAAAAACACGCGAATAAGAACAAGCGAGAGAAACTGAGACGAGTCTACGCGCATTTGGACGAGCACTGAGTTAGAGGGAGACTGACGTTCCGAAAGTATATTACAAAAAGTTAGACCAATAGATGTTACTAAGTGGGTGCTCAGTTTGAAAAGGGCGTACTTCTGAACATTGCCATTGTCTTTTCGACTGCGTAGTAACAACTATGTATCTAGCCTTAAAGTGAGCTGTGAGATAGTGGTTATAAAATGCTATTTTTCTGTAAGAAATTACCTACATTCAGCTATTTAACTATTTTCGGACCTGTATTTGGTTTACGCTTTAGTACCTTGTCGTACAAAGCGTTCTGGGATTACAACCGGTACACAAATATACTTAGGCCTTCTTATTACGACAGGGTATTTCGGCGTTATGCTTACCAGACATACTGTGCAATTTATTCCTGTAAGTTTGTTGTAACAGTTTTTGAAGATTTATTTCATCTTGGTTAGTTGTATTTATTAAATAAAAACTATAGCTTTCAATTGGAATGCATTTTTAATTATCACAACACTTACTACTACTTAATATTATATTAATACATATTATTATTATCATATTTAATTGTATTGTATTTATGACATGGGGATAAAATATCTAAACTACAAAAAATAAATGAGGTGAAATATCAAAATATGTAGCAATAGTGTATGCTGTGTATACATACAGCATAATATTTAAGTGTGAGTTTGTATGTGTATAGTACCTAACTAGTAGGGTAAGCAAGCCACCTAAGCATAAAATCCTATTTGCAAAATTACTCCCATGGGTTTTGGAACTATTCGTTGTAGGTAGGTACCTATACCTTATTCTGAAACTACCCTATTCAGGAAATGCCCTATTCTACTAAGGACTTATTGGTACAACACTCATTTTATCATTTACAAATCATTTACTTAATATTATAAAACTTATTTGGAATGCGTTTATTGAGTATTCACTATAGAAATTACACAAATATTGGTTTCGGGCGGGAATCGAACCCGCGACACCAAGCGCAGCAGTCCGAGTGCTCAGCCACTACGCCAAACGTGTCGTGTCGTGGATTCAAAACTCAATTAAATTTGATCAGCGCTTACTATTGTCAAGAAAGAAACGTCCGTAAAATCGATACGAATCGTTGAAATGTCGAATCGATGAATCATTGAAATGTGTTCGCCCTATAATAGATTTTTAAGATTTGCTCTAGGTACACGCTTACAATGATTGTAGGCGTGTCGAGCAAATCTTATGCGATATTTAGCGAATGCTTTCCGATAGTTATTCGTGGTTGCCCCACAGTTACCGCCATAACGTAATGAACGCCGCCCATTAGCTATATTATAAACATGCAGTCCTAACCGAAATATTCTGTATTCTCGCGGCGTGCGCTGGCCCGATTCCCTTGATTTACGGCACGCGAGCTAATTCGGGACGGGTGCTCGAGTTTACTCGTTCTGGTGGAATATTCTTTAATATATTGGTTTTGGAACGATATGGTATAGAATCGAAATCGATTTTCAAATTTTTGGAAACGTTTACCAGTTGACTAGGTATGTATATCTATCATAGAATGTAAACTTTATTATACTTACAACAAAAAGAAATAAATACAATAGAAACAACACAGCGGAACCTTAGTTTCAAGGTCCCGTTTTACCCTTTGGGTAAGGAACTCTCAAAACAATAGTTAAAATAGGCGATCTTAGCGATAAACCATATTTACCATTTATGATTAGGAGATTGTGAGATTAACTGGACGATTTTATTCAACCTATAGAAAGTACTTAGCTAATATAAAAACAAAATGAAAACTAAAAACTGGACGTCTTTAAAATAAATATACTCGGTTCAGAATGCGGAATAACTCTTCTCTCTTGTTTTGTTTTCTTCTATTTTGTGTTTGTTACGGTTCCAAATATTAATAGGAGTAAATACATATTTTGTAGGTTACTTTTTGAACTGAAATTGGAAGAATTCTAACGTAATAACTACTAACAATAGCAATAGCAGCACATTTGAAACAAAGTATTGCAACAAAGATAACTTATGATGAGAGGTAAATAGAAATTACGCATATTTTGTGGATTATCTTATAATTTATAAACATATCCGAATTGAAATGATTATGTTTCAGTAGTTTGACCTAAGACTCAATAAATAGAAGCATAAAAAGACCGGTACCAATGCGGCAACATTACGAAAAAATACACAGAACATATCGAAAACCTATCATATTATCTATACCTATTCACCCCGTTTTACGGTATTTTATAATCGTCCCACAGAAGAACATGTATTTTCACTACATCTACTGTTAGTTATTTGATGCTAGAACGTCGCTGTACATATGCAATGTAAGGGATTCTCACAGAATAGCACCTCTGGTATAAGTCGACGACATTAGTCAAATCGCGCGGTTGTCGGCTGATTCTTCCTTCCTGTCGGCCGGCTCGGCAGCTGATTAATTAGCCTGTCAAGTTGTTACAAGCTGTGAAACAAACTGAAAATAAGTTTCATGTTCACATTTATTTTAGATTAAATCTTATATATTACCTACCTACTACACTATACTTACATAACTATTAGAATATTATATAATCTTACCTAATATTTTATTCGATTAATTTTATTTCATTATTATTATATAAGTATCTGTTAATCACCGAAAATAAATGTAAGTACCTATACTATACAGTGTTTTTTTTGGTCGATAAAGTCGCAGTGTTTTAGTTGGGCGATAATATTGAAGCGTTTTTGTTGCGCTATAAGTGCACAGCGTTTTTATTGGGCGTTTATATCGCAGCGTTTTTATTGGTCGACATAATTTACTAAGTACAAGTTAACGTGGTGGACGACTGGTTCCTAAATAGTTATGTGATCCTTTCTGAATGATCTACAATGGAGGCAAAAAAATTGGTCAAAACAGGATTTGAAAAATATCAAGAATGAAATGAATTATATTATGTAAATTATTATAGAATATAAGGTTATAAAAATATCGCCATGTGGTTTCTATATAAGTCGACGACATTAATCAAAGCGCTCCGTGCGGCGCCGAATCTCTTCCTTCCTGTGACGACCCGGCAGCGGTGGCAGCGGCAGGCGTCGTAAATTAATGCTTGTCGATTTATTACAAGCCATGAAACGAACACGCTAAAAATAATAGGGAAGCTAACTCTAACACATTACTCAGAAGATGCGTTTGGGGGGAAAAATATATACCTACTAGGTATACAGGTTATTCAATGTTATGGGTTTAAGTAAGTTTACAACTAAACTTATAAATTAAGTAGGTAGTACCTGCTTACTTACCATCTTAGAATAATTATTATAATAAATGTTTCAGCTAGCAAATGCGATATTTACGTAGGTACCTACGTAATTGCCTACCTACAATAAAAGTATGCGCAGGTGTAAATATACTTACTAAGTAGGTATACGTTAAATATATACATACATACTTACATATCTTATATATATTTTAATTTACTTAATCAAAACAAATGTATATAAATAAGATAAAAAGTTGTTTTATTTATCGATCGCAGGACTGACGTAGGTAATATAACAAGTGAATCATCAGAGCGTTCTGGATTTAGTTGTAGCGTTATAACTGTAACTCACGATCACTCATAGCAGTCTTAATAAACCAAGAAAAAAATAATAAATAGCATCGAGGGAAACTATTTAAACGAATATAAATCAGCGTTTTATCGGACTTGCGCAAAGTTTAAACTAATAATCTTGGTACATAAATAAAGAAGATAGACGTAAATGACCCATCAAGAATAACCTTTTCGCGGTTAACATTCATTTTCGAAATAAGTTTACAAGCTAATAGGCTGACTGATTACACACGTAACGAGTAGGTAAGTATACCTCGTAGGTTCCTAAGTAGGTATATATACACATTTTGGCGAGTACCTACATAGCTAGGTAGGTACCTACTCGTTGAGCACCTATTACTCGGCGTACTCTACCCCGTAGGTATATATAGGTTTCTGTCTCACTAATCAGCCTATAAATCTATAAATCGTCCGAAGGCAAAAACTAGTTTAAATTATGGAGATAGACCATGTAGATTGTAGAGTATTTTTTTCTTATAATAAAATAGGAGCTGTGTGCCTAGTGCGAGTTTTATCAATTTATTTACGCGCTCGGTCCGTTTGGCGTAAACTTGAAATTGTATGGAATAATAGCAGCGCCATCTAGTGACTGATTCACTGACGCTAGATGGCGCTGCTCTTATTCCATACAATTTCAAGTTTACGCCAAACGGACCGAGCGCGTAAATAAATTGTAAAAACTCGCACTAGGCACACTGTATGTAAGTAATAGAACAATAGAATACTTTACAATGACAATGACAATAATCATAATTATAAATCTAGACATATTAAAAAACATTAGGCACCTGCGTTTTTATTTATTGATGCAATAAATTTAAATTGTCTTACGAATTTGAACGTAATTACCTACCTATTATGAAATAAAAGAGAAAAACAGTAGTTACAAAACTGGATCAAATAAACAAAACGAGTACAGTAGTACCCAACTTATATGGCGCGTCGTGGATCTTCGTTCGCGCAGAAAAGAAAGTATGTCCGAAGATTAACGAAAGAATGCTTAAAACTTACAATCAACCTAAGATCACTATTATAAGGTTCATAATACACTGCAGCTGTTAGTTCCATCTCACTCATGCCACGCGGCGATCGCTAAGATGGTGGCGGCTGCCGACCAATAGCGGTCAATAGCATTTCCCGCGCTTTGAAAATTCATCTTCTGCGCAGGTACATCGGTAAGCCATATAAGTTGGGTACTACTGTACCTAGGTACCTACCTAATTGTGCGATTATTTAAAATATTAGTTATTTAGGGGTTTCATTGACTATTTGTCGTGATTATAGGGTCACTCACCTATGTTTCGTCTTCTTTCTTATCGGTGGAGTAAACTATTCTGTTCTTCCATGTTCTTCATAGTTTTTCATTCTTGAGCAATGCTTGGAGGACGCTCTCATAAAGGAGACCTTTTCACTTTGCTGTTGACTCACAATTATCAGCAGCAAAGCGGAAAAAGACAAATTTATAGAGAACTTTCGCTAGTGTCTTCTGCTTGTTTATTCATTCTTCTGTATTCTTTATTTTCGAATAAGTAGGTAGGTATACTCGTACTTATTATAACTTTCACACATAGTTATTAGAATGGAATCTGGAATTAGGCGTTACATCGAGATAAGTACGATACGTAGTACATTCGGACTTCTAGTAGGTAGTATACTTAATTAACAGTAGTTACCCCTAGTATGAGTTTTCACTAGCTCGACATAGTTACGAGTGAACTCGCGCTTTTGTATGGAGATCATATAATACATCGCCTCTACCGGCGCGTTTATGAACGAAAAATCTTCATACAAAGAGCTAGTTGACGCGTACTATGTCGAGCTAGTAGAAACTCATACAGGTATTTTTGCTTCGACTCCTATAAGTGTTTGTAATTCACACAAATATTTTTTCTGTGCGGGGTTCATACCCGCAACCTCACGCTACGCTATCGGCTCATCTCATCGCCATGAACGCCGTCAAATATTAGTAGGAGTTATGACGAATGTCGAATTAGTATTGGTACATAACTATACATAGTAGGTCAGAATCAGAATCAGAATCAGAATATATTAACGGAGCCTTCAGCAGCCAGTCTTAAATCTAGAGCGGTATTTGAAAATTGTATATTTTCACAAGGAAACGGCTCTTGGCAGTACAGTGTAGGCATCCTATTTATAGCGGATTGTATATCATTGCGCTCTAAATGTAAACAAAATTACAGTTTGGGTAAATATCTACGAAGCGAGGCCGGGGACTGTGGATAGACCAGCGATGCCGAGTGCAACCTTCGTATAATTATAAACCAAGTATAGGTACCTACTACCTATAGCTGGACGAAGGAAACCACACCGGGTATCACCAATCTGCAGTAAAGTTACTTACCTCTCAAACTAAGGTTACCTATAATAGTCATTATAGTCATAACCTGTTATGATATCTCTCTCTATATATTTTTGGTGATTTTTGGAGGCTCGTATTTACATTAGTTACCTATTAGTTTCGGAAAAAAACAAAACGAAGGGGCATGCCTATAGCAAAACTACATTTTATAAAAAAAAAAATTGTTCTAGAGGTATTTTCCAGAGACTGCCAGAGAGGAAATGGGGGACTACGTTTGTATGGAGAAACGCTCGTGTTCTGGGCTCTTAAGAAATCCTTCCACTTGATCTCCATGAGCTTTATTGTAAAAGCATCTACTAAGCTTCAAGATATATTATGTATGCGAGTCAGACATGAAAGAAATTACGCGCTCACTTCGCTCGAGCATACAGGTAGCGTAGAGTTAAAAGTACAGTCAACCAATCAACAATAGTAACTAGGTAGCCAACGAAAAATATTTAGGGGATGTACGATCACTACGAAATAATCTAATCTGTGGCAGATACATACGAGTAGGTAGTTACTATAGGTAGGTAGGTATATACACATCAGGTGCATTTTCTTATTGAAGTTTGGAACAGTGCGGAAATGCGGATGCGGTGGTAGCCTAGTGGGCGAACGTTCGCCTGTCAATACGGAGGTTGCTAGTTCAAATCCCAGTGCGGGCACGTACCAATGTGTTTCTTGTTAAAACATTATGTACGTAATTATCACTCGCTTTCCGGTGAAGGAAAACATCGCTAGAAAACCAACATGCCCGAGAATTAATTCGGAGGCATGTTATCCACCAATCCGGACTAGACCCCCGTGGTGGATTATGGCCTAACCCTCCTCACGAAAGTGAGGGGCGACCTTTGCCCAGCACAGTTACAGGCTGAATTATTAGTATAAGATTGTCTATTGTGTCCTCTTAACTAAGTAGGTAGGTACCTATATTTATTACCTATGCATATATATTTATGTTTTCGTATAAACGAAATCTTTCGTACATTACATAGTAGGTACCTACATAGAGTAGCTGTGCTAAATTGCACGAAGTTCGCCAGATTCTATTTTTCAATACCTAATCGAAATTTCAATTGCCAATTCAAAATATAGTGGGTAAACAAAGTTCAATACACAACGGACGTTGTGTTGTGAAAATTCGCGTCCCGAAGCGATTTCACGACCTATATATTTGAAACTAATGACGCCATACGTCTTCGCAAATTTAAAGAAGTAGCGTTTATGAAACAATAAACAATACAGAGCTTTCGTGAAAGTATATTAATTTGGAATGAATGTGTCGACTTTTTTATTACTTACAAGATTAATTTAAAAGATGCGCGACAAAGTAATCAAATGTAGGTGGGTACTTACTTTGTAACAAATATCTTGGGTAGAGTTGTATAAACATGATGATGGTCTGGAGTCTGGTGGTGAAAAAGGTTTGTTTACAGAACTCATGGTTATTACTAATCATATCATACCATTAAGTACCTCGACGGTTTTTATTTATGTCTATTACTTACAACTAAACTCCTAATGGACTTTCAAGAAATGTACCTACTCACTACCAGGAATTTGTTCTTATCTAGGTATCAGTGTGCCTAGTGCGAGTTTTGACAATTTATTTACGCGCTCGGTCCGTTTGGTGTAAACTTGACATTGTATGGAATAAGAGCAGCGCCATCTAGCGTCAGTGAATCAGTCACTAGATGGCGCTGCTCTTATTCCATACAATTTCAAGTTTACGCCAAACGGACCGAGCGCGTCCACAGATAATGGAGATCTGACAGGAACCTAACATTATTTTCTATGGATAAACGTGTTTCGCAACAGTTAAGAAATAGTTGTTTTTCGACCTAGTTAATTATACCTAGCTTGTTAGAAAAGAGTTGGCAATGTGCAGTGGAATCTTCCACATTATTAAATGTTGTGTGATAAATTGCAGCCAAGTGCATTTGGAATGTACGAGTATACAAAACGTTATTTATTTTCAAGGTGAACATTAATTTACCTAGGTACCTTCTACCTACAAATTCAGCCTGTATTCTAGAGCCTCAGTATTTTTTTGCCTCGCTTTTTGTGCCTAACGGATAGGTAGGTAGGTACTTACTTACTATTCATTCACGATTGACTTTAGAGATTTCGTAAGGAAAAACTGCAAGTTTCTTTTATTTAAATTTACTGACTGATTGCTCATCTCTTTAATAAAAGTCATGTGAAAATCATTATTGAGCTCTCAGGATCAACCTAACATATAAAAAAGTACCTAGGTACCTATACTCTGTGCACACAAGCTTTGGTAACATAACATAGGTGTTTTCAAAACGTTTGTGGCGGAAGCCACCCTCTTTACCTATATAAGTACGTTTAGTTTAGTCAATAACGATGAAGATGCAACGCGGACGAAGCTACATGACGCTGGCACGCCAATATAATTCAGTTTTATAAAATGAACAAAACGCTTTTTTTACTCGAATTGACAATAAGGTGACCTGTGCCGGCGCCAGACTAATTTATTCGGTCTCTCTTTCACAACACCCGTGTTATATATAAGTATGTAATAGTAATAACACTCCAAAACAAAATATATTACTTACCGTACACCTACATCTTATGTACTTTCATGAAGGAAAGTGCAATTGCACGATTATACGAGTATTATAGCTTTTCATTATGTCGACGTTATTATGCCCTGACGTTCGCTTGCAATCAGTTGTTGCTCTACTACCTACAATGGCCACAATGCTAATGATTGTAAGTGTTAAGATGTGTTGGCTATCAAAATTTTAATTAGGGTTGTCGCATATACAAGGTGTAACAGCAAGGTGTAGTAATACTGAAACTACGCATACACATAGGTACATATTTCGAAGTAGTCTGGAGGTACTATAAATCTGTAAGTAGTTACGGTAATGAATTATTACACGTCAAAGTTTACTGCAAAACTAACCATCGTTCAACCCTAGTTATCAGCTGGGCAATGTCAGTGAACTTGAGGCATAGGCTAACATGTACAGTCTTACCCAACTTATATGGTGCGTCGTGAATCTTCGTTCGCGCAGAAAATAAAGTATGGTCCGAAGATTAACGAAAGAATGCCTAACATTTACAATCAACCTAAGATCACTATTATAAGGTTCATAATACACTGCAGCTGTTGCACATCGCAGTTCTACCTGCGCAGAAGATGAATTTTCAAAGCGCGGGAAATGCTATTGACCGCTATTGGTCGGCAGCCGCCCCGCCATCTTAGCGATCGCCGCGTGGCATGAGTGAGATGGAACTAACAGCTGCAGTGTATTATGAACCTTATAATAGTTATCTTAGGTTGATTGTAAGTGTTAAGCATTATTTCGTTAATCTTCGGACCATACTTTATTTTCTGCGCGAACGAAGATTCACGACGCACCATATAAGTTGGGTAAGACTGTACACCTCTAGCCGGCGGCATTACTCAAACAAAACTAGGTGTAGAAGTAAAGTTGTGGGAGTTTTGGCGGGAATCCGATAGTGAGACGTTGTTGGTTTTGTATTATTAGCTCAAACTTGTGTTTCTTCGAGTGTTAATGTGTAATATTGGTGGAATATTAACCATTAAGTGTTCGTTAACGTGCACGAGTGTAGGCAAATGATATAAACTCAAAAAACGTGTCATTTCGCATTTTTTCCAAAACTCCCAGGAAGTTTCAGTAAAGCATCCACTACTTTACTGAATCGTGACTGACGATGTAAATAATTGACTTGACTACTTGACCACGATTGCTATAACATTGCTGTGACTTTCTTAATGTGAAATTAAGAAATACTTAAAATAAAATACTTGACACTGGCTATATGCACAAACCGTGCGAAGCCATAACTAAAACAAAAAAAAAAAGTAAAGTTGTGGTAAAAGTTCCACCAAAAATTACTAGATGGCGCCAGGGCCGTTTCTAAGAAATCCTGCATCGCGCAAGCGTTGTGTGACCGGCGTAACGTGACGTCATCCGTATCATGTTAGGGTTGTAATATTTAGTTATTTTGTCAATTTGAGTGAAAAAATCGATTATCGATTTCAGGTTTTAGTACCCTGGCAAATGATTCATCACCAGGTACACATACCCACATTTCAATATTACTACACCTTGCCGATACACCTTGTATATAATGATGGCGAACGACTTGCGTCACTCAATAACTCGTTTTAACGTCTGGTCTTCTTGTCTTCCTGACTGTACCAGGATTTTGCATACATTTTAGCCTAGCAGCCCACTGGCGCCTGTCCAACACTGATACATATACAGGTGGGCTAGATTTGACTGTTTTATTCGTCAGTTTTAAATCTGTAATGTATTTTCGCAAAGTCTGTCTGATCGGCGGCCGAAATAGAACAAGGTTGAACTTCAAATAATCAAATCAAAGAATAAACTAGCATACTATAGGTAGGTACCTACTCTCTACCTAGAGAATTAAACGCCTTGTTCTGCTTGAGCGGTTACGTAAAAAATAAGTAGGTAGGTACCTAAGTACAATCCCGATGAGGTGTAAGTTTTGAGTTACCTACCTAAAGCGAATTTATTGAAAGACTTTATTGTACTAGGGCTGTCCTAGATACCTACTAATTATGTATTAGAGGATAAAACTAGACAACTATTCGCAAAACTCCGAATAATACAATTGTTCAAGCGCAAAAGTTCCTAGTTAGGTTGGTACATTTAATCTTTATATAACAAGAAAAATGTTTTGTGTAAGTACTTAGGTACTTACCTACTTATAATTAGGTAGGTACTTTTCTGAAAAGTCCCAAAAACCAGATTTGAAAATGCCAACCCTAGTGTAGACGAATTTATTTGAAGACCACACACGTACCTAAATTAGACGAAGCCACGTCATTTGGAAAATATTTAGAAACTTGAATAGTTGCGCTCAGAACGGCAGGTGTTGAGATATCTACGTTTACCTCATTTACCTGAGTTTGTGAATGTTGTCTAACCATCAGTAAGGCGATTCTGTACAAAACTCACTTACGTGGCAGCGCTGTATCCGCGCTGTATCCGCGCTGCGGTACGTCAGTGTCAGATTGGTGACGTGCCGCAGCGCGGATTCAGCGCGGATTCAGCGCTGCTACGTAAGTGAGTTTTGTTTGTACAGAATCACCTTGCAGCTTTAGTAAGTCGGTAGAAAAAATTCAAAGGTAGCAGACAAGTTTTCTAATAGTTATAGGTACCTATACGATTCGATTCGGTGCGATACCTATACTCTTATTCGATTGCCTCCTAACCGAATTTATAGGCGAAAGGTGATCGATCCCCTAAGAATAATAATGAATCTAGGTCGATTATAAATATATAAGTACCTAGGTTGAGTAGATATACCTAACCTAATACACCTACCTATGTAGATATTATTCCACAAATTGCATTATACTCGTAGGCCTCGAGCTGCGAGTATATTAGCCTTCTATACCACCGAATTCATCTAGGTATGTTATAAAATATAGGTTAGTAAGTACATCCAAACTATAAAATATTGTATTTGGGATGTTATTAACGTCATCAGAACGTTTACAATACCGTAACCTAGCAAGAACATCTATCTTATATACTTAGTTTCCTTCATTTCTATCAAAATTTCCGCCCTACGAGATTCCGCTGAAAGCCATGACGCAAACGCATCACTCCTACAGAACTGCTTTTGTTTACGCGCCGCATACCACTCGGTCGGAAAATAAAATAGCTGAGTGTTATTGAGCCATAACGACGCCGTTACTCCACAAGTCGACGCATGCGTCAATCTGACGACCGACCTCCCACAGCACTTCGGAATTCATCGAAGTTTCGTTAATAATACGAGTTGAAATACCTACACCTAAGTAGGTTTTTATTCATCATTATTCGCCTTGTTATTTTTTTTATCATGATGATCGAAATATAACTCTGAAGGTATAAGCAAGGTTCGAAATATAACACTCTTTAACCAAGGTTCGAAATAACACTTTGTATAGGTACTTCGAAATATGATCGGAAACGAAATTTCGAAGTCACGAAACGTCAAATATGCCTCTGATACCTAAGTGATAATTTAATGTAACAAGATGTCTCATCACTCACATCAGCGATCTACACTCGCGTCTTTTGGACACTCGATCCGAAAATAAAGGAAACCCACTGGAGTTTTACGAGCTACATCCTACGTCTATTTCCGAATTCCAGAGGCACGTCAGAGTTCATTACCCAGGGACATCTTGAGAGAAAATAGATCAGTATTTATGCGGAGTAGGTATACCTACCTTTTTAGACGAATGTTTATTTTCTTCCCTTCTTATAACAAAGTCTATGATATAACGAGACGTCTTCTTGGTCTGGTTATAATTAGCGTGCGGATTTCGGATTTACATCATCAGTAGGTACACTAACTACGTCCTTACTGCCGGAGAACAGGAATCATTGGATTCAGGCCATCTTTCATAAGTAAGAGTCCAGAGAGAATATAAAAATAATGGGTCTATGGTCCATGAACCACTATGCTAGCAGGTGCAAGTTTTTGGCGGCAAGTGACTCTGCCTACTTTTGAAAATGAAATGTAGGTATGCTCAGCCTTTTTTTAGGCAGATAACTATTATTCATATCCAGATAATAAAATCTGTATGCAGACAGTTAATAGGACTATGAACTTTAAATGAAACATAATTTACCACCGTTCTCGTAGGTACATGCGAGAATCATTTAAATTGAAGTTGTGATTCACACAATCACACAATCTTCGGCTGACAGCTAGGAGTAAGTATACATATTATACGTATAATACTAGAAGCACCTCGCGGTTTCACCCGCGTTAGCTACTATCCCGCGGGAACCATTAATTTTTACGGGATAAAAGGTAGCCTATGTCACCCGGGGATAGCATAGCTTCCCAACGGTGAAAGCATATTTCAAATCGGTTCAGTAGTTTCGAAGCCTATTCATTACAACCAAACAAACAAAGTTATCCTCTTTATAATACTAGTGTAGATAATTATACCCAATGGGTTTCTGTGTACACTGTCTCTGTGTTTTGACTGAACCAGCAGCAAATTGTTTTACAGCCACTAAACTGAATTCAGCAATCCAATCCATTATGGCTGAATTCCACATTCCCACATTTTAAAACGAGATAGGACGGACTAATAGACTTGAAAAAAAATGTTGAACCATGTTAATTTATCAACTTCTCATATTAATCACTAACCTACTTCTTCAGGAAACGAAAATTATACTTAAATATTTTTTAATAACTAAACGATGACAGTTTTGTGCATTCCAGCATTTCTAGCAACAGAAATCGTGTCACCTATTTTAATGTTTTTCTTTAGGTAAGTCATATAAAACGGACGGTATGATTATGTTATTTTAACAATATTTACGGTGCGGTTTACCATCGAACAGTTTTATGTTTCCGCTATTGAGGCGTTATGATGGCACTGGTTGCATATTTATACCGTTACTGCTGATATTATTTATCTCTTAATTTCTAAAATAATAATTCTAAACATCTGGTGTGCCTACTCCTACATTTTTTTTTTTGTTTTAGTTATGGCTTCGCACGGTTTGTGTATATAGCCAGTGTCGAGTATTTTATTTTAAGTATTTCTATTTTAAGTATTCTATTTTAAGTACCTATTTTATTTTAAATTTCACATTAAGAAAGCCACAGCAATGTTATAGCAATCGTGGTCAAGTAGTCAAGTCAATTATTTACATCGTCAGTCACGATTCAGTAAAGTAGTGGATGCTTTACTGAAACTTCCTGGGAGTTTTGGAAAAAATGCGAAATGACACGTTTTTTGAGTTTATATCATTCGCCCACGCTCATGCACGTTAACGAACACTTAATGGTTAATATTCCACCAATTTTACACATTAACACTCGAAGAAACACAAGTTTGAGCTAATAATACAAAACCAACAACGTCTCACTATCGGATTCCCGCCAAAACTCCCTACTCCTACATTACTGAGAACTGATTTTAGCAGCTCGTTTCAGTGTGCCTAGTGCGAGTTTTGACCACAGAACACTATTACTTCTGACGAAGGTTTTGTTTTGACAATTTATTTACGCGATCGGTCCGTTTGGCGTAAACTTGAAATTGTATGGAATAAGAGCAGCGCCATCTAGAGACCGATTCACTGACGCTAGATGGCGCTGCTCTTATTCCATACAATTTCAAGTTTACGCCAAACGGACCGAGCGCGTTAATAAATTGACAAAACTCTCACTAGGCACACTGATCGTGAACGCCACGCTTACCCATAATAGTTGCAGTCCCCAGTACCAATTCCCCCTTACTTATATTATACTACTACTCTATCTGGTTGCAGTGCTTATGCCGCCCGCCTAGAAAAGTTGCAAAATCTTGCACGCACTGCTGCGGTGGCCGGTTCTTGGTTTTGGAATAAAACTGAAACAGTGACATAATTCTACGTTAATTCGTTTGTTTTTTTTTTAACTAGCATTATCATAGCTATGACAAACTAACAGATGGAGCTATGAACCTACCTACAGTCAGTGTAGAAAGAAGTGCCTACCTACCTAGGTACATGAGTACAAAAATGTGTAAACAGAATGTTTGTATTTTATGTTTGGACTGTAATTAGCAATATTTTGTTGTATAACTGCAATGAAAGTCATTGTGTCAAGTCCAAGTTGGAAGTTGGCAATACTCCCCGGATTTCTTTGTCTGTCGAGCGGCTGGCGTCGCGACTGCGCGTAGACGGTGTCGGCTTACTCAAACAGACTTGTGACCAACGCTAGTTGATTTAATAATGAATGACTTTCGGTACATTTATATGTGCGAAAAAAGCTTCATGACGCTTGTCGGAGACGCTAATAGGGAGGAATGGAAGGAGGCGGGTGGAAAGACAGATGACGCACGAAGCACGCGTTGCGCACACGAAGAATAATTTTACTTATAAAAATATAGATAGGTACGACCAACCGTCGTTGATATCAAAAATAAGAGGCACCGGCTCTGGGTACCTTATCTGTCAACTCCAAAGTAGGACCGGTAAATCGATAGAGATGAACCGTCGTCCGTCATAAAAATGTAGAGCTGAATAAGAATTGAGATCCCAGTGACTTCCCAAATAAAGGTGTTATTCTGTACATATTATATTGGTGAGTAAAGACCGTTTATTTTCAGTTTTCTTGCAGTCCTGCTAACAACCAAACAAAATGAAAGCCACCAATAAATAAATATTTAGAAGTTAGTTTTTTGTAGAAACTGTCAGTCTCATTTATTCATGACTACCAATTGGCACGGTTTCTGTGGATCTCATTGTCTGCCGAGCGTCTGCAAACAACGTGCGTAGATTTAAATGTATTCAAATACATTTGCAGGCCATTAATTTATAGATTAGTGAAAACAAACGCGAGCCAATTGTTGAGTTACAAAATGAAATAGTCCGATACTTTGTCCTAAATAAAGGTTTATTTTTCATGAGCAATAAATATTGTGTGCAGTAAAGTAGGACTTAGGAGAGTATTAATAGGTATTATGTGACTTAGGTATTATATATAATAATAATATTATATATAAATTCGTCAGACTACTATAGGTAATATGAAATTGATAAATAGCTATAAAGCCGTTCATGTACCTACCTTGTTGTTTCTGTATGGTATGGTGTTCAATAAAGAATTGTTATATTGGATTAATATATATAATGTAGTCACAAAACAATTATTTTAATGGTCCCAAAAGCCAAGACTGTACAAGAAATGAGCACATCTCTAAAATATGAGTAGGCAGGACTGGAAACACCTCAATGACATGTATTATATACACCTATCTAACTATACCGGAGGTTTTCTCATAGTGAATGAGCCAAAATGAGCCGCCCAGAATTTATATCGGGCTCGTCGGTTATTAGCTGTTATTTCTAGGGTGCACATGCGTTCATTCATAACGTCCAAGTGCTAGAATATAATTATGTAGGTTAATACGCGGTAGCGTTCGATGTCGCATTAATTTTGTATTTTATGATCTACTTTCTAGGAGGTGGAAGTCGTAACGAAGCTAACTAGCAGCTAGATATAGCAAAACTGAATGGAATTTCTAGACTATTATCTCGTTTTGAAAGGCACAATAAGCTTTCAAGTAAGTAGGTAAGTACTTATTTAGAATAATATTTGTTAGGTACCAAACTATATCAACATAAAGAATAAGTAGGTACATCTTCACGATCCTATACCATAATACTTTTATAGCGCTCTCGGATATTGTATTGTAAGGAATCTGAGATAGCGCTTTCTCAATTTATACTTGGTTATCCTACCTAGTCAGTTTTTAAATGTGACAACTGACAATGTAATTTCGGTCAGCAGACGAGATCTGGAAACGATATAGGTACCTACTTAAGTAAAACTTACGACTTCGGAACGTTGTGTCGATATTTTTTATTCTATTAGTTGGAGCCGCATTATCAAAGCATTTCATCGCCCTCGCACCAGCAAACATTGTGCTGTTCGAGGCGTGTTGGGCTAATTTTAGCCATACGGGTAAATGCCCTTACATAATCGCCATAGTTCCTGGAAGAATTAATGAACGGAAGGGTTTGAAGTGATTATGAGAATTCCATCGTAAGGTTTGTCAGTATTTTTCTAGCAACTGCGGGTATATCGGGATAAAATCGCGTGGAAAGTTTTCGCATGGAAAACCTCTTAGAAGTTTTTGCTGTTCGCGTTCGTCTCTTCTTGTTACAAACTCCGATTCGGTTCTGTTTGTGACGGTCCCTTAGTAGAAAGCGAACTTGCGCGTTTTGTAGGTATATTGTTAGGTACTAGGTACCTACCTTACCTACCTACTCTCTGTATTGAGGTATAAGTATTACGAAATTTATACTCTACCTCATTAACCGTAGATAGTCAGTAGGGCAGAGTCGTGAAACGACAAAGTTCTAAATACCTACTTACTTCAGAGTACGTAGGTACATACAGCTTATATAGTTCCAATGATGATCCAATTTCAGTTTTACTAAAGTAGGTAGGTATGTAAGTATTATGTGGAAAATACATTTTTATGTAAGTAGGTATTATAGATTCGACTGTTGTGAAAAATTAACGTAGACGGACGAAATTAATGATCACCGCGTATTTCAACGTGTCATCACGTCACGATTTCGTGGTTCGTTTGTTTCGCTACCATTCTTCAAAATCATGTTGTAAATGAATGATATTTTATATTAATTCAATTTGTTTCATCTGCAATCCAACAAGTCATCAATGACTCTCAAAATCTCGTAAAAGCCGTGTTTATATTCGTCACCATTCTGTTCCAGTGGACCATTTGGCGACTGTCGACTACACTAGCATTATTATAGCATTTTTGTCAACGGAATCGTTGTTATATTTTTACTATCATTTCATTCTGTGTAGACATCTGTTTGATCAAGTCGTTTTTTATGATGATAAAGGATCGTGAAGTTTTCCGCATCTGTACAGTATTGTAGGCAGACATTTGTCAATAAAAGAGTCCGGAGCAATGAAAATCTCATTAAGACACTAAGTTTTTCCGTCTATCATAGGTAAAGGGGTTTCATTATAATTATCTCATCGCTGGCTTCAGACAGTTGGTTACAACGGTCACGATATCGACGGTGAACTACCAAGAACTCCTAAGTGAAAAATCGCTACTTTACAGGAGGCGAAAAAAACGTCTCATTTATTTAGAATATAACTTTTTCATAGTTTTCTTATTGTTTAGGTATAGTTAATAGATACCGAATATAGTGCTGCATCCCATTTTCGTCTAATATTTCTAATTTCTGAAATACATGTAGATAGAATACATTGCTTCTGATATGACACAAAACCTGTCATATTTGTTAAGAAAGAAGGCATTATAAAGGAAGATAGAAGGAAAAACTATAGCATTGAATCAGGTTCAGACCAAATAAAGGTCCAAAGTGTTGATTAGTTGAGCTTTTAAGAAGTTATTTGATATAAACATGTACCTAACGTTTATCAAAATATAAATATTACTAAGCCTAGCTTTTTACACCACTATGAACGATGCAGCGTTAATAGCTACGAAATACCACATAATAATCATGATAAAAAATCACTCATTGTTTGTTAAAGTTAATAAACGTCATACTATAACAAAAAATACACCTAGAAACACAACCAGGTAAAACATAAACTTTTCACAGTCATAGTCGCAGGTCACATGTTTCCTTTCAAACAACCAACATGGTCTGAAGTCTGAACTGAAAGCCTTTTACTCACATTTAATTACAAAACTGTTATATTTTTGTGTGTAAGTAATTTGTTTTAACTAGATATAGCTTACGTTTTGTTGGTTACGGAAACAAGTTTCATCATCATCATCATCACCCTGTAGACGTCCACTAGATACTGTACGTAGGTCTCCCCCTTAGACCGCTGCACCTAACGACTATTTGCCACTTGCACCCCCGGTTGCTTGCGACTCTTTTGATGTCGTCAGGCCATCTAGTGGGAGGCCTACCTACGCTGCATCTTCCAGTTCGTGGTCATAACCGTAGAACTTTTCTCTCCATCGGTTATCAGTTCTATGAGCAACGTGGCCCGCCCATTGCAACTTCAGTTTACAAACCCTGCGACCCATGTCGTAAACTGTAGTTCTTTGGCGAATATCCTCGTTCCAGACAAGTTTCATGAATATTGGAAAAAGTAGCTTTTTGAAAAGATTATGGGGGAAATTTTTTGATGAAAATTATTATTGTCATAATGCGTTGAATTTCTAGTTAAATCAAAGAATTGCATTAATGATAAATGAAACTTTACTTACTTTTAATCCAACATTTTGCATAACAAACTTTGAAACCTTATAAAATAATATACATCGGAGACTGATGTGATGATCTTTCGGATTTGTGTTATTTCAATATACAACATACCCATAGTGCAGTTTATACAGAGTGTTCCTAACAAAATTATTTGTTTTGTCCAGACTATAAAGCAGTCCGCTCCGGGGGAAATGTTAGAGCGGAAACGTGTTTGAGCGCAGATAGCAGATTTTAGCAGCAACATTTTCGTAATGTAACTAAGGAGGTCTTGAAATTGCAGTTTTACTCAGAAATTTGAATGAAACCAGTGACGGGAGTCTTCGCGAGGCTGTGCGTTGTATTTTTCTACGCCCAAAAATGGAATAATTTTTTTTTCGTGTAATTGTAGTTAGGTCTTGGTAATTCACCGTCGATATTAAAGTTGCTAAATTAAAAGATGACATAATAATATGTTTTATACAAATACAAACATAATATACTCGTATTATGACTGCCACTTAGGCTCCGGAAATAGCTAATTAGGTAGGTAGGTAATAAGTATAAGTAGCTATGTGACTACTGTTTATTGAGTTATTTCCAAATCGGAGTGGGATGTCGGCCCACGTGTAGGTACACGTATATCGGTAAATGTCTATTTAGATTTTGAGCTATAAGTTGTATCTATTTATCTTATTTTTGGAACGGACGATTTATTTTTGGAGTTTCACACACCTACCTACCTAACGCAGGACCAGCGCTAACAACAGAAAATACGAGCGGTGACTCACTCACGTGGTTTCTCATGCTTAGAATAATAGGTAAGGCACAGAAGGATAGTTCCATGCGTAGTTTCATTCAAAAATGAAGGCCCTTTTTTATTGGTCAATGTGTGCGTGAGTGAGTGTGAGTGTAATTATCTTCTCCAAAACGCACACAAGCGCAATGAAAATGTCACTAGCGTGTTGGTATTTAGTCCAAAAGCAGGGAAAATGAATAAATATTTACCATAAAAGCTTTGATTTCGAGCAATAGCGAGTCAAAGTCCGAACTAGGCTCAAAAAGTCTCAGTAAAAATGGCTACACGACGCTAGCGAGTAGGTACTTGACTTCTATGTGTTATTCTTCTAAGAGAAGTAATATATTTTTTACTCACACAGTCCGTAAGTCTGTGTTCGCTTTGCCTGCAGGGTTTATAGGAAAAGCCGCAAGCGATGCGGTTGTGTTTAGTATCCGGCCGCGCGCGATCGTAGCCGCGACATACTAATATAAAACTTGCAATTTCTGAAAACTTTACCGTACCATTAAGTCTTCGCGAATCGTACAACTCTGTGAGATAAAAGATAAGTAAATTAATTCTAGATAAGACTGGAGCTCAGCAATGTTTTACTAGTGGTTAATTAACTATTAACTTGCAAATCTACGAAAGTTAACTGAGGTTCATGTAGGTGAACATAAGAATTTGGGCGGGCCTGGGTTTATCCGTCACTGACGCGTAAACCCAGGCCCTCCGTACTCATCCCGGATGGGTGCGGAGGCGTCGGTCTTGAGGGCGAGCGCAAGTCGTGATGATCCTCAAGGCAAGTCCAGGGTAATCCTTCACGTGGTTGCTGCCTGTTATTGGTCTGGTCCCTTCTGGAACAGACGTAACTAAAACCCTGGGCGCCGCGGTCTCGTCCATGGGCTCCCGTGCCGTGTTTTCACGGAGCGGGGGCTCATGGGCGGCATGTTTTGTGTTTTTATTTGTGTGTTGTTTTAATCTGCGTGTTGTTTTGTTTTTGCTTTTGTTTTGTTATGTGTATGTATTGTTTATGTAGATAATCGTCGTGTTTGTTTTGCTTTGTTTTGTTTTGTTTTGCTTTTTGTGTATTGTTTATGTAGATAGTTATGCACCCAGGCACTATCGTTATCAGTGCATAGCAGACGGCCGCCCACACACATTGCTTGCCCGAATTGCTATAACGTTTTATTCTGTGTCTTTGTAATTTGCCACTAGGCACTTTTGTTAGTAGTTAGGAGCTTAATATTAAGATTGTAACAAGTCAGTCTGTACTTGGCTTTCACTTAATGAATACATCAATTCAACTTTAATTTTGTATTTTTAAAACGTCCCTTGGGTCCGTCGCTACTTGAGTGGCGCAGCCGGTAGGATATCCGCTATATCTTGCTGCCGGGCTGACGCTTAAGGACCCTAAAGTCGGTTTTCGCGTTACATACCCAGTGCAGTGATTCGGGTATCCTCGAACCAAAATAATAACTCTCCCGCGACGCGAGTGCACATAAAACAGCTCAATCAGTGATCGGTTTGTGTATCTGACCTGAGGCGAGACGGAGTGGCCAAGGACAGGCTCATATAAGGAGGATTATGGGATTGAGCAGACTGTGAGTAAACCTCTTCACATCTGTTTTCATTATTCCCTATCATTTCCATATTTTCCGACCCAAAAATTGTCGGCCCAACTAACTTGCGTCTATCTGATTTTGTTTGATTCAAATATCGTAATATTCGTAATTGTTAGTATTTATTGATAAGTTTAGAGCTTTAGTGATTATCGTAATCAGTTGTTGTTAAAATGGAGGATCAAAGTGAAAGAATTAAAATGATCCCTAGGGAAATTCTGTGTATAATCCCTACGTACGATGGGGACGAAAAATTACTGAACTTATTCATAACCAAATGTGAATATGTGATTAGAGCCTTTCATTTAGAAGGAAATTTGGCACAAAATTTGTACGTATTTCATTCAGTGACTAGTAGGCTTACGGGTAGAGCTGCTTCTTTGCTAAGCGAACATCAACATCTGACGTCATGGCATGACCTCAAACAAATTCTTACCCAACATTTTGGCGACCCGCGCTCAGAAGAATGTATCGCGATTGAACTAGAAAGTGTGAAAATAAAACAAGGCGAATCATATATCCAACTTTGTCACAAAATACAGAATATTAGGAGTTCGTTGTTTGCAAAAGTAAATAGAATTACTGATGAAGGAATTAAAGCAGCGAAAATGATTATTTATAACAATACAGCCTTGAACGTATTCTTATATAATCTCCCTGAAGACATGATTCGTATAGTGCGGTTGAAAGGTTGCTCAACACTCGAAGATGCATTAAGCATTGTTACTGAGGAAGTGAACTTCCTGCAACAATATAATGCGAAAAATAACAAAGCGAAACCAAACACAGTGCTTCAACCAACCCCCCAAACTACTTTGAGACCGATTAACGATTTTAGGCCTACATTTAACCACATGCCAAATCAACCTAACTTTAAGTTTGGCATCCCACAGAATCAAAACCAATCTGGGTTCCGGCCAAATTTTATTCAACCGAATAGGCTTGGGCTTGTACCTCCTCAAGGTTATCGATTCGGAGCGCAACCAATTATGCCCCAACGTAACTTTAGCCAGGGGCCAACTCAACAGTTCCGCCCTCCTTTCCAACAGGGTGGTTTCCGATTTGGTATTCCACAACAACAGTATAAATTCGGAATTCCTAACCAACAGCATCAGAACAACAACCAGTTTAAGTTCGGCATTCAAAACCACAATCAACCAGCTCTTAAACCTACATTTGACACAGATGTGTCAATGCGGACGGCGCCTGTTAGGCAAAATATGATTTCCGATGAGTTGTTCTACAGCGAAGGTCCGGCTCTTAGTCAGGATTATTACCCCGACAGCTATGAAAATTATTGCCATGAGTTAGAACCCGTTGATTATGTAGAGAATGCTGCCGCCGCTTACAGTTATGAGGGGAATCCGGAAAATACGGTAAATGAGGAAAATAGCGTACCTGAAAATTTTCAGACATCGGCCTCCAACAACGCGGTGAAATGATAAACCTGAACTATTGTGATAGCATTTTAAAACTGCCCCACATCGAAATTCCTGAAATAAACGCGAAATTCCTTATTGACACGGGAAGTAGTAGGTCATTTATAAGCCTTGCTAAAGCCAATGAATTTTTCAGTGACTTTAAACAAAACGAACCCTTTACGGTTGTTAGCACCCACGCAAAAAGCATTCATGATGAAGTGATATGTATCCCATTATTAAAAACATTTAAAAGTACACTTGCACATAAATTCTTTGTTTACGATGTCGACAACAGATACGACGGATTAATAGGATCCGATCTGCTTAAGAAACTAGCAGCCAACGTGGATATGGGAAAGCAGATTTTACATACAATCAATACTGAAATTCCCATCATTTATAATCCACCCTACGAAATTGCAGTAGAACCGAGATCTGAAACACGAGTTAAAATACCAACCAACTATCAAAACGGTGATGCTATTTTGGATTTTGTGGAATTTCAAGAAGGAGTCCGTATGCCAGCTGCCCTGGTGAAATGTAACAATTTCTTTGCTACGACAGTTATTCAAAATAGCTCCGACGAAAAGACTACGATTACTTTTACGGAACCCTTTGACGTGACAGTGTTTGAAAGTGAAGATTGCGAATTAAATGTAGTGACGGAAGATTGTGAGATTGACGTTATTTTGAAAGAGAATTTAGAAAAATTGAGGCTGGATCACACGAATGAAGAGGAGCGTGAGAGTATCTCTCAATTATGCTATGAGTACCGTGACATATTTTATAGTGACAAAATCCCTCTATCATTCGCCAATCAAGTAAAACACACAATACGCACGGTTAATGAGAATCCAATTTACATTCGACCATATCGGCACCCACATACTCAAAACGAGGAAATACAAAACCAGGTAGATAAACTACTCAAAGATAACGTCATACAAGAGTCCCATTCACCTTGGAGCGCCCCAGTTCACTTGGTGCCTAAGAAATTAGACGCATCAGGTGAAAAGAAATTTAGAATGGTCATAGACTACCGCCGGTTAAACGAAATTACGATCGATGACAAGTACCCGTTGCCCAATATTACGGATCTATTTGATAAGCTGGGGAAATCTACCTACTTCAGCACAATAGATTTGGCTTCCGGCTATCACCAGATCGAGGTCAACCCAGCGGATAGATCTAAAACAGCGTTTACAACACAGGCGGGACATTTTGAATTTCAACGCATGCCCTTTGGTTTGAAGACCGCGCCGGCTACATTCCAAAGGGCCATGGATAATGTGCTACGGGGCCTACAAGGCTTACATTGCCTTGTCTATTTAGACGACATAATCGTATATTCGTCCAGTCTACAGGACCATATCTCAAAATTACGAAAAATTTTCGAGCGCCTTAGAGAAACCAACCTAAAAGTCACACTGGACAAATGCGAATTTCTCAGGAAAGAAGTGTTGTATTTAGGTCACACTATCACCAAAGACGGCCTTATGCCTAATAACGATAAGGTACAAGCTGTGCTTGACTTCCCAATTCCACGAACAACCACTGAGATTAAAAGCTTCCTTGGCTTGGTCGGTTATTATAGGAAGTTTATAAAAGACTTTGCCAAGGTCACTCAACCTCTAACATCTTGCCTCAAAAAGCGAAATAAAATCGACATAACCCAAGAGTACATTAACTCATTTGAAAGGTGTAAGGAGTTATTGACCAATGCTCCGCTCTTGCAATTCCCGGATTTTTCCCGACCATTTGTTCTCACGACTGATGCATCGAACTATGCACTCGGTGCGGTCCTTTCACAAGGTCCAATCGGAAGCGACAAACCCGTGGCATTTGCAAGTAGGACCCTAAACGAAGCCGAAACCAAATATAGTACAATTGAGAAGGAAATGTTGGCGATCATTTGGGCCGTCAAGCACTTCCGTCCCTATTTATACGGCAAGAGATTTACAATATACACTGATCATAGGCCGTTGGCGTGGCTGAAAACAATGGACGAACCAAATAGTAAAATCACGAGGTGGAAGTTACGTTTGTCTGAATTCGATTTCGACGTGGTGTATAAGAACGGGAAGCAAAACAGTAATGCGGACGCATTATCCCGTATAAGAATTAATGCGTTAGGCGGAAATGACGACGAGTCAATGAAAGTAAATTTGGACGAAAGAGAGCAAAGACTTCAGCGGCAGTTGAATGAAGTAGTTGAGGACATAGTACGGATAAGTAATAAACAACATCAGGATAAAGTTAATGCTCGATCCCCGTCTCCGATACCCATATCTGATTCTGACGAAACTATGAGTATCACAGAACCTAATGGTCGACGATCTCCTTACTCGGTCCCTTCGGTAGATAGCAGCACAGCCACAGCATCTGAAAGAAAAAGTAATAGTAGTACAGATACAGTTCATTCTGTCCGCGACTTAGATTCTGAAGGTATACTTATCTTGCAAGAGGCTATAGACACCAAGCCAAACCAAATACTCGTATACACCTGGAACAGAAATGAAATCGCAGTTAAAAACTTATCGAGACCTAAACAAAAGATATTAGAAGTTCACTTACCTGAAGATAATCCAGATTTTATCAAGAAATTTCTCCTGGAATACATAAAGCCCAAATTGAGGTATTTCTTTTACTTTGAGACGGAAACCCATCGCAAACAGTTTTCGATAGCTACGGCATCACTTTTCAAAAAAGACTCTGTTAAATTTTATGAGTGCACCCAACGTATAATTTATGTAGAGGAAGAAGACGAACAACGCCAGATTGTTATAAAATATCACACAGGGAAAAATAGCCATAGAGGCATTAAAGAAACTTTAGTTCGCCTTAGACGCACGTTTTTCTGGAATAATATGGATGAAACGGTGGCTAGTATTATAAATGCATGTGATGTGTGCAAGGCAATGAAGTACGACCGAAAGCCACTTAAACCTGAATTACAGCTATCCCAAACTCAAACAAAACCCTTCCAGGAAATATTTATTGACACATTTACAATAGAAGGAAAAATATATCTAACCCTAATTGACGCGTTTAGTAAACTGGGCCAGGCCATTGAAATAAATAACAGATCTACCCCTGAAGTAGTAAGAGCATTAATCAGATACTTTTCCTTGTATGGTATACCAGGCAGGATAAGCTCGGACCCTGGTATGGAGTTTAACAACGTTTTGATTAAAGAAATGCTCTCATTCTATAAAGTTGACCTTCACATTGGCACGCCCCATAACCCAAATTCGATGGGCTTAGTTGAGCGGTTTCACTCCACGATAATAGAGATATACCGAATAGCAAAATACGAACAAAAAATTACAGATGCTGCGTGCTGCGTCCATTATGACATACGCAGTTATGTCATATAACCATACAATTCACTCTACTACAGATTTGACCCCCTTCGAAGTTGTATTTGGACACACCGAATCAAATAGCACGTTTGCGGTTGATTTTAACAAACAATTTACGCAACAACTGGTTAAAGAACATTTTAAAAGGACTAAACATTTGTATGACTATTTGACAGATAAAATCATTCAGAAAAAGCAAACCCTAGTTCAAAAACGCGGAGGTGAAACAAAATTTAACATAAAAGATGGAGATAATGTTTTCATTAAAGGTGTAAATACTAGGCGTAGCAAGGATAAACCGCGCTACCAAAAGGCTCAAGTGACCGGAGACGTTCATAGAAACGTAGTACCAGTTATTACGCGAGATCGGAACACCAAAGTTCCCATTAAAGACATTAAACGTCCTCCGCAGGTTAATCCTCCTGGCGGTCTTAGCGATCCCAAGCCAGGGCCTTCAACTGCACCTGATTGACAAGAACCCAGGGCTGTTACCCGTCCGGGAAGGTCAAGCTTTCGTGAGCTACGATAAATGGACAATTATCAAGATTTTAGATTTAAAATTAGTCTACGAGGACCTAGAACTAAATATAAACAGATTTGTAACACTAAGAGAACAGGTTCACAGCTGTATTGACGGTAAAATTTTAGATCCAGATTTAATTGATGCGGAAGTCCAAACCGATTACATAATGAACATTACTATAGAAAAATATAAACAATTAATTCCTTCAGTAAAAGTAAAACGTGGTTTACTAAACCCTCTCGGCTCTCTGATAAAAATGATAACAGGGAATCTGGATAGTGATGACGCCTTAATGTATGAAACATCAATTAATAATTTAAAATCAAAACAGGGTGCCGTATTTAAGAAAATGACTATTGTAACCGAAATGGTGGGTACTCTCGCTAATATAGCTAATTCTACTAGAAGCAACTTTATTCAAATTGAAGAGACTATCCGCGAAATAGACCTTTACCTAAATGAATCAAGGGCATACCAAAACTTACATAAAGTTATTCATGGCTACGGTGCTTTACTCCAAAATTTCCAAACATTATACATTAGAATAAATGAAATAGAAACGGCGGTTGCTTTTAGTAAAATTAAAGTATTGCATCAGTCAGTTATTGACACTGATGAGTTTTTATTACTTTTAAGAGAAATAGAGAATAATGGTAAATTATTGTATCCTGCGGAACTAGAAAATATTGTTAAAATCGAACAATGTATAGAAATGAAGGCTTATATCAAACAAAATCAGATAAAATTCATATTGCACATTCCATTGATTAGAGATGAGATCTATAGTTATTATAAATTGATACCATTGCCGATTATCGACAAGGTTAAAGGCCAGACTACCCTTATCCTACCCAAATACCCATATGTCCTTGTGAAGGGGTTGAAGACAGTACCACTCTCCCAACCATGCCCTGAAGCTGACGAAGACCATTTCCTCTGCTACGAGAACGACGTTTCCCCTTTGGACAAAGATGACTGCGTCACTGAACTCCTGCAGTTTGCTACTAATGTCTCGAGCTGTCACCTGATTCCGGTCATTATAAATGATGTCAAGGTCAACCCCATACAACCAAACCGCTGGGTAATTTACACGAACACTGAAACATTACTCACAAAATTTTGTGATAACGAAATAACGCAAGAAACAATTCGTGGGACCTACTTATTAACTTTGAGCGACGATTGCGTCGTCAAAATTAAGGAAATGACCCTGAAAAGACATCGGATTAACGGGAAAGATATAACCTATGGGAAGCTGCCTGTATTACAATTACCAAAAATACTCAATTTATCAAAACAGAGAACACCAATAAATCTCAACGGAATTAATCTCGCCGACGTCCAGTTCCTGAATTACTTATTGCAGAAAAGTGGAAGTGAGATTGAAAGTGGTAATAATATCAGTGACGGTGAAAATTACGAAAGTGTTTTCAAAAGTGTTAGCATAGGAAACATTGTAATCTGGTTAATCATAGTATTAGTACTTTTAGTCGTAGCATTTAAATATATTGTTCGGAAAGCATATTGTGCGAGGAAAACTCGAGATGATCCTTCAGATAATCTCGAACTTAGGGAGGAAGGAGTTATGCACCCAGGCACTATCGTTATCAGTGCATAGCAGACGGCCGCCCACACACATTGCTTGCCCGAATTGCTATAACGTTTTATTCTGTGTCTTTGTAATTTGCCACTAGGCACTTTTGTTAGTAGTTAGGAGCTTAATATTAAGATTGTAACAAGTCAGTCTGTACTTGGCTTTCACTTAATGAATACATCAATTCAACTTTAATTTTGTATTTTTAAAACGTCCCTTGGGTCCGTCGCTACTTGAGTAGATAATCTTCGTGTTGTTTTGTTTTTGTTTTGTTTTTGTTTTGTGTGTGTTTTTTCTTTCTCCGCGTGTCCCTCTGAATTTTGTAGCAGAGGGCACAGCGGATGTGAAGGAAGATTGGTGGGTCTGGGCAGGGTTTTCTGCCCGGACAAATAAAAAGGAGGGGTCCGTTAGGACGGCGCGACGTGAACCCCTGCGAGGAGCTTTTATCCTGGTAGGGGTTCACGACGCGAGTCGTGAGGGTAGCTAATCCTAAGGTTTTGTGGTGTTCGCTGATAGGATGCATGGTCGGGGTTCAGCCGGCCGATAGGGCACCACCCCAAGGGTCTCTAACCCCTTAAGTAAGGAGGGTCCCTACCCCTTAAGCTAGGAAAACATGAACATGGCGAACTGCAAAGAAAAACTACCCCAGGAGGGTACCACGCATCGTGGAGAATCCCTCACTAGTTCGAAAGAGCCAGTCTGCCCCTCGTATTCTGGGGGGGGCAACAGCCGTCATGGGAGCGTGAGCTCTCGAGGAGAGAGGAGTGTTGGAAGAGAGGCGGAGGAGTTAGAAAGTGGAACATCGGTGGAAAGAGGAAGATTGGTGGAGAGAGTTAGGAGTGTGATGCAGGAGAGACTCGACTCGGACGACATGGACTCCGATGTCGGGTTGCCTTCGGTTGTGCTGTCGGGGTCACTTCGGTCCAGAGGCAGCTCACCCGAGGGAAGTGAAAGGAAGAGACGGCGCGGTGGATCGTTCTCGTCGAATGACGGTGACCTGGATCGTGGGTCGCCTGTTTTGGGAACCAGAAGTGTTCGCGGGGGTAGCCAGCTGGCTCTCCGCAAACAGGCGAGGATTGAGAAGCGCCTGGATGCTGACAAGCGCATTGAAGGGTTGGCGAGCGACGCCAGCAGGTCCAGATCGGAGCTGGGCCACATACCGGACGTGAGTGACGCCCGAACAGCCGAGGCCCTTCGGCAGAGAGTTCAGGACGATGTCGCCATCATCAATGAGGTGGCGACAAAGTCCATGAACCTAAAGGGCACGGTTGTTCGGGCCCTGAAGGATTCGGCGGCGTCGATCAAGGCCGCGGCGGACGCCCTACATAGTCGGACTGTGACGCAAGAAACTGCCAAACTGCAGGCGGACAATTCCCGCCTGCAGCGCGAGCTGGCAGATCTGCGCAAGGAGCTGTCGGACCTACGGATAGAGTTCCGGAAGGAGTTGGCGCAGGCGAGGACAGAGGCAGTGCCTCCGGCCCCTGCACGTGCTCCCTCCGAAGGGATGGAGTTGGCTTCCCAGAGCCAGCTGGACCAGCTGACGCGCTCAATATTGCTGCAGGTGGGCGGCATGATGAGCGCGCGGTTGGAAGGATTGGAGGAGCGTCTCCTGCCAGAGAGACGGCTCCGACCCCCGCTAGAAGCCGATCGGCGGAATGCTGCTGCTGCGGCTGCTGCAGCGGCCTTGCTTCGGGGGACTGTGGTGGAATCGGGCCCGCTACCAGAGGGTGGAACATCTACGTCGGGAGTGGCTCCGAAAACGGCGAAACCCCTGAAGGGCAAGGGGAAGGGGAAGAAGACTGTGGTGGCGAGCACAGCTTCTGCATCCCCGATCCCGGAGAAGGTGGCGCCCCGCCCGTTGCCGCCGGCACCTGCGTCAACCGATGTGGAGTGGTCGACGGTGGCAAAGCGGGGCACCAACAAGAAGAAAAACAAGAAGACGAAGCAGCCTGCGGTAGTGTCAGTGCCTGTGGTGGTTCCGGCAACAGGACCCAGTGCTGTGCGGGCAGTGAAGTTGCGCCCCCCTCGGTCCTCGGCTGTTGTGCTCACGTTGCAGCCGGGGGCTGCGGAGAAGGGCGTCACGTATTTGAAGGTGTTGCAGGAGGCCAGAGCTAAGATCGACCTGGCCTCCTGCGGCATTACGACGGGCCTTCGATTTAAGAAAGCAGCGACAGGTGGACGCATCCTGGAGGTTCCAGGGGCAGCGAGCGGTGACAAGGCAGACTCCTTCGCTGCGAAGCTGAGGGAGGCCGTGGATCCCGAGATGGTGCGCGTGTCCAGGCCCACGAAGTGCGCCGACTTGCGCATTTCTGGGCTGGACGATTCCGCAGCCGTCTCGGACGTAGTCGCCGCCGTTGCGAGGCGCGGGGCGTGCCCTGTGGAGTCGGTAAAGGCAGGGGTGTTGCAAACCGACTCCAGGGGGTACAGCTCCCTTTGGGTAAGTTGCCCAGTGGCTGCTGCCCTAAGGGTGAGTGAAGGAGGACGCCTTCTCGTAGGCTGGACGTCGGCTCAGGTAAGACTGCTGCAGCCGAGGCCGTTCCAGTGCTTCCGGTGCCTGCACAGAGGTCATGTGCGGGCCCAGTGCACTGCCGAGGTTGACCGCAGCGATGAATGTTACCGCTGCGGTCAGCCCGGCCACAAGGCGGCGGGATGTGCGGCGGCAGCACCAAGGTGCTCCTTGTGTGCGGCTGCCAAGAAACCGGCGGACCACAGGGTGGGTAGTGGGGCTTGCTCCCCGCCACAGCCCAGGACGACGAAGGCAGCAAGGGCCCCAGACCCCAGCAATCCCCCCCTAAGTCAGGGGGGCGCGAGCGGGATGGACGTAGGTCCAGCGTAAGTTGGTGGCGCAGGTACTCCTCACAAGGTGGAGCACGCTGGTGGAGGTCAACGGGGGGAGTAAGGACTCACGTCCGAACTCTATCCCCACATCGTAAGTATTGGGGTGCGGAGGAACGCTCCTTTTCCTCCGTGCCTCAACTGAGGCCAGGGCGGCACGACCCGGGGGGGTTTTGTCGCCCAGCTACAAGCCTCGAGGTGGCGCGCGCGGTGTTTCCGCGCGCCCCTCTACAGTATGCAGAGTGGAGGTCGGCTCCACCTCCACTCTAGCAACAGGACGGGTCCTCTTCAAGGACTAACGCTGCCGGGGCCGCGGAAGTATACTTTCGTTTCCCGTAGCCCCGGCACTAGGCGTCCCGAAGGAACACCGTTGGGTTTTAGTCAGTAGGAGTCTGACATAACCACCCCGCCACCCCCGTGGCAGGGTGGTATCCATGAGGATTTCCCAACGTAAAAAAAAAAAAAAAAAGGTGAACATAAGAATTTAAAAATCGGCTCCTCTTGCACACAGCTTACAGAATGTTAAACACGCTCGCTCCACATACGAAAATACACGATTGAAATCGTCAGAGAAAAAATGAGCTGTCGAAATGTACCAGCACGCGGCTTGACGTGTTTGTATATGGATTAAGAAAAATATGTATATTGCGGAATATTCCTTTTATATACAAAGTGTATGGCTACGAGCGTGAAAGGAAAAAATCTCTTTTGTAAAATTTCATGTTTTTACCTACTTTATATAGTTATCATTTCTTAATATGCATACGTAGGTAGGTAGTTAGGTACATGCTTTGCAAGGCTTATGCATACTAAGGTAATCTAATAATATACGATTGTATTTCGGCCTACATACCTAACGTAATATACGAAATGCCTATTCTATAAAAGTTAGATCACTTTCCGTGTTGAACGCAATGCAATATTATTGTACTTTCAAAATGTCGATCAGGTTCCTCGCCTTCAATGTTCCAGCGGGTAAGAATACAATTATTATACAAATATTCTAATTACCTAGGTAGGTAGGTACCTGTGGAAATAGCCTGAATTTTCCATAGATACTACTGCATGCTTTTAACTTTTAACGGTCGGCCGCAAGAATTTGTTTACACAATTCCCGAAGGGGTTTGGTTTGTTTCTTTTAGCGTTCGATCGTAATTAAATTCTTCTGTAAGTAAATGTTGCTGATATAGGATATGCGTACCAGCAGATACAGCTATCTGCCCACCAACTTTTATCTAACTGTGCCTAACAGCCAACTGTGTATTTAACAGGCTTCATAGTGCTGCGAAATTAACGGGCCAAAATGAACGAGCATTATGTGCTTCGGATAAAAGAAACTGTTACTGAAACTGAAAGCTATAGAGCAGGCCCTGTACCCTGTCTGCCAGGTTAATATTTCCTCTTAGAGGCTAATAATTACTCTATCGATGTTATTTATTACAAACACCACAATGTATTGCTTCCTCCAGTATGCGTTCGTAGAATAGTGAAAAGCGACGACTCCCGTCTAACGCAAGTAAAATTAAGTATAATAACGTACTGCTAGGCATAAATTTATATGGACAATAAATTATTGTACCATGAATATGTACCATGTAGTACATGATAAGGGCCATTACATGGACTTGGTTCTTGACGTTTGACGGTTAGGGACGTTTTTACAATCGCTCTAATTTTTTCAGACAACAGCAAAAAATATATTTCCACTATCTAAAGGAAATTACCATTTTGGGCCCAACTTCCAATAGGTACCATCGTTCCAACCAACGGCAATGCGTGACTCAAATATGTTTCATTATGGAACATGGAAGCATTTATACGATACTCATACTTTGTAAGTAGGTATATGTATAACTAGCTGCGCCTCGCGGTTTCACCCGCGTTTGGATAATATACAATAATATACCTATCTTTATTAATTGTAGCCTATGTGTTATTCTGATATGTAAACTATATTATTGTGAAGTTTCATTAAAATCCATTCAGTAGTTTTTGCGTGAAAGAGTAACAAACATCCATCCGTCCATCCATCCATCCATTCATACTCACAAACTTTCGCGTTTATAATAGGTACTAGCTGCGCCCCGCGGTTTCACCCGCGTTTCACATTATAAAACCTATAGAGCAGTGGCTGTTAGATACGACTTGTAACATTGTGTCAGAGAAAATACAGAGGTTAGGTAGTTTTTCACAGTTATTATCGCACTGATGGATAAATAAACAGTGATGATGATGGTGATGATGATGATTTGTAGCCTATATTGTGTCTCTAAACTATCTACATAATACATTTTATGCAAATTAAGGTACTATTTCACAGTTTTTAAGCCACTGTGTATGTGTAAGTTGGGGTATAAGGTAATATAATTATTATTATAAGCTATAAAAATACCAAATTTCATGTCAATGGGGTAGTTTGTCACAGTTTTTATTGCACTGATGCAAAACGGTGGTGATGATGATGATGAATTAAAGCCTAAGCCGTAAGTTGCGGGATAACCTATCTACGTACGAAATTTTACGCACATTGGGTAGTTTTTCACAGTTTTTATCGCATTGATAGAAAACGGCGATGATTATGATGACTTAATAATATGTTCGTAGCCTATGTCCTAAGTTAGAAGATAACCTATCTGCGAACCAAATTCTCTCTCCCCCCCACTCTCCCCTCTTCCCCTCTACTCAATTTCCCCCCACTCTCCGCATTCCCCTACTCCCCTTTTACCCCCCACTCCCCCCTCCTTCTACCCCCACTCTCCACTCTTTCTCCACACACACTACCCTCTTTCTCCCCCACTCTCCCTCTTTCTCCCCCTACTCTCCCCTCTTTCTCCCCACTCTACCCTCTTTATCACCACACTCTCACCTCATTCTCACCCCACTGTCCCCTCTGTCTCCCCTCTTTTTCTCCCCACTCTCCCCTCTTTCTCCCCGCTCTCCCCTCTCTTTCTCCCCACTCTCCCCTCTTTCTCCCCGCTCTCCCCTCTTTTTCTCCCCACTCTCCCCTCTTTCTCCCCCCCACTCTCCCCTCTCTTTCGCCCACTCTAACCTCTTTCTCATCCCATTCTCCCCTGTTCCTCCCCCCACTCTACCCTTTTTCTACCCCCACTCTCCTTTGTTTCTCCCTCTACTCTACCCTCTTGTCCCCCACTCTCCCCTCTTTCTCCCCACTCTCCCCTCTCTTTCTCCCCACTCCCCCCTTTATTCCCCACTCTCCCCTCTTTCTCAACCCACTCTCCCCTCTTTCTCCCTTCACCTCCCCTCTTTGCCCCCCACTCTCCCCTCTTTCTCCCCACTCTCTCCTCTCTCCCCACTCTACCCTCTTTCTCCCCCCCACTTTCCCCTCTCTTTCGCCCACTTTACCCTCTTTCTCCCCCCCACTTTCCCCTCTCTTTCGCCCACTTTACCCTCTTTCTCAACCCATTCTCCCATGTTTCTCCCCCACTCTACCCTTTTTCTCCCCCACTCTCCTTTATTTCTCCCTCCACTCTACCCTCTTTTCCCCCACTCTCCCCTCTTTCTCCCCGCTCTCCCCTCTCTTTCTCCCCACTCCCCCTTTTTCTCCCCCCTCTTTGTCCCCCACTCTCCCCTATTTCTCCCCCCACTCTCTCCTCTTTCTCACCCCACTCTCCTCTCTTTCTCCTCCCACTCTCCCCTCTTTATCCCCCACTTTCCCCTCTTTCTTCCCGCTCTCTCCATCTTTCTCCCCACTCTACCCTCTTCTCCCCCCACTCTACATATACTCCCCCTTCCCCCCCCCCTATCCCCTTTCCACCCTCTCCTTCTTTCTCCTTCTCCCCTCCCCACACTCTCCCCCCTTTCCTCCCATCGCACTCTCGCTCTTTAAATAACGATCCGTTCAGCCGTTTATTGTGGTCCGATGGGGGTGCATCTAAAGAATACCTAATAATTTCAACCCCCTTGCTTTTCCCCCTTTAGGGTGATTTTGCAAAAAAGCTGAAACCCGTATTTATTAATTTATTACCAAAAGCCTAAATAAGAATTTTCAGATCCCTAACTTGAAGAATAATGGATTCCCCATACAAACTTTCAACCCCTATTTCATCCCCTTCGAGATTATTTTTTGAGACAAAAGATAGCCTATGTCCGTCTCATAGGTCCAATCTACCCCTATAACAAATTTCATCGAAATCGGTCCAGCCGTTTGAGCGTGAAGAGGTAACAAACATACACACATACACACACACTCACAAACTTTCGGCTTTATAATATTAGTAAGATTAGTAGGATATGTAGGTATGTGGGTTATATTATTATGCATCCTGCATCATTCCCTAGTCATCATCGACACAATCCTAAGTCGACGAGTTTTCCAGCGAACTGTTAGTAAAATTTAGTTAACAGCCAGTTGCAGCCCTCTGGCGCCGAATGCATCAGCCGCTCTAAATAACGAAATGTAAATAAATAGAAATAAATAAATCACAATTCAGTAATTAAGGCTGTCGAATGACACGACCGCTGTGCTAGGTACCTATATTACGGGTAGGTACAGGTGGTGTAAGCTGACGACAGCGAAATCAGAGTGCCTAGTGTGAGTTTTGACAATTTATTTACGCGCTCGGTCCGTTTGGCGTAAACGTGAAATTGTATGGAATAAGAGCAGCGCCATCTAGTGACTGGCTGACTGACGCTAGATGGCGCTGCTCTTATTCCATACAATTTCACGTTTACGCCAAACGGACCGAGCGCGTAAATAAATTGTCAAAACTCACACTAGGCACACTGAGGTTGCAGATTTGATTCCCGGCTAGGGCAAATATTTTTATGAACCACATACTTATAATTTTGGACTAGGTATTGTGTCGCTATGCTCCTCTTTACATACCTAGTTACAGGAATCCTAGTTTATGTCTTCTAAAGGAAGTTCAGATCCTATCTGTCCCAGTAGAGTCGGCGATAGTCACTAATTTTACACAACATTTAGGTACAGTAGTAATGTAGAGTAGGGATGTCTAGTCTAATGAATGTTCCTGTTTGTTGACTCTTTTCTTAATAAGGCCGGGCCATCTATGCCTGTACATCTATTTTAATTGTTAACTAGGTATATCTACTGATAAAATGTAACGCATTTGGAGTTGTCTGTAATGTTACTTTTTATATGGAAATAAATAAAAAAATAAAAAAGAAATAAAAAAAAAAAAATTGTTTTTAACTTTTCTTGTATTTACTTACACAAGTAGGCACGAGACATGGCATGGCATTCATGAGACATGGCAGCATTACCATTACATTTTTAGGAAGCGATCAATAATCACCTAGTTTTTCAAGCATTATGAATAGTAGGTATATAAACAGGTACCTACGTATAGACGGCTCAAGGAAAGCGGTCGGCTCCGCCATGAATTCCCGAATTCGTGCTCATTCCATATTTTATTTTGCCAAATATGCGGCTAAGGAATAAATCAAGCAACTTACCTTTGCTTCTGGACAAACATTCGTTGTCTGGTAAATATAAATCATCATCTCAACAGACAGCAGACATAGCTCAGTCTGCAATAAGCTCCCTGGCCCGTCCAGTGAGACAGTAAAACACAAATATGCCTGTAAAACATATTTCAAACATTCTGACAGCACTTAACCCGTTTCTATGTAATTACTAAGGGTAGCAGAGTAGTTCAAAGAGCGCTCTGCGTTAGGAAACCGTTAAAACCAACGCAGGGCCGGCCAACTCGCAGATATGTTCTACGGTTAGTTTATTTGAGAGTGAATTGAAGCGTGGTTTTAGGTCAGTCGCGTTCGAAATACTTGCGAAAGACGTGGTTACTGCTAACACCCCATTGGAAGTGTGAAGATTCACACGAAATACGCAGGCGGAGTGACAAGCCAGGCGAAATTCTACTTCGGGTAAGGTTAGGTTATATTTACTACCGTATTGATTAGTTTCGTTTAGAATGGAACACAATCATGCGTTTCTGTGGTAATTAATAGCTGTGAAATGATTTTATCCAAAATACCATTTTTACAATGATAATAATTTTATATGATATTGAAATAGCCGGTGACTTTCAAAATGAACCCCTACAGCATACTAAAGGAAACAGTCGCTAATGTTTTTGCCTAAACCATGTTTTGTGGTTTGCCGTACTTATCCTATCTATGGTTTAATTATAAGAAAACTATAAGGAAAAAGCTTGATACCAAATTAATATTATGGGGACTTCGCCAGTCGAATGATTTTCATTGCTGCGGCACAAACTTACGTGCACAAAAACAGATGCGGATTTTACGTTTATTGTTGTTTCTATAATAAAATCGTGACAATTGTCTTAGTATGTATATTATAAATACATACTTAAATTAAATAATGTGGTAAGGTAAACAATTGAAAAGTTACACCTATTTTATTCAGTGATTTAGGTACACAAGATGCTTTGGGGGCGTATACCGTTTTTTTTTATATCTACGCGCATCGTTAGCTACGAGAACGGTCATAAACTTAAATTCCAGAAGCGGCAGATGAGGTATTCAGTGTTCTGCCAGAACATATCATCGTAAAACTTTACGGCCAGAACGAAAGTACTGAAAACTCACAAAAATAACTCGGTTGCAAAGCAACATATCTGTGGAAATGTTGTAGCTATTATCTTTATTTACGATGCCCACTTTTTCACTGGAATAAATCATAATTCAGACGGTCGAGCGTCGAAATAAAAATAAATGGGATGCGGTAATTTTTAAATTGGAGCGCTATTTATATGTTTTTAAATTTTTATGTGATTGGTTTTGATTTAAGATATATACTACCTAACTTCTAAAAGGGTTCTTACTGTCTCCTTCATGTTAACAAAAGAAGAGTTTACAGGCGAAGGATTAATCGCACTGCAATAATAATCTCAGCGATGACAGTAGGTAGCACCTATCGACACCACGCCCTAAGATCAACAACAATGTACCACAAAAGCGACAAAGACGTACTTACGTAGAGACAACACACACTTTTACACCACCACCCTGCGCTCGCGCACGTCACGGCGCCGCAGAACTCTACCCCGATTTAATTTTAATATAAAAATCTCATATCGAATCGTAAAAATATAATTTTAGGATAGCCCGCGCGCGCAACCGAGCCCCGTCTGCCCATTGACGCATTCGTTTCGAACTAATTTCGTTGCAGCGCTATTCCGCGATTCTGTAAACACCGCAGCGGTGGTAAAACGCGTCCAGAACTTCTTGGCCCGTCCAGACTTGCGCGATTCCTTCATTTACGCCACCGCATGTACTAGAAGCAAGAGGGGTAGGAGGCCAGTCTACACTGGAGCTTAGACTACCCTGCAATGTTATAAATACGCATTGAACGTGCTTTTCGCCGATGAGTTTAAAGTTGAGTTTCCGTCGGCGGATGATTTACGATCGAAATGGTAAGCAATAAGTTCTGTTTTGGGCACACCGTGTGTCAGTCGGGATGAGGAAATGCGTGCAAGTTCGTTTCGGCACGGCCGACATTGTTGATGGATTTTATAAATCTCGCGTTGCCGTGGAAGGCCCGGTAGGTGGCAACACTCTTTTCGAAATATAAAGTGTTCTGAGAAGAGCAATAACTCATCGCCTTGGCAAGTCGGCTTTAATCATAGCATCAGTAGCTTTGAGCCAATTTCACTGTGATTATTTGAAGAGACGGTTCTCCGAGATCTGTCTGAACAGATTTGACTATGAAGTTAATTGAGCTCTTTGCCAATGTTAGTTTTGGACGGTGTCCTTTCCGGTTGTGACTTTCCCTTTTCGTCTTCTAAAAAAGGGATGAGATTGTACTCGACAATCACTTTTTAGTACTCTCTCGCCTATAAGTATGTTGAACTAAATGAGATCGTTGACGAAGTATAACTCACCGCAAACGGAGGCTTCTATAGACGAAGTTATCTACGATAAATTTATTTACATATACCCACCTAGTATACCTTGATGGAAACTTATAAAAAACAACTAAATAATGTACGTACTTATTTATTTTAGAGGACTTACAGTACAATAATATTTTCACACGTTTGCCCTACTCAAATCCGTTGGACCGACCGACATTCAAGTATATCAGTGCGGCGCATGCGTCCGCCATCTTTGATTCGTCCATAGTATATCGAAGGTTCTCGATCATCGTTCTTCATCATTGAACTTAAGTCGCAGACTCTATCATTTGCGGCATTCTCAAACAGTATCATACATCTCGTTTGTAGACAAAATTTTTTTGTATGTATCATTTTTAACAGCAGTTCGGACATCACACTTCCAAATTGCGGGTAGTTCTAATTTCTCACCACATTATGTGTCTTTTACCCACGTTTTCATATTCACAGGAAACACAGAAAATGTGCTAAAAACGCATGTTCACTGCATCCACAGAGCACTATCACTTAACAAGTTATTGTCTTCGACTTCCCCCTACTTATAAGCTTGGCCGACCGTCATTTCAAGTTGCGCAGCGCGTCGCACGCGTCGGCCATCTTTAATCCCTCCATGGTGTATAGAAGGTTCTCGACGGACGCGTCCTCGTCGTCGTCGAACCACAGTTGCAGCATGTTCTTGGCCCTGGCGTCGTCTGTCGCGTTCTCAGACTCGAAGTATTGTATTTCGTCGGGCTTGTAGCCGAGTTTCGAAGCCAGCTTCTTCCAGTCGGTGAGTTTGGACGCGACGGCCTCCAGCTGGGCCGCAGTGATCATTGTGACGCGCGAGCGACTCGCCTTGTCAAACTCGTCCTCGCCAACGGCGGTCGAGTCTGGCATCTGGCGAAGAAGCTTCTGTTAATCAATGACAGTTTCAAAAGAAGAATACCGGTACGTAAAAATATTAAACTGACCTGTTCGATATCATTGGGGTCCTCTTCCTTAATGAGATCCGACTCGATCTGATCTTCGGAGCCCGGAGCCATCTCTTCATCATGAGAATCCTAGAACAAAGGATACCGTCAGAAAAAAATAATTACCAGACAGACCACAGAATAATCGCATACATACACACATCAAAAAAGTCTAAGCAACATGGTCAAATTTCTGGTTCTTTTCTGGTTCGCCGAGCTGTATGTGGACGCGCATTGTCATGCATTAACGTAAAATCGGAGCCAAAGGTTTGTGCAAATGGATGGACATAAGGTCTGAGAATATCCTCAACGCAATTTTCAGCGTTCATGTTTCCATTTACAAAAACGAGCTCAGTTCGCCTGTTCTTTATAATACCCGCCCATACCATAACTGTTGAGCCGCTGTATGGATGGACTTCCTGAACGCACCTGAGCCTTTCAGTATTTCCGGGCCGACGGTACACTCGCACCCTTCTTGTATCAGGCCTAAACCCGAATCGCGACTCATCGGAAAACATAATTTTATCCCACTGTTCCTGGGTCCATGTTATGCATGCATGTTGCTTAGACTTTTTTGATGTGTATAGATATTCTAAATAGATTGTTTCTAACTGACGTCATCACCAGGTGTGAGCTGATGACGTCACTGGCCACTCACAGTTTTCGCCTTGTCTCCGTCTCTCCCATCTCCGTTAGTGGCAGCCGCCGCCAGCTTGGCTGCTTCCTCCTTCCTCACTCGCTCCACCTGGCAACGCATGCAAGGGGATTTTTGATATAAAATCCTTCGAAACCAGCAGGTTGTTCATAAGCCATACATATTAAACAATTACTTGATATTTAGCTTTGTTTTATACTGTACTATTGTGACCTAGATCAATAAATAAATAAATGTATTTAACATGTTATAGTCATACATTGTCAGGACGACTTTATCCTGACAATGTATGACTTTTGACGTGACTCTCTATATAACATGTTTGAGTTTGTACCGACCATATAATTATATAACTATGCGTGTTTTGTTGTCTATGTATGTTAGTGTTTAATAAATAATTATTGTATTTTAGACCACTGACGTGACTCTCTATTCAACATGTTCGACTTTGTACTGACCATGAAAATGACTATCCTCGCATTCTTGTCTCTTTATGTTGTGGTGTTCAATAAATAATTATTGTATTCTATTGTTGACTGCTGACGTGACTGTGTATTCAACATGTTCGACTTTGCCCTGACCATGTATGACTATTGACTCGACTCTCTACGTAACATGTCTGACTTTGCACCGACCATGGCGTCGAGATAGTCCGGCAGCCGGCCGATGGGGTTGTTGGTGTGCACGAAGAAGTGCGGCGACCTGCGAGCCAGCAGTCGCAGGGCGCGCCACCCCCACCCGCCGCACGCCGTGCGCCGCCGGCCGTCCGGGGCCGACTCCCCGCCCGTCACCATGTAGGACTCTGCAAACCGTGGGAAGATGAAACAACTTGAACAACGGCACAGAGTCGACACTTACTCAATAGGCACTGATAGCCACGGAAGAGGGAGCCAACACTCAAATGACATACAAAATCGCAATCTTCCTATCTCGCTTTCAATGAGCTTTGAATGTCCCTTTTTCTAGGGTATTAGTATAGGTATTCTGTGAAAACGGAGTCAATGGTGTCGATTTGCTACGTCGATTTGTTACAGTCACATTCATAGAGCATCAAAGGTGGTTCTCGTTCCACTCAGATCCACAGCTTAGCTTCACAAGTAGACCCGTGGACACTTTCTCTTCACATAAATCCACGGCTACTTATTTTTCCCCTTAATCTACCGGTGGATATGTGGGGTGAGCAGGAACCTCTATCGAGAAAGTATTGGAAACATACACTATCAAATTTGTTTTAGATTTGATCAGTACTCCTACAATAGGGCAAGCACGAAAATTTTAACGGTTTATATCGTTAACGTATCGATCAAGGTACCGTTCGCGTACGCATCTTGTCGGTATTGGAAAACGCTATTCTAAAACAAATTTGACAGTTAACATATCGAATACTTTATCGATAACGGTTCCAGCTCGCCCTACTGTGAGCACTTCTTTTTCTTCATAAATCCACAGGTGGATTGGTGGCCACATAAACAAACTCTGTTTACTAGTTAGGAAATTGTGTAATAAACGAAATTCTTACCTAGCGAAGGCATGAAGTCGCGTTCTTTGGTGCGGCACGCCATTAGGTTGTCCGGACACAAGTTCCACAACTTTGTGAGCTCATTGCTGTTGAATGAAACAAATCAAATTATGTTCATTCTCCAAGTAATAAACCAGGGAAGATCAACTAATCAACAATCGTTCATATCATACTAATCAATCCCAACTATTGCATGAAAAGGAAACATCCTTTTTCAATAGAAGTTCTTAAACTTTCGCGAACAGGAAACATATTAACTAGCTAAAAACGGGTCTAATTCAGTCTTCTCGTGACCACGGCCGATGTAACTCGGTCGAAACGTCGAGGTATGTCAAAATTATATATTTTGATATTTGTTTGTGCGCGAATTAGACCCGTTTTTAGCTAGTTAATATCCTTTTTCAAACTCAAACCATAATGAATGAGTTAGTTCCACTCGTTCACAAGCCCAATTTGTCATTTGCTCCCAATTTTATTAATCATATTTTATGTTTTATGGTTCCCTTTGCTAATGAGATTTAAGTGTTTGACTTGTAAAAGTGCTAGTTGATCTAACCACAATAATGCTTTAACTTTGAATTGAATCTATCATCATCGAAAGCGGCATAATATTTAAGCTAAGACTAGAATGGGAATTGATCTCGGATAAGTAGAGGCATAACTTCAAGGACTTACTTGCCCATATAGGACCTTTTAGAGCCTTCATACTCCTTGATGATGTCGCCGACGGGTCGGCGGCGTTTCCTCGTCTTTCGGACCTCGTCCGTCGAGTCCACTTGCACAGGCGGCTTTGGTTTTTGGAACTCTGCAATATTGAGTAGACTCATCGGTTCAGTGAGTCAGAGTTTCACTGACAAACATGAAAATAGAACTGTTCCTCTTAGAATTAGCTTTATAGTCAACCTGGGAGTTTCGGCGGGTAAAGTTGTGTTAATGTGTGATTAATATCAGTAGAATATTAACATTTTGCCTATTTTGAACAGAGTCATGATCAATCCTAGACACTTATTTCAATAATTGTGTAATGTCAAAACATATAAGAATACCTGGACATCCATCATTCTTCCAGTTGTTCCAATGCTCCTCCCGTTTCAGAATGCTCTTCACACATTCCGCAAACCGCTTGCCGTTCGGTGGCGTTTCACCGAGCAAGCGATATATGAGCGCAGTGCTCTCCTTCACCCATTCCGATTGGTCTGACTTCAGTTCTTGAGATTCCCTGAGCATTGAGAGAAATGATTTTGAAACAGTTGGCAAATACTGATTACTAGCATTCATTTTAATTTAAATGGTACTGTATCTAGAAATGTAATAGATGAGATCTAAACTCTACTAAGCCTGTTGCATGTCACATATAATAATTATGTGAAAAAATGGGTCACGGAATATTCTAGGGGTTAAACATACAAGTAATGTATCCAATGTGACCAGATACAATGCCATGATAAAAAAAGTGATGAAAAATACTTATTTTTCTTTTTTTTTGGGCTTTGAGTCGTCCTATGACTATGTCAGTCCTATTGTATCCTAATATTATTTTCATCACCTTTTAGAATCTTATATGTGGACTGAAGGAGCATCCTACCTGCGTCAGATGTTAGCGCAGCTAAGATGCCCTGAACCAGACCCACATCTAAAATATACTTACATCTTGAATTTAACAGTCGATGTCAAATACTGAAACAATATCAGGAACTGTATGAGCACACATCTCCTGAAATTGGAGTCGGACAGCTGGAGCTCCAAAAGCTTCTGATTTGTCAGGAATTTGGCAAAGTAGTGCTGTTCCTTGCTGGACTCTTGCATTTCCACATCGGTGTTAACAGCCTTCAGTCTGTTTAGCTTAGATTTCTGTAGCTCGACCGATTCTAACTTGTACGATGAGAACGCTGAGAGAACACTGCCTGAATGCTGAAAGTAAACAAAACATTAATTCCTCATCATTTAGTTAGTCCATGAAGAGAACTAAAAAATAATAATTTGAAGATCAGTAAATAAGTGCTGCTCTCTTCATTTCTTTAATGCTAGATAGAGACAACAATAGACTTATTGATTGGTCAAAGTTAACTAGGTATTCAGAAACTGGGCATAAATCACTAGTCTTATTATAATCTGGGGGCACGGCAGTGCCCCCGCCAAGTCGAGCAAAACAAAAGGCACGGCCGTACTATCCTTTTCTCGAAGCGATTCGGGCCATTTTCGACCCTCTTCGTTGCCGTGTGCAATTGCCAAGTCACTATATTTACTAAAGAAATAAAGATATAACTGCTCCCATAGATAGGTATAGGTAGGTATTGAAATTAACCGACTTGGTTTACATTCGATCTCACAACTTTTTACAGCAGATAAACTGCGTTGCGAGACTTGTGCATTTTTGTACATGTAATGTTTTTGATGGGATAGGGCTTACAGCAACAAAAGTTTTCCACTGCAGCTTGTTGTAACAAGTATTTGGGTTCCTGAAAAAGTCTTGGAGACTCCAGAATCTGCAGTACAGGTTGTAATCAATTGTCAGTTTACTCTTCTCGTCTATCACCACCTCTTCTTCCAATGCGTCCTTCAGGGTACTAGTGTTGTCGCTGCCAAACTCTGTTACATTCTCGAGATTAAACTCGGAGACAATATTGAGGCCAGACCGTTCAGAGAATGGGAAAAACTTGGCCAAGAACAGGAGTATCCGGCCGCAGAACACCGTGTTCTGAGATCGAGACAGCCTACGTAGTAGATCATTGCACATTCTCAGCAAATTGTTCTTGCATGCGATAAAGAACAGTTCCTCCTTCCAAATATTTACTCCGTTTTCAACGTATGAGAACATCTTTTCACATTTGTTCAGTGTCAGTGCGTCGAAAATATCACCGAGGAGGACTACTGGCATCGTGGGCGTCACCATCTGCCGTCTACACGACTCTATGCAGAAACAAACGAAGCTTTCTAGACTATCCGGCTCCTCAACTAGTAAGTCGAGGAGCTTGTCTCGAAATGCCTGGTCCATAGCCGCTTTCCGATCGGAGTCGTTCGCGTTTTTGGAGAAAGAGTCCAGTAAGTCAATGTTGTTAATTGTGAAAGCTTTGGCTAACACATCCTGCAATACAAATAAGAGCTTCAAAAACATAGCAGAGAAAATACGATAGGTATGTAGGTTAGATTTTTGGCAATATTTTACCTTGTATTTGGTTCGTAACTCGTCGAAACTCTTGTCAGACATTGCGGAATCACTTTTTGTGTATGACTTCCTTTATAAATCGGTGAATTTACAGCTTTACACAGCATTTATTGCGATAGCTTGTAGCGAAAAACAAAGATTCTGTTTTTTTTTGTTTGTTTTAATTATGGCTTCGCATGGTTTGTGCATGTAGCCAGTGTCAGGTATTTTATTATTTAAGTATTTCATACTTTCACATTATGAATGTCACAGCAATATAGCAATCGTGGTCAAGTAGTCAAGTCAATTATTTAGATCTTCAAAGTCACGATTCAGTAAAGTAGGTAGTGGATGCTTTACTGAAACTTCCTGGGAGTTTTGGAAAAATGCGAAATGACACGTTTTTTTGCTGTGACTTTGTGACGCTGTGACTTTCTTAATTTGAAATTAAGAAATAAGTACTTATTATAATAAAATACTTGACACTGGCTATATGCACAAACCGTGCGAAGCCATAACTAAAACAAATAAAATAATAAGTTTGTGACTTGAGTACCTAGGTACCTACTTTTTTTATTTATTTTAGTTATAGTCAAAGTCACGATTCAGTAAAGTAGTGGATGCTTTACTGAAATTACCTGGGAGTTTTGTTGACTTTGACTATGAAATAATCAACTTGACCACGAGGCTATAATGCTGACTCTCTTATTGTCAAAATAAGAAACAATAGGTAGGTACTAGGGCTTTCAATCTCGAGATATGGCGCCGTCCCGGGACCAAAAAATCGAGATCTGTGCGGTCTCGAAAATCCCGGAAAAAACGAGATTTTCGAGACCGTTTCCAAAATAGGTTTCCACACTTATAGGCTAGCTGTATAGTCCATAATACATGGCATTTTACTTGGCACTCGACAGACAACGCATAGATAGAGTAAGTAGTTTCTCTCTTTGGTATGTATTATCCAGCTAACTTCCACCGAAAAAAATCGCATTCTGATAATTATGGCGCGATAATTAGAAGTACGTGATAAGTGCATGGTATTTTAGCCTGTGTCAGCCATCTAGCTTATAAACCATTTAATCAAACAGCCAGGCAAATGACTTGGATCTGTCGCACGCAGTCAACTAGTTTAATCAGTCGTATAATTAACAGCCTAGCCTTTTCACTAAACGGCGCCGTTTAACCAGCTTTCTGAATGGCATTCAGACATTCATTCAATCAGCTCGGCAAATATCTCGGAACGATAACGATTAACTATTTCCCTGACCAAGTCATTTAAGTTTAGTTAGTTCCATTTGCTAACACTATCACTGAAACGCACTCACTGTCAATATGGCGCCAACAAGCAATATTTTTGTACTACATATGCTTAGAATTAACTTTATTTTGTGTTGTTGTTGTCACGCTCATTGATGGTACCTAACCAGATAGAAATGAGGGTTGATTTAGTAGAATTTTGTGCTCGTAACGAGTTTTAGTACTGTTGAAGTAAGTCTCGAAAGTCTCGAAATTCCCGGGACTGTAAACCTGAAAGTCTCGAGTCTCGAAAATGCCAAAAATCGTCGAGAATCTCGAAATTTTCGAGACCGAGATTCCCGGGATGAAAGCCCTAGTAGGTACATAAATATTTTATTATTTTAACACTGGCTAAATGCACAAACCGTGCAAAGTCCTAACTAACACAAAAAAAAACGATTAATTCACCATCATTGCCATATTTTTTTCAGTTTGGCTTCGCACGGTTCATTCATCTAATATTAGCTTTATTTTATTGTCAATTCGATAAAGCATGGGGTTGGACAATTAAAATATAATAAGAGTAGGTATGTACATAATAACATGTAGGTACATACATTAAGTTTTATTTATTTTATGTTGAATTTTGAATTTACCTTAGTATTTCCTATAACTACATCCACAATAAATCTCAATCATGGACTGGTTTTGGTAGGTACTTCATATTAAGTACCTACTTACTAATCATACAAATTACAGTAGGTATGTAATACATTATTTTTGAATATGTTTACTTCTTTACCTCCATAGTCTGCATCGTTCGCTATTGATTTTCGGTGAACAAAGGCAAGGCTCTAGCGTAGCGTTTGTATTCTCTTTGGGCAAGGCAGAAGGCACTGTATCAGCGTAGGTATACTACCTACAATTTTATTGTTCCCGCCTAATTGGATCTACTTTGTAGATACGTCAAACACTACCGTCTGATTGGTAGAACTGTCATGGTAAATGCTAAAGAACCAATCACTGATACAGTTCAATGTACCTACGGAAATGAAGGAAATGCAGCAGCTGACAATTTTGACATTTTTGTTTGACAGAAGAACAGAAAGAGAAAGAAATTAATGTGATGTGTGTCGTGTAGTGTGTAGTGTGGCGTCCTGTCTATTTATCTTTAGGAATTTTAATATTTACAGTTTTTTACTTGTTCCTTTGTTTAGAGATGTGTTAGGACATAAGTCTACCTTAGTTTAGTGTAAAGTGACAAATAATTGTAAGAAAATCATAGAAGAAAGGGGTGTTAGATATTGTTTGAAAACATGGATCGTAACAATATGAGGTAAGTCGAAACTGCTTTCGCTTGCAACAATCTTACTTTCACAAGCGAGGAAAACGTGTATAACTTGTAAACAAAGCTATGCGCGTACTAAGTTATGATCTGCCTCATCTGGTAGGTACAAAGGATTTTTTTTCTCAACGCTTTTCTGACGAGTGGGACTGATAACTGCCCATAGGTTTGAGGCATTGATCTTTTGGGATGCCTAAGGAAATATTAGCACAAAGCGTGGAAATTACGCGCTGTTTACTGACATTGAGTGCGTGAGTGATATTTTTGTTGTTATCTCGACCGTTATCACGACACTCGCGTTTGGCTACCTAACTATACAACATCAAATGCATGTCAAGTGTTACAGATTACTGGTTTACATTAGATACTGATAAATTGTAATACTTCTATACTAGTTCTCGTTGGTAAACACATTCTATTTTATGTAACCCTAATAACTATAATTTGTTACATCTAACAGTTATCTACTTTGGTTACCTAATAACTTTATAGTTGCAACTGTGTTGGTGGTAGTTTTGAATGTAAGTCGTACCATCCATACTGCCAAGGTGAATTAAAAAGAAAAGAACTTGTATTTTAATTGTTAACTACCTAATCATCTGCAAACTGGTCTGTATGGACGAGGCCTTAATTTAATTGGGTGATGGTGAGATGTGAGCGTCTGACCAATCTTGAATCCTTATCTAAATAAATAACTTTTTATTTAAGACAGTAGGTACCTGTAGATTACTTTTTCGGTCATTCCATTAAAAAAATATCATGAAATTATAAATGTACTATAGTGTACTGAATTTTCGTTACTGGCACATCCCTTTAATGATCAATTACTTAAATAAGATCCTCTTTAGTTACTAGTTTCATTGCCATTAATGTTTCTTACTACAGATTACAAAGCTCATAATATTTATGACATAAAAAGTAGCCTTTTCATCTGTTTATCTATGGTTTTGCCAAAAAAGGCGCTCAGCGACTTTTATCTGAAGTCGTTAAGTTGTGTCTAAGGTCATGGGGGGGCTTGACAAACTCACACTAGAGGCTACCACTACTGTATTTGGTAAACAAACAGTGACTTTAACCTCTCCACTACTGCAATTCCAATTTTCAATTTTGTCTCGGCAGGATCCTTGACAAAGCATGGGAGAGATTAATCTATATTTATGCATAAACTATCAATCTGTTGCTAAGTGAAAAAATAAACCAACATACACATATTTATAATATTAGTAGGATTATGCGGTTATAGAATAAACAAGTGATCTGAAATTGTTAATGGGTTAATCTGATTCTTCTATAGAGGCTAATTTGAATTATTTGGAGAACTAAATCCAACTCAGGAACCTTTTTTATAACTGGTCAGAAAGAGGCGAAACAATTGATAGACCTGAACTGTTTTTCTAAAGAGCAAGGATTAATATACCCATAGATTATTGTCTGTGATATAAACTTTAATTTATAATTATTAATAATTATACTATCTCACTCTGAAGCTTTAACTTACTTACATTGCAGGTCAAGCTACATAAGCAGCGGTCCTCGCTCCCTCCCACATATGGGTGGGAGCAAGCGGCACGCGGGCAATGGGCATGGCAATGGCAATGGACACAGAGATGGGGTAGGACATAGAGATGGTGTAGGACACAGGGATGGCACAGGGCACAGGGATGGCATAGGGCACAGGGATGGCACTGGACACAGAGATGGAATAGCTCACAGAGATGGGAATGGACCCAGAGATGGCACGGGGCATAGAGATGGCAATGGACTCAGAGATGGCACCGGACACAGAGATGGAATAGGACACAGAGATGGCAATGGACACAGAGATGGTGTAGGACACAGAGATGGCAACGGACCCAGAGATGGCATTGGACACAGAGATGGAATAGGCCACAGGGACGGCAATGGACCCAGAGATGGCGTAGGACATAGAGATGGCAATGGGCCCAGAGATGGCACTGGATACAGAGATGGAATAGGCCACAGGGATGGCAATGGACCCAGAGACGGCGCAGGCCACAGGGATGGCAATGGGCCCAGAGATGCCGTAGGGCACAGAGATGGAAATGGAGCCAGAGATGCTGTAGGGCACAGAGATGGTGTAGGACACAGAGATGGCAATGGACCCAGAGATGGCTTGGGTCACAGGGATATCAATGGACCCAGAGATGTCAATGGACCCAGAGATGTCAATGGACCTAGAGATGGCGTAGGACACAGAGATGGCAATGGACCCAGGGATGGTAATGTACCTAGAGATGGTGTAGGACACAGAGATGGCAATGGGCCCAGGGATGGAATAGGACACCGGGACGGCAATGGATCCAGAGATGGCACTGGACACAGAGATGGTAATGGCAATGGATCCAGAGATGGCACCGGACACAGAAATGGCAATGGCAATGGATCCAGAGATGGCACTGGACACAGAGATGGCAATGGCAATGGATCCAGAGATGGTACAGGGCACAGGGATGGCATTGGGCCCAGAGATGGCATAGGACACAGAGATGGTGCGCGACTGAGCCCACCTGCACAGAATCATAACTTAAATAACCCACCAATGATTGACCGGCAGAACAGCAATCAACAAGACGACATTATAAACTATATTTATGAAGCTTGGAATAAGGTAAAACTATAGAACTATATAATATAAATATATGTACATATTATATTATAAAGACCGTTTTTGTATGAACTCAAGAACACACGATTACTCACGACTTGGAGTATGGATATGTGTATTGTTTTTCATAATCTTTTATCACATCAACGTTTAGCTAGTATCGAACTAAACCTATAAAAGTCGTTAAAAAGTCACTAACCTTTCTCGCTCCCGCGTACGCAATATGAGCGGGGCGCAATCGAGATGCATAACCTTACGATCGAAGTGTAACCCCTCAAATGTTAATTCCAGGTGACTCGCGAACTAGAGCGCGGCAGCCAAGAGGCGCGGTATTACCAGGAAGTGATCGCGCCGCGCCAGCTGGCCAACTTTAGACCGTTCAACTTCGACGAGTGGTGGGGGCGCCGCAAGCTGCAGAGCATAAACCGCCAGAACCACCGGTCTTCGTAGACATCAGTAATCGAGGCAACTGGCAACACTATGTGTGGGGTGACGAGCGTAGTGCGGCGTTGGACTGCGATAGGTTCTTCGTTAGTCTGCGTTTGGGCGTGCTTTTACCATAAAGCGATTGTTTGGCTCGTCACTCGGTTGTGTGAAACAGTTGAAGTTGAATGTTTTTGGCGTAGCTCCGCAGTCCAAGTTCGATTGTGATATTCTGAGGTGTGCGATGAAAATATAGTGTGCGGGTAGTTGATTGTTGTAACAAATATACGTTCCGTTTTTCCTAATTTTGAATTGAGATTATGTGTAAAAACGCGTGGTAACAATTTGTAACGCTCAAGTTTTTGTACGTGATTTTGAACCCATAATAATTGTGATTTATTGGCATTTAATTGGCACACTTATTCACGTCTAAGCTAACAACATCGACAAGTATGTCCCTACACTGCATAATGTTCGCCACAAAGTTTTTTATACCAATATCAACTTAACACCATTGAGAATAAGATCAATTTCCGAACAACAATAATACCTACAAATATCGCAACTCTAGACTACTAATAGTAGATGGTGCTCCACACCACACCATCCCCATGCCGTTAGAATATCGCAAACGAGATGAACTGTAGTGCCACAGAATATACCTATTCATTTACAGATAAAAAAACACACAGTGGGCCGACGAAAGATGGTATAAATTGTTTTACCAACGTCTTTGTCTTTTCCTTATGTTTAGCTGATCTGATCTGCTATTGTAATAATTAATTATTGTAGTCTACTTTGAATTCACAACTTTTAGACAATAGCTGAAGCACTGCGCTCTCGATAAGTTGAATTTTCACTTGTTTTACTAAGATAGTGTGTGTTGATTGGTTCCTAAAACATAACACACACACACACAACTCTCACTGTGAGTACTACTCTGTCTTCTGTACTGTTTAAGGAAAGAGTCAGGTTTTTTGGTAAATCATTTCTTCTTAGAGCTAGTTCACATTCGGTCAGACCAACACTTATACCGGGCCGATAAATGTGTTTCATGCATATTGGCCGAATGTGAAAATGCAGTTGGTTCATCCTGAATTACACATTTTTCACGTTTGAACAGAGCTGTGGAAATCTATATGTCAATATGCATTGGGGCACATTGATCGGCGGAGTAAAACTATCGGTCTGTCTGATTTAATGAAAAACTAGCTCTAAGTTTGTAGATTCAGTACATAGTATTAAATTACCCTATAATTTGTACCAGAGTAGTAATAATCTGTATCTTTTTATCCACACGAGTTATTTTCATATAATTATAATGCATTTAAATGTTTCATCTTAGTTACGATAATATGTTGGTGAATCTAAATCAGAATAGGTTTTCAGTTAGTTTGTTTCCTTGTCATATGTGATTGGAAACCTTGTGTCTGACACTACTAGCAGTTATGACGCCGTGTGCTTTTACATTAGATTTTAGATTTTTCGCATTTACTTATAATTTGAAAGATTAATTGCATTTTCATCATAAAATTGAAATATTAAAAGATGTAATAAACATACATAAATTTAATTCCACATGTTTTCGAGCGTAACTCTATTGTAAAGTAGCATCCATATATTTGTTTATAATTTGAACACGATTTAATAACCTAAAATTCAAACCTACTTTAGTTCATTGGCTTTGTGCCTGCTCTTAAGTTATCTTTGTACCTATTGTATTGTTTCAATTACGAATGTACCTATCATCCTATCACGAACGAGAGAGACAAGTGGAAGTTAAAAGTGAGAGGGGCGCGTGCCAAACATGACGCGTAGCTCAAAACCAACACCAGTTTTTCCATACACACTACGTCACAGTTTAAAATGTCATAAGTGCAATTATAGACCCTATATGAAGCATATTAGATACGTTTACTCAAGGCACATTTTCAAATAAACGACAGTTGACTTATAAACCTCTATTGACAAAGTAACTTTCAGTCATTTTTTGGCGACAGCGTTTCGGATACAGATGTTAAACTAACCCACTTCTATTGTCTCTGTGTTCTGTGTATTCTACCTACACATTTTCAGATGCAAAAGTAAAAGCATAAAATACACGGAGTCTGTTTCAAACCAATAAGTTAGACTTCAATGTAGTTTGTTAATGAGATTAAAAGCAATACCGAGATTAGTTATACTATAAGCGTAACACTAGTTAGGTATATTGGGAATGTAACACGGGTTAGGGCCGATTGTTTCATCCATAGTGAAACTAATGTTGAAAATGTATGGTGAAAAAAAAGATTTACATTACTTTCCATGTGAACGGTGTCGTTACGGGCTACTAATGTATGGAGCATGGTCGCGGCGTCTGACAACTCGTTAGACTACCATACATTTGTAATGTGTGAACGGTACCGTTTATACCAACACCGCCTGTATGAAAAGGCAGTTTAACGAGAGATGAAACAATAAGGCCTAATTCAAGGGTGCTCACGAATCAACAATCTAAAAATGTGAAAATTCGCGTTAGTCGTTTTAAATTCTCAATATAAGACTGGCCGCACGCGTTCGTTTGCCTGATTCGGACACCTTTTTCATACAAAATGTTATAAAAACGAATCGAAAATCGAATCAGGAAAGCGAACGTGTGCGGCCAAAATGACGCCCGTTTTGAAATTCATATAAAGCTAGTTGCTCACAATAAGGAATATGACTGTCCGAAGTTACAGGTACTTTTTCTGTTGTTAACTGTTTGGCTGTTTGTCTGTTACTAAATTGTGTTATTTATTACATTGTTGTAATAATAGTTATGTTTAATTGCCAATTCGCCAGCGACAATAAAAATATAATATACTATAATAAATATCAAAATTTTGTCAATTTTAGTGATTTTCACATTTATTTGTGAAAATAGTATAGATTTTCAGTTATTTATACATATACACGTTTTGCAGTAAATACAAGCTATTATAAGATGTTATAATATGATATTCACGATACATTTTACCTAAGATGATTGTTTTTTAGTGCTTCATATTTTACTGGTCGTTAAGTGTAGAATTATCAGTATCCCTATCAAAATCATCGATGTCTAAATTCCGTTGTATTTGTTGTCTACATGTTGGGGCTTTATGAACTGAAGCTCAGTATCCACTATGCAACATATTATGTTGCTCGTCATGTAACAAAGCGTCATGTAAATGCGCAACCGTTGTAACAACGTTGTCTGACCATAATAATATCCGGCGTCTGCTACTGAACCGCGTAATTGCTGTCAAAATCAGTCGTCTTCTCATGTTACCTGTTGATCGCTGTTGGTTTCTTTTGTATAATTTATATTTCAATGAAAGAAAATGTTTTGGTAAGTTATCGAATAGTAATTCATTGCCGTCAGTTACAAATTGCATTCTTTAAGGGGCGAGTACTGAAATATTGTACATTTAACGGCGATAAAGAATAAGCGCGAGTAATCCGGCAACGTAGCCAGTTATAATTATTGTCTAGTGGATACATGGCTGTATAGTAGGTAAATCATTAACTAAATACAGTCCCTTGTTTCTTAGCTTGAGGCGGATCACAAACAAGTTCCGACGTTTCGAGGCTACGAATGAATGCAGAAACGAATGTCTTAAGTCAAATGGTTAAAGCAATAATAAGCAATCAATGTGTCTTTAAAATAAATGATAAATATTATAATATGTATTATAAAAAACCCCTATACAACGTTAAGCATTATTATCTAACACATTTGTATAACGACTTTAGGCAAAGACTTTAACAAAGAATACAGAGCAATAGTAATGTTACAAGTTTACATGAAGTCGGGAAACGTTAATCTAAGTTTTCAATGACGTTATGTACATGATCATTGATTTAATATGTAAATAAGGTAGTGTATAATTTGTATTTTTAATTTTGTAGAAGTAGGTAAGTGATTGATTTTTCAGTAAATAAATTAGATACGGCTAGGGAACGTTTTGAATCATGACTTTTAACGCTTTTAGAACATTGTGACGGTGCGGTAAGAAATGCATTGTCTTTGTGACATGGATACTGGACAGAAATACTTAACTTATGTTTTATTGGGTTATTATTACGCTTAATGTCCAATCTATATGGCCAAGTTAGTTCTAATTTGAACCTTGATGACATCAACGTTCTAAATTGTCTGATGAAAACACTGATGTTCTGACTCCTCCGGTTCCCTGCGTCTATGCTACTACAGGAAGTCCCTGTACCATAGCATACCTAACTGTAGCATAGACACAAATTAACGGACTCAAATTTGCCCGTCAGGGACAGGTAATTTTTGATCATGTTTAATAAATAAGCTTTACATTCATACACATCGATTTAACTAGGCTACGACTGACTGGACCACGCAATTTACGACTTTTTTTAAACGTAGCTCCACTATAGGATTGCTCCTGTATCGTGGGTGTCGCTTACAGACATATAACTTCACAAACACATCACACCCAGACCAGAAACAATAAAATTATTTGTGGATCGCACAAATATTTGTTCATGACGGGAATCGAACCCACGACACCTAGCGCAGCGGTCCGATTTAATCAAAAACTTGAAATAGTTTTCTGAATAAATGTATGTTAAGATTGTACATGAGGCGTCCGAATAATAACCTAATATACTTTCGTGAATATATCAAGTCCATTTAGAACTTTTAAATTACTTTTACATAATGTTGACCCAAGTTTGAACTAAGATTGCATTACATTCCAATTCTTAACCACGCCTGTACTTAGCATTTTACTTGTATATATATACCTATGTTTTGAGTGATGCAGCGCTGTATGATTATGGATTTGAATAAAACATTTTTTTATTATGACAAAGTTTTTTATTCGTTTACCTTTTGTCATGCTCTCAGGTCTTGACAATTTCTTAGCGTCTTTACTAAGAATGGGGAATATACCAATACCAACGCTCCTCAATCCTGGACCGGGCCCCCGTGGTGGATCATGGCCTAATCCCACGGGAGTGAAGGGAGACGTGCTCACCGGTTCTCGGATATTAGTTGGGATGATGATAATGGATACCCCTCAGCATCTCGATAAATGTATATTCCTCAACAAGGATGGCAGGTTGGTAGGTCAGAATCAGAAATCTTCCGGGGTTCATGGTGTAAGGTTGCTAGAGAACCTAATATTCATTTATCTCGATAATTAGGATAAGGGTTAGCGCAGACAAACGGGAAGACACTCACGTGCCTGGTCTTACACGGGTATCTACAGTTATAGGGGAGGGGTATGCAAATTAAGTTCAATTTACATGGTAAGAATTTAGTAGTTCGGCGGGTTCATCCCCAGTTGTCACCCCCAATAATGCCCCCAGTGGTGGCAACAACTAATTATTTTTAGAATGTACCCCTATTGTTACCACTGGTGACTTCCCACGCCACTCTGAAGTGAAAGCAAGAAGAACCCTAATAAGTACGTGATACTTAACACAAAACTGGAAACATCCAGTTATATCCGGTTGATTGGATACAGCCATCGGAAAGCTCGGAAGGCATCGCTGTAAAAGCCCGCCGCCATAAACCGCCGTATCCGAGACGTTCACTGTTCATTAGTGGCCCGCCCTGCGATAAAGGGCTCAGTGGTGAGCCTCTTTATTGCGCGCCTCATTACGCGTCCTTTATATTTTCTGTCTATTAGCTTTGAATAAAAGTCAACAGAGTTGTACAGACGTGAAGCTCATTTTGTTCGCTTAGGTAGGTTAGGTCTGGAGTAAATTTGATACTTAAATATCAGACTCTATTAGTATCGCCACGAATAAGACCATTTTATTGGTAACAGGCACTACTAAAATGGCCGCACTGCTGGCGGTGGTTAAAGCCTAAAGATATAATAATAATTAATGAATGGCTGGAATGACGTTGAATCATTTTGGCGACAAATATAATTATTTTCATAATGATAAGTTGATTTATAATGCCGTCATCAAAATTATAATTGCATATTATATAGTTTGGTAGGTACCTACCTATATGGTATGGATATTGGATAAAACTTATCTCAATTGGAAAACATGAAAACTAAGGATTAGGTATATAAGTAGGGTGGAAGGTAGGTATATAAGTACCCCATCTATATCCCCAGTATATAAGTATCATCCCCTGAAAATTAACAGACACCTAATTACTATTACTTAGGTAGGTAGGTAAGTACTGGGTGCCTATTTCCTATAGGATTGTAACCCCCAGTTTCTGAAACGTCAGTCAACGTTGACAACAGATTAATTCTATTGCCATCCTTGTCATTTGTTTATAGTCAGATAGAGGCAACGATAGTTTTAATCTACTGTCAACGCCAACAAACGTTCTAGAAACCGGGGGAGTAATATACAACGTATACTTATCTCCTTTACATAAGTACCTACTTACCTATTACTATAGGTAAGAATTATTAAAGTAAGTTAAGGAGCATCACATGAATTCGGCAAGATTTCAACCAACCATATTATAATAGTCGGACTTCTAACCGGTAACCTACTACCTCAGACCCTATATTATACTTATCAAACTTGTTACTCATTAGAAGCCCCTACCTCCGTATATAAACACGCTTTGTACAGTTTGTGTGAGAAGCAGTGGTAACGCAGCGGTATGTGATATGAATTCCTCGCGAGTCGCGGTAATGCGGAGACGGTCTGCGGTTTCATTACTACACTAACTAGGCAAGGCAAGTAGGTGCTTGACTTGCAAGTGGTTTCAGTGTAGAGCTAGATAAACAATGTGTGGGACTGTAGGATTTATCTTGTAAAGGAAGATTAGTTCATACAATATGTTCATCGACACCAACCCAGCTGGTTTTATTCTTTGGCAGATCACTTATTGCTATACAGGGTGTATCGGCAAGGTGTAGTAATATTGAAATGTGGGTACGTGTACCTGGTGATGAATCATTTGCCAGGGTACTAAAACCTGAAATCGATAATCGATTTTTTCACTCAAATTGACAAAATAACTAAATATTACAACCCTAACATGATACGGATGACGTCACGTTACGCCGGTCACACAACGCTTGCGCGATGCAGGATTTCTTAGAAACGGCCCTGGCGCCATCTAGTAATTTTTGGTGGAACTTTTACCACAACTTTACTTCTACACCTAGTTTTGTTTGAGTAATGCCGCCGGCTAGAGGTGTACAGTCTTACCCAACTTATATGGTGCGTCGTGAATCTTCGTTCGCGCAGAAAATAAAGTATGGTCCGAAGATTAACGAAAGAATGCTTAACACTTACAATCAACCTAAGATCACTATTATAAGGTTCATAATACACTGCAGCTGTTAGTTCCATCTCACTCATGCCACGCGGCGATCGCTAAGATGGCGGGGCGGCTGCCGACCAATAGCGGTCAATAGCATTTCCCGCGCTTTGAAAATTCATCTTCTGCGCAGGTAGAACTGCGATGTGCAACAGCTGCAGTGTATTATGAACCTTATAATAGTGATCTTAGGTTGATTGTAAGTGTTAAGCATTCTTTCGTTAATCTTCGGACCATACTTTATTTTCTGCGCGAACGAAGATTCACGACGCACCATATAAGTTGGGTAAGACTGTACATGTTAGCCTATGCCTCAAGTTCACTGACATTGCCCAGCTGATAACTAGGGTTGAACGATGGTTAGTTTTGCAGTAAACTTTGACGTGTAATAATTCATTACCGTAACTACTTACAGATTTATAGTACCTCCAGACTACTTCGAAATATGTATGTGTATGCGTAGTTTCAGTATTACTACACCTTGCTGTTACACCTTGTATAGTCGGGGCAAAATAAATATTTTTGTATGGAGTAGGTACCTTGCACTTCTGGTGATACTTTGGCCTATCGTAGAATACTATTAAAATATAATAAATCCGAAAGATCACCATGTCATGTCTCCGATGTATAGTTTGTCATAATATAAGGCTTCAAAGTTTGAATACAAAATGTTGTATGAAAAGTAGGAACCTATGTTAGGAGACTGGTGATTTTTGGCAATTTTGGCTTGTGTCATTTTATTGCACTATCGGTTATAGCTACGTCAGTATTGGCAGGGTAGGACCATGGGCGGGATAGTCTGAACCAAACAAAAGATTGAATAAAACAAAGAATACATTTCTGCATATTATTTATATTTGTTAACAAAATAGCTTTGGTCGTCGGGTTCAGTCGAATATTTTTTTTTACATTTCATTATTATTATTATCTTCTTCATTAAAAAAGTATTTAGCGTCCATCGGAATCCTTTCACATGCATTATTCGTCGTCTTTAGAACATCGATATTCATTAATGATTTAAAATAAATGATGCAATGGGTATCGGTATTATGATGTCTATTACTTATTGGTACCAGTAATACTAGGTATTGATACTTAGAATAACTAGTAAATAGCACTTACAAGTAGGTACCTCTTAAAAATATTAGGAAAAATCAGGTAATAACGGTAGGTATATAAAGCAACTTTAGACATGAAACAATATTAAATCACACATTAATTACGTACAAATATTAGCATAAGTCAGGTAATAACGGTGTTTTAAATATAAAACGATATAAATCAGACATTAATACTTTCCTAATTACACATTAACTCCTGAATTCAGTTTGTTTTGACTACGTGGCTTACTGTTTACATACTCCTGTTTACTACTCGTTTGATCTTCACCTTTGATCATCCTAATACCTGCCATACAAAAATAGAGAGATCCCTTTATAAAGCAAACAAAAGTACCGCACCGTTACGATTACATCAGAACAATAGATTATGAAATCCTTGACAGAAATTGTTTTCGCTCTCTGTTCAAGTTTTACAATAAACAACTGAAATCTCGGCGCTAAAGTGAAAAGCTTAGAGGTAGATAATGTGGATAATCTGGATTCCAGCGAATAGTTCAGCTGGTTGGATTTAGCGCGATCAACCGTAGCAAATAATACGGCTCCGTTATAAAAAAATGTGTGATGACAATTATAAATTATTGTTGTTTTATTTTCGATTAAAATGGATCAAAAGAAGATTCATATTATTGTATTTTTGTAGTGTTTAGTATAAGGCATGTATAAGGAGGAGGTTGTTTTTTTTCCCAGTAGGTATACTTATTTTTCTGTAATATCAGTACGTACCTATTATGTTGCTGTAGCTATAGCTATTAAAGATTATAATATTGTCATTACCATATATTGCAAACTAAAAAATACTTGCCTCGGTAGGTATCTTTAGCCAATAAAGTTAATTCCTATCGATAGAGCCATCCCTTTTTATGACAGGATAATTCTGAGCTTTTGTAAAATAATTTTCCAAAGTCTGACCGCCTTAGTATGTTCATGCAAGCAAATTTGACCCTCACTGTACTTAAACATATTTATACATTTAAAAAAAAGTTGAATACTTGAGGCAGCCTTCCCTAACCCATTGCATCAGATCCTCGCGGCAGTTCCTACGCTTCAACGGCGGTGGACTGCGCCGACTGCGCGGTCGCCACGCTGGTGGTGGTGGACACGGAGTCAGGGTCCTGCTCTCGGACTCCCAGCCAGGGCACGCGCTTCTGGAGCTCCGCCCTGTGGATACAATTAACACTGTTGGGTGAACAACGAACCCTACGGACGGTTGCAGACCAAAAGCAAAGCTAACCTTGTTTAGCTTAGCTACGCATTTTTTCATGTTCTGTGCACATGCAAGCTGTGAGGCACAGTATGGAAAAATGCAAGGCATAAGCAGGTTGTCTATGCCTAGCTTTTTGTTGAATATTTCATTATATATAATTAACTAAGAACTGACCTGTATCTGGGGTGGTTAATGGCGTAGACCCATGGGTCTATGCAGGAGACCACCTTACAGCACACGGCTGGCACCATCGTCGCTATCGGGGTGAGGAGAGATCTAAAATATTAGAAATGATATGAGACATGCCTTCTCTCAGAGACGGAGAGAAAGAGAAATAGAGAGAGATAGGAGAAAAAGGAGATGTAGATAAAAGTATTCGGAGATAATGGTAGAAGTATGCAGGCTCGATAGCTCGAAGTGTGAAAAGGTAAAAATAGAGTAGACAAAACAGCCCATTTAATACATTTATTTTCCCTGTTGTAGGTGATATCATATCTGACCAATACCTGGCTGAAGATGTGACCATATACGTAGTATCAATGAATAATCTGAGATAGTGACATACTTTTATACCAATTAATTAATCAGATGGCTGACCAGAGTCAAGCAATATCAAAACTTATTTTAGTTCATCTGTAATTTTACTCCGCTCGTATCTCGTCTAGCCATCTTAAGCCCTGTTATCTAACCCACAAGTCTTTATACTTGTAACAAAACCTCTAAGGCTCGGTTTTTGCCTGCAAAGTTGGAAGTTCATATTTTTTGTTAGATAAAAAGTTACTTCTCTGTCTATTCGTTTGCGGTCGCGTTTAGAATTAAATAACTCATCCTGAAAACGAATTCCGTATCAGATGTTTTTTCCCGGTAACAAGGAAAACCAAGGCCAAATTCAGTTTGCCCTAGCACTCCTAGCAGTGGGATAACACAGATTATAAAAGTTTATAAGAACTTCTTTATGCGAACCAGTCATGGTTATTCACTTGCTGAATTTAGTCAGATTAGTAAATATACTAATTAGTCATTAGTCAGAAGAGTAGCAACTATAATCAGTAAGTAGTCATACAATGAAACATCATATTAGAGCCAGACTTTCGATATGAAACTGAAATAATTCCAAAGAGTTACAAATTCCTCGCAATATACAGAGATAGAAGCATGCCCGCAAACTTCGAGCTTTATGGAAATCGCTCAATAACTTTCGGCCACTGCGTATTGGCTACCACCGGATTTCGATTTCAGGGCTCACAAACATTGTTTAAAGTAACGATATTCAGTGGAGTAAATTGCCTTTAAATGTTTACGATAGGCCAAATTTATGTAAGTATATACCTACGAGCTACGGGTTAAAATTGTTATTATTAACGACAAAGTAACAACTACTGGTAGGTGTGTGGTAGGTAGTGTTCTTAGTGTTTTTTGTTCATTTCTTTATTTTAGGAGTAAAATAATGATGCGTACGTTTTTTGGACGGTTTAGCAGCTACTCAGAAAATTCAATAGGTATTCATTGTACAATATTCGTTGAATCAAAACGGTGTGGTCAGTCTTGGTTAATACCTAAGCTTTTCCATACGACTGTACAGATTTATAAGTACTTACCTACTTTAGCAAAATAGGCAGTAATTCTAAATAGAACGACAAACTGAAGATGATAAAAATCTAGCCAAACCAACTATACTGCAAGTGCATCCATCTTATAGGCTCATAATTTGCAACTCATAAAACTCTATGTTTCAAGTGTTTCAACATAGAGTTTTATGAATACTTAGTTACTTATTTATAAACGTGAAGGAAATCATAACAAACAATGAACCATAAAAATTGGGAATCGTCAACTAGTTAAACTAATGGATGGTTTTAATGGTTCAATTTAGTTCCCACGTTACGTGCAAACATACCATAAGCCGTGGAGACATATATTATGCTTACGATATGTTCGCACGTACAAAGCAAGCGCCAACACTCACAAATCCAATTTGACTGAAAGTCGCTGTAGCTCTCCCTAACTCCCTACAACCACACAGTACGAAAAGGGTACAGCTACCTGTCACCAAAGGCCCCTGTCATAGCAACGAAGGCGTAAGGCGTCCATGCGCAAATAAATAGGAAGAAAATAGTGAATGCCACTTTGGCGATGCGGATTTCGACGCTTCTGCCGGCGTCCTCCTTGTTAGCGGTCAACGACTTCACGTTCATCTTCTTGGCTTGCTCCTGCAGCATGCGCTCGTGTAGACGGACCTGGAAGTATTGGATGAACATACATATACAGATAATTAAAATATTACAATAAAACCGGTCAAGTGCGAGTCGGACTCGCGCACGAATGGTTCCGTACCGTTATCTAAAAAAACGGCCAAAAAATCCGTTTGTTGGAAGGAGGCAACCTACGAGTACGAGTACTGTTTTAGTATACCTATTTGTTGTTATAGCGGCCACAGAAATAAATCATCTGTGTAAATTTTAACCGTCTAACTATCACGATTCATGAGATACAGCCTGGTGAAAAATGGACAGACGGACGGACAGTGGAGTCTGAGTAATAGGGTCTCGTTTTACCCTTTGGGTACAGAACTTTAAAAAATTACATCCGGCATAGTTTCTGAGCGCTCAACTAAGGCAGACTCAACTATGAATAGGCACATGAAAAGGAGGTTTCATTTTTAATTTCAGGGTAAAATCATTTAGGAAACTAATTAGTTAACTTCTATTATGATATTTATGTTTTTATTCTTCTTAATTCATGAGACTAGACTCTAGAGTTGGACTTGTGAAAGTTAAGTGTATCACTTTAATTTACGTTCATTCCCTGAATGTTTTTCCTAAGTACAATCATAATTATATTATGGACTGTATATATATATAACAATAATGAGAGCTATCTATGTGTTCTGGCGATCGCAACGAATTCAATTTAACCAAGAGTTGAACAGATAAGTCTAAATATTTTATCCAATAATCGACGTCCAACCCTCGCTTTTTCTAACTCAATAACAAATTCACAAGTAAAATAATTAGGAATGCCATGATTTTCGGACGTGCCTTTACAAAATTAACTAACGCTTATGCCATGTTACAAATACCGAATATAAGAAGTTCTTCAAAAGCTCTTTGAAATAACATTAAAAAGGCTTTGAAAAAGGAATCATTTAACATCGTAATTGAATATTTAATATTTCCACAGGTTTCTTTTCGCGGGTTTTCAATAAACCGCCGAAATTGTGGTTTGGACCGGTCCACGGGCATGAGCATCGATAACGTAACTTCTAGACTACCGATTACTAATAAATTGCCTGTCACTAACGTCACGATCTCATAAATATAGTATATAATTATTACCTACCCAGGAAATCAGGAATAACGAGCACCTATAAACACTCAGACTGAGAGCATTTACCAACCTAACGCTTCGCAGTTTACCACCTGTATCCAATAAAAGCGGTGGTAGCCTAGTGGGCGAACGTGCGCCTTCGAAAACGGAGGTGGCGAGTTCAAATCCCAGTGCGGGCACGTACCAATGTGTTTCTTGTTAAAACATATGTACGTAATTATCACTCGCTTTTCGGTGAAGGAAAACATCGTGAGGAAACCAACATGCCCGAGAATTATTTCGGAGGCATGTTATCCACCAATCCGGACTAGGCCCCCGTGGTGGATTATGGCCTAACCCTCCTCACGATAGTGAGGGGAGGCCTTTGCCCAGCAGTGGGATAGTTACAGGCTGAATTATTATTATTTATTATTATTATCCAATAAAAGCAAATGTTTCCTATACAGATTTGTGTGAGTTGAATTAAATGCAGTTACTTTAGGAACGAGCCTTCTAAAATGTTCTTAAGTTTTTCTAATAGCTTTTATTTTGCCTGTGACAGGTACTCAAGCCTCCATGTACTTATCTGTACAACAACTGCACAGAAAATAATAATAATTGATAGTACGTAAGGTAGTCTAAATTAAACATTCCTTTCTTTATTCGTTATAACAAAAAAAAACATACATAAAAGTGTTTATCGACACCAAAACTCTGGTTATTGCATTAGCTATTTCAGAACTAGATATCAGTGTTTTAGCATTGATGTGATCTTCGTATACCTTATGTACCTAGTTACTTCATCGACGGCTCGTACCCATTCGCGGGCATCGCATAGATAAATTATTTCGGTGGCTTACCGCCAACCGTTTTCCGTATACCGTAGTAACATCGAAAAATAAATGTCGGATACAAGTCGGATACCACTATATTTGGCGATGGAAGATTTAATGCTTATGGAATCTGTGAGGAATGTGGGTAGCTTCAGGATTGTAGTGAAGTCTGAGATGGAGCTTATTGCTTTGTGTGGCGTTGTTGTATTTATTTTAGACTAGCTATTAACTGCGATTTCGTTCACACTAAGTATTCAATATTGGAAGACAGTTTCCCTCCAAAGTTCGGTGGCCTATGGGAGCACACCGCCTATAAACAGTTTTTTAAAATAGTAATTGGATTCTACAGAATAAATGCCTTGAATGTAAGTACCCTCTATCTGCTCAAGTCACATTTTACGCATTATAATGAAAAACGCGTTGCAATCGGTTCTCTAGATTTTACGTGACGCAAAAATTATCTGACAAATCGACACTATTAATGGACACCATTTTTAAAACATACATTCACGAAACATGATCAAATTAAGAATCTTATCCTTCTTAATAAAACTATTTAATTACTTTAGTATGTCCAAAGAGTAGCTGGAATCATGGTAGCATCTAGATCTAGAATTATCTAGATGAAGAGCTCTTTGTGTAGGGGTAGCTGAGAGTGAGACAAAGTGAAATTCGCTGCAGTTTTGCGGTCAAACGAGTGCAGAAGTCTTATTTCCTTGTATTGTTCTCTCAAGGAGGTTTCTAGATATCAAGATAATTATGAAGGCTTTATTAGCTGCCTAAATAGATTCAGAAACGCCGAGTTTATGAATCTATTTCTAGTTTCCCAAAGTGTTGGACATATTTATGGGGTTTAAGATTTCCCTAGTCGGTCCTAGACGCTAGTAGGTAGGTATTGATTTTTAGCCGTTTCGTGTAAGATTCCAGACACTTATACTTAGATACAAACTTAAATTAAATAACATAGATAGAGTTACTAGTGTCTTAGATCAAATTAAAATCTCTCACAGTAGTTAATTTCGACTGCGCATTTTAATTCAAACCATGTCATCATCAGCAACTGCGCTCATTAAGGAACCCATTAAGGGTCCAAATACGTAAAGTGGCGAAAAGGGAAAATTGCCCTTTAATTTTCCCCTTAAATCGCTATCCCCGCCTCGTGATTTAACACAAGTGATAATTAAAATTGTGATTGTCCCGAGTTTTCCTTTCTTTTTTCCTTAACCGGAAATTGGACGCGTTTACTCGAATCTAAATTGATAATGAAACATTGATTTATTGCTTGCGCTTTGTTTTTTTTATAGCCTATGTGTAGTCAAAAGATAATCTTTTGTAAGCATTATTTTTGTTATAATGTAACTTGTCCATGTTGCTTTGTTTTAAGACAATCCGAATTCTTACAACCTGAATAACGAATGCTTTAAGGCTAAGCGGCGGAATCCAATACTCGATAAAAGTAATTTATGTTTTGGTACAGAAATAAACAGGAATTTAAACAAATCTCGCTACAATTTTCTCCGAACAACAAAGTTCGGGAGTTTCCAGGCGATTCCGTATCCGGTTAGTAGTGATGTGCTGTAACCTAGAGCTGGTTTGAGAAATGCAGCTCGTTGTTACAGCTCGTTAGTTAAATCGCAGCTGATATAGAACTTACTGTAAGGTATCGAACTATAGTTAGGTAATAGATTATTAATTATTCTTATAATTCTAATTACATTTATAACGGTAGATATATATAACTCTTTACCGACACCAAAGCGTACATAACACAAAAAGGCCAAAATTAAAATTGGTGTGAGCGGTTTTATAGCTTAAAACGATCTGTACCAGACAACCTTATATTATAATATTCATTTTAATTGAAAAAGATGAACTGTATAAACTGTGTCACTTAATGTAACTTCAATGCCAAACAACAATATCACAGGCTTTAGTTTAAGATGAAGTACTTACACGTAGCTCACAAAAGTGGAACGTGTCAAAAATACATAGAATATAAAGAATACAAAAAAACGCTTTCGAGCCGAGCGGATCAGTTTACAGCTCATACTCAAGTGAGCTGCAAATTGATCTGCTGCTCAGTTGAATTACAACCCCAACTAGTTACTTGTGTTTGAGCGAATGCACGAATTCCAGAGAGGTCGAGGTATTCGTGTGTTATAGGTTTGTTTTGGACAGTTTGTATTACGAAACAATCCTTGTACCTACCTAATTGTACTTGCAAAGAGTTGGTTGGAATATAATAATATAAATAGTCTGCTAGAGATAATTTGCCGTTAGACATAATATCCATTCATATGGAATCCGATATATTTTGATTTCATAATACGTAGTACTCGTTAGGAACAACAAAAGTCTACAATTGCACAGAAAAAAACCATAACCAAAACCAAGTCCATTTCTCTCGTCCGGAAATTTAATAAAGCGCACCGAACGGTTCATCCAAATTGATAATTGCGACCGAAACGCGGCCGACGCCGGCCGAGTCTCTTCAAAATTCGGTTTAAAAAGCTCTTCCATTAGGCGCTTATCCCAATCGCTGTGAAAGGTGACGAAGTTTCGACGATTCACACCAGGAAGGATCGGCCTACAGCCCGATAGAGGAGAAATGTTTACGTATCCCTACAGCTTACAAGAACTGTTATGATATAGCTAATTTTGACTTTTGTTGATACAAAATAAACGGTATTAAACGATAATAGTACTGACTCCGTTCCGTTCGTTTAGAGCACATTTTGACCACTAGTGATAATGTCAGTGTGCCAATCGGAGCAATGGACTGAGATGCTTGTGCAGTTTCACTAAACTACCTTCAGATCACAGTGACGCCTCTACTGAGCTGTGTCATCTACACTTCGCGCTTCTTTCGTTGCGGAAACTTCTCGAACTGTCCCGAATTCGAAATTGTAAACGGAGATTCTTTTTCCGTTTGCGGGAATCGATGTTTGATGTTCTGTATGCTTCGATGGTGTTGGGAATTTAGGCACGATTGCCGGTAATGACTTGAGTTACGTGCGACTACATTTTGCTTTATAGTTAGGTAAGTATATCTAGAGCCGTTTCTACTTTACTCTACTTTGCATGACCTTTAGGCATTACGTCAATGGTCCAGAAATAATAGTAAAATTAATGTAAGCAAAATAACTGTCTTGTTTTTATTATTCATATAATAATTAGTTAGAATTTCTGATTATAATGATTACTATATTTTAGAATAATAGAATGACCCCAGTGGTCAGGTATATTAGTTGTGTGAAAGTACTTACTAAAGTACTGATAAAAAATACGTAATTACAATCAGCTCATGTTTAACAAGTGCCATATTGTATCCACATTTCGGTCAATCCAGCCCCATTATGAAACCTTCATAGAGGCATAAAACTAATCAACACTCCGTACAACCTCGTTATTATGGTCGTTTTGTCCTCGGAGGGTTGAATTCGGGTTGAATAGACCCGAAGAATACTGGCCGATTGTTTGCCAGATGGAAAACTTTAGTAAGCGCGGTCGAGCCCAGAAGTCACCGGACCGTTGAGATTTTACACGTCGACCGGCGATTCATATTTTTGGAATCGGAGGCAAATTTACAGTATTGTTGGGGGTTGAAAGAATATAATTTTGGAAGGTGAGTACCTAGACTTTTTTCGTCTTATTTGTAATGTACGGGTTACCTAAAAGGTGTGCTCTAAGGTCTAAAGTAAACTAAACATAAAAACGCATCAATGAATGTTTAAACAGATCCTATCAAAACTCAAAGTAGGTATTCAATCTACATAAACCCAGTATAATTTCTTATACTTTGAGTTTACAAAAGAAAGATTTTTGTCTTTTTATTACGTGTTGATTCAGGGCGGAATCTCGTAAAATATATCTCGCTGACTCTACCAGTTTGTCGGACATAGGTAGGTAGCCCCTTAAAAAATATTGATCGCACAAAATTTCTGTTACGTCTTTATCTAAAATTTTAACAGAAGTATAGCTAAGTTATATATCAAATTCCCAGACCGATGCGTGATTATTTTTACTAACTTAATACCCACGACAACAATGTTAGCAATCTTCCAACCCTATGATGACAACAATACAGTAGAAACCTTTGTTCTTAGCGTTCATTGTCTTCCTGTATATTATACTTTCTATACTTATATTTTCATTTCACAATATCTTCATAGCAATCTGTAGGTCTTTGTTGTTCGAAACATGGGAAATCTCAGAACCTGTCCGCAAATCCCATTCCAGGATTAATCTTGCCGCAAATAAATAATATCATTACTACGCACCAATAGAGGATTAATCCAAGAAATAGTATTATTCGTAGCTAATCATGAGTTCGGATGACAAAGATAAATACGGGTAACATCTATCAATATGTCGTATTATCTTTATACTTATATAATGCCAGTACCTACCCAGTTAAAGTCCCCGTTAAGTAGATTTTTATCATTAAACATTGGTCTTTGAAGATGGAATTTGAGTTTTGAGAGACGACATTATCCAAATACCGTTCCTTTCGAAACGATGGAATGAGGTGTAAGAAGTTAAGTAAGTACTTAGGTATGTCTCTGTACGTTGGATCAAAGACATCGCATACTTACATCTTGTTGTAATAATATCTGCCTATTGTGAAGGGAAACTCAATTATTTACTGAGCCCTGAACATTGTCGATACAAAATAGAGAAAAAAAAGTTATTGATACATTAGGAAGTCTACCTTTTACGAAAGTAGATAGATACATTATAATATTCTTGTCGGTTCTACCGTTATTCCGAATTCAATGGTGGAGTCAGTTAATATTCACGAATTATCTCTTGAGTCCATGATAATATTTTTTTTGTTTGATTTTTGAGGTGTCTGCTGGCAGGGAATTTTGTCGAGTATTCCGTGATAGTTTTGTTTATTAAAAGGATATAAATTACTACACTAGAGATTGGATATTACTTAGGTAGTAGATATTAATATCAATAAACCTACAAAAGAACAAACAAGTTACAACACTAAAGATTGAGTATAGACACAAGATAGATAGAGGTTGGATGTACTTACAGCCCCGAACAGCTGCGAGTAGAAGTAGCAGATGAGAGACATGGGGATGGCGTAGCTCCAGACGAAGATGCACGCTACGAAGACCTTGGTGTCCTGGTCATCGGTGAAGTAGTCGAACGAGCAGGTCGTAAGGAAACCCTCTGGAAGGAGATACTTCATTACATCCTCGCGTAAAGCTTATTTGTAAAACGTATTAGAACAAGCTAGTTTTAATTTTTTATTCGTCGAACTTATAAAATAAGTTTTTTATAAATTACTAGCGGACACGGCCATGCGTTGCTGTGGCTAAGGTTTTGTTATTGCGACTATAAATTGCGGTAATCTTTCAAGTTAGATCAAAGTGCACACGGTGTGCTAGTTTGATTAAAATCGGTCAAGTAGTTTAGGAGTCCATCGCGGACAAACAACGTGACGCGCTTTTTATATATATTAAGATGATTTGTGGACACAAATTACCGTTGTAAATATAATGAAACAAAGATTTTTGCATTACATGATAATGTTGTCCCCAACAAACTAGATGCCGAATCATTATCCAATCCAAGCTTGTTTACGGCTGTAATAAAATTACCATCATTCATGTTGACTACGGGTCGATTAATCATCAAATTACCGTCCATTCATGAAGACAAAGCACTAATCCGTTGAACGGATGATAATCATTTGTTATACAATTGCACATTAGGTAGTTAATCATTTGGTTAATGGGGAAAGGCAGTTATTACTGTTGGAAGGTAGACTGTTTTATAGGTAAGATAGACTTATAAAGCAGTCTATCTCAAGGATACTGTTTAGTTTTTAGGCTATGACTATGTATTGTTACGTGTACGTACACGCACATTAATTTAACTTGTGTGTGCTTAAGATTCCAATCATGATGTACACATAGATGCGATTATTATCTGTAGGTATATTACTCGTCCTTAGTAAATCTTCAGTTGAACGGTTTTCGTGAAGTCTAATGCAGCTATGTGAAATCTACTACATGAGAGGACTTCCCTAATTGATATATAGTTAAGTATATAGTGAAAATTCGTTCTGAACTTGAACATCTTATTCAACAGCTTGCTGCCCAAAATAAAAATGTTCCCGGCGACATTTTTATGAAACCGCTTTGAAGTAATTTTGAGGCTCTGTGGTGATTTACGTCTTCATTTCGACTAACATTTCTCATTTTAAGCGCCCGCTTAGGATGATAAGTGACTTGATAATGTGTTTATTGACTAAGTTCGCTCTTCAGGCTTATTAAGGAGATTCACTGCTATTTTGTACGTCTAATTTACAGATGAAGCCACCCCTACCCAAAGTTTGACGGCACTTATCAACGGATTCGTGAATAGGTTTTAAAGAAATTGTTGAGGTTTAGTCTTTACCTGGGACAAATCTTCCCCATATCCTGAGTGCTGGAAGGATGGTGAATGGCAGAGCCCAGAACCATGTGAAAGCTATTAGGAGGCTCGCTTGTACTTTGTTTATTCGGCCGTCGAGTGGGCATGATATCGTCCTGTGTAAGACATAAAGAACATGTTTGGAAATATTATGTTTGTGAGTTTCAGCTCGCCTCAAGTTATCATCCTTAAGGTTACAAACGTTGGAACAGAAGTTTTCTCGTTCCAATATTCGATGCCCTAAATGAACTGGTTGCAGCGTATGGAAAACGGGTTAGTCAAATAACTGGTGACGAGGCAGCCCTTCAGTGGCTGCCTCGTCACTTCGCTATACGTAAATTCGCTATTCGGTCGCTATACAACGTTTAGCTGGTTGACAACAAAAGAGGAACCAAAACCCACCACGAGTGCAGCCAGTCCTTACTCACTTGTATCGGTCAAAAGCGATCACAGCATTGGTGATAGCCCCACCGATCCCGGACAGCGAGCCCAGCACAGCGTACGCGTCGCAACCGAGCTGGTACCCCACCAGCCGCTGGTAGAAGGAGTTCATGATGAGCAGCGGCATCTCCAGCATCATCATGAGGTCGAACACTGCCAGGTTAATGACGAACATGTTGCTCGCACTGCGCAGGGATTTGGAGCTGGAATAATGTGGGGATTATATGAAAATTTAACGGAGTCACCAATTTTTTCAGGTTACCACCTGACTAGAATCTCACCTCGTCTATGGTCCAAGGTGGGAAACATGCTCAGCACAGAATGGGAGTAGCTCTCAAGGACTTGCCGGAACACCCTAATAGGGGCCTGGCGACAGATTTTCCACTTGCCCTATTTGATTTACCTACTTCCATGTGTGCCGCTGCTTACTGTGTCACGTTGCTCTGGTGATTCCGTCATTATCCCCAAATTGTCTATGCCAATGAGCGCAGCCAACTTTTACACCAAGTTACTAGTAGTTACCCCACATTTGTAACTCCCAATCCTCCCGTCCCGGTTTGTAGATACGAGCATGTAAATTTATTCCCTCACGACAAACTTGCGAACAAGTCACACAATCAATGTTCCGGCGAACTTAGGAGTTTTAAACATGAGTTTGAATTTTATAAGGTAACGTGTGCTTGGCGCGGTTTGCCGGAGCGTCGGTGATTTAATAGAGTTAGGTAGTGGAAGGATTTAAGTGAGAGTATTAAAAAAAAGAAAGTGAGTAAGAAATGGGGAGGTGAGTTGAGTAGTAAAGTGTAATGTTAAAGTTTTACAAAGTTTTGAACAACTAAAGTACCTAATAGTGGAGTGAATCATTCCGTCGTTTTCAATCGTCTTTACCAACAATGTTTGTTTTGAATATAATAAGAATTAACTGATTTTAATGCTTTTAAACTCAAATTCGGTCGAGGGTGGGGGTGACGTGAAACTCTTTGTGGAACATCGAGTGGCGGCAGCCGTCGCTCTGATTTAATTAAGTTCAAACGCAGCGCGATGAGATCTGCCACTGGTACTATGGGTTCACGATACAAACCGAATAGGTACTGAACTTCACTGTAAATACTAAAAAACTGCTAAGTTTAAGCTATGTATGTATAACCCTACACCAAGTAAAAAGATTTAATACGAAAAGCATGCAATAATGCCTATGAATAAAAATACATTTTTTGCTATGGAGGCTATGAGTTTCGAGTTAGAACTAAATAGCTTAAACAGCTCTATGAATATTTATTGTGTATGTGTCTCATCTACTCAACTTTGATTTTCAGTCGTACGTGCAAATACTTCCATTAAACTTTAACCAAGATAGTAAGTATAATAGCTCCAAAATGAAATTGTACGAAACTTGGACACAATTTCGTTTACACTCGAACCAAACTACAAAGTTTTCGAGTGTTGAACGTAAACACATAGTAGGGCCCTGTTAAGAGCGTTGAGCTGAGAAACCCTTGACAAACAACTGCGAAATTAACTTGCAATTACTAACACCAGTTTTGTGAAAACGAAAGTTGAATAATTATCACAAAGTTTGGTGCAGTTTGGATTTTAAGAAAGAATAAGCAAATTGATGTTGGGCGAGTTCTGATTTTTTTCTACAATGACTGACTTTAGAATAAAAAATCAAATAATTTTAATTTTTAGTATATACAAATTTTATTCGATTAAAGGACGATTAAATAAAAGAAAACTAAAACGAACTTAGTAAATGATTTATATTCATCTGGTTTTCGAAATTTTCCAAAGTTTCAATTATGATGGAATAATGTCCTATGTGAGAGAGAACGTTATTTTTCAATCTCAAAGATACTCGTAGGTTAATCGTAATGCACACTATGCGTTATTTTGTTACGCATAACATATCTCGAGATTTCTACCTAGCTATGTACAGTTGCCCTGTATTAAACCGTAGCGTAGCTTTCATAAAAGGAAGTCCTATTCTTCTCTCCGCATGAGAATTTCACATTTCACCAAGTGTCAGGAGCAAGTTTCAACCGCGCGGCGCTCTTTGGAAAACGTTTCCCGTGTAGTGGCGTCGCGTCTATAGTTTTATATGTCTTTCAACTGTGGCGTTCGTCTTTCATGTCCTTTGAGGAAGTATCGGTACCTATGATACGGATGATAGGTTAAATGAAAATAAGGTTATACTGGCTTGGAGGTCGTTGATGGTCAGGTGGTAGAGTCGGTTAACTTTTATGAGTTTTTAAAGCTCTTATGGTGAAAACACCATTTGTAAGTTTTTCTAAACGGGCTAATACTCTGAGGATTCGCCAGATTCAAATAATTACCTTGTGAATCTTTAGGCAATGTTCTAAAAAAACATGGTTCGTTCTGTGTACCTAGTGATATGACCTACATACCCAGTGTAGGTATGTCATAATATAACGTTGCTGTATGTAGTTACAACAATGGACGTCCATTGCGTGATGACACAGCGTGACAAAAGATTATTTAATAAATTGGGTCCATTGTGAACACAATCTCGAAAGCATATAGAATAGAACTTGAACTTGGGGACACCTGACAACTGAGTCAAAGGCTTTTACTCCTATAAGTCCCCTAATTCTCTGACAACGACCCTTACAATTCCGTTGCCAATAGAATAAAGGGACATCTGACAATTGGCTAGGTAACGGACTTTTATTGTACATCCAAATAAAGAAAGGGATGGTTAGATGGCTTGGACATCTTAGATGAAGAAAGATTGATGAATCCCGAGCTTGTATGAGTGGGCCAGATGGTAGGGGTCGATGTAGACGGACATGAACCACGATCAAATCGGGACGTCTTAAAGAAAAGCCAAGTCAAAAACACCCATTACCGGCCAGCATGTATGAAGGGTGGATGCAAGTGGCAAATTGTCGTTCGGTCTGTCTTGTCTGAAAGTGAGAGAAGCCAAAAAGGATCATAGCGTGTAGAAAGATGTAGTCTCTGTCTACCCTAACGGGAAAAATTCTTAACTGATTGACACATTATTTGGCACCAACCCTATTTCTTTAATAAGGCCATCTACGGAAAAGATCCTCACGTGCTAAATATCCAGATGACGATCCCGTTGCCGGTGAACGAGGTGACCATCAGCATGGTGTAGATGAGCGCCAGGCAGTAGTGCCAGTACTTGTTCACCGCCGGGAAGCTCCGCCAGTGGTCGTGGACGAGGTCCTGGTGCTCTTCAGGGATGTTCCAGCCGAGCATGTGTTCCACTACTTCTTGGGACACCCTGGAGAGATGAGGTGGTCATTAATGTACAGGCTAAAGGTTGCACCGGTCTCTCTATCTGGTTCATGTGGACAGGAGGCAGTCAGGTGTTTCTGATTTAAATACTACTGTTTATGGATTGCAACGGTCTTCACATACTAACGCAAACGCGGAACGCGGGAAAATTGAAATAACTAGGTACTTTTTCTTCTAAACTCTACCTTGAGCTTCAGTTGAAAAGCTCCGTAGAAAATATATCCAGTTTTTAAAGTAAACAAAACCTATATTTTATATTCTACTTACATTCTCAGAGGGTAAGCCATGGGCCCGATGCCGTCTGTCAAATTAAACGCCATTTTGTCGATGTTTTTCAAAATGGCGCCCGTCTCTAGTAACTTTACCGAGCTATTGTAACATTTGTCGAACTAAATAATGTTTAATCAGTAGGTACAAAATAAAACGTTTGTATGACGAAGTGAGTAGTTCGACGTCTACAGTCGCTTCTCACTTGTGCCGGAGTATGTCGGGGAACCGTTTTTATATCGGTACAAATTGTGCGTGCCTGTTAATTCCTTAATTCAATAAAATAGTAAAGCTTCTTATGTATTTGGTCAAGCGTGATACAGGCGCCATTTGTTCTCAATCTGTTTTGAGGTTTGATGTGGTTTTTTTTCATGGGAAAATTTTATTATAATTGTTTTTTTGTCGAATATTAGTGTTTATTATCTAATAAAGGCCACGAACGGGCTAAAGTCATTATTTTTAATTATACCTACTCTTGGCCGCGGCAATGTTCATTCATGCAGCAATGTTCATTTGTAAATGGTCGTTCAGCTACCAAAAAGTACAATGCCCAGGCATTTTCCGAATGGGCACCTAGCGTTTCTCCCATTATTCCTCCGGGTTTCCGGTCAGCGCGGCCGTTTCCGGTTCAGCAGTGATGGCAGTTTGCACGTCATGCGACCGGATTGAAGATCGATTCTTCGGGAAAGAGGTGCGATTCGTTCTGAGCACTACTGCGTGGAGAGTTGAGACGCAAATAGAACAAAATTTTATGGCGTATTTTCTTGTACTACAAACTATAAAATATGGTATAAAATGAGAATTACGGTCCTTCCTGCTAGCGTTATAATTTACCGGTAAGGGTGGCTCGGGTGCTTCCGCTTGTACCGTGGTTCTGTTAGATAAGGATGAGAATCGTTTTTAACTTTACCTTTTTATGTACTGAAAACCAGTACATTTTCATTATATTCGAAACGTTTTGTTACTTGTGTAGGCCCTCTGGAAGGACTGGCATATTCTACTAAATACTATTTTTAAAATAAAAATACTATAACACTGGACATATGCAAGAACTATGCGAAACCAAAACTTAAAAAAGTAACGATAAATTTGCCCCTTTGAAGCACATAGCTCGTCTTATCGACCAGGGGAGAGGACGCCAGGATTCTGCCCCACAACGTGCCTGGAATTCAGGCTTATTACAGCCAACCACCACTTAATCGACTCCGAACGCAGACAAAGACGGACATATAGGTTATGAGAACGTTAGAGAGGGACACTACTGCATGCTCAAGAGGAATGAGGCTTTGAACATGATTTATTGCTTAGTTCTTGAAAATATGGGTCATGTTTAGATCTTGTAGGGATTTGGTATTTCTCATACAATATAAATTATTGATTTTGGCCCTTGCGATTTTAAGTAATATTAATATTACAATTTAAGAATAGTTTTATTTTTGTTTTATTGATCAGTACCTACCTACTCCTATAATTTTTTTGAAACATAAATGAGGGGGATATTCATTCATAGGCTTTACGTAGGTACCTTACCCAGTTACAGGATGCTGTCGTAGAAAATGTCAAATATAAAAAATACATTTTTTATCACTTACCTACCTACGTTTATCTAAAGTCAAAAGGATCAATTTTGAAGTAACTGCAAACATGTATTTTAATAAATAAATAAATATACAAAAAACGTATATAAGTGGTGGCTTAGGTACATATTCCTTTCCTTGGCACTTCATAAATTTTACTCTGTGTCACTTTCGCTGGAGATTAAGACGAATCTAATGACACCTCATTTATCAAAACCCATCAAGCCGCTTAGGCTATAATACATAGGTGCTCCAAAAACATACCTATTTGATAAATATTATAATCTAAGAAAATAGAGAATAGCTATGTATTTTATATACTTCCTTTACTTTACTCGGCAGTGTGGTAAAAAACTATTGTTCATTTTATTTAGATCTTATTTTTTTGTATCTATTTCTTATCTCCAAATGTGACAACCTTTGCCAATTTGCTAATAAGTGGGTAAAGCGTCCAACATTGCTGAACCCGTATGTTCCATCGGCTATGGAACTAGATAATGGCGACTGGGTTGTACTGGTCATAATGTCGTGACGCGCTGTGGTACGTCACGTACGAAATGATGAGAAAAAGTCAATCTGATATAACTGTAATAGGTACACATAAAAGTTCTTCTGACGCCGCAACCTCAACAGATTTATTTGAATAAACATCCAATCCAGTTAAGCCTACAACTTTGGAAACAAATAATAGCGGCCATCAAAGTTGTTCCTGAACACCTGCCTGAATTACTGAATTAATCCAACTTTGTTTCATCTTTGACTATTGAAATAATTTGGGAAAGTTTCGGCGATAACGAAATATTTGTCGCTTTAGATTGGTTTAATGGTGGAATGATGTCATTAGGTACCTACTGAAAATATAAAGCGCCTTAGCTGAAAATATGTGGTGTATTTTTGTTTGGTTAATATTGACACTGGTATGGCATAATACTACTAGCATACGTGTCTCTAAACAAACATTATTTATGCGAGATATATTAAATGTGCAAGTACATATTTCTCTTGTATAAAACTTATGATTTGTACAATGCCGATGGTGATGATGAAGTTGATCACTTCCTTTTTAATTAAGCAGCAGAAGTTTCCGATATCAGCAGTACTGATTTATTTTAAAAAGTATAATAGGTACAGTAGAAGGTGATATGAGCCTAAAATGCCAGTGTATAACGGCCATGCATGGTCGTCTTTAACTAAAATAAACAAGAGCCAAGCAAGCAGGCAACTGGTGCTTATAGGCAAGAAAGTTGACTTTGAATAGGGTTGTCAAAGAGAGCTAAGGCTATGGTATACTGATAGAACTCTATTAAATTAGTGGCATCTTTCTCCTGGTTTGGTTTTAATTCATATAAGGTAGCATTTGAACACTATTAAAATTTCACCTGGTATTAAGATACCAAGAGGTAAAAGAGACCTTTTTATGTCCTATGTTACCCTGGTGTTTTATTTTTTCGGTCTCTCACCTGATCATAAGTGACGATATGGTCGAATGTGGTAAACACGCTCAACCAGGATTGGCTAGATACACCATTACATCAGCTAAAACAACAGGATATGAACAGAGGGCATGGCTGTGAAGTCTTTAAAAAATTAATTTGTGCTGAATCAAAAGGATATATCTACTGCCACCCCTGTTTCCTACAATGTGGCAAGTTGCCGTGCCATAGAGTCCAGAACCAATTATGTACACAGCTTGGCACACGATATATGAGCGACGGCAATTTATGATCGCACGGCCCGTTGCATCTTGAGCGGTGGTGGTGTGTGGACAGATAAATCTGATCACAAAATTATTAACACTTCAACTTTGTTAGCAACAGAAGCAACAGAAGAGGACTTTGATGAAGTGACATGCTGTTAAAGAAACGTACATTTTCTATCACTTTTATAAGAGCTTGGGTGGATTGATCGGCAAAGGTCGAGAGCCGTTGTTGGCCGAAAACTTCGAAGAAAGATTCCAATGATATAGTGATAAATAGTGATAAGAAGTTATAGTCATATTTTCTGTGTTGATAGAGTGGTTTAGAGAAAAAATAATGATGCACAATATATATAGAGCAAGAACCTACAAACTCTGTTGTTTTACTTAGGTATTCTTAGTAAAAGTTGAGTTTGAACATAATTATCATGGAACATAAGTATATAACGTGCATATGAAACAGTCGTTGAAAGTTCTTTTAAAAGTCACGTTACTTCGGCACGTGGAGCATCTCTAGAAAAATGACGAGTGTATAAATAAAGAACATAATCAACGCCCTTAATCCCTTATTACTTAAAACCCAGAGACGTATCTCGACAAAAACCTCTTGTCTCAAACAAAGGTACCTAAATGGAGGGGTATGATACCCCATCACGGCTTGCTTGAGGCTGTCTGCCCACTGGAACTAAGCGAGCATAGGACCTATAAAAGAGAGGGATGGCTGATATCAAGGTTGCTTGCATAAAACACAAATTATTTAAGTACACAGCCACGCGAATGCGGCGATTATAATGCCATGCGTAATATAATGAAATTATTGAACATTTAGATCAGCCTGAAACGTGTGAAAGACGGACATTATAATATTCAGAGTGTTTTTTTCGTTCTTGGCGTCAAATTGGCTCTGATTGGCGTACTTTCTTGCCTCGCTACTCTCTGCATCGCTCGGGCTTGGTGCACAGCAATCCTGAGGGTTGTACCTAAATCATCCCTTCGCGACCCATTTACAAATTACTCTGAGCACGCTCGATGAAAGCCCACTCCTGGAGAATTTGAGGAACGTGGATGGATGTATCTACTTAGTGTGTCTGAGCATACTTTTACCTTGCACGTTGTATACCTACCTATGTAGCTGGTGAAGGTTACGCCATTTGATTACGACGAAATTGTTCATTGTGTTGAAGAATTGTGACAGTGCTTGATGCGTCCAATGATAAATGTTTGAAGCGATGACGCCGAACATAGAAGTCGAGGACTCAGATTCTTCCATTCCATCAGTTTTGTTTCGTGCACACGTGTCTGTGCTCTTCTTGAGATATTTTGCAGACCGTTTACTTTGTCAAAGAACTGTATCTCTGTCATATCCGAAAAGAATATGATTTAGGGACGCTGCCGTCGTGTGCTGTTTTTACTAAAAGTGAATTTCTTCAAGACTTACACCAGCAAATAGGGAAAACTTTAAGTTTTTTTTTGCGCTAGTGGTTAAACTTAAAGTAGTTTTAGATCGAAACTCAACAACATCGTTCTCTTCTGCCTTGCTTTCTATCTGTTCAAGGATCGAGGGAGCGTATAAATTTGAATAAATTTGACTTGGGACGATAACTTTACGGTCAAAATGCATTTTTCTCAGACTAAATACTAAGATGTATATCTATCTATACGTTTCATATACAAAGTCAATAGTGTTAAGTATCATGTAATATTATCTAAATATTTTCCATTCCTTCAAAATACATGTTTGTTACTCAGAAGAATGAATCAAGAAAACTGTATTGTTGAATGATGACTTCAACAAAAATATTATAAACTATAAATATTTCGAACAAACAAAGTGAAGTTTATAATAATTACAATAGATAAGATTTATCATCGTGCATTATGAATATGTAGTGTGTACGTTTGCAGTTTAAACAATTCTCAATGATGAATCAATAACTAGTAGGTACCTACTTTCCAAACAATATATAATATTCCAAATGATATAAAACCATCATACTTTTATAGAAAAAACACACTGAAATAAAATTCGGTCACAGAAAACTCATAAGAATTTTGCGGAGTTGTGCAAGTGAGAATTACTTGGAGCATTTTTGCCAGCCCATTGCGAAATTAAGCGGCGCCCGTGTCCAGGATAAGAGATTAAAATAGTACTTCCTTGTCCTTTTTGTGTGCAGCTCGACAAATAGCTTGTTCTACATTTTGCTAAGCGGTCCGCGGATCTGTATGATTACACTTCTGCTGTACTTTTGGCCGTGCTCATTTTAAAATATAGCTTTTGAAGATTTTCATCGCTTCAGCTATACTTAATGATATCCGTTAGGTATTTGTATCACACAAAACTGTAAGGCCACATGCTATATGACTATGGTAAAAGACGTGTAGGATTGTAATTTTCATTTGGTGAGCGGACTCGCTGGTAATCTGTGCACTTTCCAAAGCAGAGCTTGAAACCCTGACCCCTAAAACTTCGTACGAGAAGCTTCGGAATTCACAGACCTTTGAGCCCCTCAAACTTGGACACCCAAAGCTCCAGTACTATCTCGTTGGTAGAACATACAATTGTAATATTGAATAGTATTCATCACATCACATTAATAGCCAATGAGCACAATCCGAATCTAGATGGGCCGACGACATCAAGAGTCACAGGCAACCGGTGGATGCAAGTGGCAAATTGTCGTTCGGTGTGGCGGTCTAAGGGGGAGACCTATGTTCAGCAGTGGACGTCTTCAGGCTGATCATGATGATGATCCCAATCCATGCCCATTGCTGAGCAGTAATCTCGCCTTACTTTCATGAGGAGGAAGTATAAGTACTATACATAGTATGCTAACGTTTATGACTATATATAAGTAATATATATTATACCTACATACGTTTATGACTCACCTAGTAACAGTCAGTGGCAAACTATCTGAAGTTGTCTGCCGTTAACAAGTAACCGACAGCAGGAATTCCGGGCTGTAGGCGCGAGCCGACGTCAGCCCAGTTCGAAATTCCGCGGCCGCCATTCAAACTTATAATGACATTTAGATATCCTTGTCAACGAGGTCGAACCCCACCCTCTGGCCCGGGGGTTTTATGACACACGACCAATAATGACCGCGAAAACACGATCAAATTCTGAAAATAGTGTTAATTTTCTATTCGAAAATGAAATTGAAAACGGTGTCTGAAGTCTCAATCGCAGTTAAAACATTTTTGTCGCGTTATCTACATAATGTAAAGTATGTTCTGTAAAATTCTAAAAATCGTGTTGAATCTCATCTAAAATTCCCCATAAAAAAGCTATACTTTGTGTTGTGAAATCAGCTAAATTGTACAAATGGAAGACTTTTTCATCGCAAGTAAAGGAAAGAAACGAAAAGTTAGAAGCAATTCCTTTAAGACCGTGTCTTTGTCTTGAACGAACTAAAATGACATTACACGAAATAGAAAAAACACTTATAAACCTAAACCTTAACTTGTTCATTATTTTTTTCAGGAGTAGTTTAGTTTTGTCTTTGTCTGATCGTATAAAGCCCAACCGGGAAGCGGACGAAAATTATCCCGGAATATTTCTGGATCCCCGAACATTTGACGTGTAATTTACTCGCAGAATGATTCAGGGTGTTATTGTCTGTCGATTCAATGTTATTAGGTCCTCGGCGCGGTTTCGTTGCTACCGGTTGATAAAGATTGTTCATTTTCAAATTACTTATATGTACTTAGGTAGTTATTTTAATGAAATAGCGCAAGGAGTTATACGTGCAAAGAATTGGTTGAGACCTTTTTTGCACATTGACGTTAGTGGGGCAGAAAATGTTAAAAATAGAGAATGCTTATATTATAATATTTTGTAGGTTTTTTACTGAGTTGCTTTTGTTTAGTGCGTGGCGATTCTTAACCTACAAAGTTTTACCACGGTTTTTCCTAAGTGGAAATTATTAAATCGACTACCTGCGTTATTTTATTTTCAAAAGTTAATTGCAGATGAAATTTGGCTTTTCACTAAAATGGCTATGATATTTTTTCAGAAGATTGTTAACAAATGAACGCTTTATACAGCATGTTTATTGTTAGAGTCATATACAGTGGGTAAACACGAAGGCACTCCTTAAAAGCCTCCCGCCCCGCCCTGGCAGTGCCGGCACATCCTGTTTTGTCACACAATATGACACATCACCCTCTATGGGAGATAGGGTCATCGCGTTTTATATCGTCAATTATCAAATCTTCTGTACAAAAAACATAGGATCTCTTTCGAAAATGTTCAGATAGAGCGTCTGGAAGCTTCACTAAAGGCCGAAATTAATAATCAATCTAATCCAAATTTTGCTATCTGGGATTGATATCCCAATCCATTTTTAGGGTCAAAGATGCCAATAACTGATCCGTGGATTGGTTTATACAGGCACGCAGATTGGAAATCGATCGAACGATAGGCAGCAATCCAAGATCGATTTCAATCTTGGATAGGAGATACAATATTAATTTCGGCTGTAAAACAATATACTGCCCAATTAAGATTATAATAATTTAAGTAGATCTTAGTACCTTAAATAAAGAAATAATATTGGAAGAACGATGTTCCTAAATGCCAGGATTTTCAGTGAGGAATCTAATAAGGTATGAAACATGAATGCAGGATTGACAAGAACCCTTATTAAATTCATTTAATATCTAAAATATTTAATCTTCACAAAATTTTACCGTAACCTATAATAAAAAAAAATTGTCTGGTTAGGTATTGAACATTTCCAGCATTTTTGCGAAGCTGTCTCAGACATTCTGAACTTAATAAGATTGTGATGACAACCCTCAGTATCTCGCGCTGTAGACGAAACAATTTAACTCTAAATACTTTATGTTAAGGTTGATTTTAATGTATAACAGATTATAATATGAGTAATAAGACGCCATAAGTTTATTTTAGTAGCCTTATGTTCAGCGTTCCATAACTAGATAGGTACAAGTTTTAAGTTTGACACGACACAATGAAGGGTTACAGATGTCATGCTCGGTACACTTTCAAAATAGCTTGTGTTTGTAAATGACACATTTTAGTCATTTTTGACCTTATTATTAAAAAAGTTCGTAACTTAATAACTGTCCCACTGCTGGGCAAAGGTCTCCCCTCACTGTCGTGACTCATTTAATATTTGTAATTTAAATACTTAATAATAAAAATCGCCAGTATACCTTCCTATATTATAATATGTAAACCGGTAATCTCTCGTCAAGTCGTTGATCTCTCTACTATACTCTAATTATATTGAGTTATTAAGACCACAAGCCAAAATGTCTCGGTAAAAGACCGATTCCAAAGCGTGTGACATCCAGTACATTCACGAAGCATGTTGCGTTCTCAACACTCCACCTAAACGCATCCGCAATGTGCCATCATACTTGGGAACACGGCTGCATCATACTTGTGAATCAATTCCGGTGCACATCACCAGCTATCCCGATATTACAGTATGAACAGTATGTGTAAGGAGCCTTATTTATCGACAAGTTGGGTTCCATTGAGTTTTTTTTTCGCCTTCAGTCTGTCCTTGTCGATTTGATTGTTTGTTCCGAACGAGTGTAGGTATAGGTAAGTATCCTACTTCCTACTAATATTCTAAATGTGAAAGTTTGTGTGTGCGTGTGTTTGTCTTCTTTTCACGCCTTAACGGTAAAACAGATTTTGATAAAATTTGGTATACATGTATTGCAGGTCATAGTATAGGTACTAAGCTACTTTTTCTCCCGAAACATTGACGGTCCATGTGCGATAATAGCAAAAGAAAAACCGTGAAACCGTGGGGCGCTGCTCGTGTCTAATATTTGCTCGTCTCAAACTTTAACGCTGTCCTTACTGTTTTAGGTACCTATATTGTACAGTACAATTACTGTCGAGCGACAATCATATGAATGCGGCCTCGGTGTATTGCCGTGGGTACCTGCAACTATCCGTAAATGTGGTTACGCATAATCAAGTGGTTTACGGATTATTAACTACCTATTTGAATAGATACGTACGAGTATGTGCTCACATAATATTGTACTGGCTGTGCCTCTGCATCGTCTGATATAATACGAGTATACTAGAAGCGCCTTGCGGTTTCACCCGCGTTAGCTACTATCCCGCGGGAACCGTTTTAATTTTAGAGGGTGAATGTAGCTTTACAATGGTGAAATAATTTTTGAAATCGGCACAGTAGTTTTTGAGTTTATTCATTACAAACATACACACAATAATACAAATCTTTGCTCTTTACAATAGTAGTGTAGAAGTGTAGATAGTGTAGAAGTGTACATGATATTTTGCGTTCTAGGATTAGTGAAAATAGATTGAAAGGTAAATTTAAATTAACGAAAATGAAGGAATATTAATTTCTTTCCCATTAGTCAGATAACAACAATGAGATAGCATTACAGAGAACTTCCATCTTCCCATTTCTCTTTCGCAAGGCCTAGTAGAAGGTCAACGTGACATCGGACATTTTCGCAATTCGACCTCATCCCTATGACCTGAAAATATGGCATTTCGTTTGCAGGACATGTATTGTGAAAAGCGCAGGAAACCGACAGCACATTCACATCATAGCGGCCATTTTAATTTGCAGTTTGTTTGCGTATCGAATTTTATTTCAATGTTTTTGTGGAACAACATGTACAACCTAATCGTTAAAATTGCTAGACGGAAATGGGTTCTATGTGCCGTTAGTGAGTAGACTCCATTAGATATTACGGATATTACTATATTTTAATAAATTTAAATCGATGGTAGACTCCCGTCTGTAACTCCTTGGTACTTAACTAAATAAATTTAAAGAACAGTGAGCTTAAAACAACATAAAATACAGTGTATCCACAATTCCACATACTTACTTCCTTTTATGAACGTAGGTAGTATAATTCTCAATCTACTAAGTACATACTTGCTAATTGTTACGGAAATTATGTTATTATAACCCGACTTGCTCCAAACTGGTATAATAAACGTAAAGTTCCACTAGCTCATTTTCTTTTTAATTGGCCAATAAGAGCTGTGAACTTCAACGGCCTTGGTAGAATTAATTTTTCTGTGCTATAGAATCAAGTAATTCAACCAATCGTATAAGTTAAGGTCACAGAATGGATAAGGGTCTATATAAAAAAAAAATAACAAGATTTTAATACAGCCTAGTGTAGAGCGTGGATTATCCGAAATAATTAGGAGACAGGGACTCGAAAAAAAACCGGAGCAGTTCGGTGAAGCAGTTGTTCGGTTGATCGACGTTCGGATAATAGACAACCCCACTAGGTAATATACAATATTTTAAAAATATATATTTTTTCATAAACATTAAATTTTGAGTTCCAGCCAGTAGACAAGGTAGGCAGTATAGGCACACCGCAAACCTGCTGTAGTATTTAGTTAAAGAGCCTAAGATTACCTTCATACTTTGAGAACCACAATCATTAGATTTGTCCGAATTGTGGTTTAGCTAAGTGTTTTATTTGATCCAATAATTGGTATCGGAGGATTAGAAGCGTTACCGCGTAAAGCCGAGTGTTTCGGCAACCGATCGGATATCTGTCAGTTGGCAATTCAGTGGAAGGAAGCTAGTTGGAGGCTCAGGACGTTTTAGGGAAACTACGAAAATTTAACGTGGTTTGTCATTTTGCAGAACGTTGGAAGAAATTGTTAAAGAAGTTGTGTGACTGGGAAAATACTTAGTCTTAGGTTCAGTTTGAATTTAACGTCCTAGAATTTAGTGTTATTAAAAAAAATATTTATACATAAAAATATAATCACAGAGGTCAAATTATGTCAAACTGGTCGGTAATGAATTGGCGCATTACACCGTTTTTTTTTGTTAACCGACTGCCGAAGAATACTTTTTGGTCTCAGTTTCAAGATTTTGTAGGTGGTGGCATTTTTGGTGAGAACGTAAAACTAGGAAGAAGTTTTTACTTTAGAAGAATGTTTTTTTTTTAATTGTGCCATCCAATGCAGCAGCATTTAGGCTTGATCTCGTATCCAGTGGACGTGACCTACTTTCCTCGCATTATCCGCGATTTTTCCTCAGCCGAGCGTCTCTGCCGTTCTCTTTGTGCCTTGGAAATGCAAATAGGTTGACTGTTAAATTGGTGTTACCACTCAGATAATATTTAGAAGGACATATTTTTACCACTTGGTCTGTGTAGGACCTACATAGTGCAAATGGTAAAATTACCTTACTAACCAATTTTTAAATCTATATCATTTTTTATTTACTTACGAATTATATAAAAGTTGTCTTGCGCAAGGCCACTCACATGTCTCCATTGTGGAGGTTTTTGGGTATTCGCAATATTGTCATTTCGCGTACCGTCAGGCCCACCTAGGCTTTCTTCACCAGAGACCCTATACGGATTCAGAATACGTCCATTAAAAAAAAAAACAACAAGAAACACGATGGTAAAGGTTTTCAAAATATATATTAGATACCTACTTAAACTTAAAAATAAACTCACTGTACCTTACCTAAAATTACACTAGGTCTATTTTACCATTTTGCTATATTTTAGTGAAGAAGTGTAGGGATCCTGGCCTAATCCTCTTCACTGAAGTGATTGAAGTAAGGTGAGACGTGTTCTGAATTCTGAGGTGAGAAGATGATGATGATGATGTATGAAATGACATTTAATTTGTAATTTGCTACGTATCATTGATTTTGACTTTGATTTTTATTATGGACCTTATTAATTTTAGTTAGATTACATATTTTAACAAATTTGCAGAAAATAAATGATTTTACTTGATGATTGCTAAAACTTAAGGTTAAGCTAACTTGTGGTCTCCCTATAACAAATGAGAACATTTCAGGAGTGTTGTGTAAGGTGCTGTAATTGTATAACGGCTCGCTTAGTGCCGTAAAATTTAGTAATTAAGATTATTAAGGTCGCACAACGGCTCGTAAAATTATCTCCATTGTTTTACGGTTGGACCTTTGTCTTAAGGCACGTAGGTACGTTTATGGTAATTTGGATTCATGTAGGTGATGTATGGAGCGAAGATTTAAGAGGGCTGTTCTTGATGTTTTCTTCAACATTAATGGGTTTCTGCTGAGGTTTGTTCTTATTCTTTGTGTATATTTTGAAGATGTACACTATAATAATGTACACAAATTACTCGTAGTTCTATGAGTAAAACAGATCCTGTTTTGAGAAACTGACGCAATATCTAAACGTACCGTCTTACCACAAAAGATGGGACTTGAGTTAAACAGAGGTTACTAAAATTTCGTTCGACAAAATCTCACTCAATCCTGACTTTTCTGATTCTACTTGTAAATTTATTATTGAGTGAGAAAAAGCGAGGGGTAGACGTCGATTTGAGGAGAACATATTTAGACTCATCAGTTCAACTCTAGTTTAAATATTTTGTGGTAAGACCGACAATCTTTCACATTTATAATAATAGTAGCATTTGCACATAGTTAATTGAAATCACTTTTTAGTAACGCGTGGACGTTTTAGGGCCGTATTAATAAATGAACCTCAATAGCGCTACCAAGTGCGCTATCAGCTGATCCACACTCAAAATGTAATCTACATCTTGAAATCGTAGCTATTTAATAAATGGGTATTGAGATATAGCACTGGCTACTAGATACCGTCTTGTATGTGGCAATTGTGTGAAATCGGATAACACTTAACCGCTGAGTGTCATTTATTAATTTGCCAGATATAAGTTTCTGTTCCTTTAATCAATTTCATCTTCAATTTAAGATGTATATCCTATATTAATAGAACGAAACAGCAAGTGCACACCGAAGATAGCTCTCAGACTTTAGTTTGATTTATTAATACGGCCCTTAGTATCTTGGGTATTATAAGCTAACATTTAAGTTTAACGCTAAATGTACCTATCTGTACCTACTTAGTATTCTGTGTCAGTACTTTATCTTAGTTATAAGCATAAAAGGAACATTATCTTCCCAACATATACTTAGTAAGTAGATACCTATAAGTTGTACAATTCCCAACAACAGTTACGAAACGATTGCTAGATTATTATGAACTGTGGAGCCAAAGTACTGAATTATTAATATCCCAGTAAATGCCGATTGTAAACGCCTAAGGTCACCTCGATATAGGTGCTCGACCTTTGTGGTTAATCTAAGTTTCTGATTGAATTTCATCCAGTCTGATGGCCTGCTGTGTAATCGAACCTTTTTGTATCATTTTATAAAATTAAAACCAAAAGTGTATAATGCCTAATAGATTTTTTAAAGCAAACTCAACGATCTGAAAAATAACATTGGTTTTTGAGTTTTGGCGGGAATCCGATAGTGAGACGTTGTTGGTTTTGTATTATTTTCTTAAACTTGTGTTTCTTCGAGTGTTAATGTGTAATATTGGTGGAATATTGCTGTGACTTTCTTAATGTGAAATTAAGAAATACTTATTATAATAAAATACTTGACCCTGGCTATATTCACAAACCATGCGAAGCCATTACAAAAAAAATACATTGGTTTTTGCTGCACATCCCTATTACATACTTAAGTATTTGGACACTACCTACATACCTACAGCGTTCTTATAAATAAAAGCGAAGAATGATCTTCACGTATTAACTCTTCGCTGATTGTTTTTGGAAAGTTCCAAAATCAAAACACGCGCCAAATCTTCATGTTCTAGCTTCTATTACCAGCCAGTACGTAAAACGTGGCAATAAATCTGCAATGAATAAACGTAGAACGACACCATGGTTCGGCGAGTGCAGCGCTATATTGGCAGGAGGGGGCTTCAAATGCAATTATGAACATCGAGTCGGGGCCGCGCCCTCGCCCCGGGGACAATCGCTCCTGTCTGCTTCATAGCTTGCCACCTACCCTCATTGCAACCTTTATGCTCGTCGTGAAACATGACGTGGCGCCGCTTTTAAATAGAGAACATAATATAGGTAAATTGTCTATGCAACTTTTTGTTTTCTTTTTAGTTACACTGTTGTATGTGATGTGTATGTGATGGTAGATGATAGCAGCTTGATGATAGTCAGATGTTACTTGTCACAATACAACACATGAAAATAAAATCTAGGTTCATTTAATATATAGCGATAAAATTAGGCAAACTTATATCAGACGAGAATAAAATTATGTAGAGATACCGTAGACTTTCCTCTACCTACGCCGTAGAGGAAACTGTAAGTAACTTACTCTGTTACGAACTAACTTAAACTAAATAAAGTACCAGCCTTGTCTATGTTATTACTCTCAATCTAACTCCACATCCCTATCCTAACTAATTAGTCGAGCCTAAATAACCTTAGGTAGATAGTTCCTAAGTAAAGAAGGACGAGCGCTCGTTGGCTCGTAGAGTCTCTAATAGAAAGTATAAAAAAGTTCGTAGCTCTACGATACAACGCGGCTATGCTTTTCGTAACAGCATAATATTATAAGTAGGTATAGCTCTGGGAAGTAACGCTCCGTCCGAGGATGTAGTGTACGTTATTTCCCAAGGGTGCTGGTAAACTGTTAACACAACGCACACCCTACGGTCTCGACGCAGTTATGGTACGAGTGAGTGCAACTCGCGTGTAGCCGAGTTGCACCGTAAATTGTGTTGTCATTGGAGCTTGAGGGCCTGTTTTGTCAGCATTTTAGAATTACTTGTTAATTAAATTACAAATTTAAACAAAAACAGATAAAAATTAACAGTTACAGGGGGCATCTTCAATTTGTAATTTTTCGTATTGTACATAGTATTCTACTACTGAAGCCCTTTCTTTAGACACCCATATTGAGGGGGTTTGGAAAAATATTTAATTTGCCATTTTGTGGTGGCGGCCATCGTGGACCGATTTTCATCAAACAAAAATAGCTTTGCATGGTGGGTTAAAATACTAAATCTTTATTACTTTTATTTTATATCCTCTTTATTCTTTGGCTTTGTGATCTCTCGGGTGATGGACGACGTGTAGCGTAGCGACACAATGCGTAATTGCGCCCTCAATGATAACAGTGCGACGTAATTCCGACTTGATGTGTTCAAGGCAATGCCTGCCTGGCGTAATTACGCCGCGTAAGTTCGGCTTGGTGTGTGACTACACTAAATACTTAAATGGGTTTCAGTTTTTTTTTTTAGAAAACTGCTTATACTGCCCTTAAAACCGGAAAAAGTTATATTTTGATATGTGCACTCTACTTCTTCGCGCAGATGATTCTTTGGTAGTGGTATTACCCCAAAGACCTAAAACTCCACGACATTATTTGTTAATTTCAAAAGTTTTTCTATTCATCCGTGTAGATTCAAGAAGGGCTAAGGATACTGTGACTAGGTAGGTACCTAGGTATTATTATATACTAATAAAAAAATCAAAACCACGAATCTAAATCTGATGATATAGCCATACCACCGGATGACGACGGGCCCGATTGCCGAACCATCTGCGCTTTATTGAATGCAAATGTGGAAACGGCTGAATCGGAGCTATTAAGTGTCGTCTTTATATTCATTTTGTAGGTAAGTAGGACCGGCATTGTGATGAGTTTACACTAGGTAACAATACAGAGTATAATGCGAAGAGCAGTTCGTTCGATGGAGGTAACCAGTAGGTAACCACCATGCCTTCACATAACAGCCTGCCCATAGTTGCAGTGCCACCTAGTTTTAAATGTTGCGCGGCACTGCACTATGCTAGCTGTTACAGTATTCCTACCTACTAGCCTGATACATTTTTAAACCTAATCTGATCATATCCCTTGGCAAGTTTTGCGCCTATTTTTGTGTAACTTACCCTATAATATATCACGAAAGTATCTATAGGTAGAAAGTAAGTAGGTATAATATAAGTAAGGTAGATATAGGTATCTACCTAGGATTCCTATAGGTAGATCCTAAGTAGGTAAGTACATAAGTATATATCGAATTTAATATTCCTATTGAATCACCAGCATAATGTGCTCGGTTTTTTAAGTCAGCTTTCTAGCTTTTCTACAATAGGTACTATGGGTAGTGACGGTGTAGTCGAAGTCGAAGGTTACTATGAAAAGCCCGGAAAAACTACGAGAAAAATGCTACAGTGTAAGTTAGAGTATGCAACCAGCACACAGATAATCCACAGTTCCCAAAGGCCGTTGACTACTGCGAGCGAGTACAATTCCGCCCCTCTCTTTCCTACATGCATCTACACTCTTCCGTAAATCGAAATCAAAGCTCGTCGGGTTCGGGATTGGAGGGCTGTGAAGTTCGCGTATTTTCGCTCTCGGGTGAAGTTGTCTGCGGATAGACGTGCGTTCTGAATTCAGAGATAACAAAATTCGGTAATAATCTTTGACACAGTGAATGTTGGGTTTTGTGGTTAATTTAATATGAAAGAGAAAGTTTACGTCCATTTTTACACGTACAAAGTGGATTAATTTATAACGAGTTTGTAAGATAATATAAAAATAAAACTTATTCTTCCAAAATATCAAGACGTTATCTGTTGTCGTAGATAATATTTTGATCGCAGCATATGTGTGGAACGTACCTGCATATGGCGGACGCTCAGTTTGTGTTTATGTCAATACAGAACTGATTTTTATTATTTTGCGCGGGTGTGGATTTAACAATTTATTACTTATTATGTGTTAGTGGAACCTGTGAATTGTGTGTTATTTTTGTGACAATGTTTTGCACCGCTGGACTTTTGGATAACTTTAAATCTTCAGCGTACATCTAAGGGTATGTATTATTTTTATGTTTCTCATCTGATTTAGGGCTTTATAAAGTTTAGAAGGGTGAGCTTGGGTTCAATTAGAAATGTTGGTCCTGTGCTGAGGCTCTTTACAGATTGCGACTGCTAGTTGTTGCTTTTCTTTGGCGGAAAACACAGCTATAGAGACGTAAAGATTGTTAGCAGTCGATTGAGTGGTTTCGGTCGTAGGTTATCGCCAGATGATAACTTTTCGCGTATTTATAAGACAATATACCTGAATACTGGTGGCGTTCCAAGTCAGTTCCAAACTATACTCGTAAATAACGCTACTTACATAGCGCAAGAGAGAACTTTCAGTGAAAAGTGACAAGTTATGTGGCCAGTTAGTATCAGGCCAGTTGGTCAAAGCTTTATCATTTCAATTCTATAATACCTACCTAGTTTACTTCACTCTCAACTCCTATGTTATGAATTAATATTAAATTCTATCTATCAAATCTGTTGCTGCATACTTATGTTTGATACATTGTCAAATTACAACTAAGTAGTTACCCTATTCTAAAACATAACTACACCATAAAAGTTAAATTTATTCTTCAGTTTCCTAACTAATATGTTTCACAGCAGTATCTACCGTAACAGCATTCCTCCAACAGATTTAAAATCTCAAGCTACACGAACAAAAAGTCTGACAAAAAAAATAAACACTTCAAGATTGCTATTCAAAAGTAAGAAACCCCGTTAGTACCTACCACAGCCTTGTTTACGAATTGCACACACATGGTGTTATCATACTGTCTCAGTGAATCACAGGACATCTGTGTTGATGAATTTATAACTGGCCGTTTATAAAAAGCAAGGATAAAAACAACTTCCCTTGCCTCGTTCCCATTCATTGTTGCAAAAAGTGTGAGACAGATGAATAAAATTTAAAATTAGAGTATGGAAGCATGTGTTATTTTTTAATTAAGTATGTTTTGAAGACCTAAAATTAGAACCTAGGTCGGTAATTTGTTTTTCACTATCATAGCCAGTAAGAACAAGCTTTATAAATGTTTGTTATACCATCACTAGGTATATTGAATTAGAGTTAGAGCAAAGAAATGATTTTTGATTATTAATTTACGGCAAAGTGAATGTTGTCTTTCAGATGTACAATATGTGGGCCGAATTAATCAACACAATTGTTATTTGTGTTTAGTGTGTCACTATAGCTGCTTCATTTGTTTTATTGTTATTAGGTATATTATTGTGATTTATTTACAGTAACATATTTTATATGTACATATACTTACGTAGGTAACTATTGCATGCATTATTATAATTTTTCTAATTTGCCAGGTAGGGGGTAAGATGTTAATTATGTGATTGTGTTATAATTATTAATGTAATAAGTAAATAATTAAGTACCTATAACTCAGTCCTATTTAATTAAGTTCATATGACACAAACTTCAGTCCATGCAAAAATAGACCTAATAACTCCAGTTCTATGAAATTAAATTGCATTGCACCCCAGTGCACATATTTAGTTGGATCTAATTGAGTGTCATTTTAATTATAATATTTGAGAAGGCCATTGCTATTTATCCATACCATAGCGCTAATAATTATAAAATTGATATTTCCGTTGCAATTTGTAAATTTAGTGTCCAAAAGGTGGGATTTTCTGTAGTTTTAATGGGTGCAGTTGATGTGATATGTTAGATTCTGTATTCTTGGGAGAGTAGAAAACGGTAGATTGAGGGAAAAGATCAACTAAGGGTAATTTGGGTGATATTTTCGACCAAAATCTCCCATCACTCCCTGACCATTGAGGAAATAAATACTACATTTTTTTTTTTTACATCTTTTTTTAAATTTTGCATGATTTAATTTTGCATGATTTTGAACATTTAGCCAGTAACAGAACATTTAAAGAGGTCAGTACATCACACCTTTTTTGTTTTTGTTGTCTATCTAGATGGCCAGTTCCATTTTTGGTAAATTTTTTTATTATGCCCATAATATTCCTTTTGTAAAGTCTGTATTATGCTAGAATTGTGATACATATTTTGATGTTCCCAATTCAAATAACATTATCGTCCTTGGTAGTTTTAGACTAGGTTCCTGCCCTAGGGATGAAATGACTTGCTTTACAGTAGACGATGCATGACATGTAATCAGGCATTGTCAAGCAGGTGGTATTAAATACAATTATTTACTTAAAAATATTATTAGAACCATTAGTACATAATTATCTGCATTAAATATAAAATAAATTAAACTTCAATATTATGATGTAAGTAATAACAGCTCTATACTCAGAGTTCAATCACCTTAACTGATAAGCTATTATTACTATTATACCTAACTAAATTCACATAATTAAGGAAGTAAAATATTATGATTAGTTGTGTAGGTAATTGATTCATCATTGAAACTTGGATTACGAATTATTATTTTCATTCATAAAACCAGTTGTAAGAATTATAATCTAGCTAGTAAGTTATAGGATAGTTTTCATTGTATATAATATCCCTAATAGTGGTTAAGCAAGCCGATTGAGTGTAAAGGGTGCGGGATTGATTTCCATTGTGACGAATATTTTTTGCTGAGTAAAAGAGTATAAAATGTTTAGGTACTAAATTAGAATTCTAAATCTTGTTGACCTAGCTTTGTTAATTGTTCTTAAACTTACGCGAACAGAAAACATACGCAACGTCGAGGTACCTACATGTCAAAATTTCTTTTGTATCTTGATATTGGTTAACGCGAATTAGACCCGTTTTAGCTAGTTAATATGTTTTGATTATTGTCATTTAACCTTAGCTATAAACCCAAATGTTGTCTCCGAACCATATTAACAACTATATCAGTCATTATCGTCATTTAAAAACCTTATGACTTCAACTCACTAACACCATAAAGTCTTAAAACGACTTAATTAAAAAGAGCTTTAAGTTTTCCTTTTCACGACGGTCTCCGCAAAGAAATAACATTTAATAAGCTTGTTATAAAAGCGCTTTTCCCCTAATTAAGCGATTAATACGCGTATGACCTTCAAGTTCAAAGAAAACTTAGTCTGAACCGTACATTGTTTTCCCTTTTTGTGCATTTATGGACTTGGCTAATTGACCAATTAGCGGCTGCAAACGGCTAAGCAGTCAGACCGCTGAATCGGTGCGTGGTCGCAGGTTTGTTCTGCAACTTGGTCGTCTAGGTACACGTAAGCAGGTACTTATAATCTTTATAATATATAAAAATAATTCCAATTTCCCTTGGTCACGACTCACGGCATCACGCGAGAACGGCTGGACCAAATTTTGCTAATTATATTTAGTTCTGTTTGTTAGTGTCAGAAGGTTCTTATGAAAGAAAAACATTTGAAAGTTTTGCGGTAACATATGAAAAATTTAAGAAAACTTAGCGATCGTGTTAATTTAGATGTAGGGAAAGAGATAGAGGTAGATGAAGAGGGAGATACATAGAAATAGAGGGAGAAACATCGAGACAATGCCAGGAAAACAATTGTGCAAATTTTGGGCTGAACTTTGCATAGGAAAAGCTCCGTCTCTGATTACCACTCCCGACCTTCGGAAATACGCCCATTAGAGAAGACAGCATCAAGACATTACTGGGACGTCATTTTTCATATTCTTAACTAACAATTAATTCTTGTCTCAGTTCAGTATAAATACTAGCAGACAAAACTTATTGAAAAGAACCGGCCAAGTGAGAGTCGGACTCGCGCACGAAGCATTCCGTACCATATCTACAGAAAACGGCTAAAATAATCACGTTTGTTGTATGGGAGCCCCGTTAAATATTTATTTTTAGGATTTGTTTTTAATGCGGCAATAAATAAATCATATGTGAAAATTTCAAAAGTCTATCTATCACGGTTCACGAGATACAGCCTAGTGACAGACTGACGGACGAACAGCGGAGCCTTAGTAATAGGATCCCGTTTTACCCTCTGAGTGCGGAACTCTAAAAAACGTACTTACTTTAAAACCCTAAAGAAGAATCTAACTATTTTCACTCGAGCAATCTCTATAGGAACGCCAGTAACTCAGCTAAAATACCTCTATCAGATCCCTTGTAAACATAGCTAACAAGAATGTCGATAACCTTATCGGCATATTAGACGTGTGCGCCGATGAAAAATCCATCGGCGGCGGGCGCCGATCAAAAATCGGCGGCGGCGGCGTGTTTTCGGCGTGAAACCGGCGTGGGAACTTTTTTTATAGACTTTAATAAAAACAAGGATTATACTATTTTTCCAACTAAGAAAACACTAATAAACACACATAATTATATAGAGATAACTAGATAGCGTTATTACGGAACTCTTAGAAGCAGCAGAAAAGCCGGTGCCTACTTCGTGAGCTCTTAAAGTTGTTCAATTTGCTTTGAACAATGGGGGAACTGCAAAGGCGTTGAACAGAGTATATTGTGGTGCTGTTTTTCAAGAAAGAAGATAAAATGCTTCTAAAGGCCCATCGCTCTTCTGAGTTTCGACTACAAGCTGTATTCAAAGGTAGTCCTCGAGTCTCGAATCGTCAAGCAAAAAGGCTTGACGAGTTTTAACCGCCAGAGCAGGCTGGATTTCGAAGGGGTTACGGGACTTATACCATATTCACACCGTGCAGCAGGTTTACAAAAGACTGAAGAATCCAGCCCCTGTGTCTCGCCTTTGAGGACTATGAGAAAGCCTAGGCTATTCTCGAGTGTCTGCAGCGAAGCCAAGTTTAATTGGGGTACACCGAGGTGTTGAGATGCCTGTGTATGACTCCGCGACTATGTTGACAGAACCAGCAGACTAAATATAATTCAGCTGCGCAGGGGAGTGGAACAGGGGGATTTTATATCCCCGTAATGGTTCACTCGCCCTGGAAGATATATGTTTACGACGCCCGAATGGAAAGAAACGGGCAGTTAGGCAGGTCCAACTTCGACAAAGAGGTCGCCCGAAGAATTCAACTCGGATGGATAGCGTTTGGGAAGTTACGTGACATCTTCTCGTCCAAAATTCCACAGTGCTTGAAGACAAGGGTCTTCAACCAGTGATGTTACCAGTGATGACGCATAGAACGGAGACGTGGTCCTTAATTTCTGGCCTTTTGGAGAAGCTCAGAGTCACACAGCGAGCAATGGAGAGAGCTATGCTCAGAGTTTCTATGCGTGATAAAATCCAGAACGAGAATATTCGCCAAAGGGCTAAAGTGTACGACATAGCTCTCAGGGGTTGTAAGCCGAAGTGGTAATGGGCACGCCACATCGCTCGTAGAGATGATAACATTGGGGAAGAAAGGTTCTAGAGTAGCGACCACGGACTGGAAGACGCAGCGTAGATAAGCCTCCAACTAGATGGGCCGACGACATCAAGAGAGCCGCAGGCAACCGGTGGATGCGGTGGCAAATTGTCGTTCCGTGTGGCGGTCTAAGGGAGAGGCCTACGTCGAGCAGTGAAAAGTATAGGCTGATGGTGATACAAAAATCAAACCATGCCGCCGCTACGCAAAAACGTTCAAAGCACTGACCCGTCACGACAACAAAATGGAGTTTAATTTCGTTTGTAGTATGGGGTAACTTTTCCGTTGCGGTGCCCGCGCCGCACAGCGCTTTTATTATTATCCCCCAATATTTTTAACAGTTGCTACAGACCTATTAGGTTAAATAGTTAATAAGCGAGGATAATAAAATAAAGATTACTGAGGTTAATTTAAAAAATGCCCTAAAACAGCATAATATTTGACGCCGATTTCACGCCGGTCCCAAAATCGGCGGCGGCGGCGTGGAAAATTTACCGGCGGTGGCGGCGCGCCGGCGCGGCGCACACGTCTACGGCATATTCCTGGCGCCAAATACCTTTAGGTACCGAGTTCCCGAATGAATAAAAATACGGAATATTGCCGTAGGTGGAATAATTCCTTATTAATTTCACAATTAGCTCAATAATTAAAAATGGAAACGGGTATTATAATTATATTAAATTAATAACCCAGATCACAAGTTGCAACCACTAACCCTAAAAGCACGATAATAATAATTTAAAACACTAATATCACAATTATCTAATCTACGCTGATATATTATTATTAATGGGTAATTATTTGAAAACATGCAATTTGACCACATTTAAAAATAAAAATAATAATTGCTTAAAAAAAATATTTTTTTGATTAGATCGTAAGCCTATAACTTCTACATTAAATTTATCGTAAAGACCCCCCCCCCCCCTATAACCCGCTTATTCAAGGAATTAGAGCCCCCCAACATTTTTGAAGACATGGTAATTACATATTTCGTCATGGTAATAACTTATCGGGACACGGCCAAAATGACCTACAGAAAAACTTTTTCGCCGATGCTACAATAACTCGACCTCGGATTGCAATCAGCCCAGTGTTTGTAAACAGTTTCGTAACCATTTATAAACGCTTATAAAAAAAAAGTCTCGATTTTATTTCAAATAGCTTGTTGTGACTGCTAGAGTACATACATAGTAATAGCATTGTTCCGGCTCACGTAGGTAATAAGTTTTTATGTGAACAAGTATGGTCAGCCAGCTTCCATTGTAGGTTTCAGAATCGTCTTGGATTTATTTTATGGTAAGGAAGGACTAGTCATAGGAGTTCTATGGAACCAACTCATACTTGTATTTAAATTCGTCCCACTTTGACCATTAGTCCCACTTCTACAACGACGATACTGCCGCAGCAGTAAAAAAAAATTATCGCAAACAACGCCTGCAATTTTAACGGACGAGAATATCGCTCTCGTAAAAAATAAACTTTGTACCTACCTACGTAGTCTTAGAAGTTCTTAAACTTTCGCGAACTGAATACATGTTAATTAGTATTTAAACGGGTCTAATTCGCGCACAAACGAATATCAAAATATATAATTTTGACATACCTCGACGTTTCGACCAAGTTACATCGGCCGTGGTCACGAGAAGACTCAAAAGGTATGTCAAAATTATATATTTTGATATTCGTTTGTGCGCGAATTAGACCCGTTTAAATACTAATTAACTACGTAGTCTTATCATGAAGTTTAATTGCATCACTTTCTTGTTTTTAATTATGTATTATCATGAAGGTGACATCACCTTTGCTCTGGGATGGCTCTGACTGAAAAAGCTACACCAATAACGATAGATAAATACTTAGGTGCATTTTTAGCAGTTGATGAGACTTTTCTTGATCGAGCGTTCTACCAGTACCTATTTACCAGTATTGCCACATTTGCCACATTGTGCGGAAGATTTATTAGCGGCTGTGGTAATACTAAACTAATTCAGCCTTGGGATCAATATGCTTTTTAGGGTTCCGTAGCCAAAGGCAAAAAACGGAACCCTTATAGATTCGTCATGTTATTTTAACAATTCAGTCGAGTGTGGTAGGAATTAGCTCGATAAGCTGTTATTTCAACCGGGGTGTTACAACTGCTAGACAGCAGCATTCGCACGTGGCGTGTGTAATAAATTTTAATCCCAAATTAAGGAACCGCCCTTTGCTTTAAAGGTGACATACCCAGGTCAATTGCCAGGTTAGTATAACCTGAGGTTAAGGTTTCTTTCAATAACTGGCTTTATCAATTACACCGTGGCATGCAAGGGCGATTGTGTCATTGTACAAGCGATAACTGAAAACGGTAGCTAATTTGGTAGAGTGATTTTATTGTCATACTGCGTTGTTTTCCCACAAAATATCACGACAATTATAGTGGAAAATAACTAACAGGCTGTGCCCACTCACGGTGATTATTTCAACTATTGTTTAATTCCCTATCATTGGCTCTCGTTTTCAACCCCAAAAATATCAATCTTGGGATTATGAGAAACCGCAATTACCGCGCTGCAATTTACCTATTATAAAATACGTAATGGTGTTCTAAGCTGATCAAAATTAACCCAACAACCACGAGTCACCGATGTGTTCCTCTATCTGTCTTCCGTCTCTATCATCAGACTAGCTCGTTGTCACAAACAAGGTCAAAACTAACTTACGAGATTTGAGCTCCATCCATTTTACATTAACTATAATCCGAGTTAAATATACAAGCTAGTAGAAAGACATTATGTTGCCAAAATGCCGAGAATCAGGGCTCATCTCGACCAAAAGAATGACAATGGGGGAGCTGTCCCCATTCAAAAACTATTTTTTAAAGCACAGCTCGGCCGACACCTATCTAAAATACTCGGTATTTATGTACAATCGATTTATACTAAATCTTTAGTCGTTACTTATTCCTATGGCTACGGCATAGTGACTCCGCCCCAAACGTGATAACACGAGAATTCACGAGATGAGGGCAACGACATTGATTTGATTGCCCGCCCGATAAGATGTAACAATACGAGTACAACGGTTACGCAGTTATCCGCCTTATTGGAGCCGGTGATAATTCTGGCACCTTCTGTTAGCAACTCGATATTTCGACAACTATATAAATCCTCGAAATTAAAAACCCTTCAAACTTAAGAAAGAACTGGAGAGCTGGCATGGGGGTGAAAATTAGAAGAAGGTATTGGACTTAGGAGGGAGATGTTATTCCTGGATATACGTCCTAATGGTCTTTTCCTGTCAGTAATTTATCGAAAGGCAGAGTTTTGCTTTCACATGAGACAAGTATGCACTGTTTTGAGAGTAGCCTGTGGCTCCATACCCTTGCACAGGAAGAATACAAACTTCCTAACATTAAACAATTACCTTTCGGACCTATTCTTTTTTAATAATTACCTTTCGGACCTATTCTTTTTAACTAAAAAACGAGTTCCATGGTGTGAAAATAAATAGAGGATGCTGAATGGATAACCTTCAACGATGATGTAACTGAGTAGAGCAAAGGCTAGCTAGGATAGATGTGAATTCGACCATCACATTGAATTTGACTCACGCTGTAAAGAATGCTGCACCAAGATACGCTTCAGCATTAGTTCTTGTTATAGAAGCAACATCCATTATTCATATTATATTATGATTTATAATATTATTACGAGTTCAGTGTCTTGTTATATCATTATTGTTTTTGAAATGAAATGAATATTTATTGCAGATTTATTTGAGATCATGTTGATAAATCACATAAACCAAAACTATAATGATTGTATATGCTCATAATATTGTGCATCTGTGCACAGTTTCAATATTGCTTGTTCACCGAGCCGCGTTCTGAAGATATGATTCCTAACTTAATTAGCTGTAGGTACGTTTCCAATTCGCTTATCTTCAGAGTTTCTGTCTCGATGGCTTGCCTTCTCCGCCATCTCTGTTCAATAGTAAAGAGGTCAGATGTGAAGTTGGAATAATCTGAACCTCTTTAGTCTACGAATTCTGCTTTTTTTTTCGAGTCCAGCGCTGGAAGATTTAGATGGACAAGGGCCGTATTATGATCCCAGTCAGTTTACGCCGTAAATTGAACTGCCTGGCTATTTCGTATTATGAACTTATAATGCCAGCTAGTAACGTCACGTGACAATCAAACCTACTTCAGATTCTGAACTATTAACAGGCTGGAAATTGTGTATTACGAGATTTAATGTGACATAATATGTGGGACATAATATAATACGGAAAAGAACAAGCCAGTTTCCGGCCGTAAAATGAATTGCTTGGAACTTACCTGGTTTTACCTAAATTCATAATACGCCCCCAGGTGTATATATATGGGTGAATATACAAAAGTTGGGTAACTTTTCGGGATATTTTGTTTATGATAGTTTTTTCAATCAAACTCCTTCTAATTCGCGTTATAAGGTAGCTAATCTAGTGAACATATTGCTCATGATAGGGCCAGTCACTTTTTAAAGTAGAAGCGGAGATATTTAGTTTTTTCCGAATTTGACTGCCAGGGGACTGACGAGAGTGACAGAGTACTGATAAAACACACAACTTCAGTAGATATGCAAGCAATTTATTAAGATTAGAAGAAATCTCTTAGAAAGTAATCATCGTCATCAGTCTGAACACGTCCATTGCTGAACATAGACTGCCACACCAAACGACAATTTGCCACTTGCATCCACCGGTTGCCTGCGACTCTTGATGTCGTCGGCCCATCTGCGTCCAATCCCATACACTGCGTCTTCCAGTGGTCGCCACTCTAGAACCTTTCTGCCCTATCGGTTGTCAGTTCTACGAGCGATGTGACCTGCCCATTGCGACTTCGGCTTGCAAACCCTTAGCGCTATGTCGTAAACTTTAGTTTTTTTGGCGAATATCCTCGATCCGGATTTTATGGCGCAAAGAAACTCCGAGCATAGCTCTCTCCATCGCCCGCTGTGTGACTTTAAGCTTCTCCAAAAGGCCAGCAGTTATGGAACACGTCTCAGTTCCATATGTCATCACTGGTAACACACACTGGTTGTAGACTCTTGTCTTCAGGCACTGTAGTTTTGGACCAGAAAATGTCACGCAACTTCGCGAACGTTGCCTATCCGAGTTGGATTCTTCGGGTGACCTCTTTGCCGAAGTTGGGCCTGCCTAACTGGACGATCTGGCCAAGGTTGTTGTACTGTACAACAACTTCGAGAGTATCGTTCCCAACGAATACCGTCACGGGTACAACATGGCCATTGGAAATGAGTTTTGTCTTCTTCATGTTCATTTTAAGACCCACCTGTTGGGAAACGCTACCGAGGTCGCTGAGCATAGTATTGAGATCTTCCAGAGACTCTGCCATGATGACTATATTATCGGCACAACGAAGGTAAGTGAAGTATTCGCCATTGATGTTGATGACGAATCCGTTCCAGTCCAAGAGCTTGAAAACGTCCTCCAATGCGTTCGTGTTCAGTTTCGGAGAAATAACATCTTCCTGTCTTTTAGTGTCTTCATTGTAAGATCATTGGGAATGTAAGCAGTCACCTGATGCACCAAGAGTGTCCCCTTAAGGCGATCATTTGAGACGATTAGTCGTTAATCAAGGTGTCGTTAATCGTTAATCAATCTGCTCGATATCACAGCCGTCAATCACCGTAACTTTTATACCTGGACTGGACATCTCTCGCGGATAAGAGAAGCAAACTCCATCTAGTTAGTTTTATCACCTCCTGAAGCAATCACTTGCTCAGCTGTTCACTTGCATGTGACCCCTATACTATCGGGTACCCTCTTCCCATGTTGTCCGGCTTCATGAAAGATCCAGGAATTAATATTTTTCCATTATTTTCTAGTTAATCGTTGGTCCCGAGGCGTCATGTCTTTAATATATATGTTTTGTACCTTTTCTTTCCTTTTTAATTATTGCAACTCTTGTTTATCTTTGTATTCGGCTAGTATGTTGGGGTTGCTTTTAATTTTAGCTAAGTTAGCTTTTACGGCTTCTCTTTTCTTTTTCAATATAATATCTTTCCAATCCTCAGACGTGGTTTGTTTTTCTTTTGGAGCAAATGATGTTTTAAACTGAAATAGTAAAACAAAAATGCTTAGACACGCACAAAAAGTCAGTACCCTGGAAACACGTCAGTCCTTTGGCGCAATATTTGACAGCGGACTGACGCCAACGGACTGACGAACCCTACATGAATTTGAAGTTATCTTTAGAACTAACGTTTATTTTAATAATTTTGAATATCAAGAAGCTACATCTTGACAAATCAAAGTTAACTATGTATAAATTTAAACATAACACAGTTTTACAAGGAAATAGCGACTTACCATAGGACTGATATTCTGTCTGGATCTGCCCGCGTTCACACGACAAACACAACTCTAGCACTGGAACAGTAATGTCGACCGGACAATGGCTCGGTCTGCAGTTAGCTTTTGTATCAATCTTGAAATTTAACGCGCATTTGAATTTGAGTCGCCGGTATTTAGCCGAAAATTCAAATTTGAAAAACACACAACGGACTGACGCATAAAACCGAACACAAAGTTTCTTATTATTTTTACAAAACGGTGCAAATGTTATAGTATGAAAGTTGTGATTATATAATAATAAATACATCAAAGATTATAGTGATATAGTAAGATTCATTATTTTAAAGGTAATACTTTATACACAGCTATTTGATTGTGCGATTTTGTGATTGTGACACGCCAAAGTACTGACTTTTTGAGAACATTTTGTGAAGTTTTACAAGTTTGTATTTAAAATAAATAGCTAAAACTGGGTGACCACATAAAAGCCTTTTAATTGTTTTAAAATTAATCGTAAAATATAAACAAAATATAATTATACATTGTTTTATTGGCTGGTGACATCGAGTTACCCAATTTTTGTAGAAACACCCATATATCAGAAATCTGTTGGCTTCGCTAGATATTGTTTGTCATAATATTATATTGGGCGTTATTATACAGTGCCTAGAAGTTCAGCAATGACCGAAGATAGACCTATGATGATAAACGTTTTTCATCACACTTCTAAGACACGCCTTCTTTCAAAGATAGTATGTACCTTCTTACTTAAAAAATAATAATTGTAAACACAAGTTTCTACTGATACTCATAATACCTACTCATATATACATCATGATACTTATGATACTGGTATATATATATACATCATGATACTCATATACTTACATATAAAGAGCTCAACTTCCACCTAATAATTTTCAGAAAAATGAGTACCTTTACGTAATAAATATCTTACGATCTCCACCCACGCGAGGTCTAAAAACGTTTTTATCAGCCTACCTCCAAAACTACACGGCGAAAGAGTTAATAAGCCCGCCTACGTTTAATGAGGTTAACATAAACAATGCCAGTCTCATTTGACTGCGATCCGCCGTCTGGCAGTGACGTGGACTTCATTATTGCGCGGAAGCCTCGCCTGTTTAATACAGTGTGGATGCTGCTTAGCTTTTCTGCTATATTAATTGGGGCATATTGTGCTACTGAGTTGTTGAAGGTCTGAAAATTCACGTTTTCATCCTTGGTACTTTTAGGGCAGTCATTTACGTTCGTGTGCCCTAGAGTTTTGGAGAACTTGAGATCATTTTAAATTAGTTGTACATGTGTATTTATGCCTTATGGCAATAAGTTTATGGACTAGTTTAGTTTCAGGGCGTCACATGTAACTTTACATAATACAAATAGAGAAAGGGATACTTAGATGGTTTGGACATCTAGAGAGCACGGATGAAAGATGATTGACGAAACTGATTTATGGGTCTAGTATGAATGAACCAGCCGGTAGGGGTCGACGTAGACGGACGTACCACAATCAAATCGAGGAAGTCTTAAAGAAAGGGCAAGTCAAAAGTATCCATTACCGGTGAGCATGTATCAAGGGGCTCATGAAAGTAGAAGAAGCGATAGAGGTGTGTTAGGATCGTAGCATGTGGAAAGGTCGTAGTCTCTGCCTACCCCGACGGGAAAAAGGCGTGACTGTATGTATGTACATTGTACATGTAACATGGTAACATTACATGTAAATAATTTAATTATTGATATGTTTTAATGTAACGGTTTATTCGATTTGAGATTGTGTTGGTTCGAGATTTCGAACTTTGACTTTCTGTGATATTGACAGCCAAAAGACTGACCCTAAATATACCTAGTTTTGTGAACGCATTATAATAAACCACTTCATATTGTAGAGTAGAAGTGAGTTGCGAGTCAAAGGACAGATAAAAATAAGGTGTACTTATATAGAAACTATACTACAAAACAGTAGTCTAGTTAGTCTAGTAGTCTGGTCTAGTTTATCGGCATTCCTAGGAGAAGCCTTTTTAAAATTGCATTGCATTGCAACCAGGACTCGAGGCTCAAAGGCTATTACAGCCTTTATTTAGGTCACCCCTGGTTGAAGCCATCGATATAACATGCCTGGTCAGGGGCTCACGGCTCGAACTATGCGGGTATGGGTATGGTATTTTTAGTATCTAGACGGACTCGTGTATACATAGGTTATTTGGATTCGAAACATTAGTTTTTAGGCATCAATCCACAAACGATTATTTATATATCAAAGAAACGTTTGGAAGAGGTTTAGTTACACGAATAAAAGATTGAAGAAATAATCTAACACTAAAGCTATGTAGTATAACAACTACGCTTACAACCAAAATTGTAAGTAGAATCAACGTAAAATAAATAGAAGTGGCCAAAAATACCTTATCACGTTAAAGTTAGAAAATATCCCTATCTAGAAAATGAAATGAAATGAGACCCTTCTAATATAATAAATAAGTACCCTGTACTTATCTAAATGTAACTAGCGTATAAGAATAGAAATGGCCTTATGTCTACTTTTCGATATCGTTTACTCGATACTTGGACTTGTATCGCAATACCCGACCGATATGATTATATCGGATACTTTCTAGACACCCGTGCAGGTGTGGAGCCAGGCGCTTCAACTCACTTCCACCTAAGTATTTTATGTGAGGAAACCAGCATAAACCACGAAAAAATCCACATAGATTTTTTCACTGGGTCCAAACTAAATAAGATGGTTTGATGGTGTCGGTCGGTACTCATAGCTTCAAATACTCGATACAATCGATACTCCATACCGATATCTGGAACCCAAACCACAGCGGCCGGATAACGAGCCAACTTGTTTATTAGGTCGCCGATGCCAGCTACAGGCGTCTCGATATTTTCAATTTCATATCGATAATCGACAAGCTCGGTATCGGACTTGTCTTTGTCAAGATAAAATACCTAGATAAGAGCCGGTGTTAGACTAAATTACTCGGTTGCCGGTGTGTTGATGCTTCTCAGAGATTCACGTATTAGTAATTATCTACTGATAGTCGGTCATAATGTCTTGGGACCGTACAATCAGAAGAGGGCTGAGAGAGATCGGTAATTCTTGATAATAAGAATATACGACAGTTCCCGCCCTAATAACGCCACTGACCTCAATCATCGTTAAACGCATCGATTTTCTCAGACGGGGCATGGAAAAAACTAATTAATTCAATTGTAACTTATAGCTATAGATTATCACAAAACCACAGATTAAACAACAGTTGCTATGACATAACTGAGAATGTCTTAATTTTAGGTACAGTCGGCCTTAGAAGTCTGATCATGGTCTAGTTAGTGTAAAAATGATATCTACCTCATCCAAGAAAATCAACCCTTTTATAATAATTCAGGAGAGATTTTAGAACGAAAATAAACAAAAAGCTCGACCATTTATAATTTGATTTATCTACACCAACTGCGCCCGAAAACCGTCTTGCCATATAAATCTAAAGCCCAAAGAAAACAAATTCAATTACGTAATTACGGTTCCTGATAAGAGATTCCTGTAAGTAGGCAGGTGGCTCGACTTTAATGAATTAATCCACTGCTGCGATAACTCCGTTTCAGCAAGAACAAGTTCAGTTACACGGGGCAATTTATTCATTTATCCTTGCCACATAGCCTTGCCAAGGGTAATTACTTAGTAGTTTACTTAATCTTTTACACTGTGTAAAGAAAGGAAACATGTAACTGTTCTGGAGCATTAATGAATGAACGTAGGCTGTGTAGACGGGTTAGTGTAATTTGGTCACACGTATTTGGTTTTTTATTTAGATGGATAATTAGTGCAAATTGGTCACACTTCAATTTGTTTTCAACTTTTGAGTGTTTTTGGGTACACCTATAACTTTGAATGTCAAAAGATACAGTCAGCGTTGACTGTATTGATTTGACATTTATCAAACATTTTAGTTGTAGCCGCAAATTTAACTTTTATTCAATGAAGCAAAAAGTAGACGGTCCCTTTTGGCGCATATAATAAGTATATCTCACTATCATAGGATTGCACGAAACTAGGAATTGTATTTTCTTCCTTCAAGACTACCTTCTCGCTGTAGCAAGGGGTTTCTACCGTTATTATCCAGCCATGATACTTATATTTATCAAAATCGATCTCCTCCAACGAATGTCCCGAGTAACACCACAAAACACTTCGCAAAATACACCAAAATTTTACTTAATTCTAATAAACATCACGTCGTAGATAAACCAAGAAACGTCATTCATAAAACCTTCACAGTCCAGTTATCCCGTTTTAAATCCGCAAACATTTCTGGTCGATTTGAGCGCATTACGAATCACTTAGCGGCCTCGTCCCGGTCCCGACCGATATTTCTGGGACCCAAAGTATCCCAACACCGATCAAATGCAATCAACCATCAAAAACTTCAGCCGGGCAGCCATTGCCTGATTTCATTACTCAAATCCTGCTTCACTTTAAAGTAGATTGTAAGGAGTAAAGGGTCCTCGTGGGCGGTGGGTTTAAGGAGTCGTGACCCTAGTACAAAGTTTGGAGCCCAAACCACACAGCCATGCATTACCTTGAAAGAAAGTACGAGCTCTATTTTGCTCGGTAACCAGCAGAGTTTAATGGAGTGGAGCTGTGTTTATGATATTTCAGCCTTAATTTTGCTCATTTTAGACTGATTTTCACACCTGAAGCATCGTTTTAGCCAACGATCTGTAGGTTTGATAGCCCACTATTGGGCTCATAATAATAACTAGATAGCTTTCCTTTTTATTTTCTGGTGTGAGGTTTGTAATGGTGTGATTGTGTGGTGTGTTAGTCTCCGATTGATTTCCACCCTCTTGACTTACAAAAGTTAAAGGGAGAAATGGTACCTAATAAAAAAAAATTAGAGGATGACTACAACTTATACTTTTTTATGTGGCATCTGTCGTGGGGTCACTAAAATTACGCCATGACAGCCGGTGTACCTACCTATATCCTATTTGGCAATTGCAAGAGTTAAATAAATCTAAGTAGGTATTTGCACAGAATGATTCCTATATATTTTGTCGAGTCGCGAAACGTCAATTACTTGCCAAGTAACTCTCGATAGGCGACGCTTCGAATTGAGTGAAATATTATCTGTCGCATGCAGCCAGACCATTCTAATCTGTGTCTGTGGTCTTACAATGACGTCACACAAAATTAAACATGGCGGACTCTAACAGACAATAATATGCTGCTCTACTTGATTCAGGCACCATCTCGAAATGGTTTTAAAAATGAAACTGTTGAAATTAAAAAGAGGTTGGAACCGCAAAGTTTGTTACATTCGACGATTTAACTTAATATTTTGGCATATTATGTAGTAAGTATTTACTTATAGTTTCATCTGGAGCTTGAAAAATACCTAAGGGTAGTTTAGGTAAATGAATGATCTAAGAATGTGAAGTTTGAACATAGTACAGAAATAATAACCTGTTTGAGTTGTACTAGTTCCAATAAGCAGCAGAAAGATAAGATAGCTGTTCTATTATGGGAAGATACATTCCTATTTGGGACAAACGAACGCAGTTGTGCGATCTGACTCAACCGTATGCTATCCAGCTTATGATCATTAATGGGCACTGGTCTCTTCCGCTGTAAAATATCCATGCAATCCTTCACAACGAATAAGAGGAATTGTTTATTCTTATTGTGACGAGGTTGCTTGAAGCAGATTCTAAATATTTATGGATTCTCGATAGTCTCCCTTGTTTTGAGTCACGGTTACCGATTACTCATAGAACGGTATTATATAGTTTTGCTTTCCAACATTCGGAAATTCATGTCCCATGTCATCGTCTGTGACATTGTTGAACATTCTAAAACTTCACATAAGGGTTAGTTAGTCTTGCTATGACAAAGTTGTTTATATTTTGGCCATGATTACCATTTGCACCCTAGTTAGTGAACTGTTTGTGCCTCTGTCTCTTGAATGGTGAGTTTGAGTTGTTACATTCGGTTGCGGTGGTAAGTTTGTTGGGTTAACTTGGAGCGCGGCTGGCGGGTGAACTCTTTACGCGTAAAATACTTGTTCTGAACGTTTTCCAGTTGGTGTCTATACATACATACATACATAATGCGAGTTTCTACATATAAGGCTCGAGTAAATAAATGTTAGGTAAAGGACGTGCTCAAAGCTCCTCTGGATGATTTTAGGAGTGTTATGTTTGTGCGTACGTTTTTATTTATAGATGTGGCGTGGGCTAAGACAGCATAGTTCTATCTATCATGCGTTCCTTGATGTATGGGTACTGGTTTAGGAGTAACTTGAGATCGTTTTTAATTATTTGTTTTGTCAGACTTGTAGCCATTTTTACTAGTGCATTTGTATTTAGAAAAACTTTGCCATGCCCCTGTTTCCCCTCTAAACAGTGGCTCTACAACAGTACAAGGTATTTGCTCTGTCTCGTAGTTCTTTATTCGGGAATCATAGGTTTATGGGTCATGATTAGTCTACCTGTAAGTAATCGCAGTTCGAGAAAAAAACATCCCACGCATTGACAATGAAAATGCCATTCTCTCCAATACTGGTAAGTGTAATTGGTATTGGTACATCTAAAACCTAATTACGTGCAACACCTGCGTCTATTTAGAAACGACGACGAACTCATTAGTTAGCTGGTAAGTTACCTACTTACATGATAATTAGGGTTATTGAATATTACGGGATTCTGGTGTGTAAACTGTATGGATCCGTGTATACATCAGCTCTTCGTCCAATTTCTTTGGGTTGGTACATATTCATACATAGCCACTTGTAGAGATATTTAGACACATGTAGGCAAGTGTTGGATGACACAAAGAAGTAAAAAAAAACACGTCGTTCATCAGTTTTACGGTTAATTTATTATAGAAATTTGGTGCGGTTTGAATATCCCTACAAAACAAGTAAATAATGGTCAACAATTGTCGCATATTAGGTATCCAGTGTGACTTCAACAACAGAAAAATTGCTTGTTTACATTTCCCATCATACGCGAAATGAAACCACTACCCTACACTATACTACGCTACTACTCCTACTATCTCCACTATGTAATTTCTTAGTGACACACCTGCGTCTACCACCTCATCGGAGGCGACAATGAACTCATTAGTGGGCCGGTTACTACATAAACGACATGCTGATTGGGTGAAACGGGACTCAGTGGGGTTACACAAAGGAGTCTTGAGTTTGGACTCTTGGACTTTAAGGCTAAAATGGAAGTTTATTTTAAATGTTTGTTTTAAAGATTTACTGAAGACAACTGAACGGAGTCGCGGATAATGACAGATGAGCAGGGTTAATTTGTCTTGTCAGTGACATACTTCTTACTCCCTGCGGCGGTACAGCCCTTTGTGGGTCTGGGCCACCTCGACGAGGTCCGTCCATTTCGCTCTGTCTCTCGCATCATGTCTCCAAAATGCTCATTCTGTCTTTCCATCGCTCTTTGACTTGTCCTTTGGGTCGCTTAGATAGCGCAGTCCACTCAGAGATGATTTTGGCTGCTCTTCCGCCATCCATTCTCTCTAAGTGCCATGTTAACCTCTGTGCATTGCAGTGAGCAACTCTGTATGCTAACAAATATTCAGTGTCTTAGTTTTATGCACGCAAAATACTCCCAAAATTTGCATAAAATACTAAGTTGAAAGTATGAATTTGTTCGGCGGCTTTTGTCGTTGACTCTTCCCCGGAATCATCAAACGGATATTGAAAGTTGATTTTCATCAAACATTTTTTTCTGTGTGTCACGGCCTCGAGCGCCCGCGTTTAGGGAAATAATGTGGTGTTTCCTTAGTCTCAGAGCGCAGGTGGCCGAGTGGTGATTTATGCACATCGTAACTAAAGGGCGCTGGGTTTGAAATTGCGGCCCGCACCGAACACCTCATTACATTAGTGACTCAGTGCGAATTTTGATCGCTCTCGGTTTCGGATGTCTCGTTAAGACGTCAGCTTCGATTGATGACAGTCTTTAGGCCACGTCAGGAGCCCTTGGGCGGCCAAACTGACGCCAGAGACCGGGATATCCACATTCAAAAAACCTGACATTTTGCCTTAACTTGGACCTTCTGTTCTTATTAGAATATAATTCGTTTTGTATCATATAATTTGTTGTATTTTAAAAGTGATGGCTGTGCCCAATAAAAATGTCGCTAATGCACACTACACACCGTCGCAAATTGGTGCAGAATGAGCTAGAAAACTAATTAGGGCTCGTGTCCACTGAACGCGAAAAGATAAACGGCTAGTGCGTTCGCAATGCAGTTGCAGCCGATTATCACTCTACTCAAATTGGCTACACGTGATACGATTTTATATTTAAAGATATGTGTTTTTTATTAACTAGCTAAAAACGGGCCTAATTCGCGCACAAACAAATATTCAAATATATAATTTTTACATACCTCGAAATATATAATCATGACAGTCTTCTCGTGACCACGGTCGATGTAACTCGACCGAAACATCGTATTTTGATATTTGTTTGTGCCCGAATTAGACCCGTTTTTAGATAGTTAATATGTTTCCTGTTCGCGAAAGTTTAAGAACTTCAAATGTGTTTTTATTCTAAACGCAAGAGTTCATTTATTTCGTATGTTCTTTTGTCGCTCCATGAATAAGGGCAGTGATGTATTGCGGGGCAATAACTGAAGCTATGACATTTGTTCTCTCCAGGGCATAGTCCTTTGTAGCTCATTCACACAAAACCACAGATTAAGCTAAGCAAATCGCGAAGAAAGAACACGCTTTACTTATAGAACAAGAAATGTAATAAGGGTTCCGCGCCCAATTGGTAACCTATTCCTAAGACTCCGCTGTCCGTCCGTCTGTCTGTCTGTCTGTACATCTGTCACCAGGCTGTACCTCATGAACCGTGATAGTTAGACGGTTGAAATTATCACAGATGATGTATTTCTGTTGCCGTTATAACAAAATACTAAAAAAAATATAAAATAAATATTTAAGAAGGTTCCCATACAACAAACGTGGTTTTTTGCCGTTTTTTTTACATAATAGTATGGAACCCTTCGTGCGCAAGTGTGACTCGCACTTGGCTGGTTTTTTTTTTTTTCATAGCCTAGCGTGAAGCGTCGCAACGCGTCGTCGCTTAGCTCACACAGGAAACAAGCGCGCTTCCTCTCCTACGGTTACATTGTTCCCGCTTGATGGAAATTCCGCTCTCCGCTAATAACCTTGTTACCAGGGTTGCCACATCAAATTGACTACGTTAAATGTTTCTTGTGTTCAGATAAAACATGTATGTGTAAGCATAGAGCAAATTGGGCATCGGTTGTGAGATCCAAGGTATTTAAGGCGATGAAGTAGGTATATTTACTCGTTTTTTCAAGTCCCTTAATTTCAATTCTGACATGGGGAATATTGTTTCCGTTTGATAGAAAATCCGCTCTACCGCTAATAACTTTGTAATCAGGGTTGTCGCTACGTTAAATTTTTCTTTTCATATTTTAGACACGAATGTGTAAGCATTAGGTGAATTAACTGATGTGACTTGGTCGTAGGACCTAAGATCTGATGCATGGTGACGTCATTAGGGTTCGATTCCATCTGTTCGCACGGAATAGCAATTTTTGGTTGCTCTCTAATTTTGTTTGTCTATTTTAGCGGCTATAACATCTAAGCAACAGAAGGGTAGAGCTATACCGGATCATGCGATTCATGCGAACATATTATTATGCTCTTGGTCAAGCATCGTGCTCGTGTCGCTTTATTTCTATAGGAAACAAGCCCATTTCTTTGCTTTGTAAAGCTAATCCAATAAAAAAAATAGAGTTATCTACATTGTTTCCCCGATGGAAATGCCGCTAGTAACCATGTTAGCAGGGTTAGGGAATGGACACACTAATTGAATCAACTCCATACAGAAACTTTATAAGGTTGACAGCTTTTAGTTATTGTTCTGCCTACGAGTATGTTAGAATTTAATATTTCTAACTAACCACCTGATCATAACTAAATAGTGCGCTATCTGATAAACAAACATCCCATCATTTAATTTCTCCAGACAACGAATATAGCCTTGTTTATTCGTCGAGACCGCGAATAAAAATTAATATCTTGATTAACTATCGTATCTACGTAGCTATACCAGGCGTGTTATAAATAGGCGCCAGCTATTGACCTTAATAAAACAACGATGCCCATACGCCATACATAATAGGATTGCGATTACTAAGAAACATAGTCTGTCGGCGTTATAAAACCCCGGGACCTTAAATTTTGTTAGTAAAGAATTTCCTACTCAATGGGCTTTTTTTTCCGCAACTTCGTCCGCATGGATTACATAATTATTATCCCTATAAAAAGCATCGTGTGTCCTTCCCCAGGGTACAGAATATCTATATTAACACCTTAACTAGAGTAAGGGACACTCAATTAAAGCGAGATAGCACGATCGGGATTTTGTATGACATTTGAGCGTGTTGTCTCTCTCTTCCGTGGATTTGAGTACCTTTGAGTACGGAGTGTCCAGTCTACCCAGCAGGGCTTGAAAACCGGGTTAATTTTCGAACCGGTTTCGGCCTAAGTACATAGGGAGTTTTAGATGCGGTTTCGTTCTACCTTTAACCTTCATTAACCGGTTATAGGTTAATAAAGTTCGCATTATAGGTTAATGTTCAATAAACCAATATTTACCGGTTTTTGCCTTAATTTGCCATTCTGTTGCAACAACGAATAACTATCCATTCGTAAACTTACATCTATCGGGATCACCGTGTTAAGTGGAAGGCTCGCGCCTTGTGTAATGATGGCCGATGGATAAGTAATTTTATCATTGTAATTATGTAAGTAGGTACTTAACTACCTGCCTTTATCTATTTTTCATGAATGAGAGGTGTTTTAATGTTTTAAATTAAAAATAACCGTATTCACCTTGTCATTATGGTAAAATATTATGATGCTAAAAACTAGGTCTAGGTAGGGACCAACATATCGGCAAAATATATAGATAAGTAAATTATGCAAGCTTAAAGTACCTATCTTCAGGCTCGACAGTAGCTTTTATGAAGCACGTACCTAATTAATATTTATTTAGCGTTAAAAATTTTACTGTGATTTATTTAGCGGATACTATAACTTCGTTCGCAGTTTTAACTAGCTACCTATATTAAATATCATACCTAATGTCAACTGTTAAGAAAATCGATTGATTTCACGGGTAACAGATAGGTAAGTATATCTCTCTATCTCTATCCTTTTCCCTCTATCTATCTCCCTCTCTAGCTCTCTTTCTATCTCTCTCCCTATTCCTCCATTTTTTCCCTCTCTCGCTCGAAAGACAGAGGAAGCTCTATCTTTCTCCCTTTACCTCTATCTCTTTCCCTCTTATTTTATCTTTATATCTTTCCCCCTCCCTCTATCTCTATATATTTACCTCTCCACTCTCAACCTCTCTCTATATCTCTCCCTCTATTTCTTTATATTTTCCTCTCAATTTATCACTTTCTTCCTCACTCTCGCTCTCTTTATCTCTCTCTTCCTTTATTTATATATATTTTCCACTCACTCTATGTCTCTCTCACTTTCTCACTATCCATTTATCTCCTTCTTTCTTCCTTTTTTCTCTCCCTCCTTCTTTCGATCTCTCCCTCTATTTCTATATATTTCCCTCTCAATCTCTCTCCCTCTCTTGCTCTCTTTTTATCCTTCTCTTCCTCGCTCTCTCTCTCTCTCTCTCTCTCTACCTCGATCTCTCATCATCATCATCATCAGCCTGAAGACGTCAACTGCTGAACATAGGCTTCCCTCTTAGAGTGCCACACCGAACGACTATTTGCCACTTGCATCCACCGATTGCTTGCGACTCTTTTCATGTCGTCGGCCCATCTAGTAGGCCTACCTACGCTGCGTCTTCCAGTCCGTGGTCGCCACTCTAGAAACTCTTCCCCATCAGTTGTCAGTTCTACTAGTGATGCGGACTGCCGATTGCCACTTCAGCTTGCAAACCCTGAGGAGCTATGTCGTCAACTTTAGTTCTTTGGCGAATATCCTCGGTCCGGATTTTATTGCGCAAAGAAACTCCAAGCATAGCTCTCCGTTGCTCGCTGTGTCACTCTGAGCTTTTCCAAAAGGCCAGCAGTTAATAAGGACCACAACTCAGTCAGTACCATAATTATGTCATCATTGGTAACATGGTTGAAGACCCTTGTCTTCAGGCACTGTGGAATTTTGGACGAGAAAATGTCACGTAACTTTCCGAACACTGCCCATCCGAGTTGGATTCTTCGGGCGACCTCTTTGTCGAAGTTGGAACTGCCTACCTGGACGATCTGGCCAAGGTAGGTGTACTGGTCAACAACTTTGAGAGTACCATTCTCAACGATTACTGGCACATACAACATGGCCATTGGACATGACTTTCGTCTTGTCCGTGTTCATTTTCAGACCCACCAGTTGGGAAACGCTATTGAGTTCGCTGAGCATAGTATTGAGATCCTCCAGGGACTCTGCCATGATGACTACATCTTCGGAAAAACGAAGGTAAGTGATGTATTCACCATTGATGTTGATGCCGAATCCGTTTGAGTCCCAGAGCTTGAAAACGTCCTTCAATGCGTTTACGAACAGTTTCGGAGAAATAATATCTCTTTGTCTCACGCCTCTCTGCAATGGGGTATGTTTTGTGCTCTCGCCCTGTAGTCGGATTGACATGGTGGAGTTAATATACAAGCACTTCAGCACTTTGATATACCCTATACTTGATATGGCATTGCTGAAAGGACTGAAATACTGCCCAGGTCTCGATTGAATCGAAGGCTTTTTCATAGTCCACAAACGCCAAACATAACGACTGATTATACTCCTCAGTCTTCTGTATAATCTGGCGGAGCGTGTGTATGTGGTCTATGGTGCCAAAGCCTTTCCGGAAACCGGCTTGTTCGGGAGGCTGGAAGTCATCAAACCTGCGTTCGAGATGGTTCGTAAGGACTCTTGAGAACAGCTTACACACATGGCTCTTATTTCTTTATTTCTTACCAAAAGCCAAAATATACATGTTCAGATTACTAACTCAAATAATTATTAATTACCCAATAGAAACTTTCAACCCCTATTTCATCCCCTTCTAAGATTATATTTAAGACAATAGATAGCTTATGTCCGCCTCATATATCCAATCTATTCCTATATCAAATTTCATTGAAATCGATCCAGCCGTTTGAGCGTGAATGACCAACAAATACACACACACACCCTCACACATGCACATTCACAAACTTTCGGCTTATTAATATTAGTAAGATAAGGCAACTCTTTATTTTGGATGACGAGGACGTGATCAATTATATCGTCTTTGAGATACCTAATCGCTCGTTGTGTTATAAAGAAGCGTTCGTCAGGTCAGATAGTTAACAAGTTAGTGCGCGTTCGAGCCACGTGGCGCGGAGCGTACCGACCGTTCCGTACTTCACCAACGCCGCGCCGTCCGAAGCCACGAGACGCGAGAGCGAGTCGGTGCCTGTCTGTTTACCCACCCGCCCTAACCTCTCCCGCACCCCGCATACACGGCTGATCTTGAACCACTGGCATCGCGGATTTTACCGGTTAATTATGGTTTCATTAACGCTCTTTTTAACGTTTTCACTCGGAACGAAATAGTCCAAGAAACCGTTATTTTAACGTTTATAACCGGTATATTTCAAACCGGTTCGAGGCCCTGCTACCCAGGGTTCAAACTATCGTATCTCCTTACTAAATTTCGTCGCGATCGATTCACACGTTCAGCCGTGAAAATATAACAAACGAATACATACTATGTACATTATTGTACATTTGTGTGTTTCTTATACTAGCTGTTGCCCGTGGCGTTGTCCGCGTGGATTAAGGTCTAAGGTCCAATGTATATTATGTATGTAACAAAATTTAATGTATGTATAATATACTTACCAAAATCTAGCGAATTCGGTTCCGCCATTTAGGCCGTAAAAGGTAACAAACAGAGTTACTTACGCGTTTATAGTAAGTATGGATACGTATGGAAGGGATAGTGTGGATTAGTACTAGTATAGATTGTTAAAAGACTTTCCCCACGAAGTTCTAGGTCTCGAAATTAAGAGACTGTAGAATTGAGCTGTCCAAATGACTCGCTCCATAACTACGTGACAAAAATCCTAGCTCGCGACTAGGGCATGCTATCCGGATATCCGGATATCCGCATTATCCGGATATCCGCCGAATATAATATCCGAATATCAATACTATTACTATTCGGATAATACGAATTTTACGGATACTTACTTATTTTATCAAAACTACGTTATTTTTTAATGATATTGTTATAAAATTACTCATCATCATCATCAGCCTGAAGACGTCCACTCTAGAACCTTTCTTCCCCATCGGTTATCAGTTCTACGAGTGATGTGGCCTTATTGGTTTTATTTTGACGGCGTCGTCATGTGTGGTAAGTACCTACTTAACTACTTACTTAATTTTATTTCCAACTTACACAAACAGAAAATAAATACTAAAAACTTACTTAATTAACTTTTTTAACCAATCCAATGCCTACATACTTAAACTTTATCCTCCTGCGCATACAACTATTATAGTTATAAAGCCGAGAGCGCTTTGCACTAAATTGGATAATTTGGAGAAGTTTTATTTTATCTGTACCTACTGTATGTACCATGTATGTACCTATAGGCGTGTCGAAAGATTTTGAAATCCTCTTCCATAATAGCGGTACATATTTACTATTTACAAAAAAACCTTTATTTCGGTAATAAATTTGAGTTTAACGAAGTTAAAACCCTTTTTCTAATATTTTTTTAAATAGTGCGCCAAAACAGCTCGCGGTGTCATGGCTTCGGGTCTGACGTCACGCTTAGGTAAACATATTGTAATTATGTCTATGCGTTACGAATATTAAACGAAACATTTAGATACTTAGTGTGATACCAATTAATTCCGAACTTTATAAGTGGTGTGCAGTACCGCAGTGTAAAAACACATCAATAAGAACACCCGACAAAGTGTTTTTACATTTTCCAAACAATAAAATAATAAGAGTTAAGTGGTTAAAGCTCGCACGGCGAAACTTCTGTGAAGACCACTTTGATGTGAGTATGTTATCATGTAATTATAGGTCTTAAAATGTTTGTTTGACTGGAAATAGTTGAATTAATGCGGCTATGGAATAATTAATTTATTGAGGTTATGTTTGTTTTGGCCTTGGCTATCATTCCTTATCAAAATTCGTTTTCTTTTTTGGGGTGCCAAATGACATGGAAAATTATATGGAGTAGGTATCATGTGATGGTATCAGTATCACCAGTACGTATGAAACCAGAATGTTTGCCCCATAAATTTACACGCCAATCAGACAGGAAAATACGAACATCCGACACAACTGAGCGACCTTATATATAGCTAAGAAACGAAGAATGATGGTTCTTGAAGTGACTTACAAAGAAGTCTTCACGTTTCGGAACTCAGACGAGCAAAATTCTTTATTTGTTGCGAGGAAATCGCCCTACATTATATATCAATCCTAGGCAAATTAGAGCTATTTGCCTTAACAAAGCTTGGTTCCATTGTTATATTGTAGATTAAAGTCGATAAATCACACGTTAAATAATAAAAAAACCACTCCAAAAGCTCAAAGCAGTATTCACAACAACAAAATACAGTGGTATCAGCGGAGTTTACCTAAGCGTGACGTCATGCGCTGTGATTGGTGTTTCAATCAAAATGGCCGATAGCAATATTTTAATGTTTTATTTTATTGAAAATCTTCATAATCAGATTATTTTAAATAAAACTTAACCCGTGTTTTAAATTATTTTAGTATGTAGATTGCCCTAAAATTATTAAATCGACGATTCTTTGATATTGTCGACACGCCTATTGTATAAATATTATAATATTATGTTATTATTATTATCACTATTAGATCTCACTCGCGTCGTTACTGATCGTCGATACTGAAGTACATATATTAATACAATTCTGTTGCATTGTTTATATTAGGTATATTTCGTAACTTTTATAAAGGACCTCTTTGAAAATTACTCTGTTACAAAATGTGTTAATTTATAATTCTTCGTTACATAAGTATAATTACATAATTTTTGAATTGTTTGTAATACAAATGTTGATTTGAGACTGATATTCGTTTGATTTATCTTCTAGTTAGTAATATCCAAAATATCCATATTATCCGGATTTATCCGAATAGTGTTCTGGAAGTATCCGAAATATCCGAATAGTAAAAAAGGGCGGATAATTGCATGCCCTACTCGCGACTATCGTGATTTAAAGCGGATCACTAGACGAAAGCCAGACTTCTGAATTTCTTAACTAAGGTCATTGGCATTGATATCGACCCCGTTCAGCCAAGCGCGATAATATATTGTTATTACAAACTTGTCGCCTCATTCCAGCTTTTTTTCTGTTACAGACATTTTAAGTTCCGGTGCGAAGTAACCTCCGAGATGGAGACAGAAACCACACCCGTAAGTACCTAGTTGTAATGGATTTTGATGGATAGAAAAAAATATTTACAAACTGCAGCACAACTGGGTTTTGCCACATTTATTTCAACGCCATCTGTTGGCGGCTGTATGCGACAACTTCGCAAGGTCCCGTGGGAAGAATCGGGTTCGTGAAAGTTAGGGGAAGCGTTAGGTGGAGTATGCGCATTTTAGTGTTGGAGTTACGTGGTAGATGGCGTTGTACGCCAGTGTGTTCGTTAGCTGGCTCGAAGGTTTCTACGCTTCTTCGTAGGTGGCGCTTTTTCAACTTCCTACAAACTAACTGAGACCTAAGGCGATATGAGTGTTATAAATGAACATCATACACTTATTCCGCTCACCCTCCGCTAGATGTCGCATTCAAGAACTTGAATGTATTTTTTAATTGGGTTGTTGGAATAGGTACCAAATACGGAATACTAACTAAAATAAATACCTAAATGAAAACTATTATATAAAAAAGAAGTGTCTTGGAATATGGTACTATTATTTGGTCTCCTTACCATATTATAGATACACATTAATGATATTGAACGGATACAGAAAAAAGCTATAAGAATACTATGTTACCGACAACAACCCGGTCGTTCTCATATTAGCTATGTTAAACGCTTGGCAAAGTTTAATGTTCAGCCTTTGGAGATGAGACGGACTTATTATGAATTGATTTATCTTTATAAAATAATATATTGCTTAATTGATTCTCCAGAATTGCTTTCACAATTATCTTTCAACATAAGATATAATTTACGCAGATGGAGGCCTTTATTTTGTCTGCTTACGTACAAAAATAACATCTCATATTTTAATCCAATCGTAAGAATGGCAAGACAATACAACGAATTGGCAAAAACTTATCACGAGCTTGACATTTTCTCCTCTAAATTTAGTATGTATTCCAATATCTTAAAGGATATCCTCTACCACACCCCTGGTGATTCGGATACACCAGCTACTGCAGCTGTTGTGTGTCTGAATTATCCAAATAGTTAGTGGCATCTGTTAGTTGGGTTATTTGTCTGCAATAGACATACCTAGGTTAGTATAACTAACTTATAGGTTGTTGCGGGTAAATAATTAAGTCCGCATGTACTGTTCTTGCGGATCCTTTACTATTTTACTATTTGATTTCTTAACTTTTCTTTTCTAAGTATACTGCACTTTGTTTTTATTTTTATTATTATTAACTTCTTATAATTTAACTTTAGAAAATATGAGATGTAATGGTTAAAATAATACGCTTGTATGGATTTTACTGAATGTACATAGTTTGAGTTGTAACCCAGTTTTATATTTGAATTTATGTCTACCTAAACTTTAATGGTTGCAGTTTGTATTGTGCATCTAAATAAATAAATAAATAAAATAAATAAAAACGCTTGCATTCTTGGCTATGAAACGAAATAAAATAAATACTTTTAGTATGTTAACTCCCTAAGAATCCTGAACAACTTTCTGAAAATTTCGCTTAGGTGCCTACACCCCCTTTTTGGTTATCTGCTGAGTGGACTAGTATGGTCACATAGCTTTTATTATGCCGTGTCGTTCCGTTATATGTATATACTGACGGTGAAACTTTTCTGTATTATGATTTTTAAAATTCTCTCTCAAAGTACAAAGGCTGTGAATGTAAGCTTAATTTAGTATGGACTGTGGACGTAACATTTTTCGACCAATTTCACCGGCGACAGCGGGCGTGCTACATAAGTGCGAAATTAACACATTTTGCCACGGGATATATCGCTTTTGAAATATTTTAAAAGATTGCGCGTAGCTCTGCCCCTGTGGTGCCAGTATCCATTGTCCGCGGGCCTATTTTCCATAAATTTAAATGGACCGTTTCGTGGCTCATATTGCGCGCTATCGGTTCATTAATAAACTATATCCCGTTGCCGCACCATACAATACAATAGCCGCAAACAGTTTTCGAATTGTTCGAGCGCGAAATTTATAGCGGTTAGAATTTTGTACACACTCGTTTCAACACAGTCCGTTGTTTTAATTAAACTATCAATTTTCTGCGTACGGCAAAAAATAATCGAACATTAAATGAATCCATCCGTCTACTCCGGCTTTGTGAGCGGGAAATGTTCACTGGGATAAAAGCACGCTATTCGGAGGAGCTTAGCGAGATACGTTTTATATGTAGCTTTAATAGTGTGTTCATGGAAAAGTCCTACCTACCTCACATTTCTGTGAATAAGCTTCGTCGTAAATTCAGTCTGTACAGACGGTGACTCCGCCTCGGGCGCGTCGCGGCACGACGCCGGCGCTCGCTCACGCCTGTTCCGGATATTCACGTTACGAATGGCTTTATTAAGACTAAATATTACAATTTCCGAGCAACTATTGCGACGGTTAGAATTGCTAATGCGCTACCCGAGGAAGGAGCCGACTGAAAAGATGCGATTGCACTGAAAACCGCCCGACTCCGCCGGTTTCCTGTTTTATGAGCGGCGAAATTGCACTTTCACGTCGACTTGCCAACTACAGCTGGATGTAACGCTTCACCATGATTTAAATACTTCTTCTAACAGTTTTACGTTACATTTCTCGCGGCGCCGCGTTTATATTGCGGATGTAGATTGGCGGATAACTTCGCTTTTATCCGTGGCTTATCATAGAGCTAAAGAAGAAAAACGCTGAAAAAATATCTAAGCCATTCTCGGGCCTGGAGAGATAACTCGTTAGAAAAGGGGCTGCGTCTTGCAACCACAAATTACTATGATTTAATATTGCTTAGTTATCTGCGGGTTGTAATTTGTTAGCGAGCCTCTCGCCCCGCGTTGGGCGCCATTGTTGCTCCACCGCCTTTTGTTCATCGCCTTCCACCCGCGATACGATCTTGAGTTATTATGATTAGGATTCTTTGCCAAGTGACGCGGACTCGCTTATTTCTCCATTATCATTTTAGTTTGCTCGATCCTGAGATTTTAATAACGTTTTTTGTTGTCGTGTCTCCCTTTTCATGCCGCCGCGCCGTTCTCAGTTATACCTATTTATGTTTCAAATTTCCTGAAGCTGGCATAATATTATGCCCTTATATTATTAAATGTGCTAACAAATTACTAGAATATCAATCTCCGTCACGATGATAACCTAAACCAGATCTGACAAATGGAAACTTGAGGTTGTGAGCTCTGCCCCGCCCCGCATGTCGCTCCGTTTGCATAACGCGTTCACCGGGCGAACTAGTCGATTAATACACTCATACGCGTATTGAGGTGACCCACTAGATTAATAAACGTCACCGCCGCTCGTAAACTCAATGGAGTTAATATATCATCAAGCGTCGTGTCACGCCATAGCACAGCCGCGACTTTCATTTCATATAGTGCTCTCGAATGGATCGATCTGCGGGCGGCTTTTTCAATTAGTGAACACATTCGATTGTCGTTGTGTTTATAGTGTAATTGCCGGTCTGTTATCCATCCATCTTGACCGGTGTAATGGGTGGCCATCAGGGAAATGAATCGCCCGTCTGTCCGGCAGAGCGGAATGGGAGCGCGGTACAAGTGTTCGTTCTCCTTGCGGAATTGCTATCCGTTTAAATGTTCGAGGTATCAGGGATGCCGCCAATGATGATTGTTTCAACGATAATACCGAGATAATCAAAGGATTATACTTATATTTTATTTTTTTGTCCTCCATTGGCTTTTGGCAATAATTGTGATAGCTGCCATCGTCTCTGTTCCTTTTCCTTATGGCACTGCTGTTTTATTTTTGACGCTAACATTATTTTTTGTTTTTCCAGACCCTTCTTGATTCCTGTCCTTTGTGAAACATCCCGAAGAAACCCTGTACCTATCCCCAATTACTTTGAAGAAACTTGTAATAAACTTTACCTACATAATATATTGTTTGCGTTTGTCATTTTTCCATATATTTGAAAATTAGTATTGAAAATAAGTAGGCTCATTGAATTTCTATCGCATCGAAATACACCGAAATGTATCAAAACCAAGAACGGTGTAGCAGTGGCCCCTTTCATCAAATGCATCGATGTTTGCGGCGGGCGTAGCTCGAGACCGTAAATATAGTTCCCGTTAGGCTAGGTCAGAGTTCAGTTAATGGCACACTGAGGCTGCAACAGTACCCGCTTTGACCTCACTACAGCTTTTTGTAAGAAGTAAACACCGTCAGAAAGTCAGATAAGCGCCAGAACCGCGTAGGAATGGAACGCATTGCCTTCGTCAATGTTTCCGGTTATTTACCACACCCCCGGTGTATTCAAGTCAAGGCTGAATCTTCTAGGCGAGCGTGATACTTTTCGGCGATAGCATCGCTTCCGGTCAGGTAAAATCCTACATCATCGGCATATGTTTTGAGTCGTCTAGATTTTCAACGATTGTGCGAGTCATATGCTATAAATAGCAGCTTTAAAATGTGGTATGCTGTTACCCTTACGCTGGGTTGGAGCAGCTAGCAAGGATTGCAGATACTGCAGCGGCATGCGGCGTGCGTGCCACACCCCATTCATTAGGCGCGGAGTGCTTCCGAGCATTTATCAATCTACCCGCACAACGGCAACGCCTCGCCGGCCCCTCATAATGCGAACAAAACAGTTTTTGGGATGTGAAAATGGATGATGGGAATGCCAGTGTGGACTGTTGCAGTAGGATGCATTCCTGCCGATGTGTCTCTTCTTTTGGCTGGCAAGTTTATGACCGTAACCTATGACGGTTGGTACCGCCGATTGTTAAAACAACGAGGCTCCGTAAATGAAATAAAGTTTGCGGATAAAATATCTGCGGTGTTCTATATCTATAAATTACACGGTAAAACTAAAGTGAACCTTATGTCTTTTCGGGTTCACAGTTGAAAGAAAGAAATGGTTAATGTAATCCATACATTAGAAATTGCTGTTACAAAAACTTGAACTCTGCTGTTGCCGCTGGCTACGCTAAACCAAAAACAAATTGATGCATCCCATCGGCCTGGGATAAATCCGCCCGAAGCCAATTTTTGTGGATTTGTTGCGAACATCACATTGAATATTCAAAAGTTACGTTCGATGCGCTGAAATATGCACGTGGTTTTTGATTGACTTGTCCATCAAGATGAGTTCTGTGATCGAAAATGAGGAAACTAATTGGAATTAACGCTTTTCTATGCTATCATATTAATCAAAGTCGTCCATCTTGTCGTGTCACTTCAATTCGGGCGTAATATTTGCAAACGAGCGACTTGTTTCCAGCCAATATTGATGCCAGATTGTCAAAAATTCATCACTCCGTTTTATCAAACCCACCTCAATATTAACCCGAAGACCCTTCATTAATTTCGGCGATTCATAAAGTAAAATGATCGGTTTTAACCGGACTGAGCTGGCACCTGCGTCTCCACTGATCCGAGGCTTACGACCACTGCAGATAGCTAAGATAGTGATAAAGCGGCTCCCATTAACGTTGGCGGCATTAAGGCATTAGCTAAATGTAAACTTCGTTTAGAGGTTGTCCGTTTTTGGATGAGGTTCTTTATACTTTTTGTAACAGATGAAAGGACCGTTTGTGAAGAGCGTGGTTTTACTTAGGTGCCGGAAGGTTTGCACATCAAAATCTTTACGATAGAATACAAATCTTTAAATCTTTACGTTGGAATACAAATCTTTATAGTGCGTACAGAAAGCCTAGTTTGTCTCCTTATAAAATGTTTGTCTTTAAAGTAAAGACAATTTGGCACGTAAACAGAGACAACGTGACGGCAAAGTAACTAGAATAGCGACGTTTATAAACCTAATATAGAACGTTTGCGTTCAAAACCACCTTAGTGCGGTGAGATTTGTACTCGACGCTGGTTATGGTTACTCCAACCGAATTGATTCGTTAAGATGCCGGGACGTGTTTCCCGAGCGAGATAGTGTAGTATATTTTGGTGAGGCAAGAGTAAGATAGAGAAGCTGTTTGCTTCAGATCAGTGACGCGGAAATGTCGAAGGCACTGCGGTTTTCAATAACCCTTTGACAAAAAACAGCAATAATGTTTACTTAGACACGCCGTGTTGGGTTAAAGGTTAGGTGTATTGTGTCTCGTCCTTTCTATTTATTGGCGGTATCGTTTTGATGTGCTTTTATAGAGGGGTTTTATTGTGAAACTATAGCTTTTGAAACGCTTCGGTAAGTGCTTGATTCTAGTCGGCTTATAGTGAAATAGATCCCTTTTACTTTTCCGGGTAAGTACGTTCTTTTTTCGTATGTTTATTTTCTGCGTCCTGGTTTTATTCAATTTAATGTTTCCTTCATATTAGGTACCTAATTTATTAGTAAACTTGTAAAGTAGGTATTTATTAGGTAAGTCTAGATAGGTTCCTAAGATATTCAAGCAATCTTTAGTCCATAAACTGAATCCTAACGGAGATAAAAATACGTAATCTAGGTGTTATACCTACCAACTAGAGCATCTTGCATCGGTCATTAGTTAAGCAAATTAAGCCCGAGATAATCCAATCTGTGCATAACAACATAATGCGCTGGCGCGCCAACAATGCATCAAGTATGTCGCGGTGTCTTCAACTCGGCGGAACATTTCGCCAGAACACAGAATTGCCTCCATTCTCCCACCACTGCGACGGCAGACGGTAATGTTCCCCCGATTTAATTACCATTTATTCGGCTAATTGCGCTGCGGAAACAGCACCTACTTGGTTTTATGTGAAAAATTGGCCTTTAATTCCTTCTTTTTGTACTCATTTGCCGCTTAAAGATAACGGCCGGTTTGCAGGTAATGTTTTTACAAGAATTCTGGACCTTAAGGGTACCTACATGAATAAGAAAACTTACGGAACTGTCGAGTATTTTGCAGAACAAAAACCTTTCGAAACTGCTAAACTTCATAAAACTTGCGAGGTTTCAATTCCCATAGATTTCAACTCCATTAGAAATGCAGGACGGTCGATATGTAGCATAGGGAATAAAAAAGTTTCACTATCTGTCCGAAGCCGGGACGAACTGCAGGCACAATAGAAGCAAAATAGACAAACAATGGGTGCTGCATGCGCCTTTCATGCCTGAGGTCATAGATGCATAGAGCGATACATGATTTAGGTACTCGCTTGATCGCTTGGAGTCGATTGTTTCGGTTGCTCATAAACTTCGCTGATAAAGGAAACTCACTACTGCTGGCACTGTTAACACAACTTAATTCCTTGCTGCATTGAACTAATTAGCGAATTCAATATTTATTTTAATTATTATTCAATATAATTTTATATTTCATGGTTGATTTCAAAGCTTTGGCTGAAGATAGGGACGCTCGCGATTAGTCCACCGACAATATAGCTATGCTCAGAAGAAAGTTATTTGCAAGTCTAGCAAACTACACTAGTTCTCCGGTATTGAGTAGCAGTAGTGCCTATTTGTCAACGATGAAGTACCTATCAATCACAGAAAAGAACACTTCAAAAACAGACGAAATGGACCAGCTAGCTTCGAAGTTTCATTTTCTAACCATACAAACCCGTCGACCTTCGGAGAGGTGCCAATCTGTCATCAATTAAAACGCCCCAAGCAAATCCTAACATCAACAGTCCAATCACCGGCAGTCCATCGATTCCCACATGAGGGTAAGGGTCAGCTCTCATTTCATATTCCGCGGCCACCCCGTGGTAATGGAATAACCTTGTGAGGCCGCCTGATCGATCTATCCGCCCCTTATATATTTTATTTTCGCAAATTGCACAGAATGCCCGGTTACCCTTGTCAGTGCTAAAAATGTCTTTTGATGCAACGGGTAGGTATCACTCGTCTCGCGATGATGTAGGTTTATATTGTGGTTATTGATCTTGGATGCTTCGGGTGCTTCCGAGTTGGAATAGTTTATTAGTGGTAACGTTTACACCGGGATCGTTGGCCTAGCTCTAGCTAGTCTTCGTACGTCCCTGCACTAGGTATTGTATGGTGATATGCGTATTTATTTTTACGTTACAAATCACGCAATTAATATAAACCCGTTTTCGGTACCTACAATCCATAACTTTATCTCATGAAATATAAATGTAGTTACAGTCCATATTCACAGTTAGTTAACCCAGCATATTGTTAAACTGACTACCAGTTAACTTTCATGACGGCGCTGAGCGCTGTCGTATTTTTGTATTTTTATTTTTGGCACGTACGAGTTGACCATTAAGCCAGTTTCATGTATTACATTTCAATGAAATGCTGAAAATATCGAGGTCCATTCAGTCATGTCTAGTAGCGATGACGTCACGATTCAGTAAAGTTGTGTATGCTTCACTAAAACTGTTTTGGAGGGAACACAATTTTAATTTGTGTTTGTTTCATCAGAGTAAAATTATTGTAGACGTTCACGAATACTTCATTAATATTGTACAGATAAAGAAAAGTAGATCGGTTTTGACGCCAAAATCTATTACCACATATAACACTTTTACACTTGTGGCGCTGTTATCAGTTCCATCAACGTCGCCGATAACAAAATATAATTATGTAATGGACAATTTACAAATAAAGCGATCCGAGCGATGATGATCGTCACGCGACAGGTTCCTTTCGCTCCCTCGAGGTACTTACATAATTACCACTTGCTTTTATTTAACTCTATGTGCTAACGTTGGTAACAATAGATGTAGGTACCGATGGATGTGTAGTTGAGTGTGTTCAGCACGTATCTATCTATTTTATAAGATCACACCTGTGTAGCAGATTAGTTAAGGCTCGTCGGTAATTTTGTTTTATTTTTCTGAACTATGTTGTAATAACTATGTGACAGTGATAATTTTACAGCTAATTGGTAAAATACAGTTCACACATTTCGAAAATGTGGTATTTTTTAATAATTTTACACCAACTCCCGGTGGAAAAGCTTTCACGAAGTAACATTCTGAGCAGTGTTTAGATCAAATTCAAATTCTCCGTTAATTTTGCCGTATAGTTCCCGTAATTAAATTGTGTTGAAATTTCGCATACGTTATTATTGTTATCTGTAAAGAACTTAATATTATTTAACTTAATGTTTTTTGAAATATAGGGTGATTATATTAATGTCCGTGGGTACTAGTGTACTATTGGTAGTGGGTACTATTAAAGCACTCGACTTCGTACTAGTAGTACTTACTCGCTTAAAAGACTAAAGTGCCGACCTTAAGCGGTACCGGTAAATTTGATGTCGTCCCCTATTTATTACAAAAACGTGTTTAATCAAGATGAAAAGGGAGTGGTTATGACTCGTATTTTAACGCTGCAGCTTTATACTTTACAAAATGTCACTTAAACTTAATAAATTTTCTCGAGTGGCGCACGCTACGCCAAAAGCCATTTTATTTGATTTAAAAGAATTTCACACGACGAATTATAAAGAGGCATATAAATCAGTTTAAAAGCTCGCAGTCACCGGACTTTCTTATACCTAACCTAGTGAAAAAGTTAGAACCAGTTGCAAGCCCCGAAGTATTTTATATACCTACCACAAATGCATGGTGCATGTTGCATTTAGTTTTAAATATTGCTCAGACACAATCTGATGCCCTATTTAACTAATTTAAACACCAAGTTCACTTAAACCAGTTACACCACAATAGACAGCGGCTTAGAAACATTATCAACAGGTTTCGTAAGTGTTGGTTACCGGACAATACAATATATTGCTATCCTTATAATATTATACGAGAAATATGACCTAGTATAATATCCTTGTGGCCATTAAAAATTGATAGTTTCGTAGAAGAATTATGCTACCGGCGGACCACAAGAGTCGACGTATAAATAATGTCTGGCGTGCGGGCCGCGAGGGTTCCGAGCTCTTAACTCTTATTTTATACCTATCGAGACACCACTTTTATCTCCGCATAAAACGCTATAATGCAGAATGCTTTTAAAATTATATTATGCAGTGGCAGACGGCTAAAAGGGGTTTAACTATGCGTTGAAAAGCGCACGGTATAACAGAAAATTCACAGGCAATTGTTTTAAAATTGATGAGCGGTAAAGTTGAGTCAACACTCCTGAAAAAGTTAAGCTAGGCACTTTAATAATCAGATAAATAAACTCTATATGGAAACACCGTTCTCTCTCTATCTGTCTCGTTAATTTAGCTATCATAGGATGAAAAATACCTCGTAATAAATTTGAGCGTCAAAAGTAAAAGTGTTAGACCAATCGCATAGAACACGTATGCTCGTGTTATTCGCTTTAAACTTGTTTGTGGTGCGGAAAAAGTGAAATCAGCGGAGTTAACGCTTCGCGCTGCGGGGACTGCCGCGACATAGTTTGGTCGTTTTGCAAGTGGCGGGAGTTTTAAGCGTTTTTTACTCAGGCTGCTAATGGACGCGAGACTTTGCTCGCCTCCCGGTCTACGTTGTACGCTTGTTTACTATTAATTGCGCCTTTTGTCGCCTCCAGCTGTTGTCTCGGCGCTGCGGTTCCGATGCGCCGGTTACCGCGTTATTGCTGTTTATTGCGCCCCCGCACAGAATTGAGACGATTCTGTTCCCCCATTCGCAGTTAGAACTGGTTATTTTTTGCCAAATTGCACCCGGTTCGGTTGCTATCGCCGGGAGCAGATGCGCTTGTGATTACGCTCTTGGAATGTAGAACAGCAGCACTTCAAGTGTTTGGCCTGAACGAGATTTAATCAGAGTTCGACTGCTGTCCCGGTCGCGGCATGGCAAACTTTCGGAAATGGAAATATCCGTTGAAAATTATGAGTTTCGAGCACAAGCGTTCGCACAAACTGCACTGATGGCTCGAGTATTTAATTACAAATAATGCAACTACAGTTCGGTGTGACCACAAAAACAGTCTGCAGTTTCATTCCGCTGAAGCGTACAGTGCAGTTAGGTTTTTTCCATTTGTTTGGTTGTTTCGCGTAATAATTTTATTTATCGCCATCCAGGCGGGCGGCGCGTCGACAACTCGTAAGTTTTAATTAAATTATTTACTTGATAATTTGTTGGCGACACGCCGTGATAGCAGTGTTTAGTTTGCGCAGTATATTACAACGTCAACCGTGTTGTGGTTTGGTAGAGTTATATGAACAAATAAAAGGCAGCCGCAATGATATCGCTGGCCAATATTACTTTTACGCTCGTGACGGTCATATATACCGGACTATCCCAAGATCAAGATACTAGAAAAGCATAGGTCAACCTTAGCTATATTATACTAATTTACAAGTATAAGGACGTAGCCTCCAAAAAATTCAATCTCCATTCCACTTAACTTCTTTCCCAAACCCTTTCACGGCGTCTCGCCTCGAGCATATTATTAAAAAGTTGCTTCTTTTAAGGCTTTAATAAAAACAGTGTCCAGATACTTGTGCCCACTTTCTAATTAACTAGGCACCGGAAGTCTCTCAATAAATAATAAATACAAAAGTTTTGCGAGTTCAGGATCGGTTATTATTGCGAACTTGGGTGAATTCAACAGGCTTAAATAAGTCGAGAGTGGAAATGTGGCAGGCTGACTCGCGGGACGTGAATCATATTGTTCCATAGGCTTGCGATTCAATAAAGAAATTGTTTTCGTTTACGCTCGGTGCCGTTCGGGACCAGGCAGGGGCTGAAGTATGGAAGTGTTTATTAATGTTTAATTCGGGAAATGTTGCCGTGTGAGTGCGCTTGAACCTTTTATTGTTCTAACGCGATTTAAAGGGAATGGCGCTATTAATATGCTAAGTTCCGGAGCGGTATGGAGCTTGTCAAATTATAACGTACGACCGAGTTTATTTGTTTAAGAACGTATATTTAATGAAGTATTATATACCTATCTATAGTAAATAAAGTGAGTTCAAATTGTTTGCATTGTGACTTTGTTTTGTTATCATAAAACTTGTACTTTAAAAGAAGTGTTTGTAAATCCCGTGCTTGGCTAACCGTCTATCACCTTCGCCACACCACACACTAACCTATAACTAATTAAAAGTAATCTATGAAAGCACCTTTTCAAAAAAATCCTAGCATCTCCTTTACCTCACGTTTCTATTCTGACTTTTCGAATGAGCTCCTCGCGGCGCTATTATTGCAAAACAACGGGCACATGTCACCCGGCATTTCACCTCGCGTTGCTTGCACGTTACACGACACATCCACTCATATGATGCGCGGAAAACCGGGAGTCGACAGCGTGCTGGTCGCAACACCTGACGCCAAGAAGTGTGGCCAGTGTCACTGCTGAGATACCGGAGAAATGCGCGGTTGCTTATTGTTTTTTGATTAACCCTGTTAACCAACACCCTGTTCAAAACAAATACCTACAACAGTTTAGACATGGCATGGTAATGGAATTTGGATTTGTTATTTCCAATAGTTTCCACTCATTTTAAGTTCCCGGGTACCCAATGCAGGTTGGAAAGCCATGCGGTATCGTCACGTACATATCTTATTTACGGTGTCGCAAAAGCATTATGAAAAACCTATGTACTAAAATAAGTATAAATTCTACCAAAGAATATAAATTATGTGAAAACCAATTATATCAGAAAAGATAATAATGGGCAAAAAGATACGGCATATTACTTCCCTGCTCCATTAAATTAGCTCCAGTACTTGCCGAGGTACTTCTATTTTAAAAGTATTGCATACTAAAAGCAACTAAATAAAAAGGGCTACCTATTTAATCAAAAAAGGTTTTGTTGCCCGTGCAAATTTGATAGTCGTTTTACAACCGAATTCCGCCATTTTTTGTACTAGGTATTTACGAGCGGTAAACCCCATTTACTGCTTTTCGTAAATTCTACGAAGCAACTGGTTGTTGACGGTGTTCTATTCGAATTGAAGACGCTGAAATACCAAATCGCAGGTGTTTGTCTGAACGGTAGATTTTGCTGCTATGCCTTGCATTTCTTGATTGAGTCTATTTAAATAGTGACCACAAAATGCGCTACATTAAAGATTGCTAACTCTTCATCAGACTCGTGGTTACGCTATTTTGCTACACCATTGGTGATGGGATTGTCTAAGATTTTTTGTAACAGTTTGTGAGATTGAATTGGTTACAAAATTCAGCACGAATTAGTATCTCCATCTAACTGAAACTATATTTACAGAATAACTATCTATAGCTATTCAACATGTATCTAAGTTACAACAGGCAAAGCCAAATCTACCCGCGTGCTGACAACTGACAGTTAGACGGTTCATATTCGAAAAATTACTGTGGAAAGGTAATTAACGCTGAATGTTTTGTTGCAAACGTCCAATTAATTAATGCGATGTAGGCTTCAAGTGTCAGCTGACACGCAATGTTGTCTGCACTCGGTACGCGTTACGATTTCATTTGCGTTCAACTGTGGAACTTTTTGATTTACCTACCCGAGTTAAAACAATCGCTGTTATACGCATCATAATGTCGCTTCTGCTGTGCCGATTTTTCAATAGTTTTGGGATAAGTCTGTAAATGCACCCTACTTATAGTTTTCGACCTCGTACCAGTAAGTGTGCCTACTTTTGTGCTAGATCTATGGAAATGTATGCCCTGGTCTTAATCCTACAAAAAGTTTTTGGCCCTTCAATCTATGAAAACATTTTTTATGGCGTCTACTAACTAATCGCTTTATTGAACCGAATTAAAATGCTTCAATTATATTAAGAGGCACATAAACGAGTCGACAGACTAATTGATTAATATAATCCTCACACACAGAAACTGCGTTCTATCTAAATTGTTAAATTTTAGCAATCGCGGGCTTGGAATCTGTTCAATTATACAGGCATCTGTCATCCCTTTATAATCATTTTTGATTGGGCTCCTTCAATGTAGGGCTCTCTTGAATCGAAATTGGATTGGGATTATCCCTATGAGCTAGGGTTGTCAAGCGCCGCCTAAAACAGGGCAAGCTCCGGCCGTCGTCACTGTGCTTCTAACGTTCAAGTGCTCGAAAAATGACAAAATTGTGGGTTTATCATATGGCGGCAACGGAACTATCTATCTATAGTAGCCAAGTATAACAAGTTGGCAGACACCATTACGCTTATTGATGACGACTGTTTCTGTTTCAATAAAAAAATTATACAAGTAGGAGCTTAAATTTGAAAATAACACATTAATTTTTACTCCATCAAACACCAAATCTAAACCAGAAAAGTAACAGTGGCAACCCTATGAATAGCTCAATGGGGCCATTAATCTGAGCGGATCGGTACTTCGCTACTACTGTTTTATTAGGTACGGAATTCTATTTAGTGTCGTGCATAGTCGTTAAAGTATAAATTAAGTTTTGAATGGCTATATATAAAGTTCAATTGGAGAGACGATCAATTGAAACACAAAGCAGCAGTCTTATATACTTATACATTCAGTGGAAAGAAAATATATATTTTGGATATCACAGAAGGAAAATAGTACCGAAATAAAGCAAAATATCTGCGCGTGCAGTTACTTCGACCTTAGAGTTTAGGGAACCAAATGTTGTAAAAAAATATGTATATTAAAGGAAATTAATGTTTCATAATAAAAGTGTCGGAGACGCGTAGCAAGTACGTAGCGCTTTCGTAGCAGATCAGCTACGACGTTGCTACGTAAAAACTATACCTCTACCGATAATTTGGTAGAAGGGAGTCACTAACAGCGACGAGAATGGTTCAAAAATTAATAATAGCATGATTTGACTTGAAGACGTCCATTCGTCAATACATCAAATTAAAATACAAACAGAATCTAAAAACTAACAAAAATAAAAAAGGGAACAGATTCCCGCAATCTCAACAAACAACTTATTATACCAGATTATCTTTAGCTCAGACTATAAAATTTAAGGATCGGCGATATTAGTCTGATCAGTCTAGACGGGAGATGGGCGAGCAACGAAAGAAGGCTTAGAGAGGAGATAGCTGTTTACTTTCACTTAAACGCTCTCGAGACCTCGATACTTTAAGATTTTATATTAGTACCCTTCAAAAAAGTTCATTTATTTTAATTTGTTGGAACTTATTTTTTTTTCTCTATTTGTTCTGGTGTCGCTAGTTGATCATCTCTACTTATAGGATCGCTGGACTAAAGCTATATTGTACAGGGTGGTCTGAAAGATATTGTCCAACTGTTAAAGGTTGATACACTAGTTTAGTTCCACTTCAATGAGATCGGACTTGGAACAAAAGGGATCACACATTTGATTGTTGAAAAAATGTTAGCGGCTTATATAATAGTATAGGTTCCTTCCACTGAATACTTAGAAATGTCTGACAATTAACGTTTAATGGAGGCAAGCGGCTGTTCAAACGATTCCAACCTCTATGCCGTACCGCATAATAAGCATTTTTACTGACATATACGTATGTACATAAACTAGTATACCCCGACTCCATCCATCCATCAAGTAGTTCAGTGGCATCACAAACAAAATTACACTTACAAACGCAGATGCCGTAAACGAGGCAAAGCCGCAAGTGTCGTCAGACGTAAATAAAAACAGTACGCGGACCTAAGTCAATTATCCGAACAAAGCATGTCGTCTAAATAGCGACACGAAAGCTCCCAGTGAGGGCCGCCGACGGGGTACTCACAACATCGGTGCAGTGGAGACCAGGCGTCAAGATTCAGACAAATTGTAGGAATACTGTACTCCAGTCTCGTGTGATGGAGCGATGATAGAAAACAGTAGTTTTAGTTTTGGTCAGTTTATGTTGCGTCGGCGTCTGTATAAATATAGTACGCCGATGCTGCCGGCGCGACGTTGACACCCTTGTATAGTATCTAGTAGTCTGTGCTGGCACCGATGCCGACGCTTACGCTAAAGATGCCAACGCGGAAGACGCGTTGCGTTCTATTCGTTAGGTGCCTACGGATTACAAAATACCCCTTCTCGCGCAATCGCGCGATATTACGTACGGTTTCCGAACCGTCGCTCCAGCCCACATACGACCAACATACGACATGAACTAGGATGTACACATTTTTATGTAGTAACGTGAATGGTGCGCCTCATCACGATAATGGACACTTCAATGCAAACATTGCCGGCAGTTTGCCGCTGCGTCACTGCGTCCCGGGCGGACGAGCGGATTGCGGACGAGTTGATTTATGAATTTTGAATAAGTATATTTTTTATGCAATGAATATACACACCGAAATATTTTCCCAGATTTAATGTGGGTGAAGTTGATAAAGGTTTATTAGGGTTCCGTAGCCAAAGGCAAAAAACGGAACCCTTATAGATTCGTCATGTCTGTCCGTCAGTCTGTAGGTATGTCACAGCCTAGTATGCGTATATAGCCTGTAGGTATGTGACATGTATGGACGGTCGGACAGACAATACAGACATGACGAATCTATAAGGGTTCCGTTTTTTGCCTTTGGCTACGGAATCCTAAAAATAGATTACCTGTCTACAATCAGTACAGATCAAGAAACTGACTTTTCTATCAATGTATGTGTAAGTCTTCTCTGACACGCACACGAGTGCAACGATAGGGCGCATGCGACTTTGTGTCTAAAAGCAGAGCATTAAAAAGGGTAACGCGTCGCTGGCGAGTATTCGGTTTCTGTGCGTTCTATTCCTATGCCTAATACGACATTGCACAAACTTTACGTCGCCACCGACTCGCCCGAGACAATACGTCGACGTCGCAGGTAACGCGAGACAGTTACCGTCGCAGCGCTGTCAGATAGCGCTGTTTACTGTCCTACCAAGCGTACAGCATACCGCATCGACTGTGCGCAAGTGATTAATTTGAACCTAGATATGCGTTACGTATGGCAATGCTATTCATAGTACTGGCAATCCTAACGTGAATTAAGGTCGAGGTAGATAGATCGATAGATACTCTTTACTATAACACTACAGAATAAAGAAACTTAAAGCTGGACCAAAACCAAAATAAACGATGATTGCCACAAAGGACGGCCTTATCGCTCAGGGCGATGTCTTCCAGACAACCATGCATGGGAATAACCAGAAGTATTATGGTCGGTGGCTTTTAATATATAAAACAGACAAAATAAATTGGTAAATGCGCGCGAGTGTCATCGCGTCGTGTTTTTGGTAATTTAGACAGTGTTCAGTTAGCAATCTCTACATCTAATCTCTCTTCATCTAGACGCTCAATTCCGTAATCTCCGGATACCTAATTAGTGCTGTATAAATTAGTGAGTGAATTAGCATTGCTTCATTGACGCTTGTTGAGATAAGCGAGTTTAAACTGATACCGCGCGTCCAGATATTATTAACGTGACATGAATGATGACATACGGCAGGCTGGTCACTGACACCATAGTCGAGACGCAGCGAAAGTCGAGAGAACTCTACAGTCGAAGCCTATGGTCCCCCAAACTACGTGAAAACGCTTTCTGTCGTCAATTGAATGCCAAAAATAGTCAAAATAGAGGGCACTGCGTACAGTTGACGTGGAGTCATAGTACATAATATTATGTACTACGTACGTACATGTATGCTCGTAGAGTATCGCGGCGTAGTATTTTCGTAGCGTTATGTTCCATGGCGTCACATTATTTGCAGCGTTGCAATGCCCTACGAACACCGTAGCATGTGTTTGCAGTGGAGCTGGCTGCACTGCAGTGTAGGTAGTATTTTCGTCGCGTTGCAAGTCCTTGACCAAAGTGCTACGAACACCGTAGCATGTAATATGCTAGCAGAGTAATAAGTTACTACCTATATATTCGCGTTGGCGTATTCAATAAAAATATTTGAAGCGTAGCAACGCTCTACGAATACTGTAGCGTGTAAACCAAGTGCATGCATGGCTTTTCTATCTCCGTCATATGCCAAGTGGATAAAATGCGGCACACATCCTGTGTCGTATGGATTAGGCTAACGATGAAACTACAGCATAGGCAATATTTTCAGATTAAAACGGAATCGCTAATGGTCACTCACGTTAATTTACTCCTCCAGATGAAATCCAGATGAAAATAGAACGCCCGAGCGTCTGAAATAACACACCATTAGCGTCCACCGCTAAATCCACAAATTACCTAGTTTGTCTCCACAAAGCACTCTCGGCTAATATTGAGAAATGTTCGTCCATTGTTCTTCCCCCGCAAGAACTAATAAATAGCAACAATTTCAATTGTTCGGGCCAAGAAACCTCGGCGAATTGAACTGTGAACCTAGTCCTATGTATTGTTGTCCTGGGATGAGGAATTTAGGGCTATTACGTACTACTCTTCAGGTTAAGTGGTCTGGATTGAGTGCATGCAACGGTATATGTGTAAACTAATAGGTATTATAAAGAGGAAAGATTTGATTGTTTGTTTGCATAGAATTGGCTCCGAAACTACTGAACTGATTTGAAAAATTCTTTCACTGTTGGGAAGCTACACTATCCCCTTATGACATAGGCTACTTATCATCCCGTAAAAATTAATGGCTCTCGCGGGATAGTAGATAACGCGGGTGAACCTGCGAGGCGCGTCTAGTGTGTAAAGAAAGCTACTTAGATACGAATTACGTACTTGACGCTGACGATGTGTGGGTAGAGATTGTAGATCTTACTTTTTTATTTGTATTTACGAGACGAGCCGGGGCATACCTGATGATGGCGTTCGCTTATCCATTAGAATCGCAATACCACCTTATAATTAAATCGGTAAATCCGGCACCCGTTATGCAAAAAGCGCGTACAAACATCGCGAAGCATGCGTCGCAAACAGATTGTCGCACAATTCGTCACGCATCCCACACGATGTGTGAACGTGTATGCTCTCTGTTAGCATTCACACCTACATCGCAAGGCATTATAACATTGACTTTTAGGCTTATTCTCATATATCCAAACAGGAGCATGTTAATATTTCCACACGCCTGCTTGTAAGTTCGGCCAAATTTGGTTGGTTTCTGGTCTAATCTAATCTATGTACGAGTAATAACATTTAATTTTAGAATCCTCAACCGTATCGCAATTCTTAGAAACACGAAAGTCTCCGTAATTCCGTTCTCGGACACACAACACGCAATAAATCGGCTAACTTTTAGCAAGCAATTTCCTTCGGTTTAAGGGAACAAGATTCATGGTCGGCCAGCACTCGTCTACTCGAGCCGGGGTTTAAATTGTAACGGTTTGAAATTCTAACGCTACTACAGTTGCAAACAAAACACGACTACGTATCGTTGCATAATTTAGGTAACCACCTATGTTAGGTTTTTTTTTATCGATAGATGTCTTTATCTAGTATTTGATTCTGGGGGTGAGCATACCAAATCAATGTTTTTCAACTGTGCTTCCTACTCAGATCTGCGCAGTCAATTTATGTGCAAGGCAGAAACATCCATAGAGTGAGAGTGCGTAGTCGTAGGTTAACTGGCTAATCCCTCCACCATGATATGTCAACTAAACCCAGCACTAGCTAACTGCATCTGCACCATCAGTCGAAAGATTCACCCAAGAGAAGAACTAACTCAGTTTTATTTGAGTTTCCAACAAAAACTTCACAAAAATCTCAGCACTTAGAGTGAATTAAATCTCTTCCATGATAACTAGCGTCTCATTCCAAAGCGACCGTTTCATTTACCACGGAGCGGCCGCGGCCATCAAATTAGAATATCCTGTATTAATCCTAAGTAACAGAATCTACGGGACGGTTGGAGAGCCATCTTGGAATGATTAATGTGGGAGCGCCCATCCGTGTAGCCGCTTATTCATATTGCAAGACTAACGCTCGCACGTGGCTCTACTAGGAATATATATTGCACAGTCATACTTAGAAATTTGAATAGAAAAAGTTTGCTATGAATTATTGCCTGTTGTGTTTATTTCCAGAAATTCGCACTTACCTAAGGCTTGTCTAAAACCAGTGTTGAGTAGGTACTGACCGCTCTTAGATAGCTTATAACTTATTGTTCTTTGTGTAACTAATGATTTTTTTATAGATGCTACGTTTTTATGACGCACAGTCAACACATTGTAGGTTCTACAAAAAATTGTAGAAAATGCTTTATGGAAGCTCAATTTGGTACCTATTAATTATGTATTTCGTACCAATCGTTTCTTTTTTATAAGATAGTGAAGCATACGTGTAATCATTTATTTACCTTATAACGCTCTAAATAGAAATGAGTCTACGTAGAATATAAAATTCAGTTGTACTTACATAATTAAGTAGGTATTTTATTATAATATTTAGTATGTTCGTTCCTAAGAAATAGCCTCTATTTCGTGGGAAAGGATTAGAATATTTATAAGACAGACGTCATGACACTCATGAACGTCACGATGTACGAAATGAACCAGCGAACGCTATCATAGAACAGAAATATGTATTTCAGTAGATACCTATTTAAGGTGCTTTTAACTTTTTAGAACCGACATACAAAACCTTTTAGATACTTTAACATACAGAATTACAGACGAGATTTTTGGGCTTTCAATGTAGACAGGGCTTAGTAACGAGTAGATATTACAGCCTTCGAACGCACTCTCTTTAATAGCACTTCTCTTGTAGATCACAATTTAAGATATTCAATCATAAATCTGGGGTTTACTGAAAGTTTTTGCTAGATTTTTGATTTTACGAATATCTCTGAGGTCAGTCAAGAGCTGATTGATAATCTCCTTTATATACCAGCCGTCGCATTTACTAATTGCCCTTTACTCGTTTGGCGAAGTCGTGAGGATTTTCACTTTTTGGCAGACGTCCAGTGATAATTATATAGATAATGGAAAGAAAATAGAGATGTTTCGAATGATTTGCATTGTGTTTTGCTGAATTGGTATTGAATGTAACTATGTTCATGGCTGTCAAATCAAAACCGTGACCACTGGAGGTCGATAAACTGACCATATGACGTCACATATCGTGACGTCATATCAAGTCGTGGGGTACGCGGGCAAAAGGTATTTGACTATACATACAATACATAAAAAAGAACCTGTTTATGTCAACAAAAGCAAAATTATGAGAGGAGCTCCTTTCTCAAAGTTATGAAAAGTCCCCATAGGAGTTGAGCGGACTACCTTATTTACGGCTCATCCCGCCTTAAAAATTACTTATTAATATTTAATCTTTGGGGGAGGAAGTTGACAAGAAAATTAATTCTGAGGAAGAGGCACACCAAAGTTAAAATACACATTTCATAGGTGTCATTTTAAAACAGGGTAAAAAGTGTGTTCCTACACAATATTTTCCTTCGAAAAGCGAGTGACAAACTACATAAATATTTTTTATAAAACAATTATCACTGCCATTGAAATAATGATGATTAGAAGATCCACCTACGCTAGCTGATTTTTACAGTGAAAATATTTTATCACGATTTGAAATGGAAATTAAATTCTAATTGAATCATTAATCAATCTATGTCAAGCGGCGGCCCGTACTTCATTTTCAAATGATTAAAAGTCTAATTAAAACGGTCCCGGATGTTTTTACGAAAGTATTTAGGCTAGAAACAGATTGGCGATAATTTCGAGCGCAGGCTATTACTCTGTTCCATTCTAAACCAAGTGTTTGGATGAGCCAGCGATATTGCCAGTGCGATTTTCGCCGGGACTATTACGAGCCTTACACCGAATTCAGTTTGTATATTATAAGGCCGCGTGCAAACGAGTCGGCAATTTATAGCTGTTTGTTCCGGAAAAATTTGAAAACATTTTATTAAATTATAACCGGTAAACATTGATAAACCTTGTGTAAAACAACAAATTTGTTTACGTAATGTATGGACGTTGAATTTTGGGTAGCGAGTTACCAAATGTTTGCAGTCTTTTTTATTGCAATTAGAATAATGTTTTGCTACGTCTACACGTGCAATACGTTTATTTATTCGTCACGGGATATTATTTACTATGAATATTAGTGTTCTGACTTTTCGATATTCAGACAGAGTAACATGCCTCACATGCCGTTAGATGAAATTTTGTAGATACTCTTACATATTCAGATTCGTTAATATTCAAATTTTCTGTCAGTGCACAAACGTATCTAAGATATCCTATTTTAATCATATTATAATTTTACTTGCTAGTTGTATTCAAGCGCTTTACATTTATTTATAGATTGATAACAATAAATTGACCTTGTACTATGAGTTTAATAAAAATAATCATTAAGTTTACATTTTCACGACAGTGACGTACCCTTAATTTAAAGCGGAGTACACACCTTAATAGCTTTAGCACCTACGCCCATTCGGCGCTTGATGGACTTAATTAATTTTTGACACGAATTTGTGTAAAGACCCTCCGAATCCCATTTTACGATCGATCTACTTTGAAAGTGTCCCATCAACTGAAAGACAGGTATAAAAACGGTCTGACATAATCATTTTTGTATTTTTTAGGGATTTTTGTCTGTGTTCGTTCCGGGATTCCGGAAATTAGGCTAGAATTATTTTGCTTTCTCGTTGCCTACGTACATTTCATTACCCAAATTAAAGTGAAAGATTTTTTTGCTCTATGTCGGAGGAGTAAAAAATATCAGCGTTGAAATAGCACCTAAGTACAGCTCCACTAGAAAAACATTGTATGTTTGCTTCTGTCATAACATAAACCCGAGTACAGAGTAAACAGTAATCGCAAGAAAAACAACACTGAGATTTGGAGCGACAAAAACTTTATTAGGAATGGGCGTTGCGGATGTCAGGGCACGGTTGCGGTCGGTGCGGTCGCAAAACAGGGCTCGGGACCGCAGCGAAAACGTCCCTACTATAGACGCAGCTTTACATCTTCATTTGTAAGTGGGACATTTTGGTCACAGTTACTGTCCAATGGAAATTTCATCGCTTTTTGTTACAAGTACAAAACATAGGTATAGTTACTTTTAGATAAAATCGATCTTCAAATTTATTAGGGAAAAGGGGTGGAAACCTACTTAATGAAAAAACGTATGGTATATACCATTGCTAAAAATATGCCTAAAATGGAATAAAAAACAAAAAGGTTTCTAGCCATATTGGTTCGTATTTAAAATTCATATATTATGTAAACGACCTTTGAACTTACCCGGGACAAAATTTTACTGACACCAAAAAATTTGCGCCCCTTCAACTTTTTGCCCGAACTTTTGTTTCGCGTCACATTTTTTTCGGCCTCCGCTTAGACAATGCGAACACACCCTTTCGCGATAAATCACGTTTTGATTAATGAACTGTATGGGACACGCTTGACTAAGCGTGGTCACGCGTCGGCGTTTCTGGCTTAAACGTCCGGCGTTTAAACGTTTTTGTGTGAAAGTGTTTTCAGTGGGCTTAGGTTCTTTGTGAAAGGCGGTCCTAGTTTTTTTAAGGTACGGTAAATGCTTTTGTCCCTTGGTCGTTGTATTCACATAGTAGCTATGTTTGCTCAAATGGTTTGTGGCTAAATTAAAAGATTTTCCTTAAGAGTTGTTTCTAATAGATTTTTTTACTATTTTGTTTTAATGAGACAATAATTATTAACTACCTAAATAATGGCTTCTTAAATGACAAATGAATACACAAATGAGAAAGTTACTCCTAAATGCCACAAAACAAAGCGACATGGTGCCAGTATTTGTTTAAAAACTTTGGGGGCATCTACAAAGCAAAGTTCAATTCCAACGTTTGTTTTTCTTTTGTTTTCGACGGACAACTTCAATCCAAACTGGTGCAGGATTCGTGTGCCGTTCGGTGTCAGTGTCAAATGTCCCACCGCTGTGTTGCCCCATTCCGGCAGCAGGTCCGTTCCACTGCCGCGCTTTTGTTTCTGCAAAAGAAAAGATTGCCCTTTCTCTTTTGGCACAAGTTTTACCTGTTGATCACCGGATATCTGTTTCAAAGGCTTCAAAGGCGCGGATTGATTGCAAATTGAGATTGTGCCGATTAGGGATTCATTAGTGAACCGTTTGAATTAATTTTGTGATTGAAACTTTTTACTGAGGCAGGGCAGATTTTTTGCGTTGAAATTTAAAGGGCCCTGACTTTTCATTCAAAGAGCGTTTTCAATATCAATGTTAGATATAATAGCGGGAACCAACTTACTTTACAATGGCTAGCAGAAATCGTGCAAAGCCAGAAAAGCACATTACACACCTAGTAAAAAAACAGCATTAGTGATGTGCAAGTATCGATGTCACCATATCACCATATCGATGGCGATGCTTAACTCATCATCTCATCGGAGTCGGTGGTATGCGGCCGTGCCGTCCGGACATTCTCAATTTCCGGGTTGGGTACCACCCGGCTTTATGGATGATGTATGACGTCGCCACGACCTGTTGGCACACGGATGTTTCCTGGTATGCTTGCAGAGTTGGATAATGGTGCCTATTCTGTTGTTACAAACTACTCAGACTACTTCTCCACTTTGTCTATCAGAATCACTCCAATCATACTTCTCAGACTTCTCATTTCCACACAATTCATTTTACTTTCATGCTTCTTTTAGAAATTAAATTAATCTAGAAATTAATCTTCTAGAAATTAATATAAAATAAATTGATGAACTTAAGTAAATTGACTCCGGATTTTAAGTTCAAATACCTTTGTCGCTTAACAAAACCAGTGCCAACCTAGTAAAAGCCATTTTAATAGTAAAACACAAAGGCAAAGGGCCGAAGGCATTGTTTACGTTTAATATCGTGGGTCGTCATACCTTTTGCGCCTTTTAGAATATGTATACGCACTCACAAAAACGTAATGGAATAACAGAATGACCGTTTGATACATCTAAAAGGAAGATGTGGTTCAGCTTATGCTCTGTTCCATTTAGACTATGCCCATTGGACCTGGGATTACGATGTGAGCGAGGACGTGAGCATCAAAGTAATGAACGAGAACCTTTGTAGAGAAATTAGTTATCATAGTGTTTACGTTCAAGTTACAGCAAATACGTACAAGTAAGTTGTTCTTGACACTGACAGAACCGACTGAGTCACGCTGTAGTTTTGTAATAACTATGCATGTTTTGTATGAATAAAGTCAGAGCGACATATCTTTCGATTTCGTTCATCAAAGGTTTTCTCATAAACTGGGCATAGCGTAGTGATGTCTGCGAGGGTGACAGACATATTCGTGGATTAGTTTATGTGATAATACGGGTAACAGCTTTTGTAACGGAATAATACAGCTTTTACGGGCTTCTGAGTGTGTGACACAGAAGTGACTTGTTTTTTCGTGTAGATCAAAAAGGGAAAGGAAATAACACAAGTAAAATGAGATATTCTAACACGGGTGGGTGGGTGTTAGATAAATGGATGACCCTTTGAGGACCCATTATGTACTTATATACACTTCTTATGCCTCCAAGACGATTCTAGGAATCATGTTTTTCTTGTTTACTGTCGATAGGTGTCGTAGGAAGATAGGGTTACAAAGTGCATATGTTACTCCGCTCTATGTAGTACAGATACTCTATTTCATGAAGACTGTTAGCTATGCTTGTAGTGACGTGTACATGCATTGTTTTGGTATGCGTCACAGTCGCGACACGCACACAGACACACTTCTCTATCGGTACACGTCACTACTACATCCTTACCATAACAATCTTCGTGAAATAGAATGATCTGTACCTACGCCATCTAATAACATACTGCTGTCATTAGACCTAGTTTTCAATGTTACCTCCATATTTTTGTATCAATTTATAAGCGATGCTCCACCTGTCCCAGTGATTTACACAATCTCGGTGATGGACGAGACAGCGCCCGACCTGCTGAACCGATGACATAAATCCTTCAGCTTTTAGGTACAAAAGCTCGCGTGAAATTAATTTGACACCTGAGCTGTAATATTTTAACAGATGGCGTGACATAATTTTACATGTGTGAGATGGGAAGGCTCCGAATTATTAAATAAGGTTGCTCTGGGGTTTGTTTTATATTAGTGCCCAGCGTTGTATTTACGATTTAGAAATTTTGCTGTTACTACAAAGATAATAGCATATAAAATATGTAAAAAGAAAGTGCTTCGATCGTTACCTGTTCTGAAGCCGAAGTGTCGTGTCTAATGATGGCTTTATCATTGATCCCTAATTAATGGCGACAAATTACTTGGTCGGATTATCGCGCTCGAAGCACGACTTAATGAGTTAATTCTGTCATTCGTGTATAGCTCTGGAACAGCTTGCATTATTGTTTTGTTTCCTAATTAACTGTAGCAAATTGGGCTGTGATCGATCATAATTTTATCTTGAAACGTATTGTTACTTAGTCATTATCATCAAGTAAACGGAGCCTTACTTTTTAAAACTTGAGCTTTTAGAATTGCTCAACGATTTCGTTAAAACTCCCAGAACCGACTCACATGGTCTAGAAATCAAATCTATGAGACTTCGAACCATGAAAATTCTCGGACTTGAAATAAGATCAGTATTGAGTCGACCCGGTATTGTATACATATTATTATTCGAATACTTATATATATTATTATTCGAATGTGACGTTAAATTGTTCGATGTGACTGTGGCACATCACTACAGACATCAAACACTAATCGATCTGTCGACCAGTCAGCTGAATCGCGAGCAATCAGTTAACACGACGCAGAGTGGCTCGTACACACCGACACCTGTCCTGTATTCGACTTGCTGTCTAAACGTATTCTAAACTAGGTATTTATTTCAGAGACGGACTTTATTTCGAATTTATTTACATTTGTTAGCGGTATAGTTAGCGGTGGTAGCCTAGTGGGCGAACGTGCGCCTTCGAAAACGGAGGTGGCGAGTTCAAATCCCAGTGCGGGCACGTACCAATGTGTTTCTTGTTAAAACATATGTACGTAATTATCACTCGCTTTTCGGTGAAGGAAAACATCGTGAGGAAACCAACATGCCCGAGAATTATTTCGGAGGCATTATATCCACCAATCCGGACTAGGCCCCCGTGGTGGATTATGGCCTAACTCTCCTCACGATAGTGAGGGGAGGCCTTTGCCCAGCAGTGGGACAGTTACAGGCTGAATTATTATTATTATTTTACATTTGTTACCAAAAATACTGAATTGTTGCGATGAATATCCAATTTGTGGCTTGCGTAGAAAATAAAAAACTGTATTATATTTTTACTTCAAAGTGATCGTGAATACTTGTGAAATATTCTTAGCTTTTTAATTGTATACCTACTTATTATATTTCTCGCAATGTCGGTGTGAAAAATTGTGTGTTTTGCGCGGGTCTCAAACGACTCACTCATACTCGATTCTATGTGCCACACTCGCTACGCTCGTGAGGCAAAACATCGAGTATAGAATGAGTCGTTTTCGTCCCTTGTAAAACAAACTACTATTTGTATAAAGCATTATTGCGGTTATATTTTTAGTTTCTTCACTGGCTACACTTTCAAACAATAATGTATTTAAAAATAATGTATATATTATTAAATTATATTATATGTAGGTATTATAATATATAGGCACTTAATTAGAAAAACACATTTGTAATTCAACTCTAGTCGCACCAGAATATTGTTAATCTGCTGGAGTTCAACTAACCGCTTACAGACATCTTAATAGCCGTTCACAAAATTCGCTTAGAGTCAGAAACAGTGTTTATTAATTATGAAATTCAACGTGGGTAATCCATTAGGCTATATGAAAATACTATATCTTGCTGGAACAGTATGGGCTATCCGCTCTTTTCGATAACATGACTCGGTCCATGAACCAAATGAATCAATGTATATATTAAATCATAAAATGCCATTCAACTTCTCATGCTATGTATGCAAAGACTGTTTCTTGATTTGCCGTGAAAATGTTAAGACCTATCTCACACAGGTTTTTGCGATATTACAGCTACCAATAAAAGAAGCGGATGCTTCTATTATATTTAAAAAACTGGTATCCAAACTACGTCGGTAAAAGGGGTTATTCAAAACTGCCTCCGTTCCAAAGCGACTTCTTCTCTCCTAAACCGCGCATGTTACAGGCGAATACCTATCTAGCCTGACTATGATCCTAGCTATGATCCTAGCCTGACTATGATCCTAGCTTGAGCAGTGGCACTTGGCGCCAATTCGAAGTGTAAAAGGATCGCAGCGTCGTTACTGCTATGCATTACGACGCGTCTTTACGCTATCTAGATGCCTTGATTCTAATCGCTGTGTAACTTGATTATTTAGGCTTTAGTTTATTAAATTGACGTGCAAACCCTAAGCCTGTGATGTTATTTCTCTAGCTATGAACCTGTTTAATTCGTAATAAATATATCTAGCTTTTAACATGACTAACAACAGTTTCAATAGTCAGATGAATCCGTCGCAAGATATAGTGAAACGTGTAGATATATTTCTTGGACTTTTACAGAAAACGCCGCTTATTAAATATTATTAATAAATAAATAGTTATGAAATAAAAAAACATTATATAATAAATATGTATATTAAATGTAAAATACTATAAGTATAAAGTTATCAATATGATTACATGACAATGGCGAAATGGTGGTGGGTAGTTTCAATCATCCAGTTTTCCGCAGAAGCCAGTTAGGAAAAGTTACCATCTTGCTGGGAATCCGCCTATTATATTAATCATCATCAAAAGTGAGAATTCTCACTTTTTTCACTTCACGCCACGTATTCCATTCTTGTGCTAAACGTATCCACTGTTTTTATTATAAATATTATTAACTTGTAAATATATTTCGTATTTATATTGTATTTAAATCTTAAGTTTCGAAAACGTTAAAATTACTGTATTTACTTACCTACTATAAGTTATTATGTGGAAAAGTTTTAATTTCGTTTGAAACGTATTAATCAAGTTACGAAGTCTGAAATGATGAGATTCTAAAAAACTAATATTTATTTTACGTTAGCTAGCATATCAAAGTCTTTATTAAACGAGGGAGGACTTTTTCAAAATTTTCATTTTATTAAATTAAGATTTATCTAGAGCTAGAGACAGTTACGCACGACATTATCAGAAATAAAATAGTAAAACATGGATCTATTTGACCAATCTTTAGGAAGGGGGAGAGTTAAAATGTGTATATAAATACGTAAATAAGATTAAAAGGGATGAAATGATCAATGTGCATACCTACGCCCCTTTCTAAGTGCCAAATACGCGAATACTCAACGCGGCGTGTCCGGTATGCGTGGCGCTATTATGGGAAATATGGGCGAATACATTTTTGTCAGTATTTATATTTGAACGAATGGAAGTAACTGTCTGTTTGCGTACATATTTTCCGATAAATACAATTTGGGAGTCTACAAGACGGGAGACATTGAAATGTACGCTTACACCTATTCCCTCTTATATTCTAAGTAAACTTGTTTCATAGATAACAGTTATAGTATAGGCAGACAATTATAATAATGTTGAATGCATCTATTCCTCATTATACTTTGCAGACAAACAAAAGAAAACTAATTAATTCATTACATAAATATAAAATAATCTCTAGTACGCGTTTTATCTAAGTTTTATCTGAGAACGAATGTAATAAAGCTACGTACTTAAAAACATATTTATAAAACAATGACTTCTTTCTTTTCATAAAACATTTTATTAATTCTCCAACCCGAAAAGTTCTATAGAAATATGGCCGAGTTTAAGTTAAGGGGTCGGAGGGCGATCTCGGGGATCTCACAATGAAATTCGCATTAAAAGTTAATAATGAAGGTTGTCACAACTTCTGTCTTTGATTTTATTAAATTATCTTAACTTGGGACCGATCTCGGCCAGAGATTATGAAACTACTCAACCGTTTCGGTAAAGAACTTCAGTGGAGCGACGTCCTTGACTGAACATTAAAATTTTATCTTCTATTCAGTAATAATAAGTAATGGGTCATTATGAAAATGTACCATGCTTTATTTATTATGTTTCATAATATTTTAAAAGGTTTTACAAGTTTTAAGGTGCTTTGAAGTCGGTTTAAGATCTTTATTCTACTAATATCAATAGCAAATGTTTGCAACCCGTTCGCGGCTAATCGGCTGAACTGATCTTGATGAAATTTGATATGGAGGTAGTTCGAAGGACAGCTAATATACTTTTTAGACGTTAGAAAAAACAATGCCAAACTGTTTTCGTGAGATTCAACCGTGGTAATTGCAAACCAATTTCTCCTTACGATAACTTAACTAGTCAGTAGTCCGTATTAATTAAAATATGGTTTTTCGAGTCAAGTCTTGTGTAAAATTAAGGCGAGGAAGCCGCGCTCCCGCTTCACTTGTTGTCTCCGATCTTTTAACCAGATTCATTATTGTCTACCAAACTTTCGGGATTTTCTTTCAAAACCAAATTTCGTTTCATTCCGCCCGTCTTCATCAAACGAGTTCCTGTTTTCATATCTATGCCTATAATAGAACCCTTTTTCTGTTTGTTTTGCACATCAATTATTCAAAACAGCGATTCAATACAGACTAAATATAATGATAGAAAGAAGTACGTATTTTTCGTACTCCAGTTATTAGAGCGTTATTCAGTAGTAAACAAATCCGTATGTTGTCAACCTCTGTAGTGTAAATGGGTGATGAGCAAAATGCGACTGGCGATGTTACGGGTTCGAATCCCGCACGGGGTAGAGATTTGTCCCAACCAAGGCATTACATTTTAGCATACATGCCATTACAGGCATACCATTTGCCTGAATATTTGTGGGGCCATGGCCCTCATGGTTCCTGTTTCCATAGATACAGGAAATCACAGTAGGTACTTAAAGGGTCAAGATTTATGTATGTAACCGTGACGGACTATTTATTTTATATCATAATTGCTAATCCTGATTTCTTTGAAAATATATTGAACAGTGCTACACTGGAAAGAAATAATGATATTTATGAATTTACTAGCTGTGCCCGCGACTTCTTCCGCGTGGAATAGTGATAAAATTAACCTTTTAAACCTTTCCTGGACTTCCACAAATCATTCAAGACCAAGATCAGCCAAATCGGTCCAGCCGTTCTCGAGTTTTAGCGAGACACACGAACAGCATTTGATTTATAATATATATATAGATTGGTCTTCAATTTGACTCCGTTGATGTTGATGACTGTGGATTATGAGAAATAAATAAATAACTAAAATAAAGATCCCACTGCTTTACTAGCGACTCCGAAAACTCATACGGGATGCATATACAGCGTGGGCCGACTTCATAACTACCTGATTTAAAATTGTAATTTCGAGTATATCTGGGAGTCGGGATGTTATTTCAGGAACGGGTTACTATAGGGACGATGTTTAATCAGTAACTGGAGACGGGTATCGTGAGGGATTAGGGCTGGACCCGCTGATTGATCGCGAGTATACGAGGACATGGTTTGTTGATCTATGCGTGTGTGGATTCCTTTTGAGTGGGTGTTGAAGAGATTTTAACGTTCAGTACCTACGTAAGAAAACTTGTTTCTAATGTATTTGGTATCGACTTCAAATTCTTCAATAGTAGAAATAGCTCAAACGATAAAACCGCGCATTGTTAATCCTAACGTTTGAAGTACACAACTGTTGCCCTTTCTAAAAAATCAATCTATAATGTTAGATTATTATACGTATATACTCGTAGTATTATCAAGAGGAAAGGTTTGATTGTTTGTTTGTTTTAATAAACTCTGAAACTGCTGAGCTGATTTGAAAAATTCTTTCACTATTGGGAAGCTACACTATCCCCTGTGACATAGGCTACTTTTTATCCCCTAAAAATTAACGGTTCCCGCGGGATAGCATTTAACGCGGGTGAAGCGCGAGGCGGTTCTAGTATGTAAATAATTTAACCTAAAAAGAGAGATGACCTCGCGGCTGTGATATTTTTGCATGAACTGCTTCGTTATTAATTAAGCCTACCATATCAATGCTACAAATTTATTACAACAATCCTATATTTAACGTTTTATAACCTTTTGTACCTACTAGCTTCTCCAGAAGATATATTTCTCAAATTATTCATAAGCTACTTCTTGTGAGCCTATATCTACAACTCAGACATTTCATCAGCATAATTATATCAAATGTAAACAGACCAGACATCTGTCATGTAGCAGTATATCACAACAATTAGTTAGAAGGTCTGATTAGAGTTGTAACTAAATGCAATAACGTTTTAACGACGGCATCTGATGAAACGGCTGTAGTGAATTGATAGGCCTATCAAATTTAGCTCTCGATAAATTTAGCAGCCTCCGAGAATAATGCCTGTCGACTACAGATGTTACTCGATATTTGATTAGTGTCTTCTGTTGTTTTATTGTTATACTAGCTAGTTACCGCGTCTTCGTACGCGTGGACTAAGTATCGCAACGTGTGACGTCATTATGTCAACTCAAGCCCAGTCACAAACTATATTTCCATAGCCCCCGGACATACGAGTGAAGCAATGATGGACGCGGTACCCACTTTTTAAAATTGATTTAAAGTCGTCACTTAATTATGAAACCTATACCGTTACGTAACTTGAAACTAAGCTAAAAATGTCTAAACTCCCATTAAAATCCGTCCAGTAGTTCCCGCGTATTAAGGTAATAAAGAAACAAAAAAAAATGATTTAATTCGTCGAAGCCGGTTAGATTTTAGTTAGTTTACAAAAAAAATCTTCAATGTGCAGGCATGGCTCCGTTACAGCTTTATATAGGGTTATGATAGATAGAAATTGCAAGAGAAAAAAGTTACACATTTTGAGCTAACAATAAGTGATGAGACAACGTACCTACCTAAACGTTTCTAAAATGTACTTAGTTCGACAAAATCGATGTCTATCACTCGCCTTTTCTTACTCAATCCTGGCATTACTGATTATTCTACTTGTAAATTTGTTATTTAGTTACAAAAAGTGAGGATAAACGTCGATTTGTGGAGAAAATATTTAGACTCATCTGTTCAACTCTAGTTTAAATCTTTCGTGTTAAGACAGTTACATTGCAATGAAAAAAAGAAGATAATTTGTGCAAATCCCACCGTCACCCGAACGTTTTATGAAAAAAACACCCCGCATATTTGTTTTCCATCATTTCACATCAGACACATATTTTTATCCCAGACACATTGACAATGGCGCCCAGCTTATCTCTCGCGAGGGACAAGTAGCCTCCAGCGGCGGGGATGAAAGGCCTTTTCACTTAGACGTGTGAAGGCGGCCGCTTTCATGTTGGCAAAACGTGGTTAATATTGTTACGCACTTTGTGTCGGTGTAGTCTAGACGCGTCTTTGATATTTTGATATTTAGCGATTAGGTTTCTGGCGTCACCGCTGCCTGCGTGGCGTCGTTGCCAGAGGTTGTAACGTAACTATGCCTTAGTAGGTTTATTTATTTATCTGCGCCCCGCGGTTTCACCCGCGTTTGGATAATATACGATATATCTTTATGAATTGTAGCTTATGTGTTATTCTGATGTATAAGCTATATTATTGTGAAGTTTCATCAAAATCCATTCAGTAGTTTTTGCGTGAAAGAGTAACAAACATCCATCCATACAGACAAACTTTCGCGTTTATAATATTAGTAGGAAGTAGGATATAGTAGGATATTATACACGACAATATACAATATACAGAGGTAGTACCTACTTAAAAATTGGTTAGAGAATAACATCGAAGAAGGGGATCTAATAAATGCAGAATATAAGTAAACTGGTAATTAATTTGTCATCTATAATTATTAGGGATGACTTCATTAAATCTTATTATACAATTTGATTCACTATGAGCCTTGAGGGGGTAATTTGTCGATAAAACTGATCGTATTTCACCCCCCTGAAGGCAGTACACACACCCACACTCGTAGTGAATTACATTGCAGGTAATTTTGACAAATACGTAACATTAACTCGTAAATTTTTAACGAATGAAATGTGCTCTACCCTCCGCCGTTCAGCTTATCTATCTAAATCAATTACCGGTGCCGTAAAACATGAGCCCACAGAATTTATGAGCAAAACATTTTGTAACTTGAATTATTAATTTAAAATAAAAATTACGAAGGCATTATATCCGTCATTGTATAATGTAATGGTCGTTAACTGTGTTTACATTCAACAAAATGAAAAATTTACCGATTTATTGCCGCTACAGTTTGTGCGCCGTACTTTAGTGATAGCGCACGGATGGTCAGGAACCAGGAAATTCGTAAGCGTTTTTTTTTCTTTTTTCTATTTTATTTAATGGTTCATGCTAAAGTATGCCTTAGCACCTGGAGGATTGATGCGTGAACATGCAACACAATTTCCGATAGTTGGGTCACATTTTTTGGCAATTTTACCGCCTACTCTTGTAAGGGTTGCCAGATATATACACGTTAAAATGCCTAAAAGATCATAATCGAGAACTATATTTCCGTCATGCACAACAGAAACAAAAATTGTTCCTCTTCCATTACACAAGTATTTAGAAAACTATAATAATTATAATATATAAAAGACACAATGGTTCTACGAGTGAAAATTTTAGTCCATGAATTTTAATATGATCAGTGACAGTCAGTATCTAGGTACTCAAAATACTAAGTATACTTAATATGTCTTTAACAGGCCGATAAATAAATAATTCAAACTGATCCACGGTTAAAACTTTTTGGCGAATTTGTCACAGAGAAAACGACTTAAGTGAATCAACTTGTCAAAACTAAGTGACAGAGTTTAACTGAACTCGCTAAGTCGATTCGGAAAATTTATCGTTCACTTTAGTACAGCCAAGTATCCCTTAATCTGTGAATATAGCTAAAAGCACAAAACAGTAAGTGCTTACGGAATTTTGTAACTGGAAGAGGGCACTTTGAGAAGTTATATTAGAACATTACCTAATAGTTTCAGTAGCACAAACTTTAGGAATTGAAATCATATTAATTTTGGAAAAAATATTGAAAAGTTTCTAAGGTGACTTTTCAAATGTTCAATCTTACATAATATTATGTAATGATTTCGATTAAGAATGTTTGCGAACACTGAATTTTTTAGATGAAAAGATGATTATCATTTTGACTGCTGGCAATACCGACAATCAAGTACAAAAAACATTGTTGTGCATCATATAAACGGAAACAATAAACAAAAATGTTTACAATCCGGTCGTCATTTAGAACGTGTCACCAAAATATACCGCTAAAAATATTGTTTCCCCAAGCCCTGTATTTATCACCGCAATTCGGCAATTTATGGGGAACTGGCAACTATCGAGGTATGCTGGCAATTTGTGGGGATTATTGCGCGGTTCCTATCTCGCATCTGTGCTTACTTTTAATTTACGAACATAATGTGCTTTCGCGCCCTTTTACACAGATTCAGAATATTTTATGCGATGCGTCCATTACAATTGGGAGGGTGCGATTTTTTGGCTATAATTAAATGACAAAAATCTCATTTGCTTTGTACATAGAACAAAATATAAATGTAATATTCCACAAGCCATTAAAATAATGATTAATTACTTTCTGCTATTCGCTTTCGTAGAGTATAAATAAATTTGCTATCTGTCATCTCGAGAACGGATACAATACCATAACGTTAATAAATAACAACTATATCCAATTAGTTTTATCCTGCTACCTTGTGTTAAAAGGCCAACGGAAATGAATGATATTTATTTGATCACATAACATAATCCACTAAATATTATTATGTACTGTTGATAGAATGTTACCAGAATAACGGTCTAAGTTTTGCGTTTCTATAAGTGGCCCACACTTGTGCAAGTTAACGAACACGTCACTCCACTCTTCATTACACCTGAAACAAAGAGAAGCTGATGTGAATATAAATTAAATCAACGTCATCCAAAAGTCCTGTTCAGCATTGAATAAAAAGGATACATTTTAAATTAAAAAATAAAATAAACGGTTTGTGCATTGAGAAACCTTTTTTTTTCTAAGAAATTATGTCAAAATGGAACATCGAAAAGGCGAATCTTCAAACTGTTGATAATATTAGCGAGCAAAAAAAAGTATCTTACTCACTAGGGTGGAACAGTCTCTTTTATCTGCGCTAAGCTGAGCTTATATGACACACACTTTTCGAGCCTGAGATGTGAAAAAATTAAATTCGTTATTTAGCGAATTGTCGCAACCCTACTCCACATCCCATTTGCAGTAGGTACTTACCACTTATGAAATAATTACTACCACTGGTACTCAACAGCCAAAACTCCGTAACGCGAGCTCCCATTCATAATTAAAGCGCCAACTCATCACATCTACAATGGCCGTGCAGTACGAAAAGCTAACAACCACTGCTCGCTTGTTGAACACACCTGGAAGTATATACCCATACTAAGCGAGCAAGTTACACGTGCTATAATCACTCAGTGTTTGTTCAGCCCCTACAGAGTTTCATAGTACGTAGATACCTTTAGATTAGGGCGGCGGTAAGGATTATCCGTAATTGAAATTCCGGAAATAGGATTAAAGAGAGCGAAAACTTCGGAACGTTTGATTTAAATAGGTTTGTTAATTGAATTGCGGGTAATGATAGTTTTCAACGTTTATTGGCGAGGGCTTATAGTCCGCGGAAATTGGATTGAGAAAAGATTTGAGGGATCAAAGTGTTGATCCATTATTGGAACTATTTCATTTAATACGCGTGAATTTAATAGAATTTTCTATTGAAATGAAACTTTGAATATTGTACCTCCATATTGTGTTAAGCTTTAAGAAGAACTACGCAGCTGATATTGAAGTGACATAAGTACATTGCGTATGTTACTTTAATTTATACAGTCAGGCAGATAACCATAGGATCCACAGGTACTGTCCTTAAGTTAGACGGTGATTAGGAGGGTCACAAACTAGCTCCATAAACTAACGCGACCATTGTCACGGGACAATAGCTGGATTCATAACATAACCGTTCTGACACCGTATTTGTTACGGACATAATCTCTCGACACTAATGCTCGGACTGGCCGTATCCGTAATCGCAGTCACGCATCTGAGCTTTAACTATTGTTCGTTATATCCGTAATCGGGACCGAAAATCGTCATCCGCAACCGATAATCGTATCGCTAACTGCCCTATTTGGGCGAATAAATGGCTCATGCTTTAGATCGGGTGACTTCAAACCGAATGAATTTAGAATAATGTCGTATAACTTATAAGGACTGAGCACTGCGTTTACCTTATATTTTTAGTAGGCAGTGAAACCAGCTGGTTTTACGAAGAACTGGGGGCTTACCATGACGTCTTATTGCGATCCAATTGAGGACCTAAACAGAATCGTTTTAATACTTATACGTGCCATGACGTCTTGTTGTGACGTCTTGACGTTCAATTTAGGTTGATTTTAAATCTAAAAGGATCGACGCCTACCTAAATGATTTCGAAAGCCACATAATTATTAAGTGAATCGGTTCTATTTAGGATCGCAATAAGACGTCATGGTAAGCCCCCTGATATGACTCCTTGTTTTTTTGGAAAAGGGGAATATGCTTTGCTTGCTCTATAAGCGCGGGGAATCAGTTGGCAAAGTTGCATCGTATACTTACCTATCTATGTAAATACTAGTACAAAAAACCAGTATAAACCTCCGTTGGTTAAATAAATAATATTTTAATATATATTTTTTTCAATTTCCTTTTTATAAGCAAGTTTTGACTTACAATAATTTTCCAAAGCCACATGTCAAATACGTTAAAATCCAAATTGCGTATTGAAAGAGTTAAGGATTTGCCTTGTCACTTTCACACATTCACTCCCCTCGCTAGGTTATATTGACCTCTCGCAATGTGTGTCATTTATTAATGGAGAGTATACACTTCGGCGCGAGTGCTAAATCATTCGATTGTGTTTTGTTTCCCCCTTTTATGCACCCTTCAATAAGTGGTACACTGATAAAGAATATTATCTACCGCTTGTATCAAAATTAACCTGTTCGTTTTGCATGTTATAGTGTCGCAACTGCAGGTAATTGACGTAAACATATGAGATAAGGTTGCTCCATATACCTAACATTCCTTACTCCATCGATAACACGACGAAGAATACTACTGGTTTAACAACCGTTAAACATTACGGTGATTGCGATGCTATACTAGTACCCAACTTATAAGGCGCGTCGTGAATCTTCGTTCGCGCAGAGAAGAAAGTATGGTCCGAAGATTAACGAAAGAATGCAAACTTACAATCACCCTAAGATCACTATTATAAGGTTCATAATACACTGCAGCTGTTAGTTCCATCTCACTCTAAGCTCGCTAAGATGGCGGCGGCTGCCGACCAATAACGGTCAATAACATTTCCCGCGCTTTGAAAATTCATCTTCTGCGCAGGTACATCGGTAAGCCATATCAGTTGGGTACTACTGTACTATCCTTTGTGTACACTTGGCCTTTCCACGTATTCTAGCCACCCTTAGCTTTTACGGAAATAAAAAAACCGGTCAAGTGCGAGTCGGGCTTGCGCACGAAGGATTCCTTATCTATAATAAATGCAAAAAAAAGCACATTTGTTACATGGGAGCCCCGTAAAATATCTATTTTATTCTGTTTTTTTAGTATTTGTTGTAATCGCTGTAACAGAAATACATTATTTGTGAAATTTTTAACTGTCATACTATCACGGTTCATGTGATACAGCACACAGACAGAAAGACAGACAAGCAGACAGACAGACGGACGGACAACGGAGTCTTAGTAATAGGGTCCCGTTTTGCCCTTTCTGTACAGAACCTAAAAAACTAAATGAAAATAAAAACTTCCAAAACCCCTACCATATTTGTCTAATTTTACAGTCGACCTTCACCTGGCCGCGTGGGTGAATGTCAACCTTTTTCCGCACGCAGGTTTCGCTGACTAACTTGTGTTGTCACACGGATGCGTGGGTTACTTGATTTATAACACAAGCTTAGACACCCGTCACACGAGAGGTAAAGAATGAAAGCAGACCGAATTCATAAAATAGTATCTGCCTCTGCCTTTTAGGGCTTCAAAGAAGACCTTGTCCGTACAATGTCAAGTCAAACCTTATTATAAATAAGTCAAGTTTCGGATCTATTTCTCTGGCTTACGTATCCTATAGAATTTTCCATTGCACCGCGCTACATCAAACCGGCACTACTCCACTCCACAAATATACAAACATCGCTTACAAAAGTGAGCCTAATTTAACTTAAGGCCTTAATATAGGTTTTTAAGGTTAACTTTAATCTTTAAACTATAGGTGCTTAAGGTTAACTTTGACAAGGTACTTCTTCTTCCATGACGATGTATCAAAAACTTGAACGTAAATAGGTAAACTTTTGGTCAGGGCCTTGAAAAATAAATGGATCACATAGATATATCCTGATTCATTGAATCTTGGTTAGGGGTCAGGATTCCTGAGTCCTTACTAGGATTCCTTGAATTCATAGGATAAAAGGTCATGGTAGACAGCCACAGCCGCGATTTCATTAGGTGACGTATGTCCCGCAACCCTTGTCCCAGAGATGAGTCACATTGTTTGAGTAAAGAGGATGAAAGACACACAATGTCTTTGCCGAAACGTGTCGCGGGACATTTTGTCCCCTAGTGAATACGCGGCTTTACCGTATCCAATACAAGCAAACGCTCAAAGAGTGCAGAGGAAATATCATTATAGTCGAAGACAAACGTTCTTCTAACAAAGTATCTATTATCTCATAATCTATTTATATTTCCGATAAAGTCGATCGGGATAAATTCGACCCGCTTCAAAGGAAGTTCCGCCATAGTAATCGAATAATCATAGAAGTAGTTGGGACTTATTGTTCCCAAAGTGGTCCGAGACAAGCGGGAAAAGTATTTCCGTGGCCCCTTTGAGACAAAGAGCGGTCGAGGGGTATTATTGCATTTTGCAAAAACATTTCAAAGGATACTCTGCGAAAGCAATAGGTCGAGCTTCCAGTCTTGGGACGATTGTGCTGGGCCGTTGCGAATTAGTTTTGTATTGTTTCTTGAATAAAAAGAGAAATATATATACATAGATTTTATTTATAGCCCGTCTCTATCTGCTCGTAGTTGTGTTGTAGTGCATCTCGCCCCTTCCTTAGACTTGTCAATTGCGTTGGAGTGAGATAAGTACGTATATTATATAAGTATATGGAAATTTAATCGTCCTGCTCTACCTGTTTTCATATACTTATATTACCTACTACCTGTTTTCATATATTATTCTTTTTATTTCTAACTGTATGTTTAAATTTTATGTCTATGAAATAGAAATGTAAATATGCGATGGAAAAGGTTGATAATAAAGTTTGTTGTATATTCGCAAGCGCCTTATTAAAAGTAATTCAAATATTAAATGGCGTGTTCTAACATACAAAGGAAAAGTAATAAAATTTATCAAGAAAACAAGTTGACATATAAGTTTAATCTGGCGATCTGATCCAACTTATAGGATAACAGCGTTTAATTAATCCGGGTGTATAAATCAGGTGTTTTTTCGAATTTGTCGGAAAAAACTAATTAGCGCCCCAGGCAAGGCCGGAGAGTTATTGGCGAAAGGTACGGAAGGTTTATTTAAGCATCATCAATACTGTTAATATTTTTACAATGAGCGAGTTTCTCAAACGCATCATGATTCAGATACCTGGTACGACATCCAATACGACAGGGTTAACCAATTATTTGATTTGTTTGATGATTTAACCTCAGAATTTCTACAGATTGTCATGTCACCACACTTGCGTTGATCAAGAATAGTGACTGCCACGCCTGTAACTTACACCGTCACGGGCGCGACACTAGAATCGTCTCGATCGTTGGTAATTTAATAAGCAACCTTCGCAAACTTCAGAACAATTTACATCGCGCCCGTTTCGCAAATGGCAAGGAGACGCGCTCCGCGAATGCCTCTCGCAATGAAAACGTAAGTATATGCTGATGTATAAAATGCGCTAGATATCAATAAGAAAAAAAAATAAAAACTCGTCTCGAAATCGTTCGTCGCGCAGGCTTGCTTTCGCGAAATCGTTCGTCGCACAGGCATTCTTTAGCGAAATCGTTCGACGCACAGGCATTGTTTCGCACTAACGTTCATAGCACATTTGTAAGCCAAACTAAAATTACGCGTTCATACTAAAATTCCCTGGTGTTTATTTTATTACGAACTTCGAAGACCAATGTGGTTAGGTTAGTGAAAAATAATGGTCTCGTAACAGTACTCAGCAGCTCGTGTTTTAGCTAAAAACGTCTATTTGCTGACTGTAAGCAAATTGCATTACTACTCATAAACCACTTAGGTACATTAAGCACTAAAATAACCTGTAAACCAGTATTTTCCTCTATTACATCATTATAAGGCTAAGCTATTAAGCAATAACATAATTTTATGATTTGAGTAACCATAGTGCTTTATTGCAAAATTATGTAGGTACTGATCTAGAGTACTATAACTGACTGAAACTTGATTTAAATGAATCCTTTATGGATGTCGGAATACAATGATGAAATGGAAATGGGATGCACAATGCACATATCCTTTACTAATTTCGTTTGGTTGTACTCGTAGAAAAGTAATGTCCACATTCAAGTAGAAAATAATAAAGATTTCACTAACATGCTGGTGGTATATAGAGGAGGAAGGAGACTTGAGGTGAGTGGACAGACGATGATTGTAAAGATAAACACGAATCGACAATGGTCGTGGTCTGATATAGGAGTTCTTAAAGACATTAGATTATGCATTGAAAGTCTTGTAACTTGAGCTCATATGCAAACTCCATGCTTTCATTTAAGATTTTAAAATTCAATTGCTTATCTTAATGAAAGGGTAGCCCATTTACTGGTTTTAAAGGCGAGGCTACTTGAAGAAGAGGTAACACTATACAATATTATATGTGGCAGATAAATACTCCAAAATCCATTCGAAAGGGTTTAGCCTAGCCTATTATTTTTTCTATTTATATTTTTTTTTATCAAAATTGGTTGAGCCGTTATTATGTTGTAAAAACTACCAAACATTTGTGTGTTTTAGATACTTAGGATTTATAATTTATGCTTTAATCTATCTTATATTTGGGTAATTATGGTAAAATCCATAACGTTTTTCTAAGAAAATGTAAGCAACAAGAAAACCAGCCAATTTTTCCTTAGCTGTGATTCGTTTGTAAAAACCAAGGCGTATAGCTTATACTGCAGGGCCGCGCGGGTCTCTCTTCATACAAATTAGTTAGATTTCTCTGTCCGCTGGCTCACCACAGAGGTTTAAAAACACGTCTGATGCGCGGTCACCAGTGGGCGACGCGGCCCGAACGGAAATGTTACCTGTCGCCCAACATTGACCGTCATGGCCTGAATGAAAATGACTGCTTTTTTTCTTGGCAGTGAACGTGTTAAAGCGATCCTAATTACATCTGAAGCTCCCTCATCCCCCAGTTTATCACTACCCCCACTCTGTTTGCTCACTTGTCACAAACAAGCAAAGCACATCTTATGTCAAAAAACAAGTGTCACACGACGGGTCAGAAAGACCCTAATAATTCGCGACGTCTAGTCGCAAGGGTTGACGTTTAAACTTTAGCGGGGGTTGTTTACAACCCCCCGGCTGAAGCCACTTACGGAGCACATAAAGTTGGGGGGTTACAGATGCTGGAAACGACACCAAGACGTTAGATCGTTGAGAAGTTAACTTGGTATCTGTATCGATACTATTGAAATCATGGCAGTCTGGTGAAGATAAATTTAATCGAGCAAACCTGGGGAAAGATTTTACTACCATAATAGAATTTTATACAGTAAATTTTTACAGCCAGAACTTGGCTTAACCCTTTTTAATTTTGAGGTCTGTTTACTTTATACAACAACTAAACAACCCATAACAAGCTGCCAAGCGTACTAACCAACAACCAAACAGCGGCATTTTGCCCTGTTGAAATGTAATACTATTCAATGAGCCAAACATGGTGCTAGTAGCATTGATCACGCGTCGTTTCATTTCACTTAACATTGGTTGCGACGTACTCATAGAGTTAGCGTTTACCAATCCATCAAGTGCCACCTCCAGCCACTCTAGCTCGGCACATAAAACCTTAAGCAGATAATTCTGGCTAGTTGCCTCCGAGTCGGCCACCTGGGAACTCGTAATTACTTCAACGCATCCTCACGGAGTCTTGTTACGGACTTGCGGGCTCACAAGTTTACGTCTTATTGTTGATATTAGGCCATTCTCTCATTACAGTACTCCCAATATACGATACTTATGTAATGTAATATGTAAGATACGCCGCGGCGACTAGATTTTGACCCTAGAGTCGTTACGTGTGTGCGTATCTTAATGAGAGAATAGCCTTAGAAGCCGTGGGATTAAATTACAGGTGGCATTATATCTGGTGTCTTTTGTTTTCGTACATTGTCATAGCGAAAAAGCGCGCCTACATAATGGTGTATCTGTGGAAGTCCCACACTGCCCGAATTTCGCGATGGTGTCTGCCTCGCACCTGCAGAATGTGGAATAAGATACCACCATCTGACGTTTTTTCCGGATAACTTCTAAATTATTTAATTAAATTATTTTTACTAGTTGCAGATTGTTCGGTACATACGAAGATTGCTGAAACACAGTACCTACTTGTACTCAGTGCCCTGAATATATACTTGTACAACAAATTTACTTTCCACATTCGTTCGCTACTAAGAAATATCTAACCAACTTAAAATCAATACATAAACATTTTCAGAATTCTCGTGAAATGTTTACCTTTCGTTCTATATTTCATACTCCTTGTTTACTCAAGGGCTTTTTCAGTCTACTTTTTCAGGCAGAACCTTGGAATTCGGGGAAAAAGGTGAAAAGGCTCTTCCCGTTTTTTTTTCAGGCTTCTATTCAAACTATGAGGAGATTTATTTATTTTGTTTGGTCGTCACTTGTACCTACACTTCTTCAAACCGGTCTCTCCACACTAGGCCCTATACACACGCTGACTTTTACAACACATAACATTAAGGGCACTAATCAAGGGGTTCCGCTCGCTTCACAGTAAGATATGTATTCGTTAAGGTCTCAAAGTCAGAATCGAGTGTGTGATACAAAAGGGATTTGGTAGCGGCCTATTATTATATTAGGTTTTTTTTGTTTAAGTAAAATTAATTGGACAATAATAATCGCCAGTAAATAACATACCTACAGATATAGAAGCGAGTTCTTTACAAAAGGGCTATGTATGTAATCCCCAATGTGGCGCGTCTATTGTATTGGTGTAAGGGTAACTTAATAATCTAGAGGCTGGCTATGTTTACGCACTTGAATTTGAGTCTATTTCTATCATACATTTGAATTTAAGTTCAACACAGTAAGCTTATACAGATATTTCATTATATCAGGACCGGGTTGAAAAGAAAATTTTGTCATTCGCGACTCAAACTAACTGCGATTTTTTGGCTTCTAGAAATCGTCTATATTCCTGTTAGTTGGAAGAAATAAAGCAACGAATGTTAATGTTAAATGTTATGTTGCTGTACAATTATACCTCTCAAGGTGCTTTTTCATGTTACAAATAGCAAATAAATACGTTGCTATTAAATAACTAAGTCATTCAAATATTATTGTATGTGCTTCTAAAGTTAGTATTAAGTACGTCAAGTAACTGGATAATATGTTAAAACAGCACGTTGCATTTTTCAATTCACTCACAATCGCGTCTGCTTTTCATTTTTAGCTCATTTCGGAAGAAGGTCGTAACAGCCACGCTGCAGTGCAGTGCACGCCGCTATGAACGTTATTTCAAAGAGATTTTGTTAGATATCGTTCTCATTGCGCTGCTAATTTTGCCCGGAGCACGGCATTATACTTCACACAAAACTTTATTTCTATTACAACTAGTGAACAATTACGACAATAGAATTGCGACATTTTAGCTTGTCACTATCATTACAAAATGACACCTTTTCACAATGGCGTTATGATAACATTTAGCTGGAAGGGCGTAAAGAAAAATCGGCCAAGTGCGAGTCGGGTCGCCCATGAAGGGTTCCGTAGCACCAAGTAACATAATATAAAAGTTCTTGTAGTTCGTTATAACTTTGATCGGTGTTTTATGATTTGGAAGTATCTCTCGCGCAAACTATTCTGTTTAGAAAAAAATGATATTAGAAACCTCAGTATCATTTTTTAAAACCTATCCATAGATACACATTGATGGGATTGATGAAAAAAAATTTTTGAGTTTCAATTCTAAGTATGGGGACCCCTAAATGTATTGTTTTTTTCATTTTTGTGTTAGAATCTTAATGCGGTTCACATAATACATCTACTTACCAAGTTTCAACAGTATAGCTCTTATAGTTTCGGCAAAAAGTGGCTGTGACATACGGACGGACGGACAGAGAGACATGACGTCCTATCTATTAGGGTTCCGTTTTTGCCTTTGGCTACGAAACCCTAAAAAGGAATGAAAGTATTTTCCTCATTACGTCAACACACAACACAGTACTTATCATGATAGAGAGCCAGTAAGCTTTCAGGCTACTTTAGGTACTGTAACATTTGCATCGTCAATAGACATTGATCCTTTCCCCAACCTACCTTTCCACTACTAGGTGCTCACTATGCGCGACCGGTACGCCCATTCATTCTAAAGCATAGATTAGAAACACAACAGAAGGGACAGCGCCTCGCGCCAACTCGTTAAGCCAGGAACTTTACTGGTTTTGTTTAAATTAAACCTACTCTACCCGAGCGTATACATCGTCTAAATTGAATTTCCTTGTCGACAATGTCTTCGGAATTTTAAACAAACCGAGCGCCTTAGGTGTGTCGGAAACAAATAAGGGCGGCGTTACGGCTGGCGCGAGAATCCGTTATCTGCTGATAATCTGGGGAACCCCAGGTTTACCCCCAGTTTAGTACTATGTGGTTGGTAATCGTTGGCAGTGCTTAATATAGTCAAAGTAAAAGCATTTATTGTAAATAGATCGCACATTTACAAGTTAAACATCTAAATGTCAATAAAAAAAAACAATAAAATGTGATAAATTCCTTTAAACAGTAACTGATTGTGGGTTGAGTTTGAAAATGGAAGTTATAAAGAATAATAAGTGTATAAAAGTTACAAAGAAGTAAAGTCTAGATAGGTATTGAAGATACAAAAATACTCTTGCAGACTATAACGGACTATGTCACGGAAAAAAATCCGGTATAATGCTAAGTGATCGCATGAAAGTTCTTGACGTTTTACCAGTAAAATATATTTTTAAATTTAAGTAATTTACTCCAATTAGTTTTAGTAAAATTACTTCCTTACTTATAAAAAGCGTGAAAACACAGAATCGTTATCCACAGCTGCGAAAGAATAAACGACGAGCAGAGAGAAAAACTGTACCAATACAATATTTTACGTCGGGAGTACTAACAGAAGCGCACGGCAATTTAGAGATTAACGATTATATATTTTCTTCGATCCAAAGAGAAAAATTGAAAAGAAATTTTATGCGTAATTTTTAATTTAGAACCTCGAAACAAGGGTATATTAGCATCGCGACGTTCCAAGTGGGGCTGCAATTATTATGAGCAGGCGTGGCTTACTATTAGTCGAAAAGCTTGCTTCACAAAAAAAGATTAAGATCGCGCCCACTTCGGTCCAAGTGAACTCCTAGTTCCCTACAACCACTTATTTAAAATAAAGTGCAAATGCAGCGCAAGTGTTGATAGCTCCACGTAAATGCCGTGGGATTCGGTCGGATTCCAGAAGTCCTCTTGCATTTCGAGAAAGTATTTTACGTTTCCACTGATTTTATACAGATGTGCACAGTTTGTCGACAATGTTCCAGTATGAAAAAAAAACTTAAAACTTGGTAAAAATATATAAACCAGGTAGGTAACTGCTAGTAATTTTTTAAACGATGATATTGATACATTTTTATGGTAATGTGTTGGCGAATGGAGTCTAGTTTTTCACTTTATAACAGCAATGTTTTTTTTTTATCATAGGTGCATGCATAAGCAAAGTATAGTTAATTAAACTTAAGCAACAAATTCTCAACTGCAGTCCAAGTTAGCAGAAATAGTATACTACCAATTGTTCTAGGGCCATGGCATAAAAACGATTTTCAACTTCAGCAATAAACGTCCGAGAAAGACACCATTCCTACCCACCACGCGAGACGGTCAAATTTAAAAACGTTATAAATTAGAAATAGCATGTTATTCGGTACTCCAATAATGGAAAACATAAATCTAAGTGACAAATTGGTGTCCGGATAGCACTGCGGCCTGAAGACGAGGACGTTTCTGCTTTCATGCCTCTTGACAACGCTTTAGTTTCGTACGAAAACCTATTATTCTACAGCTACCCGCAACTAATTCCCTCGACTTACAGCTTGTTTTAGCTTAGCACTACTGCACCGTTAAATTTGCGCCGCAACTTCCTGCAAACTTATCTTTGCATCCGTTTATGTCCTTTGTCATGGGAATAGGGTTGGTTATCGGTTGCTACGGTTTGATGTAAATAGGGGGAAGCCGGAGTTAATTCCGTGCCGGTCACGTCTCGCTGCGAACGGACAGACAGACGTGCATAGAAACCTTCCATGTCAGGTTAGATTGCTGTATTTTTCTATTCCGTTGTCGATTTTATTTTCCATTTATTATTTCCTCACTGCACTCAGCGCTATCCTTTCACAGCTGTTCTAGTTTAATACGATTGCCTCACGAAACTCTAAAAACGTCCGGAACCCAAATACATTTCCGTTTCACGAAATTGCAATATAAAACCATTCTGGCGTTTACAACGCGTAACGAACGCTTTTATTTGCGCCCGTTGATTCTCTTCCCACTTTTGAATGGCAGGAACGTCTGATCAAAGCAGCTGGTGCGTTTTTACGCCAGTGCGAAGGTCGCTAATTGGTCGTATTTTCACTCAGATCGAAGAGAAACCTGTTTGTAAACTTGTGTCTAAAATAAAACTGTGCGACTCGTTTTGGCAGATTCAGATATACGTTCGTGCAATTGTAGTGTGTAAATGTATACTAGGTTGCAGTTTGAAGAGTGTTGTAGCCAGCTACATAATTGATTTGGGATAGTAAAGTTATCCGGTAAGGTTAGTTGCTTTTCTACGGATTTAGCCTGCGACAAGAATGCATAACACATCCAGTGGGCAGTGTCTCTTTTTGTTATAGTTTATTTTACGATCAACATTGAGCGTTTCTGTTTCCATAACAGTTGGAATTTTGCGATCAAACTTTCTAGGTGACTCAACAATGGTTTTAGGCAAACGTGACGTTTTTATTAGGTGAACGATACACTTGCCTCGATACTCAGTTGTATAAAAATATCCAAAGAAATTCACTCTAAGGTCTCACTGCACTGCTCAACAAAATTCACTAAAATAAAATCTCTCGTTCACTTCCAACGGTACATGTGAGCCATCCTAACACCCCTAACTGCTTCGAAGGCGCCTCAACTATAAGAAATGTGTAAGTTACAAAATGCAACAAAGGCGAAACTCCCAACTACCCGCAAATTCGGTCATTCCTTCCAAAGTTTGTCGAGGAGCAAATTAGTGGGCGGAGAAGAACCGGGGCGTCGGGTCGGGGAGAAGTTTCAACGCCTACGAATGTCACGAGGGCTGGCGCCACCGTCGAATTTAATTTGCGATCTTTCTGTCGGTGCAAGTTGACTAACTGCTCCGCTCTCCCGCTCCGCACTGTTTCTCATTTCTCACCTAGAGATTCTTAATTATATTCTGAGAAATATCATCATTACCGCTGATTGTTGTAAGATTTCGCTTGTGCTTCCTTCCAAGTTTGAGGATGTTCATTGGATACTCTTTTTCTCCTTGAAACTACGAGAACTACGAGACTACATAAGAACGCATAAATTCATTATGATTATTAAAACAGGAAATAAGTTCTGGCTGTTCTTTTCCACCAAGCTTTCATCGAGACAGGTTGTAAAGTATCAACAACAGTGGCAGATGATGCAGCAACTATCGTAAAACTCGAGTGAAATAACATTATATTGTTGTCCCACAAACTAAACCCTCAGCTTTCCTCAAGCGCCGCGACATCCGGTATTTCCTTAATTTCCACGTGTTCACCGTTGCTCCGGTTGTATTAGATTAAGTGAATTTATTCTCGTTCTACCCCCATTTTCCGCCCGTGTGGAGCATCGTGTTCTATTCGGCGTCCATTAACAGACAAAACAGCACACAATGTAATGTTTATGTAGCGTTGATGTCGTCGGCTGGTTCTGATGCTTTTTTAGATTGTTGATGTTTGTGAAAGAGAGTAAGAGATTAGTCTCTTTTGAGAGTAAGCTTTAAAGGCGACTACTAATACCTAAAATGCACTATAGCTAAAATTATTATGAATGTTGGAATTTTTCGTCAACTGCACTTGTGTAGGTAGTAGAATTAACCTGCTTTGCATGCCTTTATGTAACTCCGTCCAAACTTTTTTAAATTAAAAAAAATACATTTATATTTACTTTTAACGACACTAGTTTATCATATATTATTTTAGTTTTATCCTGTTCAGCCATGTATTGTGTCATGTACTTAGATAAATTAAAGAGTTTGAAACTCGTGTGTAAACCATGGCTACAAAATATAAAGGTGTGCATTCCTTCCAACTATGCAGCTAATAACGGCCGAAGTATTTATGACTCGCCGCAGACTCGGGTAATTGCAACTTATTGTGATTTGTGGCCTGTCTCAAACTTATATGGTCTATCTATGTATCTACTTGCGACGGGGCAGAAGGATTTTTTCTCCCACGCACATTTCTTACAGTTCGGAAAACACAAGTTTGTATGAAATGATAGCTTATCGCCTAAGCTGATTTAAAAGGGTTTCTTTTGGTTGACACCCAGATTAAATACGCTTCTAGTAACGCCTGGCATATGTAACATTACGATGCAGATTTTCGTATTGTAGAATTTACCTGTAGGGCGAGTTGGAACCTCTATCGAGAAAGTATTCGATACGTTAACTGTCAAATTTGTTTTAGATTTGATCAGCGCCTTGCAATATCGACAAGTAGACAATAGGAAGTAAGTACTGATCAAATCCAAGACAAATTTGACAGTTAACGTATCGAATACTTTCTCGATAGAGGTTCCTGCTGGCCCTACTGAACCGTCTCTGGTAGGTAAGTAAGTACTGCAAATATCTACGACGTCGTCGTCTCGTCTCATTAACTAAAATCACCTATCCTGCCCTCCGAAAGGCTAATCATTCTTACGGGGACGGGGATACAATCGAGTTAAACTGAAGTACCCCAGGACAAACAATTACTGTTCACCCCTCGACACCTTAACGTTGGCCAATCGGTCCTGTTTATTTGTCGTGTTAACGCGATTCTTTGTTCTTGACTTAAGGCATAGAATACATTTATTCATACCTCAAAAAAGGGGCACTCTCTATTCTATAAATCGTTGGTGTTACACACGTTTTAACAGCTCCTGTTGCAATAGGTAAGTTGATTGATTTGTATGTCAACGATATTGTTACGTAATCATCTCAAAGCTATGTATATATAGCTGTCTTCGAGGCTTGTATGTCACATCCTTGACCGCCTAATCACTTACTACCAAATGAAAATAGATACTTAACAAAAGGTTTGTAATTAATAGTAAAATATCAATATAATAATATTGTTGACATAAACCTTTGCCCTTCTAATTAATGAAAGAGGACTCAATAATTCTCATTGTGTCCATTTTATTCAAATGCCATTACTATCAGATAATACTACCCTTACAATTTACACCCTCATTTATTTTCACCTGTCCACACCCGGTCTAGGGTCGGAACGCAGTATACTTGAAGACAGTGATCTAGCTTTGTTAAAAACGGTCCTGCTTGTACCACGTACACAAGTGCACTTAAAAACAAATGCGCGAAAGAGTCGTCCATGTCATATGTTTTTTTTTATATACTGAATTTTTACTGTTATTTGAATAAATGCAAGAGCATGATAAGATTAAATTAAAGTTTTCAAATGTGCGGCAGTTACATAGATAGATAAACCCTTTACTGAAATACCACAGAACAAAAAAAACTTAAAGCTAGGACAAAAACAAATAGCACAATTAAATAGTTTACAATCGGTGGTGTTATTGCTCACAGCGGTAGCGTAAGTAAGGTGCTGTAAGTATGTATTCTGCGTAAGGGTGACTCCGGCCCTTTGCCTCCCTTAGCTCAAAAAGCTTTTCTCGCAATAAAACAAGTCGTTGTATGAAGATCGGCCCGATAGCCCCCGCGTCCCCTCTATTGCTTCGATAGTCCTGGCACAGTGGGAAGCAGTACAAAAGCTTTGTAAGCGAATTAATTATTGATAATTTATAGTCTCAATATTATGCCCAACCATTGAGGTGATGTTTATCAAACTTTTATGAAATGTGGTATGTATGAAACTATTTCAAAGAAAATTGTTTAGAAAGTTGTGTAAACTTATAATTTTGTTAGTAGGTGTGTCCGTTTTTGAAGAAAAATATAGAAAATACTTTTTTAGTTTTGTTTTTGTGATCTATTGTCTATATATAAAAATAAATCCGAATTTCCCTTAGTCACGGCATCACGCGAAAAAGGCTGGAACGATTTTGCAAAAAAAAAAAAATATTATGTGTGTTATTGGCAGGAGAAGGTTATTATGAAAGAAGAAAAACTTAAAAGTTGCGCGGAACATTAGAAAATTAGAGGAAACTTCACGACTACACTAACAATTATTACAGGACAATGGTCGAGTCAACTAGTCGTTACTAAAGAGCGATGTGAAATATGACGAGTTTAAGTACTGTCTCAAATTCTATACTACGTGTCGGTTCCCCTATTGGCTGAGCATTCTGAACAATATCGGTCACTGCTGTAATTGTTTTCCTTTGGTACGCGTAACGATTATTTCTCGCTTATTCGAGTGGAAAGAATCAAATCGAGGCGAATATAAGGCATCGTGTTTTGCTGTGATATTTACTACTGAATTATAATTGACACTTCTCAGTCAGCTGATGTAATGATGACGTAACAAAGTAGGCTGATTCCCTGACACAGCGTACCCCAGTAAGGATCGTAGAATTACCATAAAGAAACAATTGCTTGCAAAGAGCTCCTTCTAACGGCAAAAGATCAAAGCTATCGTCACCATAATAAATAGTTTCCGTCCGCTTTGTTTGTCGAAACAGTCGCCCCAAAGAATCTTACAAAAGGCAACAAAAAACCAGCCAAGTGCGAGTCGAACTCGCGCTCGAGTTCCGTACCATTATCTATAAAACAGCAAAAGAAATCACGTTTGTTGTATGGGAGCCCCTTAACTATTTATTTTATTCTGCTCTTTTTTGTATTTGTTGTTATAGCGGCAACAGAAATACGAGTACATCACCTGTGAAAATGTCAACTGTCTAACTCTCACGGTTCATGAGATATCCTGGTGACAGACGGACAGACGGACGGACAGCGGAGCCTTGGTAATTGGGTCCCATTCTGCCCTTTGGGTTCGGCACCCTAAAAAAAGAAGAGTATCTAACTTTACCACTTTAGACTAATAAGCTCGAAATATTAATACAGCCTCTTTAAATTCACTAGCCACGGTACAGGCTTTAACGAGCCACGTGTTAGAAGCCGTTTAGGGTAAATACAACATTCATCGGACACCTGCCTCCGATCTATAGCGGGCACATGACCGTAATGTATTAGTGGAACGCGAAGCAGCTATGTATAAACGTAGGACGCACTTAGCTGATTGTGTTGCGATGCCGAAAAATGAAATATAAAAATGTAACATTAATTCGCAAAAACAAAGTAACGCAACTTGCTCGAAAACATCCTAATTTGGCCTTTAGGCACATACCAATATGCGCAATTTTTGATTGTGCGATGAATTCGGTTCGGTAAGAACGGGAATTATTTATAAAACTCTTCGAATCCTTGCCAGATATTTATTTAAAACCAGTAAAACCCAAATAACTTAAAATTCAACCCAGCGCTTGCAATACGCCGCACGTTCCAGCACCATTCGCGTCTGTTCCCACCAATTTCGATATCGATATTTGACAGAATATCAGATACGACTTTTACGACTATATTTTATAACCTCTCAAATATACATTAGTCTATTCGCATATGTTTTTGTATGAGATCTCCCGGCCGGGGACGCTTTCCATATACTGATTAGTAATTTAGATATTGATGTCGGAGTCTTGGGATTTCGCTGTATTTTATTTATAAATTTTCAAACATTTTCTAATATTTTTACTTATAGGTTTAAGTACCGATACAAGTGCAGAACAGAACCCTCAGCGAGCCATGAATGGAGTTTTTATGCAGTACAAAATGGTAGCTCTTATTTTAAAAATAAAGTAAATAAAGCTTCATGATAACTCCTACTAGGAGTCGCGAGAGCCGCTGGATGCGATCAGCTAGCAACCCCTCGTTGTGGCGATCTATAGGGGAGGCCTAAGTTCAGGAGTAGACTTTCCGTTGATGATGAGAATAAAAGGAGGGATAATGATGACATAAGTAGGGTAAAGCTAGTTTTTAACTTTCCGCGTTGCCTCTTTGGCATAAACGAATTGTTCGATTCTCAGGTCTAGACGTTTTGAACAGTTCTTTAAAAGTAATATTGTTGAATGAAAGTCTATGTTCACGTCGAGAACACTTCGAAATGCTTGGATTTTTATCGTTTGCTCAACAATGCCTCGAATTTGGTCTAATATTAAATTCATGCTTCATTGAGTAGTTTATTGAATTATACAAGGTCGGATGTTATACGAAGTACATTTTCTATATTATTTACTTGGTTTATTTATAACTTGTCCATCAAAAAGGTATATTCAATTAATTATATTCATTTTAATGTTGTATTTATTTCTTTGACCTGTGCGAGAATCAAACCTCAACCTTCACTGTCAGCTCATCTCCAACTGACGCCACGCAGAGTCTTCCAAACTTGTTTTTTTTTTCGTATAAGGCATATTCTAATCTTTCAGTCTCATTGCCTTTACCTCTTTGCATTCTTCCAAGAACCGCTACATTTACTTCTTTTTTGGAGTAAAATGCAACGGTAATTTCAACTCAATTCCCGGTGAAACACATTACCTTAATTCGTAGAAACATGCACTCAACACTATTACCGTTTGTGTGTCACTCGAGGTCTCTTGTTTAATTATTGTTTAGTCTCACCAGACAGTGTTTTTTCCTGGGCTTTATTTGCTGTCTTTATTTCCTTTAGTCTTTTTTAGGGAGGGCTTTGTATCATGTATCATTTGACCATTTTAAGCGTACCTATGTAAGTGAATGTAACCTTGGTATGGTAAATTCACAGATGCATGATTTCACATGATCTGATGATCTGATGATGATCTCTCATGATCATCTGAAAGAGCAGGCAATGGTTTGAAATAGCCAAAGCTAAAATCTGTTTTGAGTATAAAAGTTTACACGAACCTTGATCTATACTTTAATATTATAAAGAGGAAAGATTTGATTGTTTGTTTGTTTGCATTGAATAGGCTCCGAAACTACTGAACAGATTTGAACAATTCTTTCACTGTATTGGGAAGCTACACTATCCCCGGATGACATAGGCCACTTTTTATCCCGTAAAAATTTACGGTTCTTGCGGGATAGTAGAACGCGGGTGAAACCGCGAGGCGCTTCTAGTTTATTATAATCTGTCAGAATGTTATTGGAAACTTAAAAGGTTTATTTTACGTTAGACGATACGAGTTGTACAAAACTGGATACGGATCGGACATTACAAACTTTGTAAGTGTGCGTTACAAGTTTATATTCAGTTAAAGCTTCGGAACACGAAACTTTCTTATCTGTTAGCGTTTTCTTTAAACGGGCGTTATAGGGAGAGTTTTTGTTATCTAAAACGACCAAAATCGAAGGTGATTTCTCCGTTGCCTTATAACTCCCTGATCGCTTCAGCATCATCGACGTAGGTAAGTGAACAATTATTTACCTTGTAGAATATAACGTTTGTCAATATCAAAACCATACAATTATTAACTTGCATACCTCAAAAACTAGCGCAAATGTTACAAATATTCAACTTAATGGAACTTTCAAAGGTAATAGCTGCAAAAGTTTTGTGTAAATTAGGAATTGTGCATCTGAGGAGATATAATGTTTTTTTTTAGTTAGGTAGTTAAAATAATCTGCAACACCCTTGTTCCACAAAATTTCATTTTGCAAAACTATTTTCATAACAATATAGTTATTTCCAGATTTTTTATCCTACTGAGCTAGCTGTATTAAAAGTCGGTTCCGCTTGCTCATAAACAGGATGTTATTCCGTTCCTGGCAACTCAGAAGGTTGCAGAGGTACGTTTATGGCTTACTTCGCATATAACGCGGTGTAATATTTTATCATAAATTGAAATGTTTAGCACATGTCAAATTCAGCGATATATTATAATTATTATTAAATTATAAAGTAGATTGAGTTTGTAGATCACTGCCAAAGCCGTAGATAAAATAAATCGGTAAGCTCAGGTCTGCGTTCGGCTTACCATGACTGATTTCTCGATGTGATTTGTTTGCAATTCAAAAACAAATCATTTTATAGAAGAGTGCGTCCCATATTGAACCATTATTCACGAATACCTATGTTCTGCTTCGATGAGTCAAACGGGAAGACGCGTTAACGGCACCTTCCATTTATTCCTTAAATAATTATGACCAATGAACCCGTACACACAAACAAAATATGTATGACCTGTAAACATTTGCCGTAATTGTAAAGACTGTAAACATTTGCTGTTGCTGTGAAAATTTGTTCCGGTTTGATAGCGATCAAAAGGTTTCTAATTCATACAATAGTTTCATTTTATGTATAAGTAGGTACCTAAAATGATGAAACCGAAGCTGAGCATAATTTTTAACCATTCTTCCACATCTTATTTATCTATCGCAGATTTTCTACTACATGAGCTCTGTGCCGTTCTCAATGTTTTTATTAGAAATGCTTAGACCGTCTAGACTCATGGAATTTAACTTTCAATATGACAAATGGATTTGTTTACCACGATAGAAGTTATTTTATTGAATTTATTTGTTTACAGGCGGTCATAAATTGTTTGTAGTGAATTGTATTATCAATTTAAACCTTAAAACAGGTACAAAAAATTCATGGAATGAAATCTACTCAATTATCTAGGTACCGATTTCCGCAAAGTAACGTCTGATTCCATCAAATATATCTAAAACATAAGAAAGCAACCGAATCAGTATTGAAGAAGGAAAAGGAAAGGAAGAAGAGAATAAGAAAAATAAAAATAAGAAATCTAAATAGTATAAAAGCGATATATATAGGTACACACTTACATTGATCATGGAAATAAATGAAAGAGAGAAAAGTGGTCCGATTTAAGAAAATCAGATTAACTGTATCTACTCACTGATGGCAGAAGATTGATGAATTGAAAGTGACTAATGGGCCTTCATTCTTTCTTTGTATCTCGTGAGCGGTGCTTAAATATATCCATGTGATTTAGCCGTGATAAGAAAAGTTTCTTTTCGTATTTCTGGAGTGGTATCGTAGACTATGCGAATGGTTTACAATTTTACGTGAATTTAAAACATCATTGTAAAACAACAATAATGTCTCAACGCACCTTTCTACTATTAGAAAGGTAACTCCACAATTTTTTTAATCTAAAATAGAATACAAATGGTTTATGGTACACCAAATTGAAAACAAAATAAATAAGCTAATAAAAACAAAAAAATTACAATACATTGGGTGGAATCAGAAACGATAAAAAAAAATAAGGTCACCTATCAAAAATTTTATTTGATATATGAACTATAAGAATGAAAGCGTTTATTTATAATGAGAGTATTTCTAAAGATGATATTATATTAAGGATATAACTGTAAAAGTAAGAACCTTAAAAAATATAACGTGAAGCTTACTCGAGCGTTCCAGTCAATTTTACTTAGCTTTTATAATAAAACCAAGTATTTCTGCAAGTCAAATAGTCTTGAGATCTCCTGCGACTTTACAGTTGGGTTTTTGCGAGAAATATTTCTAGTTTTAATTAAAAGTTAGTAAAACTGAGTTCTGGCTGAGCGTGAATCATATTCATGGTGCGGACGTACAATAATGTCTCCCAAAAGAGGCATTGAGTTCCCTTCCGTTCATAATGGACACTAGAATAAAATTGTTCTAAAAAGAGTTGGCTCCAAAAACTTTCTTGGAGATTAAAACAGATTTACTATAACGGATATTCTCTATGGGTTTTAGCAAGTTGCAGTCGGCTATAACTAGCTGTAATAATGAAACTTCTAACAGTTTTAATGACTATGTAAGTTAGATTGCCTATTTGTTTAAATTAGTAAGTTTTCCGACGATGAATCACTTGTTTTCAAACGCGCAATAAAATGTAATTGCAGAAAAGTGATGACAATTTCATATATTGACGACGTTCTAATATCAGCAACCGGTACACAAGAACATTTATTAGTATGCGAGTCTATAAACACGTAATATCGTCACTTGAATTCCCAAATACGCGTAACTTTGAAATAGCAAACCACAGTCATCCCAAAACAAAGAGCCTGCCCAATTGTTGTAAATGAAGATTCAATTGGGCCACAATAAATTAGTTCACAAACGCCTTAGCCTGCGTCCTTTCGAGGCCCTTCATTTGCACAGTCACACGGCTGTTATTGTGCTGGGACCCTTAGATAAACGGATAAACATTCCTTTGTCTCAGAATGTATTCGCAGCCCGATCGCCTTCTAATTGCTAATTTGTTACTCAGTTATTGCCTTATTCAGTTTTATGTTACGTTATTATTGGTTTTGACTTAATTTCCTGAGATATTTCGATGGTGCTTTAATTTTCTGAGAAGTTTCGAATAGAAGGTAATGCTGTTAGCGTGATTAAATTTTGACCAATATTTTATTCTGCGAAATGTTAAAGGATAAAGTTTCGTATTCATGATATTACTATTGATAGACTATAATGCCGTAGCACTTAACTCTTATAACAACTCCTTAGTATTCGCATCTTGTATATTTTTTAACCTTTCTTTCGAATATAAAAACGAACCGAGTTAAGCTAAAGTAGGAACCTACTCTTGAAATAAGACCAACCACGTTGAGTTCTGTAGTCCAAACTTCCCACCGTATTCTGTTACCGCAAATGTGAAATTCAAATCATGTGAAACAGAACTTCCATTGTAAGATCCGGAGTTAAATCTCGGTCCGGGTGAGTGGAATGCGCCGGTTTGCCGAGTCAAATGTCCGGAGTGACATCCACCATTATTGGCTTCTGCACAAACATTACCCAGTGGCTTAGTCTCAAAAGGGTAACCTGGAGAGCAGTGACTAAAGTAGCTTTGCATCAGAAGTAGGATGCCACCATTAGGTACATACAGTTAGATATCTAGTTAATTAGCTGATTATAGCGGACTGTGCGCAGCACCTATAATCGAGTATAATCTCATAATCTCATCGAAGCGGAGTGTGAATTTTATTAAAATCATTCCTAACATATTTAACTTTTCACAAGGATATTTCTCAAAAAAGTTGTGTAAATCTATTAAACGCTTGTGCCAGATATTTATTTGTGGATTTAATAAGGTTATCGAGATTCATGCCTTTATGTATCTATCTTATAGAGAGGCGGGCATACCTAGTCCGCCATTACCGGACAAAAATGTGTGGGTACCGAGATTTGTCACTACGTTTACCCAATGGCCCCGTCCCTGCTTAAGTATGGAGCTTTGTTCCGCTGTACGCTTGAGAACAATCGCTCGGACGTCCGTAATTTGAATAGTTTGCTATAATTAAATACTTTGGCGACTGAATGAAATTGGCCTCATTGTTGAGAATAATTTTGGAGAGTGCTTCAAAAATATAAACGTGTCTTTTCCAACAACCATTTTGCATTAGACGTGATATGTGTGCCAAAGGTAAGATGGTAAATTATAAGCATAATAAGGAAAATATGAAAAACAACGCCGCCGTAAACATTTCCTATGAAAAGTGGATCTCATAGTCTATCTTCATTTTTTCCTTAAGTTATGAATAAATGTTATAAATATTGAGAATTCCTTGGAGAGTTTACCTCTTAACACCTGAGTCACTACCACAGACTTATCTAAAGGAAACAAAGTGTTCTTGCAGGTACTTCTTCACCTGAAATTCACGCCCTTATTTCAAAAGAGATAGAGTTCATAAACGAATCACCGGATTGGAAAATGCGGCGAAAAATATCTTATTTGAATATGCCCAGCTTCGGAGAAATGGATCGGATAAGCGTGAAACTTTTAACTGAAATAATATTGTCGTTTGTACTAAAAAGAGTCCCTTTGACGTTCTTGCGTGGGTCCGCTGTGTTTTACTTAGGGTACTGTGAAAATAGCTTTTAATTTATGCTTCGTAATGTCGACATTTGTGGTACAATTTGATGGAATATCGATAAAAATACGGAGCGTCATTAAACGAGACGTACAAAGGAAAAACTCCCACACAACAAAAGTTTCCGGATCGTTATAAACCTTGAGAAGAACCATACATTGATGCTCATGATAAACGAACAAAAAACAACTCCAAGTGCTGTTACATGTATAATCCGGAGGTCAGGGAATCGAACCCGCAACTCTCCGGTGAATGTATTACCTACCTAAGTTCAGCTAAGGTTTTGTAAATGAAATACCAGAAATAGTAATGCCCAAACGAAATTGTTTATTAAAATAATTGAATTTATACAATGAGAATGGAGGCCTCCAGTGAGACCTCAGTTCCGTGGAAGACGGGGCTTTATTACAGTAAAGATCTTATAATTTAAATACTCTCCTACCTATTCAGTGTGCCAATGGTTGCAATTTTGATATATATGAAAGGCCTAATCGGAGCCGGATAGCTCGCGGTTAAATTTAGATAAAGATTAATGCCAGGGTTGCTCTCGAGTAAGGCAGAAGGTTCGAGCGCCACCCAGCGTGGGCGCTGGGACCTTGTGGTTATATAAATGAAGGTACGAAGGTGGGATTGGTACTGTCCTGTACGGCACGCCGGCACGCAGAAGGAAGCGACGACCTGGCGGGCCTGGTACGCTCGCCGTTGAAGGTCGCAGGCCGACGGCGTCACGCCACTAGATGGAGGGCAGCGGGCGCTCACCGCACTCGAGGTTCTCCGCTCAAAATGGCGGTCCTCCAATGAACTGGGGGTCCTCCAACGAACTGGGGGTCCTCCAACGAACTGGGGGTCCTCCAACGACCCTGGAACGCGCCGTCCAAAAGACACGTTACAAGTTGTAAAATGACGAAAATCTCCTGCCGGGGCGGAGGCCCGGCATAGGAGGAAGAGGTTAAACAAGGTTAGGGCTGGAAGCCCTAAATGATTGAAAAGATTTGAAGTGATTTGGCACGCTTGACGACGCCGCGGTTTATGCACGCGGGCCGAATAACAAAAAAATGGCTCACCTTTAAATCAGGGTAAAAGAAGGCGTGACCTCGCGGCGGATCCGCGCCGGCCGCGTGGTCGAAAAGAAGGGCAGTCTTCGCCCTTTTGGAACCCGCGGGACGCACGTGGGCAACGTGTAAACGTTCGTCGGGTTTGCTGTAAAGAATAGGCGTGATTAGCATTACGAACGAGCCAGGGGCGCCCGAGAATCGAGGCGAGGGGAAAACCACGCGGTGCTTACCTGTCGGCGGGCCTTCCCGTGCGCGGGAGTCGCTGCTGGAGCGCCGTCAAAGTGCGCGTGGTTTGCCGATGGAGCGCCGTCGAAACTTGGAACTCACTACGCGCACAACAATCCCACTCGGCACAAACCACGCACTAGCACAAGGGAGCCCTAAACACCGACAGCAAAACGACCGGGGCTCCGCGTAAATTCGGAAAAATAAAAAGGCTCGAGGTCCGTTGCGCGTCGGTTTTATACCCGTTGTGCTGGGAAAAAAATCGGTAGGACCTGAAGGGCGGGGCTGACATCTGCCGCACCAAACATCAACTGATATCGATTCTCAAATTTAGTCGATTATAATACTCGGCGGCAATCCAAAGATGGCAGACGCGCCCGCCGGGATTAACTTTAGTAGAGATCGATATCGGTATTTAGTCGAGTGGCGACATTTGCGCGACCGGGCGAAGCCAAACCAAAAGAAAAAGGAACGCGAACTGTCAACTTGTCGCCCGTCATCGGCGCGGTCAATCTGTCACCCGTCGTCGGCGCAGTCAATCTGTCACCGCTGAGTTTTCAAGCAAGACTCGTAAACAAAAGTAAAAAACAATCCCCGAAATTACAGGGGTGAGAAGGCCTTGTGGAAAGAATGACTATAAGTTAATGTTTAAAGGGTGAGTGTGAAAAAAACATACGTAACAACACCCCCTTCCCCGATAAGGATTTTATCGGGATAAAGCAAGAGAAAATCCTGAGCTGGACCCCAGCTCGAAACTACCCGATCCCCGAAGGTGAAGAGGACGAGCTCTGGATCGAACCCGGACTCGTCGGATCGAAAAGCGTCGAGCGGGCTCCACGCCCATAAGCGTAGGTAACTACTCCAATCGTGAAGCGGCCTCACACAGTAGGTGGAGGGCAACAGTTCACCTGAAGAGAACTCTCCGAAGCTTAAAAGAAACGAAACGGAAAACGACACTAAACCTGTTTGATCAATCGGAGCAAACAGAATGCCGATCACTATGTTTAGAATCTTGACCTGTAAGAAAGAAAATGAAGAGGATAACAAATTTTAACTGAAACGAACAAAAAAATTCAAGAATGAACATTAACGCCATCTATCGGTTGACCGCGGGTGTTGTCATAGATAGATTGAAACTACGAATCGAAGCTGTGTCGCTTTGAGATAGTTCCGGCGCACGCCGATAGGTGGAGCTGTTACGGAAAGGCCGACTAAAGATTAGCGAAAAGGCCGTCATAGTCCTAACGAAGATCTACATTACCTTTGTCAAGAGTAACAACAAACTGCAAAGTATAACATGATAATTTAGTATTAATTTTGTAAACACCTGTCCTCTAAAGTTATATCAAATAAATTATTACCGATGCAAGCTGAGCTGTTTATTTAAAATAATTTTAAAGGCATGAGCGAAGGGAGCTTTCGTGTCGAGGCGCATGGATGTATGGTTACGTACGTAGGGGTGACTATGTTGACGAGTGGGTATAAATGCGTGATGGTGTTTAGACGTGTAAGTGTGGATCTGTTGATAGGGGTGTGTATGAGTAGTGTATGAGTAAGTGTAGGTTGATATGGGTAATTAAGAAGGTTAGTATGGGTCTGCGTATAGGTTAGTAGCGGATAAAAGCGGGGAGGTTAAAAGGTTAGTGGGTATGCAGGAAGGGGGTTGAGGAGTGAAGGTGCGGGGAGGTGTATAGGGTGGTTGGTTAATGTGGTTAGTAGGAGTATAAGCGGGGAGGTTAATAGAGGTTAGTGGGTGTGCAGGAAGGGGGTTGAGGAGTGAAGGTGCGGGGAGGTGTATAGGGTGGTTGGTTTGTGTGTAAGTGTGTGTGTGGATAGTGTCATGTTGATAGGGTGGTGTTACCGAGGATACATGAGTCAATCATAACGCGTCCGATCGAGCCACGGAAGGGGTCTTGTTCTGCTCGTAAGACCTGTCCAAATCGGAACAGGCGAAGTTAAACTGAAGCCAGTAAATCAGAACCAGCATAATTCAAAACGTTAATATTTAGAAGATTATTATTTTCAAAATTTACGACGGTACCTTCCTATCCAGTAGTAAACTATATTTAAACCGGGCCGTACGCTCGGAACAGTCTCAAAACAATCCAGCTCAACAAAATCCTCACGAGAATAGTGATATCTAACGGTTGAAACGGTAAGAGAATCGACGGCGTAACGTATCGATTCGCGATCTTCAAGTTGTTCCACCGCTAACCGACAGAGGGCGCTAAAATAAAACGTTTACCTGAAATTTATATAAGGGTGAGACTTGTTTACGGTCTCCTCCGGAACTCAGGAATGCAAAAAAAAGAATTACCTGCCAATGCGTACCATACGGTTGAAATTAAAATTGAAATTAAAGTTGAAATAACAGTTGAAATTAAAGTTTAAATTGCGGTAACTCCTATCGCGAAGCCCGTCTTGAAGATGTTTCTAGAGGAGAAACATGAAAAGGATGGTTCGATCTTGGTAGCTACGATCAGCCCATGCGGAACTGAATCGTAACGCCTATCAAACCAAAAGCGTGTTATAAGGTGCGGTAACTTCTATCGCGAAGCCCGTCTTGAAAATGTTTCTGTAAGAGAACCATAAAAACAAAACCTAACCATTTAAACTTTAGTGGTAGCGATCTGTCCCGTCCATTCTGCCATAAAATACAAAAATCCAGCGCAAAGCCCACAATTTCTGGGTCAGGCCGCGCCATGGTCGAAAATAAAGAAAACGAAGAAAAGTTCACTTCCCGGCTCAAATCACCTGAAAGTAAAAAAAAGGTGCGGTAACTTCTGTAGCGAAGCCCGTCTTGAAAATGTTTCTGTAAGAGAACCACAAAATAAAATCCTAGCATTGTAATTTTCAGAGGTAGTGATCTGTCCCGTCCATTCTGCCATAAAATACAAAAAATCCAGCGCAAAGCCCACAATTTCTGGGTCAGACCACGCCATGGTCAAAAAAGTAAAACCTAAAAAAGAAACAATTTCCGCGCTGAAAACACCTAAAAATTAAAAGGGGTCCCTCTTTGCCAATCCGAAAGCCGAGGTTATTTCTAAATGGAAAGCTTAGTTAAATTCTAAATAGGACCTAGGGCTATTTAATGTTTGTCGATCTGAAACAAAAGACCTACATTACCTAAGAGGAATTGTTTACAACGAAGGGGTTATGCATTGTGAGTGGTCATCATATTGTAGTATAAGGACAACCTAATATTTGGGTAGGAAAACTAGTTTAATGATTTCTTACCCCGTGGACTCAAGTTTAGGATGTTAATTACGATTTTAATTAATTAATGAACAACAAAGTTTTTTTTTTTTTTTTTTTTTTTTTAATTGAATTAATCCTGGCGTGAAGCGCTTGAAGGATGGTTTTATTGGTACAGTTTTGAATTTTAGTTGAAATTCGAAAGGAAGGAAAAGACCCGGTATCCAATGGCATTTATTGGCTCAAGTTGGGCACCGTTACACATATAAGGCTTGTTTTACAAGTTATGCACCGCTTGACATATAAGGCTTAGTTTTATAAGTTATGTACCGCTTGGAAAAAATAAATTTTGGTGATCTTCTAGAGAGAAGACTGAATCTGAACAGTTTAGATTTATTTTTGAAGGAAGAGAAAAGACCCGGTATCCAATGGCATTTATTGGCACAAGTTGGGTACCGTTACACATATAAGGCTTGTTTTACAAGTTATGCACCGCTTGACATATGAGGCTTAATTTTACAAGTTATGTACCGCTTGGAAAGAAGTAAATTTAGGAAGGGCAAAGCTAATAAAAAAAATTGGAAATTTACTGATGACAACTACTGACTACCAATAGAGGGGGGGTGGTAACATTCTAATGTATTTTAATTGGTAGAGGCAAAATTTTGATTCTAAAGGAAGGAAAAGACCCGGTACTCAATGGCATTTATTGGCACAAGTTGAGTACCGTTACACATATAAGGCTTGTTTTACAAGTTATGCACCGCTTGTCATATAAGGCTTTATGAAAGTTATGGACCGCTTGAAAGAAGTAATTTAGTTGGACAAAGGTTGGTTGTCAAATACAATTAAAGATTTGTTAATTAAATTGTTTGTTTCCCTATTCCCAAAGTTATAAATTGTTATGTTTTAATTTTGTCACCCCGAGCCAACGAGGAAGAAAGTCAATTGTTAAAAGAATTCTGTGAAAGAAAGTATACTTAATTTGAAATAAGCGAGGGGTTGATACCCCAGCGGCCGGAACCGAACGCGATGAAGCTTAACCTCGGTTACACAACCTAATTCAATGATGAAAACAATTATCCACTCACAACCATACCCCACTTAAAGTTGATAATGAAAAAGAAACAATTCTTTGTCCCAGTATGCAAAATAAGCATAAACAAGACGCTCAACTAAGCTCACAGATTTCAAAGGAGCCAAAATGAGTAGCTCATCCTGAAAAAAAAATAGAAACCTCGAGAAGAACTCGAATCGACCTGTGAAGACCTTAAAAAGAGGTAGAAAAGAGAAAAAGTAAAAAGGGGAAGGCTTGGAAGAATGTGAAAAAGGAAAGGAAACGGTCACCTTGGCTTCACTCATCCCGGAGTGGGGCTGAATGACAGAATGTCCTACGGTGTCAAATGAAAGAAAATTGACACCATAGAAAAAAAACGGCGCGAAAACGCCAAAGGCCAGTGTGACTCGTTACCCTAAACAGGGTTGAAGCTCGCACCACAAAATCCGAAAAAATCTGCCGGTCCGAAAACTGAAAAATAAAAGTACCCGAACCCAGCAAACCGGAAAAAACGTCCCTCTCCAATAGAGACAAAAGGTGGGGCGAAGCTTTTCAAAAACCCCTGCTTTCCAAAAACAAACCAAAATTCAAGCCTCCTCAATCCGTGAAAAAATAAAACGTTGGAAAAATCTAATAATGTCCCAAAAATAGACCAAAAGGGGGTGGCAAAAGGTTTGAAATGACAAAACAGACTCACTACTTGTAATGGAAAGAAAAATTTATTTTTGAAAACAAAAAGAAAACAGGAAATTGTCCAAATCCAAGGTACCTACCTACTAAAATGATTACTCCAACTAAAAACTTCATAAACCATTCTATAACCATTCAAAATTAAATAGAATTGTCAACATTCAACAAACAACAAAAAAAAATTACCCAATAGAGGCGAAATTGTAAACATTGAATTTGTAAAAAGAATTGCATCAATGAAATTATAAAAGTAAACATTCAATAATATCCATAATAAAAATCAACCATGCATTACAACTGTCTAAATAATTGCATAATGTAAGATAATGGAATTAATGCACCGTTATGAATGAATTGGATTATGCAATTTAATATTTGAATTATTCCTAATCGACCACCAGATACTAGTACTGCAACCCCAGTTCATAGCTGCGGAGCCCATGGCAATATGATGCTCCATTGTGAAAAGTTAAATTAAGTTTATCTTACTGCGACTACACCGTTGGCACAATGTTAACAATAATTAAAATAATAAATGTGTCTAAGGTATAGATTCTAAAACAAATTGCAAATGCACCCTAGTACACAATAGCACAATAGAATTGTCACAGCAATAAATGTAAATAGTAAAACCACAAGTAAAAGTTTCTAAAAGGTTAGTACAAAAAGAAAAAAATTTGCCTTTCCTTCCTCGGTGCAGAAGGCACTGTGGTTGGATCTCGAGAGCAAAAGGTTCCCTGTTCGTGGCGCCACTGTTACATGTATAATCCGGAGGTCAGGGAATCGAACCCGCAACTCTCCGGTGAATGTATTACCTACCTAAGTTCAGCTAAGGTTTTGTAAATGAAATACCAGAAATAGTAATGCCCAAACGAAATTGTTTATTAAAATAATTGAATTTATACAATGAGAATGGAGGCCTCCAGTGAGACCTCAGTTCCGTGGAAGACGGGGCTTTATTACAGTAAAGATCTTATAATTTAAATACTCTCCTACCTATTCAGTGTGCCAATGGTTGCAATTTTGATATATATGAAAGGCCTAATCGGAGCCGGATAGCTCGCGGTTAAATTTAGATAAAGATTAATGCCAGGGTTGCTCTCGAGTAAGGCAGAAGGTTCGAGCGCCACCCAGCGTGGGCGCTGGGACCTTGTGGTTATATAAATGAAGGTACGAAGGTGGGATTGGTACTGTCCTGTACGGCACGCCGGCACGCAGAAGGAAGCGACGACCTGGCGGGCCTGGTACGCTCGCCGTTGAAGGTCGCAGGCCGACGGCGTCACGCCACTAGATGGAGGGCAGCGGGCGCTCACCGCACTCGAGGTTCTCCGCTCAAAATGGCGGTCCTCCAATGAACTGGGGGTCCTCCAACGAACTGGGGGTCCTCCAACGAACTGGGGGTCCTCCAACGACCCTGGAACGCGCCGTCCAAAAGACACGTTACAAGTTGTAAAATGACGAAAATCTCCTGCCGGGGCGGAGGCCCGGCATAGGAGGAAGAGGTTAAACAAGGTTAGGGCTGGAAGCCCTAAATGATTGAAAAGATTTGAAGTGATTTGGCACGCTTGACGACGCCGCGGTTTATGCACGCGGGCCGAATAACAAAAAAATGGCTCACCTTTAAATCAGGGTAAAAGAAGGCGTGACCTCGCGGCGGATCCGCGCCGGCCGCGTGGTCGAAAAGAAGGGCAGTCTTCGCCCTTTTGGAACCCGCGGGACGCACGTGGGCAACGTGTAAACGTTCGTCGGGTTTGCTGTAAAGAATAGGCGTGATTAGCATTACGAACGAGCCAGGGGCGCCCGAGAATCGAGGCGAGGGGAAAACCACGCGGTGCTTACCTGTCGGCGGGCCTTCCCGTGCGCGGGAGTCGCTGCTGGAGCGCCGTCAAAGTGCGCGTGGTTTGCCGATGGAGCGCCGTCGAAACTTGGAACTCACTACGCGCACAACAATCCCACTCGGCACAAACCACGCACTAGCACAAGGGAGCCCTAAACACCGACAGCAAAACGACCGGGGCTCCGCGTAAATTCGGAAAAATAAAAAGGCTCGAGGTCCGTTGCGCGTCGGTTTTATACCCGTTGTGCTGGGAAAAAAATCGGTAGGACCTGAAGGGCGGGGCTGACATCTGCCGCACCAAACATCAACTGATATCGATTCTCAAATTTAGTCGATTATAATACTCGGCGGCAATCCAAAGATGGCAGACGCGCCCGCCGGGATTAACTTTAGTAGAGATCGATATCGGTATTTAGTCGAGTGGCGACATTTGCGCGACCGGGCGAAGCCAAACCAAAAGAAAAAGGAACGCGAACTGTCAACTTGTCGCCCGTCATCGGCGCGGTCAATCTGTCACCCGTCGTCGGCGCAGTCAATCTGTCACCGCTGAGTTTTCAAGCAAGACTCGTAAACAAAAGTAAAAAACAATCCCCGAAATTACAGGGGTGAGAAGGCCTTGTGGAAAGAATGACTATAAGTTAATGTTTAAAGGGTGAGTGTGAAAAAAACATACGTAACAGTGCCAACGCAACCGCTAAACTTTAAGAAACTTGGAGAAAAAGTGTGCGCTAAGAGCTTTATACGAGCAATATTTCATAGTTTAAAAGAGGAAAGCTCCGGAATACCTTTTATTCAATGTTTATGAAGTCTACGGGCTTCTCTGGCGCTTGTTGCTCAAGAACTTGAGGTTTTTTGAAGAATTTCGTGCAAAATGAAGAAAGCGTTTGTTGCTTTATTGTAATTTTTGTAGCGATAAAACTGGGAACAATAATATTTTATCAAAGATTGTAGAGACCTTCAAACTGCTTCTACACAGAATACTTCAAACAACAGCTTTTATGAGAGAAACAACTGAAGGTCGGCCATGACTGCAGTGACTTTTCATGTCTACAAGATGTTTCGAACATTGATATTTCTTTCAAACATTGAAGAACTACTTACATCACTATCCAGTGTCGATGACATGTGGAGCGGTTCCAACAAGCACCGCTGAGAGTCAAATACATTCCGAACCAGTGGCTATAATATAACTGGAGCTTGTAACATCGTCCTTCGCATTTCTCTATGCTAAACCGAGTTGTGTATTTTCTGAGGGAGGAGTTATGCCTGTAGTTGTAATTAGAATTTTCCACTGGCTGGTTGGATTTTCTTGCTTTGTGAAATCTTTTCAAAGCACTTAATTGTAAATTGTGCTTCTGGAAGCTTTGTTTCACACGTATTGTTAAACGCCAGGCTATTACAAATTCAGTTTCAGTATTTCAAACTTATTCAAGATATAATCAAATCTAATTAAAACCAGTAGCAATTAGCATGCAGCGCTTTGTGTAATGTATTGCGTCTTGCGAAACGGTTACGCCAATGCAGCGTATTTAATTTCTTTATGAAAGTGCAGCACCGCGCCTACAGCGTTTCAGGACTGCATCGCTTTAGCAATCAATCTACTTCCTGCCCTATTAGCCAGTATCGCAGTTACCATGCACCACCATGCGTCACGCCGTATCGTTAGGAAGCGAGCACTTTGCCGTTTCTTTGCCGGTCTCGGACGTCGTATGGTAATTCCGCTTCCTTCCCTGTGGCCGTGGACCCCATAAATTAGGTGCCAACGCCCGGCCGCCGCGCTGAAAAATTACCAACCGAACGGAATTCGATGTAGGTATGCTGGAATCGACGAGCGTGCTTTTGGGTGTCCCGAGAACATAATTTACCTACTGGTGCTTTAAAGGTGTTAGTTCGTCAAATACTTGATCTGGGATACTGGAGATACACAAAAAATGTTGCTAGAGGTGCATCTGAAATTAATCATTACTTAATACATAACAGACACATCGGACGTCTCTTAACTCTAGTTTGTAGCGACTCATAATGCTTACGTACTCTCTACAACGCTTTCGCTTGATACAGGTAAGTGAACACAAAACGAAGAAAACCTTGTGTATCGTTGCGTTCATGTTCCTGATACGTTGGTTTATCTTATAGGCCCTTATAGCTCTATCAGTAATTTCGATAGAATACTGACACAAACAGCAGTAATCGTCTCTCTATTCAAGCCGTTTGCATATCGGTACCAATCTGTCCTGTGCATCTATAGGCAAAGGTGACTTGATTTCTTGATCTTGGGGTCTTTGGTTTGACGCTAATTCGTTGCCACTTGTTCGACAGGCATGCCATGTATATCATTCGTCAGAGGATATGTTTGACTTACATATTTACTAGCCACATCTAGCGCCTTTACAGCACCAAAGTATATCGGGTGCAATACAAAGTAGCACGAGTGTGCGGCGTTTACAGATCGTTAGGTCAATATGTGAGATGGTCCAGAGTTCTCTACTTTCAAGTGTCTACACAGAGCACAGGCTGTACGTTGTTGTGCTTTAAAAATAACCATTACGCTTGTATGTTGTTCCTTTTGATATTGGTTTATGCCGGGGGATTCCGGTGACCTATCTTCAAATAGATATAGTTAGTATACATAAATGTTTTATTATGTTAGAAATTGAACAAAGGTCAGAGTAAATAAAGGCTATTTTATTTTAGTTTATTCCGGTGAACTGTAACATGAGGATCTTCAAAAGAAGGGTGGAAAGAGTTATAGAGAGAAGGCAACGCTCTGAGTGTCACTGTCCATTGCCGCTCTGTCGCATAAAAAGAAAGAAAGGTAGGTATAAGTTTTTTCAAGTTTCTAGTCTAGATTTATTATTTAAACAGCAATACCTACTGCTTTGTACTGACAATGCCACGACAAACAATACTATATATTTGTATAAGTATACCTAGTCGAAGTACAACAAACAAACTCTGACACAAGAGAACTCATTTGCGATCGATCGATCAATTATGTCAGTGCTGAAATTTCCAACCAGCAAATGTTGAGGTTGCGCCATCTATCTAAAAACAATTTTAATTAATGATTGAAATAATAACCGTCGTTGCCGAAATACTATTTAACTGTTTAAAAGCCCCGTTACCGCGTCATTAGCCGAATAACATAATTAACGTTCAAATATTTGTTGGTGACTAAACAAATAGAGTTCATAAAACAACGAAACTGTGGAGCAGAGTCAGTCGTTCTGAATATTTATAGCTTTTGAGTAATTAACTGATTGCGAATGTTTACAAAGAAATATTGCCGAAATTATTTAGAGTCCAATTTATGTTATAAAATTCCTTTTCTCTGCCTGATAAAGACATTAATGGGGTCTACTTTAACTTAGGTATCTAATGTTTGGACATTGTGTATCTGCGGACCTATTGTTAGAAATTGTTTTGTATGCCGTGCAGGCGCTATTAGATGGAATTGCGTCTGCTTAGTTTTGAATAGCTAAACTTCAGAAACATTTTCATATCTTTCTGACTTTAGTCGAACTTCGGTCGAAGCTTTTCGATCGATCATGAACTTGTTACTCGTAATTTATTCTTATAAAAGCTGTCTTAACTTAGGACCAATTTTGCTCCATCAAACAGATGGTATTATGACTGAATTATGAATAGTTATTATTTATACAATTTTACTATGATTAGTGAGTTTATTCATCTCTGTTTAAACGATAATAAAAACAATGTATGAGGAATGTTATTTATTGTAGCACGAGTAGAAGTGGCAGGGGCATGTGAAGTTACGTGTTACATTCATTGACCTGTCCACTTCCCTGCTCACTGTTACTGACTGTAATTCAGGTAGTTGTTCCTGTTAAATTCAGGGCCAGTTTACGGTCAATACGTTTCGCCGTTAAATTCCGCACCTGGTCCTTCGCATCAACGTTGCATTGGGCATTGACTAGATTAGATAGGACATAATTATATTGAGTGCAACAGATAATAATTCTGTTCATATTCAGATAATAATAATTCAGATAATGACCCGACAGACGTTGTCCTGTAAAATTTACCAATTTAGATTTCGACTTTTCGGTTGTTCCTTTGGGGGTTTTTCTAATTTTCTTTATTCCTATACCACCCCTGCTGACCCGATTAAAAGCGACAAAAAAGTTGCAATTCGGTTTATTCGACTTGCAACTTTTGACCTTTTGTCGTTTTTAAAGTTTTACTGGAATGCTTGTTTCTAATCGCTGTTGTGGGATTAACACCTTTGTTTTATAAGTAAAAAATGCACTTCTTTACGGCAATAATACTGTATTGTACACACGTGCAATAGTCGTTAGGTTTACAGACACTGTGTGGATAAGAACGTACATGTTTTTTAGACAACGGTCGTTTCAGCCTTCCTCTAGTTATATAATAATAAACCCACTTTAATTCATAATAGATGTGCTAGTCATACCTGCTAGTATAACCGCGCATAAAATAAACTGCATTGCGAATCACAGCCGGATCTACCCGGTATCGATCGACCCGGACAAAAATGTCCTGCCGTGTCTCCCAATTAAGGTTGACATTGATTCTGTCTGCAGCCTGCGCTGGTGGCTGGGCCTGAAATAGCTGCGGCGGGCCAGATCGATCCCGAAAACAAAATTAAAACTGCACAAAACAACCAATATTCTACCTTAAACCTTCCCGTATAAAGCTCACGCCAACTACAAAGGAAATAGGCTGGGAAAACACAGGAATGATAAATCAGGTTAGGCCATTTTAAACTTAAACGTTAACGGTCTAAGGTTGGAATTAAGTGGCAAATGTGTTGAGTATTGAATATCACTACATGCCATTTAAAACCTAAATGATCTTGGGTAAGGTTGACAATAGTGGTCGCTGTTGCTGGAATATGCAATTCATTGTTCATAGTTGATTGAAATAATAAAGTGCGTTGGTTTCTAGTAATGAACAAAACTGACCATTTTAGTTCTAGTACTATCTGTTACGCTTTGTTACAACTATTTGTATATCGGATGAGCGATGCGGAAACGCATAGAAGACGCATACCAAACAATACAAACATTAATTTTACATGTATACATAAGATACATAAATGGATTATACGCATTATACGCAGGTATTTCTACATGGCAACCAAATAAAAGAATTTTACCGGCGTAATATTCTAGATACCACAAAGCATTATGTATACGTACTTATCTAATTTTGTGTCGCTACGTCATCACACACCTTGTTGCGCATATCACCGAAATACACTTTGGTCAATTTACAGTATCGGTCATCTGTTCAAAATTTCGAATACAAACTACTAAAATAAAAAAAAACACCTGATGACTCCATCGATGCTGCTACCAGCAAAATTAAGCAGCATTTACACAGAGGTCGCACAATAAGCTTTAATTTGCTGACAACAAAGTGGTTTTGTGGCGGGAAGCGCATCGAGGACGCGAGACCGGAATATTCAATTATAGCCGCGTAAGGATTGACTACGCTTACACTATGCTGTATGGACCCGAAAAGCCCCATTGATTGGTTGAGTTACACTCAAGTTAGACTGCAAGTAGCACCCCAGTATATCTGTATGAGGCCAATCAATCATAGTTCGCTGTAGTAAGCTCATTATGCCATGACCATTGATGATCTACCAGTTTTAAATAACATTATCAGAAGTGGCGGGGAATAATCTGTGCGCTTTGCCATTTAATGACGCTGGTTTCGGTACCTCGGCTCCCTTATAAGTTACTAGCAGACACGGCCACGCGTTGCTGTGGCTAAGGTTATTGTTATTGTGACTATAAGTACATTGAGATGTAAGCTATCCTATCTTTCAAGTTAGATCAAACTGCACACGGTGCGCAAATTTGATTGAAATCGGTTAAGTAGTTTAGGAGTCCATCGCGGACAAACAACGTGACGAGTAATTTATATATATTAAGATAAGAAGAAGAAGATAGCAGACACGGCCACGTGTTGCTGTGGTTAAGGTTATTGTTATTGCGATTATTAATTGAGATGTAAGCTATCCTATCTTTCAAGTTAGATCAAACTGCACACGGTGTGCTAATTTGATTAAAATCGGTTAAGTAGTTTAGAAGTCCATCGCGGACAAACAACGTGACGCGTAATTTATATATATTAAGAAGATACGAAGAAGAAGATAGCAGACACGGCCACGTGTTGCTGTGGTTAAGGTTATTGTTATTGCGATTATTAATTGAGATGTAAGCTATTCTATCTTTCAAGTTAGATCAAACTGCACACGGTGTGCTAATTTGATTAAAATCGGTTAAGTAGTTTAGGAGTCCATCGCGGACAAACAACGTGACGCGTAATTTATATATATTATTAAGATGTGCGGATTTCTGTCCCTCCGTACTTTGAAGGTTACGTTAAGCCCTCGGTCCCGGTTGTTATAGCTTGATAGCAGTCGTTAATAAACGTCACAGGCCCTTGGGTGGCGTAACAAATGCTGGCACCATAGGCCGGCACTCATTTGACAAACAGTCCACAAACAAAAGGCTTTGTCGATGTCCGGTAGTTCTTAACTGCTGCCGGACTTTGAAGATGATTTGTATAGTTTAGCTCTGAAAGATTGAAGTATGTAAGTAGTCAAAGCAAGCGATAAGATTTGGTTGCTATAATCTGGATCCTGTCGGTTTGTAATTTTAGCTTCGTACGACTAGTGCATTTAGCCAGTATCTAATATTATATATTTTCACAATAGTCAAAATGTCCTAGCCAGTCCAGTCATCAGAAGTCTAGCCGCGTCGCAGTGAACGTCACGATTCGGTAACCTGGCGGATGCTTTACTGAACCATCTTGGGAGCCTTGGAAAGAAACTAAAATGCCAGGGGTTTTGGAGTATGCTTGCATACCAACACTCAATGGTCAACACTCCACTACCACACATTCATATGAACCGCAAGTTTGAGTAAAAATACGAAGTCATACGAAGTTCCATTGACGTCAATACTCTCAACGAAGACTTGTCGAATAGATTCTTACTTGACATCAGACAACGAAGACCTCAGATACCCTAAAGGTACAAAAGACTCCGTATCCTCCGCCGGGTCAGCTGTCGTGATCGACCGTTTACAATGCACAGGGCCCTTTACAGCCGCCTGAGTAATTAGCAGCTCTATTATAAGTGGAAAGCCACCTTAATGCCCGCCCAGTGATAAGGGTTGCAGTCACAAACAGGTTTAACTCAACCCTGGGCACAGTCAATAGTTATTGTAGCCATTACTGGAGAGGCTTAACAATCTTGAGGGTGTCCGGCTGGTGAAATATGCCAATATTACGTCTGTTCTGGTTTAGAGGCATTGTATACGGCGAAATTACGGGGTGTATGCGAAACCCAATATCAGAGTCGAGACTGTGCAACGATGATGTATACGTTACCTTTTTTGCTATTATAGAATAGGCGAAGATGCGATTGAAGAAGGTAAACGCTTGCCTAGGAATAGATTATAACTAGGAAAGCACCAGGTTTTTACCGAGAGGAAAACTGTCAGCTACTTTAACTGGTTCAACATACTTAAACCTTTAGTTGTGACCTAATTAAATAGCTTGGTTCTATGTTTTGTAATCTTGGCTGACATAGACAAACAAAATATAGCTCAATAGATGGTGTTAAACTATAATGGTATGACTGTTAGAAAAATCAATATTGTTACTCATTGTACCGACATGAAAAAGTTGATGATTACTATCGGTTGGCGATGTAATTGAACAGTGAACACATTTAATTCTCCAATCCAACGGTTCTTTTTCGCACGCTAGTAATTGCATAGCCGCTTGTTTTATCCGGCACCGGTATCCGGTATCCGATTCCGATCCGATACCGATCCCGGTTGTTGAGACGTAAGCAGTGCGCGCCGCTGCGTATTGGATTGACGTGTAATTTTGTGATCACCGGTTCTATATCTATCTAACTCGTGCCCCATTTTTATTCTCATGAAGATGAGAATTATAATATATTTATTGTAGGTAGGTATTTATGTTTTACGTTCAATTTATGCTCATTACACTTACCTAATAGAACAAAATAACAATTTTGTGGCACTTCAATTAAAGTTTAAACTGCTGCCACAAAGTAATATTAACATAGTTACATACAAGAATTATAAACATAAAGGACCGATTTCGTTGGAACCCGATGTAATAATGCATGCAAATTGATTATTCGTATTAAAATGTCTCGGCGTTCTAACAATGTTACATCATAAAAACGTAATGCAATATTTCCTTGGAGAGGAACTATAAAGCATTAAAGAGTAGTAGTATTATGAAGATGCATCGTAAAACACAATGTTTAAAATCTACTACACTCACACTCGAGCATTAACTACAGAGAGCAATTTCCTATTTTCGTCTGCAGCGAGTCTTATGCTGGCAACACTGGTGTTAGCCCCTACTAGTTGTTTACGTATGGCAAGTAGGTAGGGCATACTCGTGAGTGCAAACTTGATAGCGTGCAAACAATGCTCGTATATATACTTGTGCTTGCACGAAGTGGTCTATATTTGGATGATGATAACCATGAATGATAACTATATTTATAGTTACCGTGTCATACTTCTTTGGTGCAACGACTTCAAAGCATCCTGGCCTCCCATACTTGAACCCGTTGACCCCAATTTTTTTAAGAAAAAGCATTCAAAGACAATGTAGTTGACAATGTTAAATGTTGCTATAAACAATACGAAATACAAAATTAAAAACCTTTGTCTTAGTTCTGATATTGGGGCCGTATTCACGTTCCTATGCTGCGTATAGAGCGTCAATACAAAAAACTGACTATTTGGGACTCCATAATTCGTCTTGCAACTAAAATCCTCCCTATCTTCTCTAAACGAATATTCCAATCCGAATCGTCCTCATTCGAACTCGATCCGTTCTCACTCCGACTCGAAGTAGATCCGTCTTCTATCCCAGTCGATATTCTCGCTTCAATCCTGAGAACAGAACCGTCGACCCCTAGTACCTGCCAAGCATTACCTGGATTACACGGGACGTTCTCGACGCGCGAAATGACAACTTAAGCACCTGCCCATCGCGTTAATGTCGAGGTGAAAAGATATACCGGCATGATAGAGTGCTATCGGAGATTATGGAACAGCTGCTGTTTGCTGCAGCTGACGCGTTAAGCTTGGAACTGTGGGCACTGGTCTTACACTTACGTCACTAATCCCTGTTCTTTACGGGGAATGCACTGTCAAATAACAGGATGCAAAATATACACTCATATTTTACGTAAACATGTTTCACGATGCAAGAAAAACGTCACACAAAACTTTGCATTATGCTAAAACTGAAAAAACGCTTCATGAAGCGAACATAATTTGGTCACAAAAGGCGTGCTCCAAGTTTTTTCACGTCGTCGGGCGCATAATAAACATCCCGTGTGTACACTACTTTCATTCTTAATGTAAAAGTGAGATGCTGTCTGTTAGTAAGATTGACATCACCTGTGGAAATGGATTTTGAAGAGTTGCCTGAAAGTCGTAATAAAACGTTATTGGAAAGAATTACTCCTCAAAGAGTGAGAAGGTATCTTCTAGAGAAAACAGTTGAGGAGAAATAAGAGCAATCTTGTCATGCCTGATGGTAGACGTGGTCTGTATTACACCAACTAGCTGCGCCCCGCTATGTTACCCGCAGATTTCAGAATAAAAAGTAGCTTACGTATCTGTTAATCCAGGGTGTTAGCTGCCTCCGTACCAAATTTCATCAAAATAAGTCCAGCTGTTGAGCGTGAGAAAGTAACAAACATACAAACGCACTCACGAGCTCTCGCTTTTATAATATTAGTAAGTTTACAGGTTGGTAAATCTCGCTATTACTCAACGGTGCTCGCACCCTGAGATATTGGCATATTAAACTGAAACTTTGCTTAATAATTTTGACGTTTAATCCCTCTGTACGGCGGGGAGGGTCCCGCTAACGCAGTGATTTTCTATCTAGTACCATCCGGCTACACATTACCGTTGTCTTCAGACCTATTCATCCAAGTCACTGTTTCTGTCACTCATATTAAAAAAATAGGTAGATTCATCATCATCATCAGCCTGAAGACGTCCAATGCTGAACATAGGCCTCCTCCTTAGACCGCCACACCGAACGACAATTCGCCACTTGCATCCACCGGTTGCCTGCGACTCTTGACGTAGATTACCAACATATTTTATCCACAAAATACCCCAAACTACAGGCATCGCCACGGCTCCAGTCAAGCCTTTTAAACTCGCCGCGAGTCTTAAATAAGATCGAGTTACGCGACATAATATTTTGTCGAGAGCGCCCTCTGGTAACGTTTTCATATGTAAATCGAGCACAAGAGCGTTTAAGGTGGTGTCAAGTGTCGACTAGGAGATTATGTTGCCTTAGAGGGGTCGTGTATCAAAGTGTAGTAGACTCGAAAGTTTTTAGGCCGACTCGGTTAGATTACACAAGTGGTGCGGCGTCAATAGCTAATAGTTTTGTGCCTGTAAGCCCGTTCAGGCTCAGCGTGCGTGAAAGCTCGGGGACTCCGTTTCTAGGGCGGCCATAATCTATTGCTAACTGAATTTGTGGAAAAGAAAACATACAGTCTAATTATTAAGAACCTCTTCCTTTTTGGAAGTTGAATAAAAATAAAGATGGCATGCGCGCGCTACTCTGTTTGATACCGTATACCTATCTGTTTTAAAATTCAAAGTTGTATAAATACTGTTATCTTTAAGATCTTCTTACTGGAAGATGACTCCCAGTTGGCGACTTTTCTCGCAATCTGATAGGTTTTAAAGTAGATGCGTTTTTCTTGCTCGTGACGGTATTATTGTATTTCTTCGCGTCGTCCTTAAAATGAGATAGGGAATCGACGCCGCTCCGTGCTGACGGGAATCTGTATAGATACAGATTTCCCATTTCCTGAGTTAGGTACTAAATATTAGTTCAGAATATATCAGTGAGCTGTATTTAGATACGGAAACAAACGGCAACAAAAAAGTTTCTCAATGACTATTTGTATCGACGTCTATTTTATGCGACAACTGAATCAGAGATTTATTCTCGGACCCGAACGGGTGAAATATCAACACAAAAGAAGAAGTGAAAACTGAAGAACTTTCACAACTTGCTGACAAATGAGCCTGTAAAAAATGTTATTGGACCGGAACCAATCTTGATCCCAACCGACAAAAGAAACTCCTAAATACATACATACTAGTACAAACTATCTAGATGTACTTCTGTTAAACTATTTGGAGCAGAGTCCGGCAATTGTTAGTTTTATTTTGTTAAACTACTATATACGTAGTAGCAGTATGGTAAGTCGATGTTAGCTGAACACAATTACATGTGACTGGTAATAAAAATCGCGCAAAAAGTGCATTGCTTTCGTTGTGAAACGTAATAAATGTATCATTGGTGGATGCCTGTTACTAAATTTGTATTCAATTGAGTGCCAAATAAATATGCTTATAATGCAAATAATTCGCACCGAGAAAAAAAAAATGTATATTGTCAATTTCATACCAGTACCTACTCATTTATACAATTGATCATACTGATGTTATACAAACTAGGATCAGGCACGTCTACTAATATTTTCACACTAACTTCGTCACTAAACGTGTCGTGTTTGCTTTTGAGTTTACTCCGTGAAATTTCTCTTACTTCCGTCTGCTCGCAGTTGTGAGGAACCACAAACAATATTATAAAGGTGGATAATCCATTTTTGTTTTCCGTTCTGAAGTGCTATACCTAAAATAGCGATAATCAGAGTGCACAAATCACTTCAAATATTAAAAAAAAAGAACAACATGAATGAAAAAAAAAACTTTATTTTGTACGGACAAAAAATTTAAGTATCATAATTATATTCGTATTCAGAGAGCGACTTTTAAATAGTCGATCCCAGTTGTTCAAAAATACTTTATATGTAAAGATGTGGCTCAGTTACAGTTTTATAATAGTAATAAAGCAAGCAATATAATCGTTTTTAAACTTTGTTTTGTGTTTTAATAAGTTGGAAATAAAATTTCCCCTATCGATTAATTCTTCCCATAAACCAATTGACGGATACACAACTTGACAAACGCATAAAAATCTGACACAGCTAGATATCGAGGTACGAAGAGAAAGTTAGTAATTATAGACGATACAACTAACAAACTATCAGTATTCATGCCCGCTCTGAAAGAAAAAAGTCCTGGGAGTCAGTGAATTGGTCCTCAACAAGCCGGATGCCTGTAATTGAGTTAGTGCCGGCACTCCCGACTTCTCTCGGCGTTGGGCTGGGAAATAAGAGAATTTCACAGCTGCATAAGTCATTGGACTTTTATGAAATAGTACAAATAGATCATAGAAATATATACGATGGCAGGCAAAACTACAGTTTAGTTTAGACGAATGCGTCCACACGGTTTGAATAGCACTATAGTATTACGTAGCCCTACATAGCGTCGTTTATCACTGTTTAGAGTTACGTTACACTGTGTAGAATGCTACGTAGTATTCCGTAGCGTGTTGCGTAGCACTACATAGCGTTGCATCTATATATATAAAAATAAAATGCTGTTCGTATGTCTCTCTAAAACTCGAGAACGGCTGGACCGATTTGGCTGATTTTGGTCTTCAATGATTTGTGGAAGTCCAGGGAAGGTTTAAAAGGTGAATTTTATCACTATTCCACGCGGACGAAGTTGCGGGCACAGCTAGTAATACAATAATAATAATAATTGATCACGGTGTTTAGTTGCGTAGCACAGTGTAGAATGCTACGTAGCATTTCGTAGAGTGTTGCGTAGTACTACGTAGTGGCGTAGTACTGTGTAGAGTTTATGTGACACTGCGTAGAGGGCCCGAACTTATATTTTTTATGTCCAAGTAACATGTTGTAATGTTATGAAGTACCACTCCACTTCTTCTACGAACCTCTCTTCTTTTTAAATTCAGACTCAATGTTTCATTCGCTACATTCATAGCCCGATCTGTAGGCGCCCGCGGCGGATACGAAATCAATGCGATGAATAGACGAGAAACGAATTGCGGGAATCGTCTGCGAAAGTTTGTAGCCGACAAACCGCGCTCCGTGTAAGTATATCATTAAATGCAACGTTAGAATTTAGAGTTATTGGATCTGGTATTATTATTTGTATACACGGAACTTACGATTAGTTACGATTAGTTTAGTTTAAGAACCCTTAATTTTAAGTGAAAATGTGACAGCGAGTAAATAAATCTGAAAGAGAATAAAAAATGTAAAAGTTGACAAAAAAATGGCATTGACGCTTCACGTCGATGGTTATAATGTTATATAAAAAAAATATATACACGGAACTGCATTTTCCCGTGTAGTAAAGCTGTGTCTATACCTAACATAGCCTAGTGTTATCTAACGTATGTTCTGTAATGTGCATTATGAGAAACATCTTATGTAACAAACATGGCAAAAGTTTTGCCAGAAAATAAATAAAATAGCAAATAACATTTCATTTCTACATGTAGGCGCTAACAACACGTTGACACATCCCATCCGGCTTTACACTCACTACCGTCGCGGATTACCGCGGGATTTGTGTTATGTTTACATATGACACTTATATGTGATAATGGGGAAAAATACGTAGGGTTGAAGTGTAAAATAAACCTAAAAACAAGAAGATATTTTGATATTTATGTAGATATCAAAAAATGTGTATGACTAATCCGCCACTCACTCAATCTGTGGATCAGTCTTATTTTAAAAGCAAATTGTAAAGTTTTTATATAACAGCAAATAAAGGCTTAAATCTGAATCTTAGTAAAAATAAAAATACGGGGGTTTTTTTAAGTAGGAGATTTTTCAATTTTTCTGTCGTTGTTATCTACTTATTTTCTATCTCCAAATGTAAGAAAAAATTACAAGCCAATTTTATTTTGTAGCTATTTACGATGGATAACAGCTTTTTTTTTCATATGTATAATCTTGTCGTTCTTCGCTTACGACCCTTAGACAATTTTGCCTGTTTGTCTCTTTCCATAGTCATATTAATGTTAAGGGCTGTCATGGCAACGTTCTAAAAATATCTTTATCAAACTGTCCTGAAATACCTTATCCGATCCGCCCGTACCTCTCCGTAACCGAATAGAAGTCAGCGTTTAATTGATTCGGAACTTGACTCGGTTCCGTTCATAATTAATAGTCTATGGTCATAATGAAGATATTCAATCAGTTTGTTTATTGGGATCGGTCTTTAGTTTTTGGTGGATGAATTTTGATACGCGTGTATCAGTTAGTGTAAGATTACTGCAATCTAGATAATAATATTATTTTTATAAATTTACACTCCTACACTGACATTACAAAGAAATATTGTGCGAAGGTTTCGTCCAAAGTAAGCGATACAATAGAAAATAAGAAAATAATACACTCAATTGCATAACGGTGATAAGTATAAGTTTTACTAGCTCGCCATAGTACGCGTCAACTGGCGCTTTTGTATAAAGATCCTGTACAGCGGTACCGGCGTGTTAATGAACGAAAAATCTTCATACAAAAAGCTAGTCGACGCGTACTACGAGTATGTCGAGCACTAGCTCGAAATTGACAATTCTCGACCTCGCCCCAATGAGTTCACCTAAGTTATGTGCGGCTTTCCATCGCTCCGTGCTTCGGTCTAGGTAGTTATCGAATGATAGCTACCATTACTCTGTCACTAGATGCCAGCACAACCTCATACGACAAACAACAACAACAACAACAGCAACAGAGCAATAAATAAGCATTCACGCTTCAATCGCCCGCTAACCACGACCTATTTCACCAGCACTTTAACCGACCGACAGCGCTAAACAGGCGGTTATAAATCGGTCATTACTTGCAATATTACCGTCGGAGCTCCATTACCGCTCATTAGGTATTAATGTGCGCTGTGCCTGGGAGTCGCTGATGCCTCGTCTGGCTGGTTATAGCCGGTAAGCAGACGCGTTTCGGTCACCAGTGCTCTCTGTTGCATGGTTTAATGTTTAAAATATTATACTATGATTTTTAATCTTTGCTAGCTGGCTGGACAGACGTAAAGAGATAATATTAGTTACCCATTTTTATTGGTTTTCGTGAATTCTTCCTTTGTTTTCATAATTCCGAGTGGAGACGAGTTGAACAAAGCAAAAATTTAAATCGGTCCAGCCGTTCTTGAGTTGTAAATGGTGTTACACGACTTTGTTTTTGTATATACTAGTAGCTTTTATGCTTGAGCCGCACGTATCGTGATTTACTATCCCGTTGTTTGACGTTATTTGATGTTCGCCGTAAGTGTAGCCACATAATTGGGATATGGCATTGACATTGCCGTTGAATATCTCAATTTTTGACGTTCATTTGTTTTTTTTTATATTTTGGTATATTTTGTGATTTGGTTGTTGACGATGCCGATAGCGTGGCTAATCAAATTTATGGCGATAAATCGTCGGGGCAATTTCCGTGTTGTTTAAAGCGATGTTGGCTGTGACGATGACGATAGGTGTGGCCCATGCATGAGGGGTTGCCATAGAATCATCTTCGATAGACTCCATGGTGTCATTGGCTGATAAGCCGACTGAGAATCGAAGCAGGTTGGATTCCTGTGCAAGGCAAATATTTACTAACCCGGTTATGCTTTTTGAACAACTACTCGAAATGCCCCATTAGTTACACCCCTATTTCCCGTTGTAACTGGTGCAATAAACACCATATCCGAATAGTTATTAAGATGTTGCTCTCACCCATTTCCTTCCAACATTGGGGCCATTACGAACACCTCACATAAAAGTTAGTTGACAACGCACTGTCTCCGTAATCACGATGTCATTATCTGGCCGCAAGAGTACGAGCGGAGCCAAGTGCGGCCACTAACTTACGGTGGTGGAACAGGCCCTCGGCCAAATTGAAGTCTGCTACGTGCCAACCTTACTTCTAACTTCTTAGGCGGGGTTAAATGGTGCGATTAGAATTTTGTTGTGTGCGATTTTTTAACATAAGAAATCGTAAAAAGAACTGAAACCTTAATGGTTGCTCGTAAATAGGAATAATGATAAGTCTTTTACAAGTTAAGCACTTGCATTATAAGAAGAGTAGAATAAGAGCATACAATAAGGATGATAACTTAGTGTGATGTTTAGATTATTTTTTAAGAGGTCGTCCATCCTTCTTTTTCATTTTGAACAAATTAAAAAAACCTAAGAAGTATTAAAATCATATCTGCTGATCACGAAAGATAGTTTTTTACAAAGGTTTAGTGTAATTTAAATTGTGAATAAAGCGCCTGTAAAGTGCCGACCGAGGTTTAATTATTGTATATGGATGACAAGCTTCAGTAAGCATAAAAAAATATTCAACACTATAACGGCAACTTGCATAATAATATAAATCCTCCAATCTTAAGACGCCAGTCGCGTGGTGCGAACTCAGCCTAACACTTGCAAGCACGAAAGCGATTAAGGGCACGCCTCCACGAGTCGATATGAAGATATAAGCGATCGGAGATTTGATTTATGTCCAATGACTGGCGGAAACTGACGGCGTGTGAAGATGTGATGGCGGATCGAATACGACACCTAGTTAATGTTACATCTTGTAATGGCAGAAAGAATGAAGTTATGAAAATATAGAAATGACATCATGTAACTTTTTATTGTCTACTACGCTTCAGTTACGTTAATTAAAATGATAGACTGTGGATCATGATGTTGATGGTTGATGAGTTTTCGTATTAGATTTTTGAGCCTGGAATAACACATTTAAAGTTTTTTTTAATACTTGATTATAGGCAACCGTTTGACCACTTCTGCTAATTTAAGAACGCTTCCATCGAATCTCAATGGAGTGGCTTCGGAATAGATTGTGCTAGTTACCTTCCTGGACCTATAAACGAAGACGTCATTGATTTAAAACCGCACGTCGTCATAAAGTAGTATTAGCAAAGTGAAGCTATGTCGCGTAGATTTTATAGCATAGTGTAACGTATCCTTTAGGTAATGCTTCAATGTTAGTGCATTAGCTCGAAGCTGTTTCTTAAATGAAGCATTTTGCACTCTGCGTACCTCTTTCAAAATGTATTTAGGGCAATATACAAATGGGAAAGCTTATAAGATAAAGTTCCTTTGTTTTTCGCATCAATGTTTGCGCCAATGTCTATGCTCCATCCACGTTCAGAGCGGTTGAACCACGCTTCTAGAGGTCGGCTTGCGGTTAACAATAGCCTTTGTGTGTTTGTCAAATGAGGTTGTATCGGCCTCTGGTACCAGAGGTCGTCAGGTTGCCCTTGTAGACTGTGGCTTAACGACTGCTATCGATCGATAACAATTAGCACCGACGGCTCATGCTCGCCGAAGCACGGACCGAAGGAAATCTACACATATTTTTGTAATTAAGTCAGTGGTTGGTGCCGAGGATGTGACGAGGTCCGATGTCGCTGGGTTAATTATAAGATACACGTTGCCGACCATTCAATCCATTATGCATAAAAGAAATAAAGCGTAAAATTGGTTGCTTACAAGCACATACGAGTAAGTTGCGTTTTAATGCACTACCTCAAAATAGAAATAAGCTGTATTGTTCACAGACAACTGGATTGTTGTTGCTCGGGAAAGCTGTCTGTTGTTTTTGGGATAAGCTCGTGTATGTTCTGTAAAATTAACTTGATAATGAAATAGGAAATGATTGCGGTCGGATTTTGTACATACAGGCGCAAAGTTTTGAGGAAAATTTTGGTGCCGTGTTTCTCGCCGATCCGTCTCGACTGTCCGATCTTTGATCCTGAGCAGAGTCAGTTTACGTTCTTGCTTGGGAGTGAATACAATTTATATGGGCTAGATCTCCAGTAAATGTATACCACCCTATCATGCTTGTAGTTTGTTATAATAAAAACACATATAAGTAGATGATAAGTTCTCAATAAATTGTAAAATGCACTCTACCCATGGGATCCCAAATACCATATTTGTCTGTGTACGCCCACTCAGAGTGATATACCAAGGCAGCCCAGAGGCGATGTCGGTTCGGCGTAGGCCAAGGAAACATAACTCAACTAGAGGCGTGTGCTGAAGTGATGTTTCAGCTCGGTTTCATATGCAAATTGTATTCGTCACGGCACACTGCTAAGCTGTTAGAATAGGGCTGGGGAATATGATGCTTTTATGAAGGTAATATTGATAAACATCTCTATGCGATACCCTTGAACATTGTGCTTTGTTTTTCGAGCATTTAAAAGCCCGATGATTGTACGCTGTTTAAATCTCGGGCCAACTCACCAACCACTCTCCCAGCATTCTCTAAACTACTGTGGCTTGATATTAAGTATTTTTAAAAGACATGTGATATCAAGATTCCGACCTGCGCTAAATTGTAAAAGAGGAATAAAAAAGGCGCACAAAAAAAAACGACGAGGAGCAATGCACCTTTCGTTTATCGTCGTTATGGTCGTCACGTACGAAGGACTCAGTTCCAAGTCCACCGTAGAAATGAACAAAGTCGATCGCGTTCCAGTGGCATCCCTAAAGAACAATAGAATATTCACACCTCAGATAACTGTTACTCGATAAGCGTTAGCTTTTTGCCCTCGGCCGTGAGTGGGCTTAAAGGCATCAGCCACGGATCGTGTTACACGGTAACGGATAAATGTACGGTTATATATGTTACATCTGGAGTAACGTTACATAACTTTTGTACATTGTTGTTAAATTCTTTGAGTCAATCACATGTTAATTTTCATGGAATTTATAGGGATATCGCGTATAGATATTATTCAATCATGGATCCCCAAACTTCCCTGTATATCGGAAATTAGGAACTAGTAGGACCATAGCCTCTTAAATACATACTCAGAGTATATAGAATACTAGCTGCGCCCAGCGGTTTCACCCCCGTTTGGATAATATACGATAAGTATCACTTATGAATTGTAGCCTATATGTTATTCTGATATGTGAACTACATTATTGTAACGTTTCATTAAAATCCATTCAGCGGTTTTTACGTGAAAGAGTAACAAACATCCATCCATCCATCCATACTTACAAACTTTCGCGTTTATAATATTAAGTAGGATAGGTGCACACAGGAAACTTTTTCTAAAAATAAACATCCAGATCGTTTCAGCTATCCTCAGATAAGAGCTCGTACACAATAAAATTCAGTCGACAACCACGGTAGGCCTTTTTTGGAATCAGTTAATAACTCGTTAGTAGGCAACAACTATTATTAAAGCAAACAATATAACGAAAATTACTTTGTGAAGTACAAAAATCTATCATTATTGTCCACATAGATAGTAGATAGATAGATAAAGCTTTATTGAAAAAACATAACAAAGAAAACTTTACAATAGAGCGAAAATAAACTCCAACTTGAAATGTCAACAGTAGGTATAATTTACGTAAACTTTTTTACTATTTCATACATTTTTAAACAATACTGTAACCGTAGTCTTTCACAGAATCCTACCTTTGTCTCAAAAAGACGCTGGATAGTGGTTTGCTGAAGAGGTCTCATGTAGTAACTTGACGTGGAGGTCTAGAAAATGCTACGTAGTATGAAGTATTGCTAGCTGTTTTCGCTACATTTATCGAGATAAATAGTATCCCATATCTTCCAAAGTCCAATCTATCTCCATACCAAAATTCATCAAAACGTGAAAACGTAATAAACAAACAAAGAGCACTATCACATGTATGAATATTTATTAGTATGCATTAACTAGGCTACAATTACGGCTTCAGAAAATTTTCTACGACTCTTTTTAATAAGTAAGGAAATTGTAACAGAATACCATGTTTGAATCAATGGCACGTTGAGCCCATTCTTCACGAGACGCGATCATTGCAGGAGAATCGATTCGGGCCAAATTATGGCCCAGACGCGGGACGCAGTGAAACCGGAACATGTTCTATAAACTGTTTGTGGGATTTTATGTGCAATATTATTATTAGTATAGTCGTGTAATATGAGCAAATGCTAGTAAAACCAGGTAGGTACCTACAGGAATTGCAGAACTTACCTACCTACCTATCTACCTACAAGCTCGATAAATTAAATTAATTTTGTGATGTATTTTTCAGACACATACAGTCACCTTTTTCTCGTCGGGGTAGGCAGAGATCTTTCCACATGCTATACGATCCTGACACCTCTTTCTCTTCTTCTACTGCCAAACATGCTTTTGTAAAATACGCATGTCATTTGGTTCATGAAAACTGATTATAATGAGCCCTTCCTATATCAATCTATCTACTTAGGCGCAGTTTCTGAACCCTAGTTAATTTATGTAAACCATGGTAATAATTAGGTATAGGGATCGATTTACGAAAAGACACCTCTTTAGCACGTAAGTTAAGAAGCTAACCAGAAAAATAAACATTGTTGAAAATGTGTAATTGGCAGCAAAGAACAACGGGAAGCCGATTCAAGCTGCGACTGCGAATAATAGCTTGACGCCCTAGAAGTTTACGCCCTGAGAAGTTATTGAGAACTTACGACCACGGCAAAACAGAGCGCGGACGGGAACTGCGTTCTGTTAGAAATTTAAATGAATACTATTCTTGCAAGTGAGATTTTATTGGCGAAACTGCAGCTAAGGATTCCAGTTATACGAGCTTTAAAGGAGAGAAAACATAGAAAACGTATGAACACAATGTAAATACGACCGGTTTAGGCCTTTACCACCATTTTGTTTAACGAACTCTATCTTTCTATTAATTCTGTGTTTAGCTTAAATAGCTTTCATTTCACGCGCCAATTTTTTGGCGGTAAGTCCGTAGGTAGTGTTACTTAGCTAATTGGTTTTCAGAGTGCGTAATTTTAGTTCGACTTACAAACGACCGATGAACGTTAGTGCTAAAGAATGCCGGGCCGATGAACTTTTAGTACGAAAGAATACCAGCTGCGATGAACGTTAATGTTAATTGAAACCCTGTGCAATGAATTGTTGGTGCGAAAGCAAGCCTCATTTCACCACTTACATTGCCCCAGTTTCGAAATCCTATGAAAATGAAGATACCAAATCGCTTGTCAAGCCGTCAAATTATAAAGCTGTCGTCAGGCGACTTGTTTGCAGCGGATATCGAATAAACTTGCGCTAAGAGGTGTCGTGTGTACCCGCCTTAATGGAACTTCTCGATTTACTAAGCTATAATGAAAAGCTAAAAGCTTTCTATTGAAATACCTGAGTTCTTGAGTTGTTAAACCATCATGTTATCCGAAACATTTCCATGTAATATAGATCGCGTAATCTCAAATAAAGGCTACGGCACAGCAAAATTCCGTAAAAATGTTAGTGTTAATTATCGTTGAAAATATATGATTCTAGTATAAGTAAGAAAGAATAAGTAGAGGTACCTATTGATGGCCGTTGCTACTATAACGGCTACAATGGTGCAATTTAGTATACGTAATGAGTATAGGCATGGTCCTAATTGACATGTCTACAAATGCACATCCTATCACCGCGTTTAATCAAGTGCTGATACCCCCAACCCATTCATCATCGTCCCTTGTCGGGGTCTCGCGGACAAAGGGAAGACTTTGGATCCGCACAAAGGTGATTACCATCTGTGTAATAAGTACGTGAATGGGAGTCCGACGAAATCTTAATTAGGTTTTCGCGGGGGCCGTAATGTTACGACTTGTAAAACTTGTTCTTTTATTGTACGGAACATTATCAGCGGCGTCATCTACGGTACCCTCGTAGCGCGGCTTAATTAGACAAATAATCGATTTTGTTTTGATGTAGGTACGGACTACGGTAACTATGTATTCGGGCGTCGTTTTCGTTCGACGCACCCATTTGTTTGCGCAGCCAATACAAGCGAATAATAAAAAATGAAAAACAGAAGCACTGGGGCCCGATTCGAAAAAAGAACGTTATTTTTTCACGACCCAGCTAACATGATACTGGCTATTTAACAGATCAAACATAAAAAAGAGACACGAAATTCAAATGCGCGTTCCTTTTACAAAATCTATAAATGCAGACGGTAGATCGGACGGCAATAATTGATCAGCAAATCGAAGTAAACAGCCACCTGGCCGGCGGCGTTCATGATTGACTCCATGCATTGTTCATGGCACGAAAGGTAAAACCCGGCTGGATTTGAAATCGTGAAAGTTTCATGCAAATTGTCGGAGAAAAGTACCTATTCGATTCAGCCGTGTAACCCGGCAGTCATAATAAGCGTGCTGGCTTATAGTCGAAGCAAACAAGGTCTGACTGCCCACTCACAGGCCATTAAGATATTCCGATCCGATATCGCCTAGACTTAACATGTATTTTTTAATTATATTTGAGGTTTCGCCACTTTTTACCACGCGTCTGCGTTATTTGCAAATCGCAGCGTATCTGCTAATAAAAATTATAATATTTGTCGAAACACCTAACCACACTGTATGACGAGTCACAATAATGAATGAAAGACGACCGTCCGTGTCAGTGGTTTAATGGTATCTAATAATATAAAAGTTATAATAACATGACGTAAGTAAGTTAATCGTAGGTATCTAATATGACACCTTGTACGGTACCCGTACATCTTCCCGAATCTTAAAAAACAAGAATTAATTAATGTAAACTTACGTAACATCTATACAATGCAATCTTATAAATGTCACACACAACAACACAATGAGTACGCGCATGTTGTCACTCGTCAGCGCCTGTCACTTCGTGGCGATGTAGCCCGGTCGACGCTTCGTGGTCGCGGGTCCAGGTCCAGTGTTGACATCTCAATGTGCTCCCTGGGTCGTGCATGTGGTTCGTCTGTTGAACGTCTTTCATCTCTTGTAGTAATGGACTCGATTGTGAACTGTGCAGGTTGATGGTGACACAGTCTTCTAGTTTTCACAATTGCCCATGCAGTTGCCGCTGCTGTTAGCAAAATGATGACGCAATATGTAACGTAGCGGTGAGCGTCGTGTGACTGTTGTAAGTCCACAATAGAATCTTGATCTTCCTTCGCCTTCTCTATCTTCGCGTGTAGCCCTTCTAGAAGTCGGTGATGTTCGTTCGGAATAAATGTGTAGTTGTGAGCGTTGATCACCTTGTTAATTATCGACTCGTCCTTGTATGTATGTGTTTCTTCATCGGTCACCGTAATTTTGCTCTTAAATAGGTGATGAGCATGTATTATGACCTCATTTCCCTTCAGTTCACAGCCTGGAGCGAGTTCAATGATCCCGGTTCCATTGAGAGTGGCTGACGTCACTCCATATGTGCAAAAAATGCGCGCTAAGCATTCCCGACAACAGGTGTAGAGCCACGCGCCACTATGTTGTAATTGGATCCAGTGGTCGTTGCAGTCCGACAGTCGCAGTCGGCACGCTGATAAATTTCTATTGTTTATAATTTGCGCCTCGCATCTTGTTTCAGCGACCTTTGTGTCGTATAAAGGCTTATCTAATGTGCACAACAACTGGTGTTCTGTCAACGCTGTACATGTCGCTATATCTTCATAAGTTAGCGGCATCATTAAGTCTTTCTTCAGGTTCACAGCAATGAATTCTGATCCGGTTATTACTTCTTCCGTACCTTGCCCCTTTATTTGTGGTATAGGTATCATGCGACTGAGTTCATAAGGTTCATTATTGACGAGCGGTAATTTGACTTCGAATATCATGTAGTCTGGCGTAAGTCGAAGTTGTACTCGTGATAACATGTACATTTCTCGGACGCAATGGTGACTGTTCACACAGGGCAGAGATAGTTCACTGGAGATTTGTCCTGAAATGATATTCAGCTGGTCTTGGAATTGGTCAGGCTTCAGTAAATGTGCGTCGACTCGACCATTCCGCACGTCCGTTACCAGGTCCAGTAGGCTCTGCTGCACTCGTCTGAGATTTGAGATGATAATGTTCGCAGTGAGCGCACTGGACATCATGTTCAAAGTTGTCTCTCGATCCAACTTGATGCGCTCACCAACTTCTTGTAGCTGTCGATCTATCATTACAAACTGCTTATTCATCACCTTCTCGTTTCTTTTCAACAAATTGTACTCTCCTTCAATAATAGATGTCTGCTTCTTGTACAAATGTTGCAAATGGTTCTGGTTGTTCTTCAAACTAGTTATGTCTTTGACGTATTGTTCGGCGAAATGTCCATCTAGTACTCCGAACAGATAGTTTTGCACGTATCCTATTCCGTCTATGAGTCCTCGTTTGGAGCGTCTTCCATGTTCTACTCGGAGCATGTCGTTGTAGTGTTTGATCTCGTCGATTTCATGTTTGAATTGTGACGTGAGTGAGGAAAACGTAGGCTCGTTTTTGGTGAAGTCAGCGAGGTAAGCAACGTAAATTTGAACTGTTCTCAGGTTTCGCCAGTATGTGGTCATGTTGTAGTACACAACCATTTTCCAGTTGTCTTGTACAACCTTCATGTCAGCGAGTTTATCAAAATATATGAGCTTGTTTGGGTTAATGTTTGATGTTTTGAATAACTGTTGTACTGACGGTGAGACGCATAGAAGAAGACAGATGTGCGTGAGCAGGTAGCTTGCTCCGTGTTTTTTCTTCTTTCTGTTCCTAGTCTTGATTTCTTCTTCTGAGTCAGTGTCCGGTTCATTTGTTTCACCGTCTGTTTGTTCTGTATTGTCTTCTTCCCGATCGATTGGCAAGCGTGAGAGTTTTGTTACTGGTCTCTTCACTATATTGTTTTTTGTTTTCAGCGACACGACCCTTACGAGTCCATCGCTGCCTTCGTGGGTGTCAATGACCCTCCCCATCAGCCAGCTCGCGGGAGGCATGTTGTCTTCCTTTATTAAGACCAAGTCTCCTGTCTCTAGGTTCTTCTTCGGATGCCACCACTTGGCACGTGTCTGCAAAGTATGTAAATAATCTGATGACCACCTCTTCCAGAAGTCCTTGTGCATCCTTTCTGTGAGTTGCCATCTGGTTCTTATGTTACGGGTTTCTTCTACGGGTGTCAGTGGTCCGGCTAGCACCGGTCCGCCCACTAGAAAATGCCCTGGAGTTAGGCAGTCTAAGCTATTCAGATCCAACTCGTTTGTTAATGACGTCAGTGGCCTTGAGTTCATGCACGCTTCAATTTGTGTAAGCAATGTAGAAAACTCTTCGTATGTGAGCTTCTGTTCGCCAAGGACTCTCTTCAAATGGTGTTTCATTGATTTGACCGCGCCTTCCCACAGTCCACCAGCAGTCGGCCATGACGGGGCATTGAATTTCCACTCAATGCCTTGTTGTGCTATCTCACTGATGACGTCATTGTTGATGTAGTACTGTAGGGCCTCGTTGTGTTCCTTCTTGAGGACCTTGGCAGCTCCAATGAAATTTCGGCCATTGTCGCTATACATAACTTGTGGTTTTGCTCGTCGAGCACAGAATCGTTTTAAGGCGGCTAGGAAGGCATCTGTACTTAAATCCGTCACAAGTTCAATGTGGACTGCCTTGGTTGCTAGGCAGACGAATATGGATATGTAGGCCTTCATTGTCTTGATTCCTCTTCCCTTGTTAGCCTTCACTTCCACATGGCCTGTGAAGTCCACCCCTGTGTGTGTAAAGGGGCGGGAGGGTGTTACACGAGGCCGTGGCAATTCAGCCATCAACTGGTTGCTAGTTGTAGGCTTGAATCGATGACAGGTCACACATTTCAAGATGTGACCTTTGACTGTATTCACTCCTCTCAGGATCCAGTATTTGTTTCGAAGGTGCGTTAATGTAAGCCTGACTCCTCCATGCAGGGTGTTCATGTGCGCCTGGTTGATGATGAGATAGGTCAGTCTACTGTTGTGTGGAAGGATGATCGGATGTTTCCTTTCGGCAGTTAAATCGCTCCTTCCTAATCTTCCACCGACGCGTAAAATATTTTTGTCGTCTAAATATGGGTTCAAGTTCAATATTTTGCTTTTTGCCGGAAGGTTTCGATTTGTTTGCAAACGATTTATTTCTTCCACAAAGTAGGTCGATTGCACAGCCTTGATAAGTGCAAGCTGCGCTTTTTCTAGTTCCGACGTAGTTAGGTATGCCGCCGTTATCGTGGTCGACTTGTTTAGACAATTGTGAATGAAACGTGATATCCATCCAAGTACTCGCACCGCCTTCGTCATGGAGCTATGTTTATGTAGATGTTCTTCCATGAATAGTGACGGCGCTTGAACGATGTTAACTTGTTTTTCTTGTTTTGTTTCTTGTTTCGGAACTTCGTAGCTTATTGTTTCTTTGGACTCCGTAGGTGGTTTTTCCATCTTTAACCATTCTGGGCCATGCCACCAGAGTTCATGGTTGATGAGTTGCGATGGATTAAGGCCTCTACTTGCGCAGTCCGCCGGGTTGTCTTCGGACTTAACATGTTTCCAACATTCGACCGGCATGACAGCCAAGATATCTCTCACTCGGTTGGCCACGATGGTCTTCCAACGTGATATATTTCCTTTCAGCCAACCCAATACCACGGTCGAATCTGTCCAGCCGTGTATAGATACCGCATCTATTTTTTGTGACTCTATGACCTTTTTCATAAGCCTTGCTAGCAGGAGAGCGCCGCAAAGCTCTAGCCTTGGAAGAGTTGTAGGCTTCTTCAACGGTGATAATTTCGTTTTCGCAGCCACTAATCTCACGATGTACTCTCCATTGTCATCTATGCTTCTGCAATAAATCGCGCAGGAGATTGCTCTTTCAGAGGCATCGCTGAACCCATTTAATTGAACTGGTTTGCCTGTGTTTCCGATCCATCTCGGAATAGTAATGTCTTGTAGCATATGTATTTCATTTTTGAAGGCATGCCATTCATTCTGTATGTGTTCTGGTAGTGGATCGTCCCATGTGAGCTCTGTTGCCCACAGCTGTTGAAATATGATCTTTGCCTTCACCGTGACTGGGGAGATCCAGCCAACAGGATCATATAACTTTGATAAGTCGGATAATAATGTCCGTTTTGTAATTATGTTATTGTCTGTATGGCCTTGAACTCTGTGTTGGAATGTGAAGTTGTCTGTACACGGATTCCATGTGATACCCAAGGTCTTGTTCGTTTCTGCGTGCTTAAAATCCAACATGTTTTGGCTGATCTGTTCTGGTGCGAGGTCGTCCAGCAGTCTGACATCATTGCTGGCCCATTTGCGCAGATTGAAGCCTCCTCCATGCAGCAAATCCAGTAGCTGCTTTTGGGTATGCTTCGCCTCTTCAAGGCTGTTGTGCCCTCCAAGAAGGTCATCGACATAGAGTTGGTTGTTTAAGATTTCTGCAGCATTTGGGTACTGACCACCGTCGTCCTTCGCCAGTTGTTTTATAGTGCGCATGGCGAGATAGGGTGCAGCCTTGGTTCCGTAGGTGACGGTCATCAGCTGGTAGTCCCTGACCGTGTTGTCTTGTGGATCGCGCCATATAACTTTTTGTAAATGTTGATCTTGTTCTTGTACACGGATTTGTCTGTAAAATTTCTCTATATCTGCCGTGTACACGTACTTATAAAATCTCCATTGTAGAACCAGAGCTTGTATGTTTCTTTGAAGATTAGGTCCCCCCTCCATCAGATCATTCAGGCTGTGTCCCGATGATGTTCTCTGGGAGGCATTTAGAACCACGCGTAATTTTGTTGTTTGGGAGTCAGGCTTTATTACACCATGGTGCGGTAGGTAACAGCTTGGTGCTTGAGGTGATGTGCATTCCTTCATGTGGCCGAGTTGTAGATATTCAATCATAAACTGAGTGTAGCTACCGGCTAGTAGATCATCCTTAGCTAGACGTTTCTCTAACTGACTGAATTGTGCCATTGCCTGCGGCCTTGACGAACCCAGTAACTCTTCAAAGTGCGGTTTCATTGGTAGTCTGATTTCGTATCTTCCATCAGGACCCCTCTTCGTTGTAGTCTTGTATAATGTCTCACAGTAGTCTTGGGATGAGGTCATATCATGTTCGTTGTCAGCAATTTCCTCAGACTCCCAGAACTGTGATATCTCTTCAAGGTTGTTGAGAACCACGTGGCAATTAAATGTTTTGACGTTTCCCATCAGCACCCATCCTAGTCTTGTTTGTTGTGCGACAGGTGCAGTAGCTGGTCCACGTACAATTCCCTCCATGACAATTTCTGCATAGACAGCAGCATCAAGGAGTATGTCTACATGTCTCGATATGTTAAAATCCTTGTCTGCCAAAATAATGTTCTGTAGATGAGGCCATTGTGGCTTCTCGAATGTGTAATTTGGCAAATTGTTGAGCATTTTTGACATGACCATGGCTTCGGTATTGATTGTGTAGTCTCCGGACATGGATTCGCACGTTAGTTGTACGACGCCGTTTATCTTGTTCGCTGAGATACCGATGCCTGAGATCTTCGCATTCTGTTTACGTCTGTGTAGGCCTAGTTGTTGTGCGGCCGACTCTGTGATCAAATTTATCTGCGACCCTTGGTCTAGTAGCGCTCGTAGTTTTAGGTAGGTCCCATCATTAGACCTTACATTTATTTCCACGGTAGCGAGTAATATTTCATCCACATTCCCAGTAACATGATTCGATGCTCGGTGTGTTTGTGTCATCGGCATCGTTCCTTTGTAGGCAAGGTTGTTTCCAGTAAACATGTCATGTAAGGACGTATGGTGTGCCTTTTCGCATACTCGACACCTCTTCGTGGAATTGCACGGCTTAGCATCGTGACAATATAAACAATTCTTGCAAATGTTCAATCGTTGTAATTTGTTCATTTTTTCTTCCGATGAAAGACCTTGAAACATTTTGCAATAAATCAAAATGTGGTTTGAATTACACAGCGGGCATTTTCTTTCCTCTGTGGCGAGGTATGTTCGACGTGGAAAAGACTTGTCTTGTATGGGCTTCCATTGTGGTGCCTTGGAGTGACCTTGATCTTGCTTCGGTGGATTGAATGCTTTCTTTTGGTTGATTGGTTCCAATGCAGTAAACTTGTTTTCGAGAAACGATGTCAACTCGCGGAATGATGGCAGTTCCCGTGCGTTTCTTCGGTTTTCCATGTAGGATGTGTACGTCTCTGGGTCCATTTTCTCCGTCACAATGTGGACGAGGATTGGATCCCATGTTGAAGTGTCCACCTTCAGGTTACTGATGGCATGAACAGACTCTAAGCTTGTATCATGAAGACGTTTTAGTTCGTAAGCAGAGTGTCTTGTCATAGTCGGCTGGTTCATAAAAATCTGCATTTGTTTTGTAAAAAGCAGTTGTTGGTTGTTGTATCTGTGTGTAAGTATATCCCAACAAGCGTCATAATTTTCAGCCGCGATGTTCAGATGTTGCACGATGCGCTCTGCTTCGCCACGAAGTTTGCCCTTGAGATGTTGCATTTTCTGTGTCTTTGAAAGCTGAGGATTTTTATGGATGGCCTCGGAATATAAGTCCTTGAATGTTGGCCACTGAGTGTAGATTCCCGAAAATGTCGGAATTTCCAATTGTGAGACTGTTTGATACTGATGGCATGTGTAGCTGAGTTTTTGGTTGAGCCTCCTTTTAGTAGAGACGTAGGCGACTTCATTTTCAGAATAATCTTCTTCATAGTCCACATCAGTACCCACTAGCAGATTGTCTATTTGCCAGTGAAGTTCGTCAATCAGTTTCCAACGCTTGTGTAATGTCTTCAAGCAATCTTCAATCTCCCACTTGTCGCAGATGTTTTCAAAATCAATCCCACGAATAATTCGTGAAAGTGCGCGAAAATTGGTACGCTGTTGACTTATCAATTCGTCTGACCTTGAGAGCATCCCCTTTTCTTCCAGAGCTATGTTACTTCGTCCACCTTCCGCCTGGCTGCCACTTGTTCCAGGCTTCGGGGTAGTGGACGCTGTGCTTGTCTTCTGTAGTATTTCACACGAAACCTCGTAAAGATCCTTCACATGGTGATAGACCGTTGAACCGAAATAATCGTGATCACCCTTCAAACCTTCAATTAAAGCTTCGTTGTTTCCTTCGAATTCTTGCCATAGTTGTTGAAGTGATTCCAGACGTTTCGCGATGTATTCTGTTGTTTTGCGAGATGCAGAATCCTTCTTGACATTTGTTGTAATTTTCTGTATAGCTTCAGCGATTATCTGCTGACGCTGCAGAAGTCCCTCCATCGTTGTTTCGAGGAGGTGTTCCTTTGTGGATGTAGGTTCCCAGAGCGATGTCTGCTTCAGCTTTAGCTTCAGCCTGTGGTGCTGCTGGACTGATGTGTCCACATAGGCGGATGGATCCGACCAAAAACCTCCACGATCTTATGCGCCTTCTCAACTAAACCGGTGGAACCCGCTGGTGGGAAGCCGGCCAGCCGAATCGCAACCGTGAAAGCCTTCAATCGGTAATCCGGCTCGAAGTATGTCGAAACACCTAACCACACTGTATGACGAGTCACAATAATGAATGAAAGACGACCGTCCGTGTCAGTGGTTTAATGGTATCTAATAATATAAAAGTTATAATAACATGACGTAAGTAAGTTAATCGTAGGTATCTAATATGACACCTTGTACGGTACCCGTACAATATTTATTACTCGTTTCTTGTTTATGGGGTCTAAAAGCTTGCCGTTGAGTTTTCGCGGTATCTCCTCTGTTTATCTATTCGCAATTTTTTCATAGTTTGAACAAGTATTATAATTTAGATAAGTAGTTGCCACGAACTCTGAAATTAGGTTTGATAACATCAGCAATAAATTTCTGAAATGTTTTGAGTAATGTTAGCAAACAAATTATGAGTTACTTAGGTAATTTGAAGTGGCCTCTTTCTTTAATAATTGGCTGAATATTTTGTTTGTAAAAGCGTTGAATAGGTAATATGAATTTACAAGTTTACTCGATTCCGTGCTGTCTTGATTTATTTTTCACAAATCTTCTTTGCAAAGAACTCTTTCTTGATTTTCAAATGTTTCTTTTTTTATTTATGTTGTGATTTCAAGCTCTTCCTCTATTTGTTGTTTTAGTTATGGCGCTGCACGGTTTGTGCATTTAGCCAGTGTCATGTATAAAAAATATTTTTTCTTATATATTAACAATGTATTATTAAGTTTAACGGCAAGATGGCATTACAAAACAGACGTAGGTACAGACGAACGTTAAGACTCGTTTATGGATATCACTTTACATGAGATCCAGTTAGACGAAATAGCACATTAATGTTGATTATTTATTCAAAACCAGCTTTCATACAAAAAGTTTGGTTCTAGACTAGAATCAGTGTATATCTGACTAAGCGCAAATATCGTCAACATGCTGTTATTATTAAATAGATTTAAACGGGTCTAATTCGCGCACAAACTAATATTATAACATATAATTTCGACATACCTCGACTCTCGAATTCTGTTATTAGTTCATAAATCAATCAGTTTTCATAGAAACAAAACTGAAAGAGCTTCGCCTAGAAACAAATAACGCTTTTTCACTGAATATCCCCTAATAAGGCACAAATCCTCCAATTTCATAAACAAATTACTGCATCAACCATTTTTGAGGCTCTTCGTTCAATCACGAGGTACCATCACGCCATCGTTGAGGGGAGAGGAGGGTAACACCTGTACAAAATTAATTAGGACGCTGAGGCAGCTAAATGATGGTGATGTATTGTGGCGAAGCCTGCTATATTCTATGACTGTGTTTCCTTTTAAAATACTGTGATCAACGGACTAGAATTAACGGAAAACTAACGGACGAATATAGATTAATTATTGGTTCCGTTTTTGTCATTCGGTTTGGATTTTTTGACATTATTTATTCAGGCAACCGAAAACAGAAAAGTGATAAAAATAGTAAGGGGAGGTAATGAAGTTTTATAATGCCTCCAATGTTGCTAATGTCTATAGAAAAAGCCGTTTGCCGCTAAAATTTACAAATTAAATGTTAAAATAAATATTGTTACGAAAAGAAAATTAATAAATTCAAACAAAACAATGACTAACTGGCTTATAATCCATATTGGATTGGTTGATCCTTCATTACGCCCTTTATCACTCGACAATCCAATGACGTTTATCAAAATCCATCAAGCCATTCAAGCATGACGAGCCAAAAGAACGAAACCTTTTTAGGATGGCGGCGAAAAAAAACTGACGTTTAGTAAAACAACAAAGCCCCGGCGTCCGACACCGCGACTTCCGCATTGTTAATTTAATAAAAAAACCCGATAATAATGAGAGGCTATAAAAACGAAACGGGTCTTTTAATATTTATTCGGATTTGCGAGAAAAATGCTCGGTTCGCCGGCTGTTCTTATTTGTCTCGGCGTCTCTTATGTCTGTTTTTCCAAAGCGGCTTTTTTGGGAAAATCCATGTGAAAAACAACGGGAAAACACCGCAATGTTACTGATATTGCTTTCGTAAATCATTAATATAAACAGTGCTGGTTCACAATTGGGTTATTTTAGCGGTCTATATGAAATTATGGAAATTACCCCATGATACATCGAAAAGATGCGAATACTCAATTCTATTTAGATATTTTGATAGAGTTAGGTATTACGGAAATACGTATCGTAATGTAGATTCAATCTGCTAAGTGTAAATGATTTATTCACTGAGCTACACAATTGAAGATTGCTCAAATTTTTTAGCAATGGCGCCACGATTCCGTATATTGTAATTAATCCAAAATCAGCGTCCGTATTCTTAACTTCCTTCAGATTAATTAAAATACATAATGGTCTAATTAGTTCAATTCAATTCTCTTTGTTCACATGGATCCCAAGGGGCGACTGTTGAGTGAGGCAACCAAGAACGAACCATATCTACTAAGCCACATAAACTTTATTTTCTTTTTTTTCCGAGAACACAGTTTCAGGTCCCAATCTTAAGATGCCGTGGGCGGACCTTATCATCTCGAATAAAGCAATGTATAAAATTACGACGTAGCTCCACAATGTTACTAAAACTAACCTCTGTGCAGAAAAACAACCTACATATTTAGATAACAATTTGATTAGGGAAAGCTTCGTATGACTGTTTCATTTTCTAAGGCAGTGTAATATATATAATGAACGGATAATCTAATAATACACCCTAAGAATAACACTAAGAAACCTAATAACAATTATTATAGAATTTTCCTATCCCTAATAAAAATAATAGAATTTTCCTCTGACACTACCAAATCGACACCTCTCTCTGTCCAGCGCAAGTTATTTCCTGATCACGAGATGCTTCTCCATGCAATATTATAAATTAAAGAAGATATTACTAAACCTGTTCAAGCTCTATATGTCTCATTTAAATCCCATTTGGCAATAAATTCACATTAAAAAATCAAAAGCGCGCTACAAAAATCGCCCTCTACGCCGTAGGCAACAAAGCAGTTAATTGAAACAAGCGCGAGTGGTGCGGTCGGTCAGCATGATAATGAACAGTAGCCAAACTTACGCCTTACAAAATGCCTATGAATGGTTTATTCCACCTTGTTCATCTGGGTATACAAAGTGGAAACCTTACTTGTGAAATAATTTCCAGATTTTGTAGCATTCGTAGTAGGTAGTGCTTATTTCACCTATGCTGGATATTTACAGATGCTTTTTCTAAAAATATTCATATTTAGTACACGTCACTTCATGAAAATATATTGCCATTACGCTCAAATACGTCTTGCCAGTACTGTCTAGGCGCCGGATCGCAGCACAGGGTGTGTGTGTGTGTATGTGTGTGTGTGTGTGTCGAATTCGGTCGCTTGTGTAAACCTTCTACTCTGTCTATTTACACTGTGGTCGAGCGTAGCCTCTCCGCGCGCCTCAGTGCTACGACACTCGTCGCGTAGACCGCCCGTGTAGCCTCGCTACGCCGTAGTGCGCGTAGCGAGCGTAGCGATCGCGTAGTGATAGTGATGTGACAGTGTTACTACATGTAAATATTTTTGTATTGGCAGAATGCAAATCATGTGTTTTTGCCAACAAAAATGTGTTTGTGCTCTTGACGGATTTGGAATGCGCTTACGGTAGCAATTTGTTTTATTGTAACAGGTACATTCACAGTTGTTGGATTGAAAATTAAGTCTGCAACGCATATAAATAAATAAGATTTATATTATATATTATACTTTGACCTGCGTCGACTTCAAATCGTTTTTTAATCAACTACTCGAAACTCCCAAGTATCATTAATTAAATGTATAAAAAGCTGCCATTAAGCTCAAAATGAGTTTCACCAAAGTGGCTATTACAGGTGTAATTAAAGAAAGAATACGTTAATGAATATCATTAAGTTGTGGCACTTGGAAATAATTATGTCAGTAACGACGCCCTATCTTATTTCAGGATTCACACGGCGGGATCGATCATTTGTTAATTAACGTGCCTTGCCTTCCTCTAATGACTTGAATCTGAGACCTTAATTATTACTATGATTACTGTGTATTTAATGTTAGCTGAATCAGACCGTATTTGATCTGAATACATAATCTTTGATCTTAGTAAGGGGGTATTATTTCAGATTATATAATGTATATTATTACTTGAAACAGGCAGTTTTTACCGCAGTCAGCGCTGTCTTTTAGCGTCTTTTGGTGTATCCGAGTTATCTGTTGTATATAACGTTTTATTTCGAAATAATACAAGATAGTAGATTGAATAATACCGTGGCACTTACGACCTCATCGTCACTCAACCACAGTTGAAATTATAGTCGAGTTCTACCAATCGATGTTACATCATCATTGTTACCATCATCCCACACCAGATCTAGTAAAATAAACACAAAAAAAATCGGCTGTTCACTCAAATAAATCTCGAATACAACCAGAATAGGCCACGAAAAAAGTATTTCCGTTCGTAGCGTTTTCACGGATGTAGCGACGCTACTATCTGTAAGCATTAAAATATGTACACGTCCCCTCGCAAGATACCTTTCATATCAGGAAACATGTTTTATTATTTACTATGTAATATTCGGGTTCAAATCTATGTAGCTGTGAAGTCTGAATGGTATCCCAAGGCGGAGACCAGATTGACTGACTGATGTATGTAGGCATTTAATGCCATATCGCCATACATTGTTGGCCATCGTGGCGTAAGGCGATGAGGTGGCTGCGAACCGTACCTTACCTGAATACTCTTGTATGGAATGTTAGTCATGATCTATGTTCCTGTATTTACGGGAGTTACTTGCGATTTAAGGTAATATTATAAAACAAACTGTGTATTGCATTTACGCAACTTTTGCTACTGCTTCAAACACAAAATAAAAATAGTTATAACCCTGTGAAATAAAAAAAAAGAATTTATTTAATTTTTTCCCAGTCAACTCCAGTGAATGAATTTGACTTAGTTCAACGGTGATGATTGCCTGCAAAATCTAACCAAGTAATCAGCATGAACGGACCAACGTCAGCCATCTTTAAATTCATTTAGCAGAATGGTTATCTATGGATTCCATCGCTCCGCTGTGGCTGATCAAAACGCGGAAATCGGAGTTTGTTTATCTCCCGGATCGAGTTTAGAGATGGCTTTTGAATGGATTTTCGCTTTTGATTATATATAAATACCATCGAAAATTTTAAATTTGGAAAATGGTTAGCTTTTAAAAGAATTGAGACCAATGCGGCGATTCCGTGTTTTCGGGAATTTGCATGTTCGAATTTGAATCGTATTTAACGTACTTTGGCCCTTACGTACTTTGGGTTTCGGCATACACATCGAACTAACATACTTTTTATCGCTTTTGAACTACGACGTTATATAATCATATATTTTTGTATATTAAACCAAATGTCTAAAATAATTCTGTAATTTCTTGTTTTGTTGATTGTCAGGTTCATTCATTGTGAAATTAAAAAAAAAAACGAATTATTATAGCTACTACTTCGCCATAGGTCATAAATCTTCTTTGTCATTTTAGTATTCTAGCCGTCTAGCAGTTGGCAGCATTATCAACTTGTTTGCGGCATTGCCTCATTTTATTGCAATGCAAATAATCGCATTGTCATTATAAGTGGAAGTATCAAATTCTGCAGTATTGCGTTTACCTGAAATATTATGCTAACTCGATTTTAGTGGCAATAACCTATAAATTGGAGTATCAATGAACTCAAGGTAAAACGAAATTTGAGCTGAAATTCCCGAAACATTAAGTAAACTTGAGGCAACAAACCGGGTCGATACTGGCTGAACACGCGACGGTTTGTAGCTGTAAATCCTGAAAAACGCTCTGCATCGATGTTTTCAGCTGTAATCTTTATTTTGCACTGAACTTATGGACTTAACGTAATCTATTGAGTACAACACTGGCACAACCGGTAAAACGTGGAAATTCGTGAAGATGTGGGTCGAAATATAAATGCCGGTGTATGTATATGTTGGCGCTTGGACTGGATGAAGTCTGTTTCCAGGATTACTTTTATGACTAGGTAGATTAGCCGGCACTTCCTCATCTCATACAAAAATAATGTTAATTGAGAGACACATTTACAACCTTGTCAAATAGACAACAAAGCGGCCCAAGACGAGATGACTTATTGATTTGTATAGGTAAAAACACAATCTTACACATTATAATGTGACTCCGTACATTAGTCAATTAAAACGCCTCCCCAAGCTTTCAATTCGATGTCCGTTTGAGATATTTCGTCCATGCTAGTAGAACAGTAAAAAAATACCTCGAGTATCTTGTAATGGAAACTTGTGAAGTAAAGCATAGCCCTCGTTCGGCTGTCGGGTATAAGACTCTGATACGGAACCCTGTATTAAAGTAAGTCCAACACGCATTTGCCCACTTAAAGTTATTTAATTTCTGATATGTAGGTAGCTATAGAAGTATAATAATCGCCGGCACCTGTTATTGGATAGTTAATTATGTAATAATTGCTATCTATTCCCAAACGAACTTGGTGATGAAAACCCTTGATGATAGCTCACTGCTTGCGTCAACAACACAAAGAAAGTGTATGTAGGCCTCAATTTTATTCTACTTATCCACTTTTTTGTAGTTTGACTAGTCATTATGGGTATCGTTACAGAAAAAAGACACGGTTGGGCACATAAATTAATTTGTATTATTATTGAAACGACCTGGTTTTATTCGAAAATTAATCAACGCACGAATAGTAGGCAAATGAGAAAAATAGTATGTTAGTTAAAATAGTATATTAGTAGTATGTTATATAAAAATTCGTGATTATCGCTAACCATACATATTTCGATATTTTTAGCAATAGCTTTTTCGCACCATGATTGTGATATTATAATAATGATATTATAATAATATTATAATACAGATTTAAACAACCAGATAAAAATAAGGTCTGTAAAAAAAAATTAAAAATATGTTATATAAAAATTCGTGATTATCGCTAACCATACATATTTCGATATTTTTAGCAATAGCTTTTTCGCACCATGGTTTTGATTTGTATTTATATATCACAGGTTATTTTGGTTGCTGATAGTTCTTCATCACTATTTACAAAATATGTAATGTTCTGGAATACGATACTTTACTGCTAAGGCCACGTTCTCGGAATCTAATTTTAGATCCATTACCTGGCTACGAGTCCGAAATTAATTATTTTGCTACCCACTTTCTAAACTTGGTAGATACCTACCTGTAACTTCATTGAAAAAATATTGATGAAATAAGTTGAATAAGAAACAAAACGAAGTCTCAAAATATACTTTGTTATAATAATATTATTCTAAATCTAGATTCAGCCTTCGAATAATTCGGCTTTAGAAATTCGTACTATTGCATAAGAATTGCTTATACCTACTGAAATGTATACTCACATAGTTTTTGTGTACTCACTCACGGTTCAGAGCACACTGGGGCTACCTAAACCAACAGCTATATACGTAACGTAGTACTGAGTTATAGTTAACTCAAACCACTTTAAAAACATTTCTATGATTAGAAATTTCATCTATTCATTATGATTCTAAACGAAACGATAAATAAAGACAATATTTAAATTAATGTTACAATAAACTCTACTAAAACAAAGCTGAAAAGAGGCAAGAAGCTTTTTATAGTGTTTATATCCTTGCTCGTTGTTTAACGCAATCTTGGGCAGTCAATAGTTAAAATAGAATGCTTGATGCTCCCGACTGCATTTCATGTGCTAAATAAAGAATATTAAACTAGTTTGCCCCGTTTCAATTATGTTCGCTGTAGGATATCTTTTTTTAAATGAATGTATTTTAGTTTTATACGTTTTAGTTTTACCACAAACTTATTTCAGTCACAGACTTTTCGTCGTGAGGCCGCGGGTTTAAAACAGTTTTTACTGTCAGTAATTTATAGCTTGCAGTTTAGGTATATAATTGAAGTTTAGTATATTTTTAGAATGTTCTTCTAAATATCTACTGTTCTTTTTGGTACGCCATTGGAGAGGTTTTGTAATTATTAACACCGTTGGAAACCTTATGTGGGAACTTACGGCCGCCATATTTTTTTTTCTTTACAGTACATTTTATCTGATTTTAATATTGTGATGAAACCAAATCAAATGACGCCCTTTATCAAAATCTATCAAGCCATTTTGGCTAAGGATACGCCAGAAATAAATTACATAGACCAGAAAAACATAATCCACCATTAGATAGAAGAGTCAAAGTACCTTCCTTATTCAAGTTCAAAGTTTTTACACACTTTAGAGCTAATCAAGAGTTTCCGATATTCCATCCAATATCTTCTTTTTCTTCTTCCAAAATCCTTATATTATTTCCGTTTCTTCCTGGTTCGTTCCAATTTAATCTAGCTCTAACCTTGTTTTTTCACCACAAAAAAAATGGTGACGCTCAAGACCCGTAGACGAAAAGAAGGCAAAGAAATCAGCCTCGCGTGTCGCATTCCTCGCTCCATTTACGGTCGCGTGCCCACCGCCGTTATCACGCCCTCGACCCTATCCCAATACCAGCAGTTATATTTTACGATAAAATTACATCATTGGAGGCATATATAACAACTAGTTCCGCCCGCGTCGGCGGCACCTGTATGTTCGGGAACTGTCTTCGTCACTATCACTTTTCGGTTTCTTGCTGCCAGGTACATACTTATATGTACAGGTTTTGAATGATAACTATTGGTTACGTTCAGGCATCTATCCTATGCATGATAAGGCGCTTCAATTACACTATAGTAATAATAATAACGATGCGTCACTTCAAATATACCAGTCACTTTCTAGACTGAATATGTTTACCACTTACAAACACATCGACACTTAAAACCAGGTGAAATAGTAGTCAAATACTAGTCTATCTACATCTACACTACTATTATAAAGAGGAAAGATTTGTATTTTTGTGTGTATGTTTGTAATGAATAAACTCAAAAACTGCTGTGCCGATTTGCAAACTTATATGACTGTTGGGAAGCTACACTAACCCGAAAATAGTGATATAGGCTACTTACTATCCTGAAAAATATAACGGTTCCCGCGTAATAGTAGGTAACGCGGGCGAAACCACGAGACGCTTCTAGTATAAAATAAAAATAGAAGAAGAGAAAAGAACTTAAGCCCTATCTAGGGTTCCCTAAACTGGGAGGGAATCAGTTACAAAGTTTGCTCCAAATATCGTGCGAGATTAAAACCCTCAGCATCACAGTTCGCAGGCAACACGTCACCACAATGTTGACCTGGAAATGAATCCTGTCCCGGACAAAAGCACTTGTTGTTATCAGGAATTCCGCTTCCGGTAACAAAGTGTCCGCCATACTTATTACTGTCCTCACTAGTGCACCCTCCGTATTTGCGGAGGCTAGAGGCCCGTCCTACGCAAATAACCTGCGCCCAGATATATTTGCCCCAAACCGGGAATTTTAACCCGGCCGGAGTTCAGAGTTTAAAACGCGTTTCGTTTAAATGTAAACATAATAGAGATTATGGGCCGCCCAATCGTGCCTAGAGCTGGTGTTTGCTCTGTTATCTATGTGACGGTGAAATTAATGTTTGGCTTTGTACATTGTGTACATAGAGTATAATGGTGTGGTCACACGTACGCTACATATTTCAACTCTTATCCGTAGCTTCCGATCACGGCTGTAATGCTGATGAAACAGTAAAAAAAGATGTAATAGGTTTTGAGACGCTCAATTGAGTCCGATGGCAAAGATTCTGATATAATTTCAAATTCATCGAGATTGCTGTATACGATATATGCTCGGTAATTCGAATCAATCCAATGATGAGAATTATTAATGTCATTTGCATTCAAGTATTTTGTATTCTGGTCCGTGAAGCAAGTTCTGGTACAAGTTCCGAAAATATCGTTAAAGTAACACAAAGCAGTCTACTGGCAATGTTACCTACAAACGTTCATTCAACATCATTGAATCACACAGAAATCTTTGTCAAAAATCAAACCTTTTCGCGTTAAAAATCATTCCACAAAGCGTAACGCAAATAACGGACGGCCTCTCAACGTGAAAGGAATCGATGACATTATCATTTCCCATTTAAAAAGACTCAGCTTGGACGAGGGAGAAATTACTCAATTCACCGAGATCTTTTACAGTTCATTAATCCCCCAGATTGGACCTTTAAAATTCACGACCTCTATAAATAAGGGCCGGACTTAAGCTGCGAAGTCGCGGTGAATGTTTCCACTGCGGCTGTCGTGAGATCGATAAAAATCAGACGGCATTAGACGCTTTTAGTTTATGTGGTAAGGTACATTAAAACAGTTTCCGATAGAGCTGGGAGGTTGATATTTTACTGACGTTTGTACAATGTACATTCGTCCTTATGTAATCCATTTTTTATGACATCATCTAATCATCTCGTCTAAAAGAATCGTGACTAAAATCGGTTCTGTGTGCCTAGGGTGAGTTTTGACACTTTCTTTACGCGCTCGGTCCGGTTAGCGTAGCACGTTTAAGAAATTGTCAAAACTCACACTAGGCACACTGAAGTTATGCTTCTTAGAAGAACACAAATGTCACACCTGAACGACGTTCCTAAATATATAATATTGCACTGGAACATAAATAGAACACAAATCGCTTGGCACGATAATAAATAAAGGCGCGATTGGCTTTAAAAAAACTTGGCCGCGAAAGCCGTCCGATTATTTATCGGGATCGCATCCGACACAGTGGAAACAGGCACTTAGGCTGCAAAGTCGCGGTCGGCAATAATATATTGGTGTCGAGAACTCCGTTTCGCACGAAAATAGATCGAAGAGATAACTTGAGGAAATAGTTGTTAGCGTAGATTTTTTTTCTTCATTTTCCCTTAATCCATTTTTGGGGGCGACCTCAACGAGACGTATTGAAACTGATGTTATATGCCTTTTTTGGAGAGGCAAAAAAATATCACAGTTTTCAGATTTTTATAACACCATTATTTTTTCTTCAAAATTACTGGTTTAATGGTCCAACAGAGACAGTGACTTACACAGATTTAAGGATACCAGAGTATGTGACTTATTCAGCCTCGCCAATGTTTCTTTCCATAAAAATCTATATTATACTATTACTCAGAAACTATTATGACATCTGTATAGTACCATTCCAAAAAGTTTCTCTCTCTAGTACATGATTATTTACTGTATATACATCTCGAATACACAACCGACTTCTATCAAACTGTGACACTAAATAAAAACATATCTTTTCTTCCGTCCAGAATAACATCAAAAGCCAGCTGAGTCTTTAATTCCTAATGGGCACTCTAAGTCTTATTTGTGATAAAAAAATAACGTTTCTATTATCAATAAAAATGCCACAGAACAAAGAAGTCAGTCCCATGGGCACTCGTCCATTGTGATATCAAACAGTTTCATTATTGACTGTACTGATGTGTATGATATAGCTAGCGTACGCTTGCGTAGAAAATGTTAATGCTAAAAAAGACTCGTTAGACACATCCGTTTTTGAACCGTATATTGAAGCTCACGGAATTGAATAAAAGAGCGTATACATAACGTTTTGAATTATGAATTATTCAAATTATATGTTAGATTTAAGGCTGCGCGATGCTAATGTTTTTAAGGCCGTAACGAGAAATGACTCTGGGGTCTTTTGGGGGTAGTACGTTATTTGTCTTCTGGTTTATGCGGCATTTTTCTTTTTGCGGCGTTATTGTTGTTCCGCGTCACGTCGGCTTGATTTACCGTATATATATTCGGTAATTTTCATTATAACACCGTATATTATGTATTAAACAATAAAACTGCAATCAGTGATAAGATCATGAACTGAATTGAAAATACAGCAGTTACGCAAATAAATCATCGGTTTATCCGAACCGAAAAGTCATTTGTACAAGTAAAAGCACTCTGAGCGGCCATTATAAAAATTGAAAACGATATCGCTCCACAAACTGAATAAATCTCTTACAAAGCGCACGGGCCTTCGCTCTAAAGTCACCAGTTATATAAAAATATATTTCACAGAATTTACACTAAATCTAACTGGGAGCGAGGGCGGGCAAATTGAAAACAGTCGACTTTGGCTCGTTACGAAGCCGACTACACCATTTATCTTCATTCGGCCTTTCAATAGGATAGCCGGTAACGTTTTCCGCAACTCAAATGGTAAAACTACTTATTATTTCGAACAGTTCGAGCTTAACGATTTGGCTTGAACTCGAGCGCACCTGTCTCCCAAGGCTGCCGCGCCTCGGGATAACCCGTGTACGGTAAAATGGCGAAAACGTATACGGTGAAAGGTTTCACCGTATACGGATACGGTTAAACCACCACGAGCCATGAAAACGGTTTCGCGTAGAACCAGACAGGTTTCTTTGTGTTGTTGGTGAAGCGCACGCTCCAAATTGTGCACGTTTCTGAACGTGGAATTGTCGGAGCAAACGGTAGGTTGGTTTGTTTTATGTCTAGTTTTGTGGTCCTGTTGAAAATTTTAAGGTAAATCGCCGTATTGAAAAGTCAAACAGGCTGTGCGGTTTGTGACAAATGTGTTGGTTTGTTTATATAAGATTGCTTGGGGCTTATTACTCCTCGAACACTTTGAAGTACTCTATTTATTTAAGTAACAAAAACATTATAGGGTCTGTACCACGAAAGATTTAAACAAGCGGTAAACAGATGTTTTAAAAATTTCGTTCCACAAATCGAGGTCTAACACTCGCGTTGTCTAACTCAATAACAGATTCAGTGTATGGATTAGTAATACCAGATCTACTCGTAAATCAGTGTTCACATTTGTTTCAGTATGTTAACTATCTAGAGTGCGTAATACCCCTACGTACCTACTAATCTACAGGCGATATCCTCCGAAACCTATCAAATGTCAGTTCATCCATTCAAGCGATTAATACTTCGCTCAAGTGTAACACGCTAACACGAGCTCATAATATGGCTGTCTGTAGGCAGAGAGCCCATGCCCGCTTTACTTACTATACGAAACAACCGATTTGCCAACGAAATCCTGACATGAATGAAGTATTATTATTAGAACGTTCAATACCAACCCATTTATTCATGCTGTAATAAAATCTGAGCGTATTTACAATGCCAATGAATGTTGAATGAGGTTTTGTTACAACTTCCATACCCTCATAACGTTAAATAGAATTCGACTTTGTCAATACCTTGTTTCAAAAACTTTTATTGTACGGGTATATAATTACATATTCCCATATTACGTACTATTATTAAATGACCTTGTATGTCTAGACTTAATTACATAACCATGAGGTTTTATTCATTTGAGCACTAATCACTGAAATATTAAAGCTATGTACATAAGTTCTAAAATAGATCAGTTCTGATGGACAGGTCAGTATCATAATCGAATGGCCGACTTCTCGTAACATACTTGCACAGTGTCTCGTATTCTATAATCTCAGTAATTCTATGAACAGCTCTAAGATTCCCTGATATGTGGTCTGTTAATTCGTGAGAGTAAACTGAAACTGGCATTGGTAGAGAAACTGTCTTATCATATCGATATTAATAAAATTGTAGGTACCATCGCAAACAAAGTCGCAGGTTTCAGTAGCATTTAATATTGTGAAAGCATGGCTGATTTTCACATATTATCTTCACCAGTTTGCGGCAATCTCATCAGATTCAGCACCATTGAAACGTGGGCTTCATTATTGGAATCGGTGCACTCAAATTACATGCAATCACGATCGCTTAAGTAATTAACTGGCAGTATCAATTGTTGAAACAATTAATGGATAGTGCAATATTAGTATAGATTTATATATTAAAAGAAAAAAGTGTGTACGATAGAAATTTAAAAATAACTAAACGTAAATCTTAAAAATCTATTAAAAGTAGGTATTCAGTGTCTACAGGTTGCTACAACAACATGTTAGACTAGTCTAGCGTCTAGAGGATTATCCGGCTATCCTACTAATATTATAAACGCGAAAGTATGGATGGATGTTTGTTGCTCTTTCACGTATAAACTACTGAATGGATTTTAATGAAATTTTACAATAATATAGCTTATACATCAGAATAACACATAGACTACCATTCATGAAGATATAATATAGTATGTTATCCAAACGCGGGGCTCAGCTAGTTGTGAGATATTTTTGCCCACACTTATAATTTTGAAGTTTACCCACTCTCCCTTTGATAATTTGATGAGACTCAAAGAGTGTGAGTCGACCCTCTCCCTCTCGATGTTTACAAAACGTTAACGCAAACCGAGAACGCATAAATTAACGTGGTCGCCGTTGTTAATTAACCGTAGCACAGTACATTATACTAATGGGCGAACGCAAACCTAGGTAGCCGGTAGTCCGAAATGTTATCTGTGTCCCGGAGGACGGGCGACAATTACGATAATGCAGCGATAGTGCAAGGATAGCGTGACGCGCCGGTTGAAAAATAGCCGGCTTTGTAGTTTGCGCGGGCGCAAGTGCGAAGGGACGAGCGTTCAGAACGCCTGATTAAACGGCAATGCACCTACGTAATAACTGTAACAAAATGGCTTACTTTCAGTCTCTGAAAAAAAAGGAAAACTTTAACGAATCCTGGGATAACAGTACTACATTAATCCCCCTATAACTGCGAGTGAAATTTCGAATGGTTTGCTGTGAAAAAAACTAAAGTCAAATCAAGTCAAATAATTTATCGTAAATAGGTTATAATATCGCACTTTTACAAGTCTTATTAACTAATAGAACCATAAAACAAAATATAAATAATTGATTTTATGGTTTGAGTTTGAAAAAGGATGTTGCCCTTTCAAGCACTGATACATGATTGAATCTCGGACCGGAAAAGGAAGCTTCGTTGACTCTACTAGTGCTTCGGAATACGCCCGTTAGAGCACTCTTCGATTCTTCCATTATGTCGCACCTTGCATTTTGCCTTTAAAAACCCCCTCAACAAAACAGTGAAGTTAATTAAACTACGTACATAATTCCATCGTGGTCCTCACTGATCTCCGGTATTCGTAACACCAGCCACAATTTGTTAAAGAGAAAACTCAGCCGCTCGGGAAATCTAGGGCCGCATTAAATACAACAATTAATTTAATTAAAGTTAACTTCTCGGGAATCCTTGGTAGGTAACTGTAGCTTTCTTTTGGACCCGTCACTTCCTTATGGAAAGGATTTACATTTCCTGATTGTCAAAGAACTATAGCAAATTTGAGTGATAAATCGAAAATGCCTGGTTGATATTGAAAATAATGAAGATGGATAGATAGATAGCACTGGCAAGGAAAGAAGTTTTTTGATAAAAGATGTGGTTGTTTTTTAGCGTTATCTTAAAATGTCATTGAAAATAAGGCATTGGAAACCAGTCGTAGTATTCAAGTTAGGAAAATGAAAAAGGAACAGCACGAGAAAATTAAATAATTGTCATGCGTAACTTCGATACATCATAGTTGCCATCTTTTTATTTCGCTCATAACGCTTAATTCATTATTTATTTCGCTCAGATCGCTTTCCTTTCGCTCCAACCCCTGCTACCTTGAACCTTTCGGACCGGTACAGAATTAAACTTCCCATCTTATTATTACGCTAATAACGCTTAATTCATAATTTTTTTCGCTCAGATCGCTTTCCTTACGCTCCAATCGCGCGTAACTTGAACCTCCTGGGCCTGTGCAGCTTTTGTCCCCATTGTTGGTTACGGATGATCGCACGTGACTCGCGTACGAATTATGTGCGGTGTTTATGCCCCGTTTGTCGCCCGCCGGGGGTTTGATTGACAGAGATATTTGTGTCGTGATTAGTTTGGGTCTTGCCTTGCTGGGGTGCTGCGGTATTTTGGGTTGTAAGTTTTGTTTAAGTTGCCTCGCCTTAAATGGGATTAGGACGTTTCAAGGCTGAGGTTGCGAAACGTGCTTTCTTTAATGTGACATATTCTGGAATGGGCACTGAGCTTAGTAAAATCAATGTCAGTTCTTGTATAGGTGACGAGGGGAAGGCTGTGTTGCGCAAAATTATTTTTTTTATGTGCGTATGGTACTGCAAATTTTGAAAGCAACGGAAAACGGAAATCAAACAAATGACGATCTTAATCGACTCACTCAGAATAGCCCATCGTAAAAAAGTGACACCAACATACCCCAAGCTCGATTAAAACCGACTGAAAAGTTCTATGCCTCAACCCCGTTTTCAATTCCCCTTTGAAATCCGCATGCAAGCTGCGGCCTACAAACTGTAGACTAACAAGAAAGAATTACACGCCCGCTATCGGATGCGATAGGTGTTGTTATCGTCAATTAGGTGGGGCGCGTTGCGCTTTAGATACGGCATAGGGGCTGGTTAATGGGGTCTTTTTAACTTTGTGTTTTCGCCGACGTGGATTTGTTTGTGATGTTGTGTGGCTTCTAGATTAAATATCTTCTCGTGACCACGGTCGATGTAATTCAGGCGAAATGTCAAGGTAAGTCTGTCGAAAGTATATATTTTGATATTATAGTTCGGTTTGTGCGCGAGTTCGGCCCGTTTTTACTAGTTAATATGTCTAGACCAGCGGTACTCTAAGTGTGTTCCGCGGAACCCTAGGGTTCCGCGCTACCCCTGTAGGGGTTCCGCAAGACTAGAAAAAAATCATAACACCTCTCTCTGGTCACTGGTCGAACGTTTTGACTCCGCCCGCCGCGCGTAAGTATACTTGTGAGCGCGCAGTCCCTTTGATAAAAGCCTCTGAATTAGACTCTATAGTTGTGAACAAGTGACTTCCGGCTCTATCTTCGAAAACATAAAGTCGAGATTGTTAAAGAATACACTTTTAAAAACTATTGTTTTATTGTAGGGTTCTGTCAAGTATTTTGCTTGTCAAAAAGGTTCCGTGACCAAAAAAGTTTGAGAACCGCTGGTCTAGACGGTTGTACAATGCAATTTTTTCAGATTTGTTTCGTCTCTATAAATCTATTTAAAAGGAAAAAGGAATTAATCGTGACAAAAAATTGAACGCTCTATAGAAGAAGCATTTTGGACACTGAATACTGAAAATGTGAATAGGTAAACATTGTACATTATAGACAGGAGCCTCCACGAATATAGTTTTGGAAATTGATCTTTACAAATTCTAATAATAACATGCGAACAACTGGACAGAATCCCAGATGTTTTGATCAAAATAGCCCATGCCGCCCCAATGATAGAAAAAGCGACACGAAACAAATCTTGTGTGAAGTTATCCTACTGTCCATAGGTACACTGCTAACTATCGCAATGAAGTTAGACGAAGTTAGTGTCGAGATCGGTTTGACAAACTGCGGGGATAGATTGGCAAATAAAAGTGCTTTGTGAGTACTTTTTCCGTACAAGAATGAGTTAGCAGAGTAGCAATATTCGGTATCAATGTTATTATAGTTATTGGAACGAACGATGTCTTATATTTATTCATGTACAGGGTCCTTATTCGATATGACCAGTCGAACACGTAACGCGGTGCGTAACGGTGTCTCTGGCGAAGCTATACCATTTTGAAAACTCACAAACGCGTGAAGGTGCGTATCGTGCACGTCAATTTAACGGGCGTCGAGAGATTATGCTTACGTCACGTTATGATGACACACATTTTCTGCAAACGTCATAGGGAAATAAGGGCTCAGTTTATAATTAATACAATTTTGAAGTATCAGATCACGCTATACTGCTTTTACCAGATATTCAGTCTTCATGGTAAGGCGTGGCGTTAACCATCAAGCGAACGTTAAGTCTCATCTCTCAGTTATGTTAACATAACGCGATCACTACTTTTGTTTCGGCTGGTCGAAGATTGAATTAGAACGGTCCACCAATAGTCACGTTCGTAACCTGCATCGGCCTATTTCTTCTCCAAAATTCAATCTAAATACAGAAAAACAAGTCGGATCGATAGCCCCGTCTGCTTCAGTGAGACATCAATGGCCCTGCATCGAACCTTCTCCGGCCATTAGGTATTCGGGCCGTATCCATAACATAACGGCCGAAACGCCGGTAATCTGTTTTATATAGTCACCCATCTGGCCTCCGCCTCTCCTTGATGGTCCAAGGGCCTTTTAAGAGGATGATGTGCGTATACTTACAACTTTATTTTGAAACCTTTTGACTTTTGCAGACTTTGAGACCGCGACTTTGATGAACACGTAAGCTCGTTCTGATTGGCAGTGTCCGATGGTGATAACAAAAACTTAAAGAACATGATTTGTTTTTAGAATTTCTCTCTACGTAGGTACTTATAATAATATTATTTACAGGAAAGTAAGTAAAACCCTTACCTGGCCTCTAGTACTCACATTGAATTTGAGCTCTCCAATTTTATCTGATAAGTTTTATTCCATATCGAAGATCGATTTGCAAACTGGAATTTAGAAGAAATACTAGTATTGTTTCCAAAAAATTAAACACCTACTAGTCCTCCGTTTAATATTGTGTCAATGCAAGTGTCTTTAATTAAAAATTGCCGGGTTCATTTGATCCTCACAGCACACAGTCATGTCTCCCACGCATCCTTCGTGCTTAGCCCCCGCCCGGAGCGAGGGCAGCTCTATCGCTTTAAACCCCGGCCATAACCAGGATTAGTCCCCCTTATCCCCAATAAATCTGGTTCAATAACACTCCCTGGGATGGCCTCACAACTTTGCTTTTATAGTTTTTTGAGCTCACATCTTTTGATCTCCTGGACCCGTCTTGGATTTGAATTATTGAAGAGACGGACCGGATCGGTAACATCCAAAACATATTATTTTTGCTTGAATGACGGCGGAATATTCTTTTCGTGGTTTTGTATGACTTTTGAAGGTTTTGTAACGTTTTGTTGTCGGCCTGCTATTGTGGCTTGGTTGCCACTACTCGTATTGCTCGTTCTTCGGTAATGTTGCGAATGTAACATAGAAAAATATATTTTGATATATGTATTTATTTATCTTTAATTTTTCTTCTTTCACATTGGAATTTTATCCATCACTCCATGAGATGGACTGTTTAGTTGGAGCGTCATCGGTTTGACAAGATAACTTACTAAGTATTATGCGATGAGATAGTCGACCTGTCTAGCCTTTATTACTCAAACTTTATTAGTCATAGAGTGGCAGTTTACATACCACCACACACTCCACTCTACTCTTCTCGTAGACATTTCTCCAAATTTTGTCAAACAGCGGAGCTATAACATAAAATTTAAATTAGGTACGATTTACAATTTTCTTAGGCAAATTTACCCTTGATAAAATGCAACTAACGTCTTTATTTTTTACACCATAAGCGTATCCACCAACCGTACAATTCTACATGCCCTATGCTGACTTCTCTGGTAAGTACTCGTTACGAATTGCGTCTATCAAATAAGCTCAACATCACTGTTCGCTAACAACTTTAAACTTATGCTTGTGGTGCTTTAGTTGGTGTCAAAACAGTTCTGAGGACAATTCTACTTGTAAATAATAGTATGGAGATATCATCATGATCGTCGTGATCATGAACCCATAGCCGCCCTATAAATAGCACCTCGGGTCTCACTTTCGTGAGGAGGTTTAGGCCACTTTAGTTTTCCGGAATACCATAAAAGTTTCAATTAGTGAATATAAAAATTAAGAAGGCTTCGAAAGCATTCGGTGGATGTTAAAATCGATCTGACAGTTTAGTATTCGGCAAAAATCGGAACGAAAAAAAGGAATGCTCGTATAAAAAAGACTACTGTACACTACAATTTAATGTACATCGGTACAACTGTACCTAAAACGTAGCTACATTCACCTGCCCAGGAATTAGACATAAGTTGTGCCTAGCGCCTCCGCTCAACGGGCACGTGTGAAGTAATTTACTTCGTTTGAGTTCATATTATGCTCGGTTGCCGTTTATGGTGCATAAAAGTTAATGTTCCTTTGTGCTAGTTTTATAAATTGGCGTTGATATGAATATTAAGATGCACGCAATATGCAGTGTCTCTTTAAATATTGGAGGTGGATCTAAATTAGCTACGTCTATCTTCAAAATTACTGAACCTGTTTAGATCACACAACTATGTTATAATGATGGAGCCATCAAAGTAATCCCGTATTTTGAAATCTTCAGGTACGGAACCTCAAAAAAAAAAACAGAAAACCTAACGGTCGGTTAATAGAAGACTCCAAAAACAAAAATGACCAGCCAGTATGCTACCACGATAGAACGCCCGACGTAAAATCCTTCGAATCTTATCTGTTTCACGTTCGATTGCCGTCGATCTTGGACACTTCACGCGAGCTAAGCACGCGATCCGATACGGGCGCGGTGATGTATAGCTATCGGGTCCGTGGACACATTAGCACGTCCAGTCGCACGGTGCGGGGAATCAATTCCGGGATCCGTGGCGGGATTTGTCAAGAGTTTAGATCATTTAGGTACAACATTTCGGACTTTTACAACTCGTCGGACGGAAGCGAAATTCTATCATTTGATATGTCTACGAGCAGAGAAATTGGGATACAATTGAATAACCGAAAAAGTTCCGTTATGAATATCGCGTTAGTTTACCATAACTCCACGTCGCAATGCGCGATAGTTAAAAAAGTGCATCCATTTTAAAACCGATGCACAAAAAGTGTCGGCTATAACCGTTTGGGCGCACAAAATTGTGACCTGTAAAACCTGCGACCTGTAAAACCTGTGACCTGTAAAACCTGTGACCTGTAAAACCTGTGACCTGTATGACCTGTATGTGTCTGTCAAACCTGTACAGTGCCAACAGCGTTTGGACACAGTCGCTTCTGCATACACATAATCAGTTGTGTACACACATAATTAGTTCTCGGCCCTGTATGCTGAGGCTAATTGATTTCAGGGGTGTTCCTCAGAAGAGTTCGGTCCGATTGGTTTAAATAATTAACACAAAATTAGGGTCGCGACCCGTTCCCTGATTGTTTGCCTGAATAATGTCTTTTAAAAAAGATTTCGAGGAACCCTAATGGTGTCTCGATTTACATAATTTCTTTGCTCGGTATCGCGTGTTCAATTAGATTTTTGTTGTTTACTCTAGGAGTGGCAGTAAGTGAAACAGGGTTTAAAAGTGCTAAGTGATTTTTTGCTCTTTGCTTTTTTAAACCTTTTTGGGGTAGGAATAGGAAATAAACGTACACGTTACTGAGATGGCATACATATTCAATTGTAAACGAGCAAATTTAACCACCCATTCTAAATTAGAATGCCTAAAACTTGGTTCAAGTTTAAATTGGTTGATTATCATACCATTTTGAAGTTCATCGTTCACCCCAAATCTGCCGTTTAAGTTAACACACAAGCAGAATCGACTGGAAAATCTAGGTCATGTAATTACAACTTAGTAGCAAGTTGGGAACAGACGTTTAGTGCATCTAATGACATGGTACTTTACCCGGACTCAGTCTAGAGTAACCTCACGTTTGGTTTCTGGAAAGTCAGTTGATTTTGACTAACGCCGTCATTGTCATTTGTTTATTGCCAGATAGAGACCATGCTTATTCTGATCTCAAAGTTAACAAACATTCCAGAAACAGGTACGAGGTCAACCCATTGACGTAAAGGTTGATTGATTGACTAGATTGATGTTTATAATTTTTTTTACGAGGCAATTTTAGTATTTACTAGACGGTTTTGACGTGTCCAGAAAAAGTTTACAGCTTGCAAAGAAAACGGAGAACCCGCAACTCGTATAATATTCGGAACGAAGCGCTAAAATTTGCATCGCTTCATGCAGAACATGGTTGCAAATTTCTATCCGGTGTTCTGGTCGGCTACTACGTAAATAGAAACAAGGTGCCTTGTCTCGTGCTAACCCTACGGTCCTGAGATGAGAGGGTAATAATAAACCGCTTTCGAGCTACAAGTTTTTGAAACGAGATGGTTTTCAGTAAAATAATATCGCTTGCAGTAGTGCTGAAAATACTGACACACTCACACACCCCCTTACATCCACCACTGAATGTTACTGCGTAAGTATACTTACAACGAATGGCTGTACAGAATGGCCATTTGTATTATGGCCAACCAGCATTTTCTAGCGCTAACGGTACGTTTTAAAGTCTTAACGACTTTCAAATCTGATACCTAAATAGATAAACACAAAATTGTTAACTAGCGGGATCTGTGATGAAACATTCCAACAGTTTATTCAGGCTAAACTACACACTGCACTGAATTAAACCTAGAAGCTTGAAGTTTTCCACCCACGGTTACCACCACACTCCGCCACCGTCGGCATCAGACCACGTCGACGGGCACACAGGGAATTGCAAATTAATAATCGCTTTGCGTTTTTAATGAGCCCCGAAGCCGACAAACGAGAACGAAATTACGGACGTGTGACCGTCCCAAATTGTTTCGAAAAAGGATGAACAAAAAGGCGGGCGAAAGGAAACCGTCAAATACACGAATGTCTACGCAAACAAATTGCAGACAAGGGTAATACGGTAAGATGAGCGAATAACCCGCAATCAGCTGCGAAACGAACGGGCCGTGCTTGAAAAGAAACAAATTAGATACGCCTCAAGAACGGGCCTTTCAAATGGAGTAAAAAGACTACGCTACTAATGAAGGGTTAGCATTGAAAAGCACTATATTTTGATCGTTATTAGTTTGTGACTACCAATAATGATTTCGATGAAGGTCGCGCCTTGTGATCGTTTGTTTTCGTTTGTTTATTTATAAAGATGATTTATTGCCGGCATTTTTACCCGACTAACGTAAGAGTAGGTGCTGTATGAAGTATTTTGGTAAAGTATGCGCTTTTAGCCAATGTCTTATTTATATTTTGTTATAATTTTGTATAATATTACAAAACAGATAGGAACAATATTCAAGATTATTGAAGGTTCAGAAAGTTTTCAGAACATATTTCTTTACTAAGTTTTCCTTTGATAGAAAGTAAATATTCCAACCACTCGAGCCTCCAGTAAATAAGGCAGGGAAATCATAAGAATTCTGAATAAATCGAAATACGTACAGCTGTTTCAGAATTGACTCGTAACGAATACTTGTACAAACTCTATAACATAAGTACCTACATATTTGCAAACATACATTCATACTCCCAATTATAATATTGATAAGCACACGTACGTACCTAGTTTGCTATTGTAGATGATGTACGTACACCCCACGTATCGATATAACTGTCAATCAATAGTAATGTATACCTATTTCCGGTACCGCGAGCGTTTATCGGCGCGCAGATCTCACGTATTCGATACATTTGCATCGCATCGGAAGGCATCCGGATTTCGATATCACTTCATATCGATGTTTTCGAGAATTATCGAGTTCAAAGGGTCCAAGACGTCCGTAATGATGTGTCGAGTTTCAATGAGGACGGTTTTTGATGTTTCGCGAAGTATGCCCTTTATCAAATGAATTTGTGCCGACAACACTAAGGGAGGAATGTTATAGGTATCTTGTTTTTTTTTTCATATTATATTTTATGTTTTACTTTGAACGAGTTTTTTTTAACGTAGCCCCGACACTAGGATTGCTCCTGTATCGTGGGTACCGCTTACAGACATACAATTTCACATACACATCACACCCAGACCAGAAACAAACATTAGTGGATCGCACAAATATTTGTTCCGGGCGGGAATCGAACCCGCAACACCAAGCGCAGCAGTCCGAGTGCTCAGCCACTACGCCATAGGTGCCGTCTATAATTTATCTATATTGTGTAATTTTATCGTTATCTATTAATTTTTAGGCGCTTACAGATGTGTTTTATAGTTTTATAAATACGAGTGTCTTGGTATCTACTATACTTAGGTACGCCGCGGAGGTGGCAATGTCGTTTTATAATTTACTAGAAGCACCTCGCGGATTCACCCGCGTTCCCTACTATTCCGCGGGAACCATTAATTTTTACGGGATCAAGGTAGCCTATGTCACCCGGGGATAGCATAGCTTCCCAACAGTGAAATATTTTTTCAAATCGGTTCAGTAGTTTCGGAGCCTATTCATTACAAACAAACAAAGTTTTCCTCTGTATAATATTATAGTGTAGATAAGGTTAGCATGATTTTGACCACTATTTCCTCAGGTGGTCATAAGTGACGAAGTGATCGAAAGTGGTAAACATGCATGAACATTCCAGAATGAGGACTGGGGGCTGGCTGAAGGAAATATCAATCTCTCCCTTGCTTGTCAAGGATCCCGCCGAGACACAATTGAAAATTTATTGCTTCTGCAATTGCAGCAGCGGAGAGGTCAATATTTCGGTCATGGGAAATTTTATAACATCAGCCGAAGCAATCACAATTTGTACTTTTAATACCTACTAATTATGTCTTCATTAATATCAATATTTACTTAAACCTAACAACATTTCGAATACAGCCCACAAAATGCTTATTAAATAAACAAATTATTCGGTAACCATCGGAGTTCTGACAAAATTAATTAAGCCGCACTCAATTGGGCAATTAGCTAATTAATTACCTCTTATTAATGAACACAACATCGGGACCTATCACAAAATTCAGTTAACGACATAGGTTTTAGAAGAACAGGCGTCTAATTGGTATAATTAACATTGATTTACGTAGGTTGCTTGACAGGGTCGGTAAAAAAATAGACATACTCCTAATTAAAAGCAGTATAATGACAGACAATCAAAAAAATACAAGGTAGAATATAAAAATAACGTTGAAATTGCTGATCGATTTTGTAGTCACCGCCAGCCAAGGACTAACTCCGTTTTATCACTCCATCCAAAAGTTAACTAGAAGAGATTGCTTTTAGCGATCTCTCCCATTTCTTAGTACTTTGTATTTTTTGTGGGTAGGTACCCTACTGGTAGGCAGTGCCTATTCAATTTTTGAATTCGCCTTATTACACATCAATTGCAGCAACTACATCAGCAGACCACTGTCTGCCTCAAATCGAGCGCGATAACAACCTGCACCTTCCTTCACAATCCAACCTTGCTGCAAGTTGTAAGCTGCAGCGTGTCTCGCGCGTCTCCTTCCTTCCTTCCTACCTCAGTACGTCCGGGCCGTTGAGTGCAGGAAAGGTTTAAAGTGAGCCAAGGCAATCCCAAATGATGTTCTAGTGGCGCAATGGATTTTTCCAGAACGCTTGGGGCATTCCTCCAATACTCTGCTGTAGAGATGCGGTTAATGATTTGGCCGGATGAGCCGGATCGAGTTTCAAGTTTGATCCTTGAAATTCTAATGCAGTTCTCTTTATATTAATCTGGCTAGGTCAGTAGTTATTTGGTGGTTTTCACATGTGGACATGATACTGGCAGTTTAAATGGACGGTTGGCTTTGGAGGTGAAAATATTTCAATGTGGTCTCAAATGAGTTACAGATCTTAGTTGATATCATCATCATTTCATTACTTTACTTTTATCATGTTGTCACTATCTCCATTTTGAATGTCATCGACTGAACATGCCGGATTTCTGCCGATGTTTTCTTTAACCGTTTTAGCGAGCGATGGCATTTAAATCCAAGTCCACAAATAAGTAGATATCATTAAGACGAGTTTCGAACAAGGTTCCGTTAGGTTATAGAGTGTATTTGGTACAATCCTGCTTAAACTCGTGTGTTATCTGACTGGCAAAGTTTCATTAAAACAGTTGATTTAGTAAAAACCCAATTTTGGTCGGAAATTACGTGCTCATCTCTAGTTTCGATGTCTGGAATCGATGCAATCGCATAAGTGTGCGCAGGGAGTTGGCTTGTAATACTTATGTGGTAGATTGTGAGTGCAGACTCAATTTTTCAGTAAGAAACTTGCGAATATCATTTTTTTGCTTACTTTAAACTGCACGAGTCCTGTGTACGTCTGTCGGTGTAACTTTAGAACTACTCTAGATAATGCATAGTTTTAGGACGTTATTATTACACAATCAAAGTCTTGCTGACATCTTTTGGAGCTTATGTGTATGTAACCGTAAAATGCAACTTAGTATAATTTACTACCGCAATAAAGAAGTAAAATCCTATTTCGAGTATACCTACTTCACTTTATTCAGTTTCATTAGATTTTATTTGCTTGAACTTGTGTAGTCGTGCTTTAATTTTTTAGTTACCTATCTGTTTGGGATCAGATTTATTTGGGTTTTAAGGTTAGGAACGTACTATAGTGTATTCTGGCAAATATTCCCTACATTATAATGTCTGGAACAACTGAGTTCATTCGGTAAGTATCTTAGCGATCTTCGATTTCAAAGCGAGGGTTCCCTTTGAATCGGGGCCTAGCCACAAAATGGACTTGTCTTAACAACTTTGGTAAGTAGACTTCCGACAGTTAGGTGGTTATATCGAACGTAGAATGTCGATGAAAAATTACAATGGGAAAAAACACGCGCCATATTTATTATGCGTTTTAAAGCATTCAGGAATCGAGCGTGTGAAATATTTACTCATAAAAAAAACATAAACTCGAATTGATAACCTCCTCCTTTTTGGAAGCCGGTTAAAAAGTTGTTTTCTTTTGGCACGTTACAAATATTTTAACAGCGAAAGTAAATATGACGAGTATAAATTAAGCACCGCCTGACACTTTTTGGTCCGCTGGGGCAGTCAGTCACGACATCTATCGGGATTAGGCAAAATCTTTGGTAGGGCCGACTTGAGACGAACGCCCTTAGTAGACAAAAAACAATATGTAATAAGATTATATTTAAAAAGCAAAATAAGAAAGAAAAACATCTTAGTTACGACAAAAGTAATTAAGATAATTAATTAAGACTTGATTAGTTATTAGAAAGGAAAATATAAAGGTGCGTCCAGAAATTGCGAGGCATGCGTCGCGAACAGTGCGTCGTCGCACAGTTCGTCGTGGATGTCTACGAATGCTCACAGTGAGCACACGCCCACCCATCGCGAGGCACGCTCGCAAACTCGACGCATGCCTCGCGATGTTGTTCGCGCCTTAAGGATTTTAATTGTTATTAAGTAACTCTCTTCTGTTTATTTATCATCTCTCAAGTTACATATAGGATAGGAAATTCCCAAATTACTTTGCTTAAAAATCCTACTCTTGCACAAAACTCGTAATGGCACGATTTTTTCGAGCCTCATAGCATGTTTACGAGTCAGTTAGTACAAGGTGACCCCATGTTAGACCCGTATTGTGAGGGGCCGTATCAATAGCGCTTTTGTAGTTCCGTCCCCTAACAAATATTATGAATGTATGGAGTTTTGGAACGATTTGTACTGAGCATTGTTGTGTTAGTGGATTGAAGTTAGTGATTTTGTTATATATACGAGTGTGTAGTTTTTGTATTGAATAACGTTAATATCGCTGATACATTATGTCAGCTATCCGAAAAATATTAAATGATTTTATTGAGATTAATGTAGGTATATAAAATTGATACTGACTTTGACTTGTTTATACTTGGATTTTAGTTATTACATGCCGTTTGATACCTAGAATGTTAGTAGTTAGTTTTTTTTAGATTGCATCATCATAATATAGTTACATAAAAACATTATTAATCGATATTTGTCGTTCTACAAATGTCGTTTATTTAAGTATACTAAACATTTTTTTAAACGTAGTCCCACGCTACGATTGCTCCTGTATCGTGGGTACCGCTTACAGACATATAATTTCACATACACATCACACCCAGATCAAAAACAAATAAGTATTTGTGGATCGCACAAATATTTGTCCTAGGCGGGAATCGAACCCGCAACGCCGCAACGCAGCAGTCCGATTGCTCAGCGAAACGAGCCGTCAATTATTACGTATCTATCTATCTAGTAGATAACTTCGTGCAAAATTAACTACACTGTAATCTAACTTAAGTAGCAAGTTTTCCCCGTGCAGGTATAATATACGAGTATGTTACCGTCATAACCATTTCTTTAGTCCAAGTACTCTCGTCCAAAGGTCATTTACCAACAAATCTTTTATTCCCTGTGACCGTAAAAAGCACTGTTTATTCCACTAAAGCCCCTTCCAGCCCGCAAAGTGCCACAAAATGGACTATTCGAACCGTATTCACGCACACAAACGACACATATAATTCACTCTAGCAAAAAAATGAGCCAATAACAAACTCCTTGGCGGAAACAAAACCACGATGGATGTTCAAATGTGCGCAGTGACTTATTTATCTTGAAGGGCGTAATTAACGGAGTTCCTTCCGGCCGTACAGCCGCAGATTTAGTTTCGATTTTTCTTCACCCTGCTCTAATATTCATTAGTACAGTGACGGGCAAGAAATACGCCCTAATTATTCATCAGCTCCGTCGCTAAATCGTCGGACGGCGCGCCTTTTTAATGGAGAAGAAAATAAAAAAAGTTTTCGAACATAACAAGTGAGGCGTGTCGCACTCCATAAGTTATTCATGAGCCTCTAAAAAACTTCCGCGGGCTGCTCGAGATTTTTGATTACGAGCGGTCGATCGCGCGCCGGATTGGGCGTTTTGCCCTAGAAAATTATGGCATCTGTATTTTTATTAAAGTTGCAAACAAGCTATGCTGCTACAAGTTCGGATGTCGGTTATTTACATCACTCGGGAATCGGGGCGGTTGCCTCGTATTCTTATCTTACCGTTTTATGCGTTTATATCGAGATGTCAAAATATTATTGGTATTTCATAGTTTAAATATCATATAAAATGGCATTATGGGGTCTGAAACTGGTTTAAATGTTGGTTTAATGCTGTCAAATTTTTATAAAAAGGAAAATTAACTAAGTACAAGTAGGATGACTCAAAATTATTCACAGACAGATACTGTAGAGTTGTCCAGACCACATCATCATCATCATCATCATCATCATCATCATCATCATCAACATCATCATATTCATCATCATCATCATCATCATCAGCCTAAAGAAGTCCACTGCTGGACATAGGCCTCCCCTTACCAGACCACATAAGTATAATTATTAGAAAGCGAAATGATGCAGTGTTATTGTGTTACAGTATCGTAAAAAAATAAAACAACCTAATTATTTCTTCACTTTGAGTGCATTTTGACTCACCTTAGCAGTGTGTGCATGCCAAAATTATGTGCAGTTGTTTTAAAAAGTTGACGGCTAGTTTGAAAGCAGGCTAATCCAACAACAGAAGTGAGTTATCAGAAGCAACAGATTTGGCCAACTCGCAGGTTGTACGGCTCCAAGGCAGGTACAAACTTGGATATTGCTTAGATCATCGCTAGCTCTCGCACGGGAGTTAAGCAACTAATTAATTAGTTTGAAAGGCGAAATATTCTGAAATTTAATACACTTTCGCCCGCTTGTTAAACCCAGTTTTGCTTTTAGGGACCCTTTGAGTAACGGGGTTGTCATGTCAAGTTTAAAAGTGAAAAGTCGGATTATATATAACGGTTAGCACAAAACGCTATGCTTAATATAAATTCAGAAACGTATTTCTATGGCCAGTGAATCGGTTTTGTAATCAGGGGCCTCACCATGACGTCTTATTGCGATCCAATTGAGATCCTAAACAGAATTGTTTTGCTTTAAATAATAGTAATTCACGGGTTTCGATATTATTTAGGTAGGCGTTAATCACTTTAGATTTAAAATCAACCTAAATAGAGCGTCAAGTTGTCACAACAAGACGGCATGGCACGAATAAGTAGTAAAACAATTCTGTTTAGGTCCTCAATTGGATCGCAATAAGATGTCATAGTAAGGTCTTGTTGGTGTATCTTCATGAGTTTTAAAAACATTTTCTTTTTTATTTTTAATATTTTTTTCTTACGTTTTTACTACAAGTAATTTAAGGAATCACAAATTCACAGTCCTTTTCGCACATCATCACTCCACCGGCTTGCATCCTACATATTATTATGAAAAAAAAAATTACTACACTTATTTAATATAATAATTTATTAGGTATAGTTTGTGTAGTCGTGTATAACGATTTCGCTATACTTCCAAGAGTTCTGATACTTAGTTCTGTTTATTCGCAGAAATAGTTCCGCCAATAAATGAGCGTAAGGAATGAAAGTTGTCGCGTTTGGAGCAGTTTGCGAGGGAAGTTAAATTAACGCTGTACATCGACGCATATTAAGGGAAGTTTAGTGCGGTCGCGAGATTCTGTGCCGCATTGTATTGCAAATTAGTTTGACGGAAGACTTAAGTGGGAACAGTGAATGGAGATTTTGGTTACTCGTGAAATCTTTGTCGGTTGTTGGTGGTAACTTTAGGTAGGTCTGAGAGTTATGAAACTAAGAAGTTGTACAACTAAGGTTGGCGGTTATGTAATGTCAAGCACTCAATTTTTTTTTTATTATACTTTATAAGCTTGCGCACTCTTTCAAATTTTAATCTGAATTTACATAAGGCACATTATAATTATTATCATTGCAATTACGCTACCAATTATTATTCTGCTAGTGTGAGAAAACTTGGGGTACCCTTGAGCCTGAAATGATTGGTTTTCTCCCACTTTTGTATGTGGAAGGTAGTTCGTTATACGTTGTGTAGTTAGTTAGTATTTAATGAAGCCATTTGATTTTTTTTTAACCATCACGGTAATAATATTTTTAACTTCAGTGACATCCATCGATATACATAATGCCTTATGAATATAAACCACTCTTATAGCTTTTCTGGAACAAAAGGCTCTAAAGTTGCGGAAAAGGATACGGGATTATGCTAAACGGTTGATTTTCCGGTTGGAAATTACACTGTATAGAGGCTGTTATAGTTTCTCTTCTATTTTAAAAAGGCACCTTATGGGTAGTTTAGACAAAGATTTAAACAGTTTTTTGGAAACTTTAATTGCTGTCATGTATCTACGTATAGTTGAAATTAAAATGTAGTTCAGGTACTATTTGTCTGTTTGTTGGTTATCTATGCCTGTTATGCTAATAGTACAATTTAAGTGTCTGTCTATGATTTCAAAATAAATGGCAAAGTGTACGTAAAAGCAGCTATTTATACGATACCTAATCCTAAATATCCATTATGATAATTTTTAAAGTCTGTCTGAAAGTTTGTCTCGAAGATGCTCTGAAACGTCTTTTCAGATTGCAACGAAATTTTATCGGAAAGAAACTGAAATTCTAACTTAAACTTTCCTATCAATATCTTGCTATATGTCCAAGTAATAAGCGAAAAAATCGCGTCGGCTAGTGTATGATAAACAATGCCGCAGACCCTCAATATTAAAAATCAATTGCACCTAAGACTAAAAAATGCAAGGGTTAATCAATTGCATCGTACACATCAACATTGTCCACAACTTTTTGAAAGTATCGTTAACGAACCTATCCGCACTAGTTTACTGAACTATACAAACAGTGAGCTGTATAGATACAGTTTGCCCTGGAGATTGGCTAATTAGCAGTGTTTGTGTGAAATGTGGCCATTTTTGTGTAATTAGACGTGACAGTATGTAATTACCCGTGACGGTGTAATTACGTGTCTCACTAAATTTGCGAGTGTTGCGTTGTAATTCATTGCTGTGAACTCGACGTCTAAGCAGCTAAGCACTTGGTATCGCTTATTCTGCTTATAATTTTCAATTCAAAATATCTGGGGGCACGGCAGTGCCCCCGCCAAGTCGAGCAAAACAAAAGGCACGGCCGTACTATCCTTTTCTCGAAGCGATTCGGGCCATTTTCGACCCCCTGTAACTTCGTTATGGATAAAACTAGAAGCCTAAATTTTTAGTGACCAAGAGGGCATCACGTCTACAGATAATAATCCAAGTTACATCAAATTTGAACCAGTAGTTTAAGAATTATTGCAAGTCAAAGTTCCTTAATTTTGCTGCCCACTGCCTGACTGACTGACTGACTGACTCACCGATCATCAAAATTCTAAGGTACTTTTAGCCGTCCCACAAGTTTCAAATTTTGAATATAGCTATTGTTTAGCCTATAAACCATGGAAAAATTCTGACATTCCATAATTTTCATCCCGTTTTCTAGATATATGATCTGCATAAATAACTTTGTATTCCCATATAAATCCTATTAAATTGTATGTGATTACAAAGTTACTTTTACAGTTCATAATTAGACTTCATTGAAATTGAATGAAATGGGTAACAGGGGTTAAAAATGAGAAATGGCTTCGAGAAATTCGACTGTTGAGCGCTTTTTAAAATCTTCCACGATAGATAGAGAGATACAAATCCCTATACTATACCTACCTACACTTTTATAGGTCGAACAAATTCGTTACCTAGGACATTAAAATAGGTACCTAGGTACCTTATACCTAATACGCATCTGTGGAGACGCAAACACACTCGTTCATGATAATCTATGAGCATGACCTATGTCGCAAGGGGCCCCGGCCGCGCAGGCGCGGGGCGCGCGTTGATGCGTGTTTTGCAAAAAAACGAAATAAAGAATGAAAATCTACAAAAAGAAATGAGATCCCATCAAAAACATTACATGTACAAAAATGCACAAGCCTCGCAACGCAGTTTATCTGCCGTAAAAAGTTGTGAGATCGAATGTAAACCAAGTCGGTTAATTTCAATACCTACTTATACCTATCTATGGGAGCAGTTATATCTTTATTTCTTTAGTAAATAGAGGGTCTTGGCGATTGTACACGGCAGCATTGATTGTTTTTGATGGGATAAATATTGTTCAGAGGCGTATCTAATCTAATCGATCATCTAGAGCATAGATAAGTGATCGATTACTGTACATTACATACCGCTCTGTATTCTTATAGGTTGTACCTACTATAACTCGTAGTAGGTATCAATTCTTGTATTCACCAATTTTTGAACTCTGATTAAAGTATAGTTAATTTGGAATATGTATAAATATTTCAAATAAACTGTGGTACAACCCTAGAGTAACAAAAATTAATGGGTTTTTTTTTAATATTTCCATTAAACTGTGTTTAACGGTGGGCTAACTATGAAGTCTAGCCTTAGTTGATTCTACTTAAGGTGCAGTCATTACTTCAGTTACCTCGTACCTGATAACTCCAAGTGGGCTATTAAATACCCCTTAACATTACATACTACCCACTTTGAGATCGTGATCTCATCGTGAAAGCGCGTGAACTGTAACGGCCTCGAAATAAGGCTTGAAATGGCTTGTGAAGTTTACCCCTTTAGCTCTGACCACGTTACAAACTAGGGTGCAGACAAGCAAGTAAAGCTTCGTACATACTTGAGCGACTACATCGGCTGCAAGGTGAAATAAAGTACTAAAGTGGCATACGTCATTTATTGAGTCCACGTAGGTTTGGACACTGATAGTTTGTGTCGCAAAAAGGGTTGTGAAATTTACTTTATTCTGTTGTATTAACAATACACTAGCGAAATAAAATTACCGTGATACAAAGATGAGTATTATTTCGACACGACCGCATTAAAACTACTCAGGTAAATAATGTCTGTATTTGACTGGAGACGCTCCGGCGCAGTCGCAATAGTCGCCAAGGTGTGGCCCGAGCTTAATGTTAGTTTGATAACGGTTCTTATTTAATTAAACCCGGTTTATATCGGTAGAAAAATCGCTGAGTCACGGCGAAATTACCGATATTATCGCGGTAACATTGAATTTGGGTGCGAGTTGGTATTTGCGATAAATATTTTTGTCACACCATTGTTAGGTGAAGTACATTTAGATGATGATACCAATTCTGTAGGTACAAAAATTTGACAACTCTAAATGTATCGCCGTCCCTTTCGATTACGTAAGGTTAAAAATATTTTTTTCACACCTCATGCTCAAAAAAGGTGTCAGATTAGCTCAACTTAGCGGTAGCAAACGAGGTTGTTGGGTACTAGGGAGTGAAAGTAGTTTTTTTTTAATTTGTACTCGCTATTATCAACAGGCTGAAGATTCGACTTTTCAATTTTCCATTTTGACCATTAGAAAAAAAGAAGAGTATCTTAATGTACAAACCGTGCGAAGCCTTAACAGTTTATTACTTTTTTAAATGAAAGTGTAATTCTCGTCTACATTTTTGGCGATCATAGGATGTATGCTATGTGTACGTGTGCGTTTCCGAGCATTAGATGATTTTAAAAAGTTTGTAATTGCCGCCTATAATCTGTAGGTGTGTGTAGAATTTTGACAATGCAATGCAAATTGCTTTTAAAAGATTGAATTTGATTATTTATTTATTTGAAAGTGAATGTGACTATTTGTGAAATATTCTTAGGTTTTTTTAATTGTATACCTACTTATTATAGTTCTCGCAATCTCTGTGTGAAAAATCTCTGTGTGTAAAGTATGAGTCGTTTTCTACCCTTGTAAAACAAACTACTATATATTAAACAGGAGCTATTTCGGTCGATTGATTCCGTTAAAATGATTCAAATAAAACAATTCCGCTCTACCTTTCTAACACTAGCAATAAACAACGCAATAGTTGTCTCTGTCATGCACATAAGCGTGTGAATGCGCGAGAGAGACAAACATTGCTTTCATACTGCTTATTTTTCAATGTGAAGTAGTAACAGATAGGCGATCTGCGCCAATTCACAGACTACACAAGCGCATTGTCTAAATATATTGTGCCAGCTTTAGAACTTCAAGTCTTAGTAACACCGTCCAGCACGTACTAGTTGTGTAGTTCGGATCCCGGCTCCAATCTCGATGCTATTCCAAACACATCGCCGGTGCCGCATCGAGAGGCGAACAACGTCTGATAATCGAATGGAAACTTAGAGCAATCCTATGTGCAGGGACACGGATTGATTGTATTTGCTCCAGTGTTGAAAGTGAAAATCATTCGCTTGTGTCGTTCTCTGAATCGAGATAAACAGAGATTTTGCCCAACACACATTTTTAGTTTATTTTAGGTATGGCATTTAGCGTTAGTATTACATCGCTCTGTAGGAAGGCCATCCACTAGATGGGCCGACGACATTTAAAGAGTCGCAGCGGATGCCAGTGGCAAATTGTCGTCAGGTGTGGTGGTTAAGGTATTCAGCAGTGGATGTCTTCAGGATGATGATGATGATGATGATTGCCTTTTATTATTAGACAGAGAACTCAAATGTTCAAATACTATTCGAAAAGCTGTACCAAAGTAGAAGCCTTCATTTTCGTTATTTTGCTTTTGTAGTACTAGAAGACTGAAAATTGCATCAATTCCTAAAGAATCAATGTAAACGACCGCGTCTTAGGTAGTATTTATTTCCTCTATATACGTCAAAACAGTAAAACATTCGGCAGCAAAAAGCGTAAACAAGAAGCACGTATCGATTGTACGTTACGAATCTTACACACCGGAGCTTTCACCGCACCCCAGTCAACACCTTTCCTCTAATCAACTCCAGAATTAAGTAGGTTACCACTCAATAAATACTCCCGACAAACACGCTCCGGACTAAAATGTCCCACTGGGTACGGAGCTCACACAATAGCAAACATTTGCTCCCACGTCACTGCCATAAGATACACAGTCTGAGGTCGATTGAATCGCTTCTCGTGAACGGTCCTCGAATGGGGGCAGCTCCCCGCCACCCTGAACACCGCCGGTCGAACACCATCAGAATTGAAATGGCAAATATCAATTATTGGCTCGCGCGCCCGCGGCGTCGAATATCGCCGAATACTAGCGCGCTTTTTAATATTATTTCCTATCTATATAGTTTTTGGACAGCCCTATTACTGGTAGGACGTGCGTGGACTTGATAGCGCTGAAGCTATCGGCGCCGAACTCTCACGATTTTGTGTTCACTGTTTACATTGGTGCTCATGATACCACCTCGCGACGTCTTTGTATTCACTTTAAATATAGGAACAGGGGTGAAGCTAAAGTGGCTTTTAACACATCGACCCAGACTTTCTCACAGACCCAATTAAAACTTAAGTAATCCCAAGTTTTAATTACATTGACTCTTTATACGAAAGCCGAACTATTCGTTGCGTAGCTAGAACGCGTTAGAGAGCTGGTAAAGAATTCCAGCCTTGCCGTATTCTAACGGAAATTCCGGAAGTTGAACGGTGATTCCGCTTGGGTTTAGCTTTAACGATGTCAAAACAACGATAAAGAAGCGCTTTATGCTCAGAGGATTGTTATTGTCGGTGTAGAAGTAGCAATCTGATTTTATGCTGGTAAACATTGAAGACTCGTCGTTTGATCGTAGTCACATACGGTTTGGGTATTGTGTGGCTGTAGTGCATTAGCAGATTGGGTTAATACGTGACGACCTCTGAGCTGAACAAACAGAGATCTGAACTGCAAACATGCTAGTCAAACAGCTGATTTGGGACATTGATGAGGTGTTTGCTACTACAAAGCAGTTGACAAGTCAGTGGTCAGTGTATGCTTGTGTCAAGAATTAGCTACTGTAGGTAGTGTGGAGACAGTATCCATCGAGGACAATATTCTTAGGCAAAAACTTGGTTGTGAAACCAAGTAATCAGGTAGCAAAGCCAATTTATCAACGCCACTTGAACGTGAATAACTATGGTCGGCCTCGAAAGTAGCTCAACGTGACTTCGAATTTATTTTAACGCACGAAAAATAGTGTTTTTTTCATCATAGAATAGATAATTGAATATAATGTGAACTAGACATGATTTCCAACATCGAGTAAGTAGATGGAGGAGAAATGCTAAGCCGAAAAATTAGGGGCAATCAAGAAGGGCAGGGTCGAGACTGAGATTATGATGATGATATGTTTAGTAACTTTTGACACCGACCTTACTTAATTCCTTCGAATCTTGAGATTTTATTTAATAAAGCCCCTAAAAATAGACACATGTCAACGAGGAACTTTTGGTCCGTATCCACCTCCTATTTTCGTCTACAACAAGCAATAAAATCTTGAAAAGATAGTATAATTATCTATACGCCTCCAGGTTTCAGATATTTGTTGCCTAAATTAATTTATTTGAGTTTCCTTGAACATACGTTTCCCTCAAAAGCTATTTTTAAACGAGAAATGGAGATTTTATTTCAATGTAAAATAACGACGACTTTTTGAAAGGTAAATGAATCGAAGATCTGCTGAAAGACAATGCGGGTCAGGTACGATCAAACAAAATCTTAACAATTAACTCGACGGTATCGCTAATTAATACCAGGATGACATAGCACATAACATTGTTAACAAACCGCGATGAAATACCCTTTTTCATTTATCATGATTATCTAAACATGTCAAACAAATTCTAACTGAAGACCCATCTCGGACCTTAATACATTAGCCGGATGTTCTACGTTTTCATTAGAAGCCCCCATACAAACTTTGTATAACTGTAAAAGCTTTCTCAATCGTGAATAATTAAAGCTATTATAACAAAGTCTAAATTGGATTAATAAGATCCCTCGATGAAAGTCAGCCTAGTTAGGACTGATTCATATTGGAGATAAATAGGAATGTTGATGAAGTGGTAGTGATTTTATCAAGCATCTGCTACTCGCTTAAATGCATATGCGATCATGAGAATAATTCAGACGATCATAGCGTTTTTAGCGTTATTAAAAATGTTACTTGATCTTGATGTAGTTACGTAGACTAATGCTTGAAATTATTATTATATAATATAAATAGAATAATAATTCAGTCTGTAACTGTCCCAGTGCTGGGCAAAGGCCTCCCCTCACTTTCGTGAGGAAGATTACGCCATAATCCACCACGGGGGCCTAGTCTGGGTTGGTGGATAACTTGCCTCCGAAATAATTCTCGGACATGTTGGTTTCCTCACGATGTTTTCCTTCACTGAAAAGCGAGTGATAATTACGTACATATGTTTTTAACAAGAAACACATTGGTACGTGCCCGCACTGGGATTTGAACTTGCCACCTCCGTTTTCGAAGGCGGACGTTCGCCCACTAGGCTACCACCGCTTCATTGTTATTATAATAGAGTATTATTATAAGTATGTATATAACTCATATTATTTGTGTTAACTGTATTAATATCTACACTTTAGGATAGTACTTTAACCTGTTACAGTACTTTAAGAGAAAACTTTTAAGGCTTTCTTATTTCTATGTTCATGTATCTTCAAAATTAGTAAGCAGCTGTTTGTTTTCCTTGTAAAATAAAATTAAAGACAGAACGTCATCTCGTGGAGGCTACCTTAGTTATGCATTCATCAACTATGATGTACGGGGGTCTAATTAAACTCTCTTCAAGTTCCCGCGGCCGAGCTCGCGAAGCGCAAATCGTAAATTCTTTTAAAGTCCGTAACTTATGTTTTAATTTAATTACAGTTTATAATTTGAGCGTCGTCGCCGCGTCGGTGAGCGCGACGTAAATTGACAAAGTTTCGTATTTATTATGGCGATTTGTTTTACATCTCGGGTTGACAATATCCTTATCGTGATCTTTAAGGGGTGGATGCTTACGTTGAAACCGGTGGTTGGCCTAGCTAGAAGTACCTACTAGTACTTGCAGATGTGAATCTAATTTATTTATGTTTTTAATTATAATAATCATCATCATCATCGTCATCGGCCTGAAGGCGTCCACTGCTGAACATAGGCCTCCCCCTTAGACCGCCACACCGAACGACAATTTGCCACTTGCATCCACCGCAATTGCAATTATAATAATGATTCTTATTAAAATTCGTATATATTTAAGACAAGGTTTAGGTTTTTATATTTTTCTATTTAGGTGTTAACCTGTAATTAACGCGATTTAACATACAAAAATTACACCGAGTGAATCTCAATCACCTCGCCCAGGGTTAGCTATGGTATGCCACTCGTCTTAAATTTGTTGACGATGATGATGATTATTATTTCTTGCTGCTTAACTTTTCCCCTTATACCTTACCTACCACATTTTTTTTACAATGTTATCCTTCATCGAAATTTCATTGTAGAGTTTATGTACACCTTCAAATCATCAATCATCGTTTCACATCCCTCCCGATTTTAAGCCATCTGTTCATCAACTCATGATATTCTGAACAAAGATTTCACTTCCACGATAATGTGACCCTTTCGGGTGCGTGAAACATTAACCACAGCTTTGGCTAATTTCTAAGGGCAAATGCCCACTTGGTTCATAAGGGCTCCATCTGGATCGTATAGGCCATGTGGTTCTAATGACTGACCCTTGCCCATTCCTTTTCAGTGTCGGTAATGACGGCTTCAGTAGCAATGCTGTCAGACGTGTGGTATATTTTTATATCCTTCTTTGTGGAGTTGTCTGACAATTTACTCACTTCTCGTTCTTACAATGTTCACTATCAAAGGGTTGTGCCAAGGGTATAATAACAAAGTAATCTGGTAGTTTTGTAGTCCTATTATTATTTGAAAACCCCTGATTTTAGTTATTATTTGTATAATATTATGTACGGTTGATATCCGTGTCAATTTATTAATAAGTATATGTATTAATAATTTGACACGGATGTCAACCGACCCAACCCTATTCCTGTTATCTATCTTGCCCATCAAAATGTTATTTGATCTTGAATTGATCCATATCAATGGACAGTTTTGCCGCTTAAAGTGATTTTATGTTTACCTTTTCTGTGTTTTACAGAATTTGGTGTCATTAGTTATCTATTCTATTCGAAACCGTTCTGTTTTATTCCACAACAGATGCCCTGCCGGACCTTATTGAAACACAATTTAACAAATAGGCTACACTGAGTCTGTCTAGCATTTTTCCCGGTCTGTGCCCAGGCCGTCCCAGCCGAAGTTGTATTGCCGACTCCAGAGTTTCGATAGCTCCTGAATTTATCGGCACGACCTGGGAGGACTTCCGTATCCTGTACGGTTTTTGTTCACCATTTGAATTGTAGATCCCCAAGTTTGGTAATATGTTTCTGTTGAACACTCTACGTAGTCGGCGTCCTTTATTTACATTTCTGTTACGTATCTTTAACAGTTGTTTCCTTCGGTCGAGTTTGTTTTTATTATTGTCGGTTCGGATTCTCTTTATGGGGCGTTCGTGAGTTTTTTTTGTGTTGTTTTTGTCTCTTGCTCTTTGTATTCCATTGATGTTTTTAGTGTTTACATTGGCCTTTTTTTTGTCTCTTAGCATCACATTTTTTTCTGATTCTTGAACTAGATGTGTACCCGCACTTAGTGTACGTTGATATCTGGGGGCACGGCAGTGCCCCCGCCAAGTCGAGCAAAACAAAAGGCACGGCCGTACTATCCTTTTCTCGAAGCGATTCGGGCCATTTTCGACCCCCTGTAACTTCGTTATGGATAAAACTAGAAGCCTAAATTTTTAGTGACCAAGAGGGCATCACGACTACAGGTAATAATAAAAATTACATCAAATTTGAACCATTAGTTTAAGAATTATTTCAAGTCAAAGTTGCTTAATTTTGTTGCCCACTGACTGACTCACCGATCATCAAAATTCTAAGGTACTTCTAGCCGTCCCACAAGTTTCAAATTTTGAAAATAGCTATTGTTTAGCCTATAAACCGAGGAAAAATTCTGAAATTCCATAATTTTCATCCCGTTTTCTAGATATATAATCTGCATAAATAACTTTGTATTCCCATATAAATCCCATTAAATTGTATGTGATTACAAAGTTACTTTTACAGTTCATAATTAGACTTCATTGAAATTGAATGAAATGGGTAACAGGGGTTAAAAATGAGAAATGGCTGCGAGAAATTCGACAGATGAGCACTTTTTAAAAACTTCGACGATAGGTACACCTACCGCAGATAAAGAGATACAAATCCCTATACTATAGGTACCTATTACCTACCTACACTTTTATAGGTTGAACAAATCCGTTACCTAGGTACATTAAAATAGGTACCTAGGTACCTTATACCTAATATGCATCTGTGGAGACGCAAAGACACCCGTTCATGATAATCTATGAGCATGACCTATGTTCGCAAGGGGCCCCGGCCGGGCAGGCGCGCGGCGCGCGTTTTTGCGTGTTTCGCAAAAAAAAAACAAAATAAAGAAAGAAAACCTACAAAAAGAAATGAGATCCCATCAAAAACATTACATGTACAAAAATGCACAAGTCTCGCAACGCAGTTTATCTGCCTTAAAAAGTTGTGATATCAAATGTAAACCAAGTCGGTTAATTACCTACCTACTTATTTATTTCTTTAGTAAATAGAGTGTCTTGGCGATTGTACACGGCAGCATAATCTACTAGGTAATCTAAATAATATAGTCTTCCGTGTAGGTATCCTTTCAAACAAATACAAGCACAAAGCGCTATGTAGATTTATGTTGAAGTGTGCAATTGCCAAGTCATTTTTTTTTTTTTTTTTCGCCCTGGGCGGTAGGTGTAAAAACTTCTTACCAAAGTTGCTCCTATTTATTTTACGTTTTTATATATATATAAATAGTAACAAGAAGCAAATTTATGTGTTGTTATCATAATTAGTGCACATACTTCACCTGCCAGTGTTTTATCTCCTTACAAACAAACATCAAGCCACACTAGCTCATCACTCCACCATGGCCACTTCAAGTCAGTCTATGTTTGAAGTTATGGAAGCTCTTAACAAGAGAATGGCTCAGTTTGAGAGTGAGTTGCAGAAGACCCCACTCACTAGCACTAATGACTCCCTAGCTGCGGACTTCTCTGCCTTCAAGGCTTTCACTGTGCAAGTCCTACGTGCCTTCCAACAGTAGCTGAGTGGTCTCGCGCATGACGTCGATCAGCAGGAGATGCGTACCCGCCGCAAAATCTTGCTACTACATGGAGTGCCAGAAGACAAGAACGTGGAAAGTGCTGCCACTATCACTAAAACTGTCACTGTACACCTAAAGATCACTGAATTCAATGCAGGGTGTATTAGCCGTTGCCAAAGGATGGGCCGTGCTGTGCACGACAGGCCCCGTCCCTTGCTTGTCAAGCTTCGTGATTTGGCCATGCGGGACAAGCTTTGGTTTTCCAAGACAAATCTGAAGGGTACAGGCATCACTATCTCTGAGTTTCTAACGAAAAGTAGGCATGAAACATTCATGGCAGCTAGACAACGCTTTGGTGTGGCCAAGGCTTGGACTAAAAATGGCTACATCCATGTCATCGGTCCAGATGGCACACGTCACCGTGTGAGCACCCTTAGTGAGCTGCAGAGAATTCCAGTTCCGGAGTCTACGAAAACGACTGCTGCACCAGCGAAGTTGCCTCCTAAGTCTAGACGGGGCGCCGCTGCTACTACTAAGAAGTAACTACCGGTACATAGCATTGGATCTTCTATCTGACGATTATTCTTTCAACTCCTACTGTCTGTAGTGTTCGGCCTTTTAACTGTGTGTATGTCTATAAGGGTTGCAAACTAAATTTAATTTTACAAAGATAAAGTACATAGTTGTCTGTATGTAATCGGGTAGATGGATAAACATTGCTTTGCTTGCTTCACCTGCACCATAGATACGTGCTTCACGAAATGTTGAAATGTCAAATGTCAACTAACTTGTGAATGACATTGACAGTACCTAAGTGATGACATTTGACATATAATACGGTTTGTTTTTTTTTTTTTTCTTTATTCTTCTTCGTTTTTTTTTTTTCTACCAAGTGGTCTGATTAAAATTATCTTTTTTTTTTTGTATCTTACTGCTTTTTTTGTGATAAAAGATGTATTATTATTTTGTTTTTGTTGGTGTTCATATTATATCCACATAAATATACAATTGCCTTGTAGACATTATAGAAGTCATTTTTAAACAGAAACCGGCAGATGAAGTATGTGTGTGTCACTAATATTTTTATTTGAATTATATTATTAGTATTTTTTTTTTGGTTAAGTACATAGTTATTATTATTTTTATTAGGTACCTACCTTTATATATTTAGTATCTATCTAAATTATATCCGTGGGTGTATTATATTATAATATATATATATATTATATTTTTTCTTTATTTTTTTATTATTTTTATTATGTCAGTTATTAATAGTGATAGCGAAGAATATTTTTCTGTGTGCTCAGATGATGAGAATTCGTTAAGTAGTGAAGGTAGCTTAGTCAGTATTCCCTCTTTGTGTGAAACTTTAACTAGTCACTTCTCTGATGTACCTAAAAATTTCAATGTTGTACATATTAATGCTCAGAGTATTCCAGCTCATTTTCATGACATGCAAGTATCTTTCAGCGACAAGAATATCCACGCAATAATAGTCTCCGAGTCTTGGCTGAAGACGTGTCTCCCATCCACTTTATATTCTTTATCGGGTTTTACTTTGATACGCAATGATCGCACCCGGGGTGGTGGGGGTGGTGTTGCCATCTACTTACGTTCACATATTCCTTTTTCAATACTAAGTATGTCTGCGCAACCTCCGCCATCTAATGCGGGCGAGCACTTGCTTATTGAAATTTCCCTTTCCCACACCAAGATCCTTCTTGGTGGCTATTATTGCCCATCTATGCGCATCAACTATCATTCCTCATTTGAAAAGATTCTCGAAGACCTCACCCCCTGTTACACTCACTCCATTATCATGGGTGACTTCAACACCTGCCTTCTTAAAAATGACTCTCGCTCATCATCCTTAAAATCTATTATCAATGATAGTAACATGCACATTCTTCCTCTAAGCGCTACTCATAATTTCCCGAACTGTGCTCCTTCTCTTCTTGATCTTATAATTGTGTCTTCTTTGCCACATGTTGCTAAGCATGGCCAATGTCATGCTGATGCTTTCTCCTATCATGACCTTATCTACTTATCATATAAAGTTCGCCCACCGAAACCTAAACCTAAAATTCTTCTGCAACGTAGCTTTGGCGCTATGGACATGGATAAACTCCGTGATGATGCAAGTAATATCGACTGGCCACAGGTGTTTACAGCTGATTCTTTGGATGACAAAGTTACGATCTTTGGCTCTCTGCTTACTACGCTCTATGACCACCATGCTCCCATTAGGGCTATTAAGATGAAACAGCTTCCGGCTCCTTGGCTTACTGATGAAATAAAATCCTTAATGCACAAGAAGGTTGCTGCTAAAGCCAAGGTTAGATGTCGGCCGACAGATGCAAATAAGGAAAAGTATGCACTATCGCGGAATCGCTGCAATAGGGCGTGTAGAGATGCTTTACGCCGCCATATCCATGACTCTATTGAGAATGAAGATCCAGCCAAAGTCTGGAAGTTTCTCAAAACACTAGGAGTTGGAAAATCACGCCAAGATTCGAGTTCCAAAGATCTCGACATTGATTCTCTAAATTATCATTTTTCTTCGTCTTCTAGCATTGTTTCTAACGACAAAACTAGCGCATTACATGCCCTTTCTTGTACGTCATCTTTCGATTATCCACAATTTGTCATTAGTCAGTTTAACCCTAGTGATGTTAAAAAGAGCATCCTTTCTATCCAATCAAATGCAATGGGAGGTGATAACATCAGTAAGAAGATGATTGTTCCCATTGTTGATGAAATCCTTCCCGTTATATGCCACATCCTGAATTTCTCAATTGAGAATAGTGCTTATCCATCTACCTGGAAAGAGGCACAAATTCTTCCCCTGCCAAAAAAGTTAAATCCTGTTTCGTTTTCAGATTACCGTCCTATCTCTATCTTGCCATTCCTTTCCAAAGTTCTAGAGCGTTTAGTTCATAGCAAATTGAGCTCCTTTCTATCTCAACATAATCTTTTAAATCCGCTGCAGTCTGGCTTCCGTCCCGGACATAGTACAGTAACAACTCTCGTCAAAATTACTGATGACATACGACTGGGAATGGAAGCTGGCCAGCTAACAGTCCTTACTCTCCTTGATTTTAGCAACGCGTTCAACACCGTTGACCTTGACATCCTTCTGGCAACGCTTAGCTCTATAAATATATCTCCTTCGGTTACTGACTGGTTTCACAGCTATCTGTATGGGCGCCGGCAGCGAGTTCGCACTGAGGATAATTTTTCCTCTTGGTGCGAAACGAGCGCCGGTGTCCCGCAAGGCGGTGTCCTATCCCCTCTCCTCTTTTCTATATTTGTTAACTCTATATCTCATTCTCTTACTTCTTCCTACCACCTCTACGCAGACGATCTCCAAATCTACACGCAGGCTCATGTTGATAGGTTGGCAGATGCTATCGATAAAACTAATATGGATTTGTGTCGTATAGCTGAATGGAGTAAATTATTTGGATTAAAAGTGAACCCCAAAAAGACCCAAGTAATAATCATTGGGAGCTCCAGAATGATTTCCAAAATTGATTACCAAACTATCCCTCAAGTTACTTTCGATGGTGTCATAGTACCGTTCAGCTCCGAAATAAAAAATTTAGGAGTACTGTTCGATAGCTGCTTTTCATGGGGCCCACATCTGGCATACATCAGCCGAAAAGTATTTGCTTCTGGAGCCTCTCTCAGAAGACTACGCAATTTCCTCTCCACTGCGACTAAAGTAACGCTTGCAGAATCGCTTCTCCTTCCTATCCTCGACTACGCCGATGCATGTTACCTCGATCTCACGGAAGATCAGCTGAATAAACTTGAGCGGCTCCAAAATTATTGCATTCGGTTTATTTTCGGACTTCGGAAATATGACCACGTCTCCCAGTTTCGCTCTAAGCTCAAGTGGCTACCCATTCGCTTTCGCCGGAACATGCACATTATGTCACTCTTATATAACATTCTCTTCAATCCCTTCTCTCCTTCTTATTTAAAGCAACGGTTCGAGTTCCTTCACCTCTCTAACCATCACTTCCTTAGGTCATCAGAGAACCTCACATTAAAAACGCCTGTCCATAGCTCAGTATTTTACGACAAGTCTTTTACTGTGCAAGCTACGCGCCTTTGGAATGAGCTTCCGGTTGCAATCCGACAAGCTCAAACGCTCGCCACTTTCAAGAGCCGTCTCAAAGAGTTCTACCTCTCCAACTCACTACAACCTAACTGACAATTTATATTCATTTCCATACATATTACCTATATATCTGAATATATATTATATATAGATATATATATATATATATAATTATATAGTATATATTTTATATTTGTACGTATATGCATATTATTTGTTATATATCAATATATAAGTAGGTATTTGTATTTTAATACTCATTGTGTATTTCACACAATGGCCATTTATTTACACCGCCAGCCTCTGACTCTCCATTATGTCTTTCCATCCAAAGGTTGACTGGAAGAGATCGCTTTTAGCGATAAGTCCGCCCATTGTACTTTATATTAAGTTAAAACTCCTTTCTGTAATACCTTGTGTATTTTATAACTGTTATTGGCGTGCAATAAAGTATTTTCTATTCTATTCTATTCTATTCTACATTCTCAATTTTGCGATGGGAAGTTATTCGAACTTTTCTGTATGTATAACTTTTAATATTGTTTCGTAACACACGCCTCTGTTTATATTGCCGCATGAGTTACAGGACTTTGCAAACTCGGCAGCGAAATAATTTTGTAGAATTTTTGACTCGTGTTTTCAAATTAATGTAATTTTATTAATCTGTACCAGCACTTGGTCGCGTTTTCATTTGAACGTCAAACTATAGTTCTATGGCAGTAAAACTTATGTACATTCTGGAATAGTGTACGCATAGACGTATTATGAGTACCTTACAATTAGTGCAATTATTATAGAACTCGTTCGAAATATTTCGAGGCATTGCAGATATAAAACAAGTAAAATTAAATTCTAAGAATTTTTCTCCTTTGATGGTAACCTTACAACATTTGCAGGGAAACCATACACCTGAAAATATATAAGGTAAGTACAGTTAGCGATAAAAGTTACTAAAAAGGTATCTAACTGTTTTGCGTTTAAAGTCACAAGAGACATAATATAACAGTATTTTGCATAGGTACGTAAAGGTAAATTTAAAATTGGGACAGCCACTTTAGTTAATGATTGTACTAAATGTATATTTAATGTATGTTCCCCGCTACTAATATTGCTGGGTCCGTCAAAGATTGCTCGTCTAAAATCGTATAATTCCTAATACTAAGATCCCATCCGTTGCCAAAAGCTCAAGAGAAATTATCGCACCTATTAATTTAGAAGATCACCGATTTTATGAAGGAATTCTTAGGTGATAAAATTCCGCTCCGAATTCCTTATAGCCAGTTAAAGACTTCAATTAAGAACGAATTGAACTTCGCAGAACGTTTGCGTAATTCGCCTTTGAGTTTATGCGACTTTTACATGATGACTTTGGAAAAGTAGGGTAATGCTTTCCAGTGAATTGTATGCTTGTGTGCGTATGTTTGTATCGTTCTCATAATATGGTGATCGCTTAAAGTTTTTCATGGGGTATTCACGTGCGCGCTTGCGTTTGTCGTGCTAAGGCAAAGTTACGAGTATTTCTGCGTTTATGACCGTCAACGTTTTCATAAGCGTCATTTATAATATAAGTTTGTGGTGTAGCAGTACGCTGATTTGACAGCATGATGAGCTCTGGTGACGCGGTCGCACTCGCTTGAATACTGTGTCTATGTACGCTGTGAGTTCCGAACTCTACAAAAGAGTTTTGGCGGGAATCTGATAGTGAGACGATGTTGGTTTTCAGTTCAATTTCCGCGATTATAGCCCTAACTACCGCAAATAATAAACCACCTGAACGTTATCGCATTCTGAACGAAGGCAAACACGCCCCGGCCAAATTAAACAGCATCCCAATCCGTGGTATAAATCAAAAACTGCGCAGTGCAATACGCGCTTAAGGCACGTTTGCGCAATGATTTACTAGCATACGTGTCTGGCCATGTTCGTTAGTTTGTCTCTACGCGCTCTGATAACACCAAGTTCCGAATATAACGAGTTGCCGGCAAGAAGTAACCTATTGTACCACCGTTTGTGTAATTTATGTACGTACGAGTGAGAAGTTACGCAGCTACAGAACGGCGTTTCGAATTTTGAGTTGAGCGTATTTGAGTGTTCATTTCTATGGAGATCTCGACTCAAGTCTGCGTTCAAGCCTTGATTCGAGCTAAGCGTACTTCCGTAAATTGAGCATAAGAGAGTGACGCCTGCGAGAATTTAGTGTCCTGGTAATAAACACTTAATTCTATTAGAACTGCTTAGATCTGCTTACTATGACTTTAAAGCAGTACCACCTGTCCACATGATTTTTATTGTTATTTTTTTGTTAAAACACTGAGTAACGGAACGTATGCCTGACTATAACAGGTACAGTGCAGCCTAGCTTCTTCTATTTTGTTACTTTTCTGGCTTGAGCCCTACTCATATCATACTTGTATGTTAAAACTTGCGTATGTAAATCTTGCTGGTGGGAAACCAGCAAGACCTTAGTGGTATGAGTCAGCCGGACCAACAACCTCAAGCAAAAAATTGTCGCCCATCACCATTCGTGGTGTGCCACCATCATTCTAGGCTTTGCATGTTTACCGTCTTCGATCACACTTAGTGAGAAAGAGTTCACACTAAAACAAAAAACTACTAAAAATATATTACTAGTAGGTACTTTTTTAAATTCAAACAGATTCCCAACCAACCGCGTCCAATCGATAAACACATAAACAACCAGTAAGGGCCAAACTTAATACAAACAGAGCAACATAGCAAAAAGTAATTACTACGAAACGTACGACCCAGTCCCTTGTTCAGCAAAAACTGATACCGGCGGCATTAGCAAACAAAACTACGCAAACTATAATTGAATTACCGGTGAGATTTTAAGCCTTTTTGCTTGAATTAATTGGAGAAACAAAAAGCATATTAATAGAGACGCACGTGGAGTTTAACCTGCGCGCCGCGTGTGACCGTATTCCCTAATTGCGTATCTCGGTTCGCAGCATTTTTACTATACTTACCTCCAGTAAGGAAAGTACGCACAAATGGCATGCGCGTGTTTTGCACTCGCGATAGGTGACACCAATTAAAACTAAAAATCAGTGGAGACAAAAAGAGGCCGCCGGATGTGCATCAGCGATGAGTTGATGAAATGGCTGGTATGACTTTCTTTTACAAGGAAAACTATACGTGAAAAATAATTAAGTATAACAGTAATATTATTATGTAAAACTATATTTTCAAAAAAATATTTTTCTGTCGGTTCCTTGTCTTCTGGAATGGATATTATATTTTGAACCTGTTTGTTTTTTTGGGGCTGTGAATTTAGATATTCGCCGCAAATGCTGTTACCACTAAGAAGGCGTTAAAATCCTAACTGATTACAAATGTTGATAGCGAAGGATGCTCTTGGAAGTTTTGCTGCTTCCACATTTCGAGAGCCGAGAGTTGAGCAATATTTTATAAAGACAAGAGAGCTCAAGTTACCTCGAATGCAGTAGTTGATGCACGAAGATGTTGTTAAGTAGCGGTTGGCTCCTTGTTGCAAATTACTCGACTATTATTTCCGGAAGTGTTGACGTGCTTTAGGACTGATTTACAGGCGATAAAAGACAGCACGCTAGCAAACCATTGGCCGTATTGTCTATAGCGTGCGAGTTACCTTGGGTCACACTGTTGCTTCTGGGGCGAGATGGTGAATGCCAACACGACCCCATCTCGCCCCACTCCAGGCGGATCGACGGCTCACGGGGGGGTTTTAGTGGGTTCAAGTCCCACACGCCCCCCTTCCGCCACCCCCATGGTGGAAGGGATAGTGCGAAGGCATTTCCCCCCCTCAAAAAAAAAAAAAAAGGGTCACACTGTTGCTTATCACCGGTGAGATAGTGGTACAATGCTAACCAACATATTATCGTCATCAGGCGGAAGACGTCTATTACTAAACATAGCCCTTATAGAACGCTATATTCTTAACTATAAAACGATATGCGAAAGATGCGAACGGCAAACGACTGTTCAGTAGTTATTATGTTACAAAAATACACGATCACAAACACATTGTTCACTAACACAGGTTACCAACCATTTCCAACCATTTCCAAACAAGTTTCCAACCGTTTGGAGACAAATCGTCTAACTTCCAATACGTGAGCTTAAAGTAATTCTTCACACGGTATATTACGAAGCAGGGGCGTAACCAGGGTTTGTGGCATTTGGGGGAAGTCTAAAGTAACAGGCTCAACTGTGAGCCCTGGTTGCCTTTATATGATAACGGGAAGAGAAGATACTCCACGTCAAACTGGACAAGGCAATTTTTCATAGTGTTTTTAAGAATTATTTCGTTAAAATTTGTTCCTATCAGCCCCGGTGGGCCTGCCTTGATACTGGACTTTATATTAAATTGAAGTGATCTTCGGCTTTACACTAAATTCCGTTTTCTAATATTTAAATTAAAATAATACCAAAATGACTAACAACATCAACCTTTGAAATTATTACGCCACTAACGCATGAAAACAGGCTCAATACTCTTGAGTCCTTGAGAGGAGGCCAGTATCCAGTTGAAAGGTAACTGATGTATTGCCACTTCAGGGGCCCCCCTGCCTGACTACATCCACGCCCTCTATATTTAGGTAAAGTTTATTAAACATACGGCCGCCCGGGGCGACCAACTTGCATAGTTAATGGGGACTACCGAGTTCTGACTGAAAATTGGTCGTTTGGGTTTTAGTTTGGTTTGGATGCGCATGAAAAGGTGGGAAGTTATCGTCATGCAGTTTTCGATCTAAAAAGTTGCTTCTACATTTCTATAGTGCATCTAGACGCAATTACGTGCATTCAGCTTGAAACCGAGTTCGTAATTTAGTACCTAGTTATAACCAGGTAAGGCTGCAATGGCAATAAATACGCCTCTTTCATGAATTTCCGACGCGGTAACTCAGGTGTAGTAAACGAAATTCCGACCGCTGGCTCCTTGCAGGCTCATTACTAATATCTTGCCATAGCTTCGGGTCCGGTGGAACAGAGCCAAATTTTAACAGCGTAAGGAGCTGTTTCCCTTGAACATTTCCGGTCTTAAAAACATTTGCCATATCAGTTGAAGCAATTGAGAGGCGGTCAAAAACTCAGCAGAAATATTTTAAAACATTTTTTTTTATTAACGCTGCACCGGTAGCATTAGACCCTGCTACGCTGTCGGGGATACCCTAGGTTTCAGTTTCACAATAATATAATTCGATATTTTTTTCTTGTAAAAACAGTTATAAATATAAAGTGCGCATAATTAGCACTAACAAAGTTGTAAGTGTAGTTAGAAAATGTTATTCGAACAACAATATTATGAGCAATAATCTTAACTAGAAGTCAGGAGGCTAATAGTCTTTAGAACTTGGTGAAATCTCAGCCCGTTCACATTAGACGTTAGCTGTAACATTAAGCCTAATGGCTCAGAACTTACCATCAGAGGTGCTAACGTGCCCAGAGCGGCTTGATACAACCACATACAACATGTTTATAGCAGTTCTACTTCTGAAGTAAGTAGGTACGGTCGGCATCAAAAGTAGCTTAACATGTTTTAGTTTCCAATTCCATTGTAGGTACGCAAAATGTACATTTTTAGGGTGTATATTAAATTTAAGATACGGAGATGTTAAGCTACTTTTGATGCCGACCGTACCTACTTCTAAAAAGAACAGTAAACCTCGACAAAGCAAAAAATCGTTTTTCAGGTTTTTTGGGTACGGACAAGATGGGTGAAAGTATTTCAATGTAATTTGGTGTAAAGATTTTTTTTCGTATACTTTATAGGCTAGCAATTGACGACAATCTCACCTGGGGGCTTATCATGACGCATTATTGCGATCCAATTGAGGACTAAACAGAATTGTTTCACTTTAAATAATTACATTGCTTTCGATATCATTTAGGTAGGCGTCAATCCCTAAAGATTTACTATCAACCTAAATTACGCGTCAAGATGTCACAACAAGACGTCATGTTACGAATAAGTAGTTAAACGATTTTGTTTAGGTCCTCAATTGGATCGCGATAAGACGTCATGGTAAGGCCCCTGGTCGTAAGTGATGCTCAACCAGAAGGACCTGGAATAATACGAGTACATGAGATTGTTTTCATAATTATTATCCACATTTTATCATGGTGGATTGTAGCCTACGTGGGTTAAGTACTGGTTAGCTACGGCCAATAAATTGTCTATTTATGATTTATTTAAACATAATCACTTTTTAACAAAGTATAACCAAATTTTAACAATGTAAGCTGCCAACCTTACAAGTGTAAAGGAAAAAGTGGCACGTAAACAAGCAAAGTTAAATTGGTTTATAGTACAATCTGTAGCAATTCGCCTGTTACACAACTTTGTAAGATTGAGTCAATATCTATTAATAAACTGTTGGAATGGACCTGTGAATAGTTAGTAACAAAGTGAAAACTACAGATAATTTATTGGCTATTTATAACCCGAAATATCAAACTAAAAAAAATTTGCTAATAATATTATTTATCGAAACATGCGGTCTCGTTGAGCACGGCGGTTTTATTGCCAACATGATAAATATTAATCGTGTATGAAGCTTTTTCACTGCTTTACGGCGGTTTTATTGCCACATGATAATCATGTACGAAGCTTGTTCACTGCTTTACGGTGGTTTTATTGCCAACATGATAATCATGTACGAAGCTTGTTCACTGCTTTACGGTGGTTTTATTGCCAACATGATAATCATGCACGAAGCTTGTTCACTGCTTTACGGCGGTCTTATTGCCAACATGATAATCATGTACGAAGCTTGTTCACTGCTTGATATGGTTCAACCTAAGGAAGGGTTCCTTGATAAACGGGATGACTGGAACGATGCCTACTAAAGCCGCGACTCACGTTAGTTAAACTTGTTGATTTGATAATGAAGGTAATGTAATTAGTATGTCGCGTCGCTTGGTTGCGTTTGTCGCTAAGATGAGACGTCTCAACTGTTTTTCACTATACATAGTATGTAAATATTCATTCAATACGCCTTTCCCAAGACAACTTGTATTTCACCGAAGTCGTTTAATCCAAAGATTTTAATTTATGAATTGGCCGTTGACTCCCAAAGCATTGACATCAAATAATATGGTAACGCAATACCAACTCCCTCGACCTACCTCCGTCTTCGCAAGGAGAACTCTCCTCATTTTAATGACAAAGATCCCGACTTAATTAATCATTGTGTTTACTGATTAACATGAGCCCATTGGAGCGGGAGAGAGTGAGATGAGCGAAATAAGCGAGCCGAACAAATTTACATCCAGATGGAGTAGTTGATTCGTAGAGCTTCGGTGTTAGGTTCCGGTTTGGGAGGCCTTGTTTATATTAGATGTTGAATTGAAAGTCATTAATTTGTTCAGTGAATTATTATTATGGATTAGAAGTTCTTACACTTTCGCGAATAGAACCATATTTATTAGCTTTAAACGGGTCTAATTCGCGCACAAACTAATATCAAAGCATATAATCTTGACATACTGCGAAGTTTCGGCCGAGTTACATCGACTGTGGTCACGAGAAGACTGTGGTCACGAGTATCACCGTCAGCTGTTGTTTTCAACTATCCGCGTTTGGTCTTGCAAAACAAGCCGTCACGGCACACCACACTAAGACTATCCGAAGACACACTCGAAGATAAATCGCGCCGTACACACTTGCTAATTACCGGATTCCATGAACCAAACAACTTGAACTCATACTCCCGATTCAAATTCCGATACTTCTTGATTTCAATCGCTTTACGATCGATTCTAGGTTAGAAATGATGATCAGTGGAAAGGATATTCGGGTCAAGCGATTCGACCCAATGGTTTGGTCCTGTTTGGTTTTGATATAGGTTTGTGCGCGAATTAGACCCGTATTAAGCTAGCTAATTAAGGATTCTTTTATTTCAATCTGCAAAGCGGTTCTGCTAGGTTCTAAAGAATTCGCGCACCGCGGCAGTGAGTGGTGGGTTTGCTTGTGCCGAGATCTCGCTCTCTCCCCGTCTGCTTTTGAAAAGCAACATGGCAGTTTCCATTAATTCTTTCACAGCTTGTTTATTTATCATGTTATATTTAAAGCTAAATACTTCCACGTAAAAATCTACCGCATATCGCGATAAAAACTCTAATACTCCAGTATTAACATGTTCAATGAGGTTAATTATCATGTTATGTTTAAAACAAAAGACTTCCACGTAAAAAATCTACCGCATATCGCGATAAAAAGTGTCCTACGTCCTAATCTAGTATTTTAACTATCTCCATACCAAATGTTATCAAGATCCGTTCAGCCAGGTAACAGAGCTAACAGACAGACAGATGGACTTCCGGTTTATAATATCAGCAGAATTAGTAGGGCCATACAACGTAGCGGATTTAATTTAGCGGCGTCTAGGTTCTCTCTCAGTTATCAAGCAAAGCGGTGAGACACTATATTCTAACAACGCTTAGTTAGGTCGTTAGGGTTTACATTACACAGTGAAACTTTTCTACCCGAATCTAGATTTGGAAACGTCTGGATTTTCGGAAACGTCGAACTAACGTTACGGATTACGCGTATAGTGCCTACATTACCTACCTATTTGGGCTGAGATTAATCTTCTGAGATTCTTCTCAATCTATCCACAATGAAGCTAATGAGCAGCTTAAGTTACCAAAATACTGAGTAATTTACGAAAAAGATTACGGCCCAGATGGGAAGAATCGGTAAAACGAATCTCATCGTATCCTTTGGTCCAATCTCCAATACATGTCGTAAAACTATAAAAAAGAGGACAGCGCAAAGCCAAACGCGAAATTGAAGCATCAAAGACATACCGGTCCTATTGTACACAAGCCTCATCCACACATTCAGACCTGAATGCGACACACGTGTGTGTGAACATGACGGTATGATGCTGATCGATATTGCAATAAAACTGAGGACATCACGCACGACAATCAGTGTCTAATTCCATTGCATCGCAGGTTTTATTTCCACCATACATTTTACATGTACTTACTACGTATACTACGGAATTTGAAATTAATGACAATTTACCAATTTTTTGGTTCGGAATTGCTTGTCTATTATGTAGTAGGTACTTCTCTGTAGTAATAAGTATTACCCAATGATTTATATCATATTTTTATCCGTGAAGAAAATCTGTATTTAGTTTTATTTGTTTTATGGCAATGATGTGTAATTTAAGCACAAAGTACCGGTACTCAGATAGTTATTATATCCACATAGAAGATAGGTACCTACATTGAGAGATGAAAACACCACAAAGCCCCATTCGTAACTACAGAATAATGCAATGCAATTCCGAATAAATGCATTTCATAGAATAAAATCAGAGGAATAAATCGAAGATTCATTGTTGTTGCATTTCTCGACGGCCGGGGCGGATATTGAATTTTCATAGCGTTCGGTGGTTGCGTTTTATTTCACTTACTGCACTCTGCGTTTGGTTGACAGAAAATTAATGAAAAATTATAATTGTTAGCTGCGCCCCGTGGGTTTACCCGTGACTCCTAAAAGAACTTTTTAAAATATCTTTCAATAACCAACACGATCGAATGATTTGTCCTGCTGTCGGACGAAAACTGTCCAAGTGCAAGTCGGACTCGCGCACGAAGAGTTCCGTACCATTCTCCATAAAAACGGCATATTTGAATATTTATTTTATTTTTACGTATATTTTGTTATAACGGCAACAGAAATAATCATGTGTGAAATTTATACTGACTAACTATCACGGTTCATGAGAAACAGTCGGACAGACAGACAGACAGACGCACACCGAATTCCTAGTAATGGGGCCTAGTTTATACCCTTTGGGTAAGGAACCCTAAAAGCGGATTAAACTTCCGAAGTAACGGGCAACTGTTTCCACCAGTCACATAACGTAACGCAACGTAACGCTTCGCGTATTGTGTACGCCGCTGAAAACTGTGCTTATCGAGAAACACTAAAGTTTTATACGCAGTTGTAAAATTTTATTATGGGCGCTCGCTTTTAATCTCTAACTGTGTGCGTTAATCCTCGACCTCAATGATAGTTTCCCTCGTTATTCCCGAGACTTATTAATAGTGTTAATAATGGAAGGATTTTATCGATTGTTGCTGTTTTGCTTGAAAGCTGTTTAGTAGTAGCATCGAGACAGATCACAATATAAGCCAGCTGCGGCAAATAACAAAAAAATAATCACCGGTATTGTTTGCCTTTTTCTTTATAAGTACTTAGTTTATGAGCATATAAATTGAAAGATATTTTAATGTAATGCTAAAAGATTCGATAACACCATCGCTCAGTGAATAGTTTTTTACGCTATTTTACAAACAAAACAAGTGACGTTCAAACACAAAAACGTTTAAAAAGTTGAAATAGTTTCGAATGCGCGCCGCCATAGCTCTGGAACTCTGCTTGTATTTTTAATTTGTCCAGTAATTATTTCGCTTTGGATTATTTTCTCTTTTTCTCCTTGTTCCAACGAAAAGAGCTGATTTCCTCCAGTTGGTTTACTTTTGTAACTTATAAATATTTTTTACTTAATACTCTACTAAGTGTGTTTTAAGAAAATCACGGAAGTATTTTCTGTTTACTCTATCTACTCTTATTTCATTTAGCAAAATAATTGTTCTTCTAGTTACCTCTTCTATAAATTAGTCAACACATTCAATTGGGCAATTGATATTTGTTAAAACTTAACAAAAGTGCTAACAACGCGTTCAAATCAGCACCATTCAATTGACAGAGTTAAATCAATTTAGGCTCGCCAGTGATCGCGTTACGTCGTCAATCCATTCAACTGAATTTGGACACAGTGGGCTAAATTGGGAGTAAATCTGAAACGGGTATTTAAGCTTCTAGGTAACGATTTATTTTCAGGAAATAGTAGTTTTTTTTTTGCTTAAAGCTGCAAGCTTTTGATGGTCCTAACTTTCCTTGACCTATACGGATGTACGATATCGATTCTCACTTACATCGCCCGCCTTTCTATCAACACGATTTTATCGCGTAGTTAGCTATTTATAGGTAACCAGTTTACACAGGATACATTTACCTTACATACTCGTTTGGACCTGTTAATCTGTGTTTACTTACCTATGTGTGAACCTCTTCAAATTTACTGAAATTATTGTCACTAAACGACCTCAGTGCTATTACGTTTTGCTATTATATTTTGATATTTATTTGTGCGTGAATTAGACCCGTTTTTAACTAGTTAATACGTTTTGTTTATTGTAAAAATGTTGAAGGATGGCGAGTTCAAATCCCAGTGCGGGCACGTACCAATATGTTTCTTATTAAACATATGTACATACGTAATTATGACAAGCTTTTCGATAAAAGAAAACATCGTGAGTAAACCAACATGCCCGAGAATTATTCCGAGGGCACTATCCACCAATCCGGACTAGGCCCCCGTGGTGGGTTATGGCCTTATCCTCTTCACGACAGTGAGCGGAGGCCTTTGCTCAGCAGTAGGACAGTGTTAAAGGCTGAATTGTTATTATTTTTATTGTAAAAGTGTTAGCTCTTGTAGTGCATTCATCGGATGCGTATTTACGGACGCACTTTTCACGGTTTTTTAGTCTATGTGGTCGGTGAATAAATAATTCACGGGGAATACGTATTTGTGGTATGTCAACATAAATCTTTTAATCTACGGTATATTGCTACGTTTTGTTAACTATAATTAAATACGAGAGTACAGTATCAAACTCCAAATCTTTTGTATGTTTTCATTAATTCATTTCGTTTTGAACTAGAACAGTGTTCGGATGAATGGTAATAAGCAGGAGTAATTATTAGTAATGTTTTTTTTATATTTAGTAACGACTTTTTTAGAAATGCTTTCGATTTCCGCTTTCTTATTTTGTCAATACATTTTATCAACAAATAAAAAGAGGGAAAAAACAAAAACAGTAAATAAAATAGAGAAAAATAAAAGTGTATCAAAAGTAAGAATCTAATTAGTTTTCAAATAAGAACGTTAGTAAGTTAATTACGATAGGGATGTGATTAATTAAACGTTTATTTCCGCGATATGAAAAATGGTTATTGCATTTTATGACGGAGAGCCGGCGACCGGAAAACTGGAATCACTTCAAAGGCGATCATTTTAATGTCTTTTGTATGATCATTTTAGTTTCAGAGTACTGACATGTGAGTACTAAGTACTGAGTATACGCATACTATTCAAAGCTATCTTGTTTTCATACCTTGTTTCATGCGCCATTAACGGTAATAGACTAAATGTTTGTCCCTTATCGCAGTGACGAGATCAATAGTCTGGTTTGAAAATAACAAAACCGTACATAAACATAATTGGTTTTCCTACTTTGTAGACTGCGTAACATCCTATCGTCATTATCGAAATGAAATAACGTTGCCATTCACGCTGTTGGCTCCCAGCCTATCGAGCGCTAGTTTCTGGGTATTTCACCGAGGACGTGTGCGCGTGGAAATGCCGCAACAGCATTACAATTTGGCTGTCATTCCTGCGGATTACGTAGCTTTTTGCGTGATATACCTTCCGACAACAGAAAAGAGGCATAACCATAGAAGCCTAGACCAATTAGAAAGAACACAACCTATTTTCACGGACTCTTTATTTCATCAATTGCATCTCCAGACAAAGTCACCAATGAAATCAGATTAAATTCGGACGATTTGGATATGATCTCCAAAAATATAATTTCTCAATTTCATCAAAATTCTGTTTATATTATTATTCGAAACTAATTTACCGTTGTAACAACTAGATATCAAAATTACACAGAAATACAAAACCACTCGTCAAACGAAACTCATTCACCCGAGCCGCACCGATAGGTAGATAAACAGTCAAGCATCCATTTGTAATAGCTAATGAAATTATTTCTCTCAAGTTCTAAGCGTATTTTCAGAGCCAACAGTACTTATACAACGTTTTAATAACATCGCGAACATCCACAATTGAATTTCAGATATATCCCGTATAATAGATGTGAGTTACATATCCGGGAATCTATTCCGAACTCTATGCAAATAGCTCTATTTCAAACAGCACCGGTCACACCTGGACCCACCTTATTGGAGTTATAAGTTGTGCAAACTGCCGCGTTCTGTCTCCCTCGCTCATCCCTGAATATTTAGTGGCTGCTACGTCTATCTCTGTCTACGGAGTGTCTTGGTTATTGAATTCGAGACTTCCGTATTACAGCACTTCTGAATATTTTTAGCAGTATGTATATAATGCTCATATTATAGCCCCCTTGCTTCTTATTATTTACATCAGTTTGATTAAGAAGCCTTTTTCAAAATATTGTTACTATTATTTTCTCACTAAGTCAGTGAAAAGTCTAGAGTGTTACATGTATAATCCGGAGGTCAGGGAATCGAACCCGCAACTCTCCGGTGAATGTATTACCTACCTAAGTTCAGCTAAGGTTTTGTAAATGAAATACCAGAAATAGTAATGCCCAAACGAAATTGTTTATTAAAATAATTGAATTTATACAATGAGAATGGAGGCCTCCAGTGAGACCTCAGTTCCGTGGAAGACGGGGCTTTATTACAGTCAAGATCTTATAATTTAAATACTCTCCTACCTATTCAGTGTGCCAATGGTTGCAATTTTGATATATATGAAAGGCCTAATCGGAGCCGGATAGCTCGCGGTTAAATTTAGATAAAGATTAATGCCAGGGTTGCTCTCGAGTAAGGCAGAAGGTTCGAGCGCCACCCAGCGTGGGCGCTGGGACCTTGTGGTTATATAAATGAGGGTACGAAGGTGGGATTGGTACTGTCCTGTACGGCACGCCGGCACGCAGAAGGAAGCGACGACCTGGCGGGCCTGGTACGCTCGCCGTTGAAGGTCGCAGGCCGACGGCGTCACGCCACTAGATGGAGGGCAGCGGGCGCTCACCGCACTCGAGGTTTTCCGCTCAAAATGGCGGTCCTCCAATGAACTGGGGGTCCTCCAACGAACTGGGGGTCCTCCAACGAACTGGGGGTCCTCCAACGAACTGGGGGTCCTCCAACGACCCTTTAAATCAGGGTAACTGAAGGCGTGACCTCGCGGCGGATCCGCGCCGGCCGCGTGGTCGAAAAGAAGGGCAGTCTTCGCCCTTTTGGAACCCGCGGGACGCACGCGGACCACGTGGAAACGTTCGTCGGGTTTGCTGTCGGCGGGCCTTCCCGTGCGCGGGAGTCGCTGCTGGAGCGCCGTCAAAGTGCGCGTGGTTTGCCGATGGAGCGCCGTCGAAACTTGGAACTCACTACGCGCACAACAATCCCACTCGGCACAAACCACGCACTAGCACAAGGGAGCCCTAAACACCGACAGCAAAACGACCGGGGCTCCGCGTAAATTCGGAAAAATAAAAAGGCTCGAGGTCCGTTGCGCGTCGGTTTTATACCCGTTGTGCTGGGAAAAAAATCGGTAGGACCTGAAGGGCGGGGCTGACATCTGCCGCACCAAACATCAACTGATATCGATTCTCAAATTTAGTCGATTATAATACTCGGCGGCAATCCAAAGATGGCAGACGCGCCCGCCGGAATTAACTTTAGTAGAGATCGATATCGGTATTTAGTCGAGTGGCGACATTTGCGCGACCGGGCGAAGCCAAACCAAAAGAAAAAGGAACGCGAACTGTCAACTTGTCGCCCGTCATCGGCGCGGTCAATCTGTCACCCGTCGTCGGCGCAGTCAATCTGTCACCGCTGAGTTTTCAAGCAAGACTCGTAAACAAAAGTAAAAAACAATCCCCGAAATTACAGGGGTGAGAAGGCCTGTGGAAAGAATGACTATAAGTTAATGTTTAAAGGGTGAGTGTGAAAAAACATACGTAACAACACCCCCTTCCCCGATAAGGATTTTATCGGGATAAAGCAAGAGAAAATCCTGAGCTGGACCCCAGCTCGAAACTACCCGATCCCCGAAGGTGAAGAGGACGTGCTCTAGTTCGAACCCGGACTCGTCGGATCGAAAAGCGTCGAGCGGGCTCCACGCCCATAAGCGTAGTTAACTACTCCAATCGTGAAGCTGCCTCACCACAGTAGGTGGAGGGCAACAGTTCACCTGAAAAGAACTCTCCGAAGCTTAAAAGAAACGAAACGGAAAACGACACTAAACCTGTTTGATCAATCGGAGCAAACAGAATGCCGATCACTATGTTTAGAATCTTGGCCTGTAAGAAAGAAAATGAAGAGGATAACAAATTTTAACTGAAACGAACAAAAAAAATTCAAGAATGAATATTAACGCCATCTATCGGTTGACCGCGGGTGTTGTCATAGATAGATTGAAACTACGAATCGATGCTGTTTCGCTTTGAGATGGTTCCGGCGCACGCCGATAGGTGGAGCTGTTACGGAAAGGCCGACTAAAGATTAGCGAAAAGGCCGTCATAGTCCTAACGAAGATCTGCATTACCTTTGCCAAGAGTAACAACAAACTGCAAAGTATAACATGATAATTTAGTATTAATTTTGTAAACACCTATCCTCTGAAGTTATATCAAATAAATAATTACCGATGTAAGCTGAGCTGTTTATTTTAAATTTTATTAAATAAAGAATTTTAAAGGCATGAGCGAAGGGGAGCTTTCGTGTCGAGGCGCATGGATGTATGGTTACGTACGTAGGGGTGACTATGTTGACGAGTGGGTATAAATGCGGGATGGTGTTTAGACGTGTAAGTGTGGATCTGTTGATAGGGTGGTGTTACCGAGGATACATGAGTTCAATCATAATGCGTCCGATCGAGCCACGGAAGGGGTCTGTTTCTGCTCGTAAGACCTGTCCAAATCGGAACAGGTGAAGTTAAACTGAAGCCAGTAAATCAGAACCAGCATAATTCAAAACGGTAATATTTAGAAGATTATTATTTTCAAAATTTACGACGGTACCTTCCTATCCAGTAGTAAACTATATTTAAACCGGGCCGTACGCTCGGAACAGTCTCAAAACAATCCAGCTCAACAAAATCCTCACGAGAATAGTGATATCTAACGGTTGAAACGGTAAGAGAATCGACGGCGTAACGTATCGATTCGCGATCTTCAAGTTGTTCCACCGCTAACCGACAGAGGGCGCTAAAATAAAACGGTTACCTGGAATTTAAATAAGGGTGACACTTGTTTACGGTCTCCTCCGGAACTCAGGAATGCAAAAAAAAAGAATTACCTGCCAATGCGTACCATACGGTTGAAATTAAAATTGAAATTAAAGTTGAAATTAAAGTTGAAATAACAGTTGAAATTAAAGTTTAAATTGCGGTAACTCCTATCGCGAAGCCCGTCTTGAAGATGTTTCTAGAGGAGGAACATGAAAAGGATGGTTCGATCTTGGTAGCTACGATCAGCCCATGCGGAACTGAATCGTAACGCCTATCAAACCAAAAGCGTGTTATAAGGTGCGGTAACTTCTATCGCGAAGCCCGTCTTGAAAATGTTTCTGTAAGAGAACCATAAAAACAAAACCTAACCATTTAAACTTTAGTGGTAGCGATCTGTCCCGTCCATTCTGCCATAAAATACAAAAATCCAGCGCAAAGCCCACAATTTCTGGGTCAGGCCGCGCCATGGTCGAAAATAAAAAAAACGAAGAAAAGTTCACTTCCCGGCTCAAATCACCTGAAAGTAAAAAAAAGGTGCGGTAACTTCTGTAGCGAAGCCCGTCTTGAAAATGTTTCTGTAAGAGAACCACAAAATAAAATCCTAGCATTGTAATTTTCAGAGGTAGTGATCTGTCCCGTCCATTCTGCCATAAAATACAAAAAATCCAGCGCAAAGCCCACAATTTCTGGGTCAGACCACGCCATGGTCAAAAAAGTAAAACCTAAAAAAGAAACAATTTCCGCGCTGAAAACACCTAAAAATTAAAAGGGGTCCCTCTTTGCCAATCCGAAAGCCGAGGTTATTTCTAAATGGAAAGCTTAGTTAAATTCTAAATAGGACCTAGGGCTATTTAATGTTTGTCGATCTGAAACAAAAGACCTACATTACCTAAGAGGAATTGTTTACAACGAAGGGGTTATGCATTGTGAGTGGTCATCATATTGTAGTATAAGGACAACCTAATATTTGGGTAGGAAAACTAGTTTAATGATTTCTTACCCCGTGGACTCAAGTTTAGGATGTTAATTACGATTTTAATTAATTAATGAACAACAAAGTTTTTTTTTTTTTTTTTTTTAATTGAATTAATCCTGGCGTGAAGCGCTTGAAGGATGGTTTTATTGGTACAGTTTTGAATTTTAGTTGAAATTCGAAAGGAAGGAAAAGACCCGGTATCCAATGGCATTTATTGGCTCAAGTTGGGCACCGTTACACATATAAGGCTTGTTTTACAAGTTATGCACCGCTTGACATATAAGGCTTAGTTTTATAAGTTATGTACCGCTTGGAAAAAATAAATTTTGGTGATCTTCTAGAGAGAAGACTGAATCTGAACAGTTTAGATTTATTTTTGAAGGAAGAGAAAAGACCCGGTATCCAATGGCATTTATTGGCACAAGTTGGGTACCGTTACACATATAAGGCTTGTTTTACAAGTTATGCACCGCTTGACATATGAGGCTTAATTTTACAAGTTATGTACCGCTTGGAAAGAAGTAAATTTAGGAAGGGCAAAGCTAATAAAAAAAATTGGAAATTTACTGATGACAACTACTGACTACCAATAGAGGGGGGGTGGTAACATTCTAATGTATTTTAATTGGTAGAGGCAAAATTTTGATTCTAAAGGAAGGAAAAGACCCGGTACTCAATGGCATTTATTGGCACAAGTTGAGTACCGTTACACATATAAGGCTTGTTTTACAAGTTATGCACCGCTTGTCATATAAGGCTTTATGAAAGTTATGGACCGCTTGAAAGAAGTAATTTAGTTGGACAAAGGTTGGTTGTCAAATACAATTAAAGATTTGTTAATTAAATTGTTTGTTTCCCTATTCCCAAAGTTATAAATTGTTATGTTTTAATTTTGTCACCCCGAGCCAACGAGGAAGAAAGTCAATTGTTAAAAGAATTCTGTGAAAGAAAGTATACTTAATTTGAAATAAGCGAGGGGTTGATACCCCAGCGGCCGGAACCGAACGCGATGAAGCTTAACCTCGGTTACACAACCTAATTCAATGATGAAAACAATTATCCACTCACAACCATACCCCACTTAAAGTTGATAATGAAAAAGAAACAATTCTTTGTCCCAGTATGCAAAATAAGCATAAACAAGACGCTCAACTAAGCTCACAGATTTCAAATGAGCCAAAAAGAGTAGCTCATCTTGAAAAAAAAATAGAAACCTCGAGAAGAACTCGAATCGACCTGTGAAGACCCTAAAAAGAGGTAGAAAAGAGAAAAAGTAAAAAGGGGAAGGCTTGGAAGAATGTGAAAAAGGAAAGGAAACGGTCACCTTGGCTTCACTCATCCCGGGGTGGGGCTGAATGACAGAATGTCCTACGGTGTCAAATGAAAGAAAATTGACACCATAGAAAAAAGAGCGAGAAAACGCTAAAGGCCAGTGTGACTCGTTACCAAAACAGGGTTGAAGCTCGCACCGCAAAATCCGAAAAAATCTGCCGGTCCGAAAACTGAAAAATAAAAGTACCCGAACCCAGCAAACCGGAAAAAACGTCCCTCTCCAATAGAGACAAAAGGTGGGGCGAAGCTTTTCAAAAACCCCTGCTTTCCAAAAACAAACCAAAATTCAAGCCTCCTCAATCCGTGAAAAAATAAAACGTTGGAAAAATCTAATAATGTCCCAAAAATAGACCAAAAGGGGGTGGCAAAAGGTTTGAAATGACAAAACAGACTCACTACTTGTAATGGAAAGAAAAAATTATTTTTGAAAACAAAAAGAAAACAGGAAATTGTCCAAATCCAAGGTACCTACCTACTAAAATGATTACTCCAACTGAAAACTTCATAAACCATTCTATAACCATTCAAAATTAAATAGAATTGTCAACATTCAACAAACAACAAAAAAAAATTACCCAATAGAGGCGAAATTGTAAACATTGAATTTGTAAAAAGAATTGCATCAATGAAATTATAAAAGTCAACATTCAATAATATCTATAATAAAAATCAACCATGCATTACAACTGTCTAAATAATTGCATAATGTAAGATAATGGAATTAATGCACCGTTATGAATGAATTGGATTATGCAATTTAATATTTGAATTATTCCTAATCGACCACCAGATACTAGTACTGCAACCCCAGTTCATAGCTGCGGAGCCCATGGCAATATGGTGCTCCATTGTGAAAAGTGAACTTAAATGTATATACTGCGACTACACCGTTGGCACAATGTTAACAATGATTAAAATAATAAATGTGTCTAAGGTATAGATTCTAAAACAAATTGCAAATACACCCTAGTACACAATAGCACAATAGAATTGTCACAGCAATAAATGTAAATAGTAAAACCACAAGTAAAAGTTAAGTTTCTAAAAGGTTAGTACAAAAAGAAAAAAAATTTGCCTTTCCTTCCTCGGTGCAGAAGGCACTGTGGTTGGATCTCGAGAGCAAAAGGTTCCCTGTTCGTGGCGCCACTGTTACATGTATAATCCGGAGGTCAGGGAATCGAACCCGCAACTCTCCGGTGAATGTATTACCTACCTAAGTTCAGCTAAGGTTTTGTAAATGAAATACCAGAAATAGTAATGCCCAAACGAAATTGTTTATTAAAATAATTGAATTTATACAATGAGAATGGAGGCCTCCAGTGAGACCTCAGTTCCGTGGAAGACGGGGCTTTATTACAGTCAAGATCTTATAATTTAAATACTCTCCTACCTATTCAGTGTGCCAATGGTTGCAATTTTGATATATATGAAAGGCCTAATCGGAGCCGGATAGCTCGCGGTTAAATTTAGATAAAGATTAATGCCAGGGTTGCTCTCGAGTAAGGCAGAAGGTTCGAGCGCCACCCAGCGTGGGCGCTGGGACCTTGTGGTTATATAAATGAGGGTACGAAGGTGGGATTGGTACTGTCCTGTACGGCACGCCGGCACGCAGAAGGAAGCGACGACCTGGCGGGCCTGGTACGCTCGCCGTTGAAGGTCGCAGGCCGACGGCGTCACGCCACTAGATGGAGGGCAGCGGGCGCTCACCGCACTCGAGGTTTTCCGCTCAAAATGGCGGTCCTCCAATGAACTGGGGGTCCTCCAACGAACTGGGGGTCCTCCAACGAACTGGGGGTCCTCCAACGAACTGGGGGTCCTCCAACGACCCTTTAAATCAGGGTAACTGAAGGCGTGACCTCGCGGCGGATCCGCGCCGGCCGCGTGGTCGAAAAGAAGGGCAGTCTTCGCCCTTTTGGAACCCGCGGGACGCACGCGGACCACGTGGAAACGTTCGTCGGGTTTGCTGTCGGCGGGCCTTCCCGTGCGCGGGAGTCGCTGCTGGAGCGCCGTCAAAGTGCGCGTGGTTTGCCGATGGAGCGCCGTCGAAACTTGGAACTCACTACGCGCACAACAATCCCACTCGGCACAAACCACGCACTAGCACAAGGGAGCCCTAAACACCGACAGCAAAACGACCGGGGCTCCGCGTAAATTCGGAAAAATAAAAAGGCTCGAGGTCCGTTGCGCGTCGGTTTTATACCCGTTGTGCTGGGAAAAAAATCGGTAGGACCTGAAGGGCGGGGCTGACATCTGCCGCACCAAACATCAACTGATATCGATTCTCAAATTTAGTCGATTATAATACTCGGCGGCAATCCAAAGATGGCAGACGCGCCCGCCGGAATTAACTTTAGTAGAGATCGATATCGGTATTTAGTCGAGTGGCGACATTTGCGCGACCGGGCGAAGCCAAACCAAAAGAAAAAGGAACGCGAACTGTCAACTTGTCGCCCGTCATCGGCGCGGTCAATCTGTCACCCGTCGTCGGCGCAGTCAATCTGTCACCGCTGAGTTTTCAAGCAAGACTCGTAAACAAAAGTAAAAAACAATCCCCGAAATTACAGGGGTGAGAAGGCCTGTGGAAAGAATGACTATAAGTTAATGTTTAAAGGGTGAGTGTGAAAAAACATACGTAACAAGAGACTGCAATCTCTTGTGATAGCCTAAATTATTGGTGAAGCAAAATAGTCGGTAACTTTTCGTCAGTTGCTTTGCATCGTCTAAAGTTATCAATTCATTTAACGGGTGGTTTTGGTTTGTTGAAATCATCACGCTCTAGTTAACTTCCTTTGGAGCTTTGGTATTACGAGTATCTCTCCGGTCTTTGATATTTCTTTGCTGTTTCGAATTGTTGGCGCCTAGCCGTCAATCAACATTAACTTGAAATTCACCAATGTTTTGTTTCCACCGGCTAAAGTCGGGTGGTACAATTTCTTAGTATGTATCTATATCACCAAGACCCTTCAGTTCTATGTTACATTTTTAGGTAATTTTACTTATCGGTTTCAAAGGAAAGGACTAAGAGTTATGCCCCCACTTTCACTTACGTCTAATGGAGTTGAATAAGGCAATGGTTTCTTTGGTAACGTAGTGGTCGACTAAATATAAGTCTGAATGAACACACGTTTATTAGCTTTGACCTTCGCAGAAGGTTAAATAGTACCTGCGTGGGGTTTAACTTACCACCACTTAAGGCGCTAATATAGGAGCGATTCATGTATTTTAGAAGATGAAAGTTACCTGGCCGGGCCGCGCGCCACGCTGGCTCCGCGCTCACGGCAAGTCGAAAACGCTAATTCATAATTATTATACTCTTACTAACGGCATCACGTGGCCTTAGCACAGATTACTAGATAGTTACTACGTAGGCTTTAGTCTGAAGCATTTCGACACTGTAATGACATGTCAGATTGGCCGAGCGGTATGAGATGCTACGTTCCGTTCCTAAAGAATTATTACCGCCAGCATTACATAAATTATTACCTCCTTGACTATAATCCTATCAAATTTAGAATGCCGCACGAATTATTGGAGTCACACCTAAATAAGTTGTATTAAATTTATTTAGTGTTGGTCCCTTCTGGTATGCGCGTTTGTCAAGTCCATTTGATACAAGACATCCTCTTTAGTCCACTTCCATAATTTTCTTTTTGATATAAGTATATTTTGACAATGGCAATGACGGAGTAAAAGATTTGTGCATTTAGCCAGTGTCAGGCATCCGTACTAAGATCATATAAATGCGAAACTGTGTGTGTGTGTTTGTTGGTTTTTTTTTTAGTTTTTGCCATCCTTTCACGTCTAAACGGCTGAATCAATCTTGACCAAGATTGGACCTATGAGATGGGTATAGGCTATTTTTCGTCAGAAAAAATAGGGATCTTAGAATCCAAATAAATAGGAGTTGAAAATGTATATGGGCAATTCATAATTTCTCAAGTAGGTGATCTGACACTTCATTATTTTAGGCTCTTGATAATATATAAAGGTTAAGACTAAGGATAGGGAAAAGGAAAGGGACAGGGACAGGGATAGAGATACAAAGATTTCAATATTTATTTTCTAAACAGTTGCTTTTTCATATACGGATGAAGTCGCGCGTAAAAGCTAGTTTCAGTAAAGTTTACTGAATCGTGGCTATGACTGTAAATTTACTTTACCACGAGGTTGTAAAAATATGGAATACTAGCTGTTTCCCGCGACTTCGTCTGCATTTAAATCGAATTCAGCTATAGTAAGAACACAATATGCGTGAACTTTGTATGCTATTGTAAATCAATCGGGCACGTCACGTCTCTGTCAATATCTCTATCCTCCTATTTCCTCATCGCTTTTTTCCCCAACTCCCAATATCTCATCTCTCATCCCTCATCCATCTCCGATCTCCCATCTCCTCATCTCTCCAGCTGCTGCTCTCCATCTCCCCATCTCCCCAGGTCCTCATCTTTCCTTCTCCCATATACCTACCAAATTTCATTTTCATTTTTGTTGTCTCTCTATACCTAATATCATCGAAATCGGTCCAGCCGTTTAGCCATAAAAAGTAACAAACAAACAAACATACAAATAAACAGACAAACAGAGAAACAGTGTTACTTTCGAATTTACAGTATAATATTTGACAGTGACTAAATGCACAAATCGTGCGAAGCAAAAACATTGAAAAAACTGGCTCATAGCTGAGCAGAAAGATTACTGGAAGTGTGCTAAAAATAAAACGTCAGAATATGCATCCGCCAGATCCGCCATTATTGAAAACGGAAGTTCACTACATCTTCATTTTAATATACAATCATAATCTGCTCCTTTGATTAACTCCAAACTATCATAAGAAATCCCAGTTTTATTTATGTGAACAATCTAAAAACGCGTTTTTGCTGCTAATTTCAGTTACAGGTGGTGCAAGAATAGTCATATTAGCCATTATTCTTTACACACAATGGAGAATAAATACAAAGTAATAAAGGTTATAATAAAAGTTTAGTAATCGTCGAAGGAAGTCATTTACGGCAACTAAGTAAATAAACCAGTTGTATACCATGTAGAGATTCTGTTTGCTTTATTTTTTTGGAGAACAAACAGTAAATTCGACGAGAAAATTTTGAGGAACAGCGACATACGTCCTCTCTCTGAAACGCCGTAGCGGGTACTGAGCCGCCTAGTACGCGCTCAAACTGATCATATTCTCGTCGTTTTTATTAATTTAGAAGAACGGAATCGATTCAGTTCATTGGAAAATTCAAATTTCATTGGAAAATAAAATTGCCTTTTTTATGGTTCCAAAAAATATGATAGTTGTCGCTGAAAATGTTGAGCATTATGTGACGAAAGATTTTTTTCGGGTCCTTTCTCGTGAATTTTTTTCTCAAGATACTAGACAACTTTAGTCCAATATTATTGATTTATTAGCTAACTGAAACACTTGGCTATACACTGTATTTTTTCTGGCTTATAAATATTTGTAATTACAGCTTAACTTTTTGACAAAAAACCGCCCATTTTACGGAAGCTCGCTGCCTACAGGTCCTTAACTCCGAGTGGTTTCTGCTCCGGGAACTTTTACAATTTGTGTCGACATTAAAACAAATTAAAAGCCGGACAGATTAATTTGTGTGTAGGCCGATTTCAGAGGCATAATTCGTTAATAGATTTCGTAAATACCACACAGGTAGAGCAATTTGTAAAGTCAGGTATTTCGATGAATGCGCATTCCAAATCCGTTTGAACGTTGTTCGTTGGCATGATAGTTGGACATGCCAGTGTATAACGGTATCGTGGTATTTTTCTAGGGTCCCTGAAAGCAGCAGCAGATGATTCTGATGATAATCAACAAAAAATGTGTTTGAGTGAGAATAACTTTAGTGTGCATTGCGAAGCCGGGCGAACTTGCGAGTGCAGTGTTCGTAAAGAATTCAGTTGAGAATAGACTATCTGTGCCGAATAACAATGGAATATGGATGAACTTGAAACCTTGCAGCAACGCCCGAACTGTGCTTCCTAAAATGCTATCGCGCAGTGAATCTCAAGCCTAACTCTATCTAAATCCAAACGAATACCTACTTAGATTAGAATAGTCAAAAATATTGTAAATATAGATATAACTAAATTTAATCCTTAATCGTTGTCTACGTGTTTACCTAACTTTTGAAATTTTGAAAATTTTTGATCATCGAAGCGGTTGTCGTATTTTTGTGATATACAAATCAATCAATTAATTTAATACTAGATTAATTAAAGTTTTTAATGTAATTAAATTTAGTGGCAAAACTCGGTTGTGATGTGTAGTGTGTAAGATATCGTAAGTAAAGTTGGAGTGTCAGCGATCGGCCGCCATTTTGAAGTCGGCGGCGTGTTGGGACCCGCCATTTTGCGGTGGCCCGCCATTTTGTGGAGCGCGCGTGTTGCGCGGTGATGTGGTCCGCGGTGCGTGCTGTGCGTTGTCACGTGGTTTTTGGCGCAGGCGCGGCCCGGCGCCGGTAAGATGCGAGAGCGGCGCACCGCACTCCACCGCACTATCGTCGTGACTCTTCTGTTTGCCTGCATCCTCAATCTCAACTGTCAAGTCGACGCTGCTAGTGGTGAGTCACATCTATCAATTCTTATTACTTGGACAGTCATTTGTTTCTCTAGGGCATCTCTGATCTCTACTGAGATGAGCATTCAGTTTTTAGTATACGCACACTTATGCCACTTAAGAGTTACGAGACATCGGAGATCCGTTAGTGTCGTAATTGACTGAAACTATTTCATAATCCACCATGCCCAGATAATTATAAAAACCATATTGGTGTTGACAAATGAGTGTCCAAACGTATCGCATGCTATCCTAAGATTTATTAACGCAATAATGTAAAAGAACCACGACGTAACGACATTTAAAAATGTAATCGTAATGAGGTCACACTGTAATTACTCACCGCAGAATTGAATATATCACGGTAAAGAGGAATTATCTGCTAGATAGGTAATATTATGTGCCAATGGAAAACGTTTTTTAGCAATTATGGGTCGGACCCACAGAACACGTCGAGGCTTGGAGAGGTAATGATGCACGTACTGTTCATAAAAATTCTTTTGTAGGTACTTATTGAGATAACCTACCATTTAGTAATATGATAATATGTCATTTTACACTGCAACATCTAAGAAAAAAATACTTATTACAATTTTATGTCGTTTAGAGCAAATAATGACAGCACTCGTGATATAAGTTTTAACGGAATATTAATTATCATGGATTGTAATTATTTGTAATAACTGTGTGTCTATAATCTACATAATTATGAATATGGAGCACTCCCAAAGTAACGAAATATCGATATCTTATAAGAAAAAAAATACATGTTTTATCTTATATGATTATTCACTAATGTATTGTTAGAGTTTGACCCACATTAACCTGTTCAAGGATTGCTTCCTCGGCATTTCACGGAATCGGTGACTATTGTCGCGTGATCGTTTTACCATTTCCACGTTTTTATAGAAGTATACGATATGTAATTAAATAATATACGATATGTAATTAAAGATGAACGTTTAGGGATTAAACGTGGTATACCAAAAAGCTATTACACCAATTATTTCATGTTAGAGTATGTAAATAGGTTGGATTTTTATGTTTCATGTCACTTTTTTTTCTCGTATTATAACATGGCTAAAGTAATTGTACTTTTATGAATTCAATTGTGATTGGAAAGAGGGATGTGAAGAATTGTAAAGTCTCCACTGAGACGATCTTGACTAAAAATAACAATGTAAAGATAGCTCAATTGTTTAAAAATAATGTTTAACGCAATGCAAAGATGTAATAACAAAGCAAACAAACCTAACAGTCAGACAAACAGACCTTTGACTACATAAACGTGGTGTAACATTTCTCATATTCACTGATTAACATAAAGGGGTGGGTACACTTACATTAACATAAAACTGAGAGCAAAAATCACATCCCGCCGAGTACCTTTCCGCATAATTATGTCCCGTTCCATGAAAATGAGACGTAAAAATGGTTTCGGGGAAATAAAACGACTGTAGTATAAACTGTTGTTTTCTACTCTTGGGTCACAGTGTTGCCATGATGTTCGCATTTGGGAGCTTTTGTGGGACGTTTTTAAATGCAAAGACAAATTCTAAATACTTGGTTGTATATAAATAAATTATTACTATGATCCAAAGTCTAGTTGCCTTATTACAAATTTTAAATTACGGAGTTCTGCAACACTATGACCACAATACATAATAAATCGATCGGGTTCGGAAAGCAAAACAAAAACATTTTTATAACAAACTTATGTACGTGATGAATCAAGCATCGAGATCGATCGAGCACATAAAAAAAAAGAAATAATATGTGGTTATTCGTATTGTAATAAAACGCAGAACATAGCTATTTATATTTTACATGTAAAATTTGCTTTCTATATCAAAAGAAAAACATAAAATGTCTTTACAGAAGCAAACAAAGCGAACATTGTAACGTATGCATTTTAGTGACACTTCAGCATTTACATCTGGCAGCACCACACCAAAAAGACAGATTTGCTACTGCTTAATATGCGTAGTGCAGCCCGCTAAGCTTTTAAAGCTGGTTTTCACAAAACACACACGTATCTGCTTTATGAAAGGTCTTCATTGCTTGGGGAGCGTCGTAAAAGTATCAACCTAGCATGTTGTACTCGATAATAAAGTCAGTGTACAGTCCGCTTTAGAATCGGTTTAACTTAATGGGTGAAGGGTTCAACGTTAAACTACGCACCGGCCATCTGTGTGCCTAGTGCGAGTTTTGACAATTTATTTACGCGCTCGGTCCGTTTGGCGTAAACTTGAAATTGTATGGAATAATAGCAGCGCCATCTAGCGTCAGTGAATCAGTCACTAGATGGCGCTGCTATTATTCCATACAATTTCAAGTTTACGCCAAACGGACCGAGCGCGTAAATAAATTGTCAAAACTCGCACTAGGCACACTGTGCTGGTCCACTCAAAATTGTGGCATCGAAGTGTCGTGATTGTGGAATCGCGAAAACGTGACGCGTGGAAACTACAAGAAAAACAAATGAAACCTATTTTTTAAATCACGGGACTCTGCGCGTTACGGTCACGGTATAAGGTTTATTTTGGTTTGTCACTATTTTGGGCTCTTACGTCAACTGAGCCCGCTCCAAACTGTCCGCGGGAAGAGTTGACGTACCTAATGCTTTGGTTCTAGCCAGTGTCCAATAGTACTATTATTGACTCGAAGATACACAAGTTTGAGAAATTTTTATTTCCAACTTACACAACACAAATTTTAAATTATTTTAATAGTTTTTGTAAATTACTAAAGCTATCGAGCCCCAGTCGCTCAGGTAGTTGTAACTCAGTTTACAGCCAACGTGGGGTTACGGAAAAATGGTAGTAGAGAGTACAAATTGGCACCCTCTTTAGGCTTAATATATACTTTGCACACACTTAATTAAATTGTTAATCTTCCCCCAATATAGCCTATTAACGCACAAGACACACAAGTGTAAGAAAAACATACCAAAAAAAAAAGTCCATTTTCTGGTCCCACCATTCCAAGGGTTAGTCTATGGTTGACCAGCTGTTGACCATCCTTTGTGGAGACGTTCTATCAGGCTTGGCACCTGTCACCCTTCGCCAGGAGAGTCGCAGTCCCAACAATGCCTGGTTATCTCGACACTCCCATCCGCTCGGCGCACCATGAAGTTAACACCATAGAAAGCCCCGCGATCCCAGTTTAAGTTATTGGACACACTTATTGTTGTTTTACTTCTTAAATTGTTGTAATGCGGACATTACCGGCAGGCGGCGGTATCATTTGCATAAGCGGGAGGCGGCTGCGTCGGCGATAAAGCCCGACGTCGAACTTATGATGGCAATTAATGAACCAAATGATACAACAGCGCGCAAAATGGTGCGTTTTTTACCCTTCCAGCCATTGAAGCGCTATCTGGCGGCCGGTACATTATATTTCGATTAAGTTTTTTTTTTTTTATAAACAGGAGGTAGTATTTGACGTCTTCAAAGATCTCTGTAGATAATCAAAGTTGGTTGCATATATTATTCCAAAAAACCCCCTAATATATTACAGTTAATAAAATAATAGCTAAAATTCGATGTAAATTAAACTAAGTAGTTAAGTACTATATATGAGAAAAGTTATTCTCATATTGATGAACGAGAAATACGACCAAGATCGGAAATAAACTGCCATTTAAATTAGTTTTAGCTAAGATAGAGCGAAGCCTGGTCTCCAGCCACCCGGCTGGAGTCTATTTCAGATGTTGAGACATTGACATGAAGCATATTAAGACATTTATTACAATATGCCTTATCAAGGATATAAGTAGACGTATAGTCTACCACATATAAAGCACAGGCTCCAAAAAAACAATCCCCTCCTACCCTCTCTCTCTTTCTCTCTCTCTCTCTTTCTCTCTCTTTCTCTCTCTCTCCTCTCACTCTCTCTCTCTCTTTATTTTTATACACCCGCGTAGAACACACGATTACCTCTGCGTTCTAGCTAGACAGATGCTCCCGGGCTCTCACGTTCCGCCGCAGTGACGCTAGCCACGTAGGTAGGTGTGGGGAAAGAGTAGAACCGGGAAAAATCGTGACGGTTACATTTGCATTTTAATATGCACAAGGGGATAGCGGGGAACGAGCCCGTCATATTGTCATCATGTAAAATAGACGGGAGCCGATGGTGAAACAATCGATAGACTCCGCTTGACATATTGGGGGCGCGTAGTAAACAATACACGCGTAGTATGGGCACGGACACTGCAGAGTATGCAGCCTACTTCGTTATCTATCTAAATGGATGTCAATTCTGGTTTCATGAAACAGTAGTCTAAATTATCTGTGGAAAAATATGCATTTTGACGCCGAAATGTAACATAGTTTTTTTTGCTACATTTTGAGTGGCTAACTTATAACTATCGAAGGCATTTACGACTGCGGATATTTAATTATAACACATTCAAAAATAAAAAGAGTTATTTTAACAAGCCTTCAGCGTGGCGGTACTTCCACTGTGTATATACTCCGTTCTTTTTGTGTTATTACAATTTCAAGAGATAATAGAATTATTGCCCTTACTGTTTAAATTATACGTTGCCGATCCGATAGCATAAAGAAAAATACGAGGGCTCATTCCCGCTACCTTTATTTGAGTTTTTATGTCAACGTTTGGATGGGAGAGATGATAAAATTCAGCCATACAAAGACTTATCGGGCTTGGCTACAAATTCAATTTTGCCGCGAGGTCTCACTTTGTCTAACCTACTCCTTTCTTCTGTACCACTTTTGTTAAACAAGTTTTGTTAAAGTTACTCATTCTTTGTGTCCTAAGCCTCATGTAATAGAACTTGAACCAGCATATAGATAGCTGAAGTTTATCCAGCCCTTTGCACAAAAAATCGATCATTTGAATTGCAAGCGATTCGTTGAGCCAAACGCTTTTTAAGTGCTTATTATCCGTTTATCTCCGACTGATATTTAAATAAGTAGGTTCTTATTCATCGCAGTGAATCTCTCCGCGAGCGAGAAAACTGCTCTAGATCATATTGAACGTTCCAGACCTTGAACTTATAAGAAAAGTCTTAACCGTAGATATAAGTACGGATTACCGTAACTCTACGATCAGTTGCGTTTCGAATATCCAATTTCGGTCGCGTTTTTATAGCTACAACGTGATAGGCAAGGCTATTATATAATAGACGGCGCACACACAGTATATTATTTCTTTTCTTTTCTTTTTAAACATAGCCCCACACTAGTTATATACATTTGTAGAACGGCCATGGTACGAGTTACAGCAAATTGCAAAAGCTATGGTACTTGTTTGTCGTAAGACTTTGCAATGAAAAATAGGTACTGTAACGTTATATGCAAGAGTAGTGCTTATTACCACATGTAAGACCGTTTCGCCACGTTACTCTGTAATATAAGAAGTTTGAAACTTGAGACACTGTTGACTTTATTCTGTGGACGGACATAACACATCTAAGACAGCGCTGGAAACAGAAATGTCCACTCTCGTTTTTAACGTTGCCGACTAATGCCGACGAATATTATTAGGGCTCTCGATCCTAGCTCCAAATTCTAGTAATAACGTATCAAAAAACATTGTTTTATTCTAGAATATCGGCGTCAGATTTGTACGCATTTATAATTTCTTTCGTTATGGGGATCCAAGTTCAGTCCGTTGGATGATACCATTGCATAATAATAAGTGGATTACTGGCTGAATGTATGATCCGTGCAAAATAATAAAAAAAAAACTAATCTAATCTTTGTAAACCTTTTTGAAAATCCTCACACGTAGTAATAGATGCAAGGAAGAGTATCACACAATAACTTTACTTGTTGCACAAACAAAAACTACCAAACCGATCCTCGTAAAGCTGGCCTAATCTTCCAAGAATTCGTAAAATCCCTTACACATTCCCGATATTCAAAGAGGACAGATACAAGGTAAAACCGAAGTAAGGGTGGAACTCGCAGTATCGTGACGTAGACGTATTAGCATTTAGATTATGTCTCGACACGTGACGACGGGATTTGTCTTACGATTTTCATTTGAACATGATTTTAGCCAACGTCGTAAAGAGGAGGTTCTAAGAAGTTCTATGTTTAATTTTAAGGCTTAATTCTGTGGTGGTAACATTAGTCACATTAATCATCATCATCCACAGCCTTTTTTGTCCCATGGTTGGGTATGTGCCTCCCTTTTCTATGACAAGGTTGACATAAATAGTTCATGGTAGTTTCATAAATTTTGACACACACACAAATCGTCATTACTTAGATCTATCGTTGCTTCTAGAAACGTGACTTCCTCAGTATTGACCGAAAATCTATTAGCATTTAGATTATGTCTCTAGGACACGTGACGTCCGGATTGTTTGGATAAACCGGATTGTGCTGGCTTATACCGGTGCGAACCGGTTTTCATTAGGTGCGAACTCAGCATGTTTTCGAATGCACAGTGAGCTTCTGTTGTGGCGGTCAGGGACAATTAAGTTATTTGGGAAGGAAATAGCAGTGAGATTGTTTGCAAGTGAGAATTTGTCTTGATTTACATTTAAAGTGTATGCTGGCGCAGAATATTCAATGGCATAGAAAGGAAATTTCTAAAATGTGGAGTTAACATGTACCTTAAATGCTCTGTAAAGAAAATGCCAAGAAGATTTTATTGAGATGCCGAACCTAGAAGCGTTACGCATTAGGACGGTAGATAAACCTACCACTAGTAGTACTGGTAGGTAGGTATATAAATAAACAAACATAGACCTACCTCCAGTAATTCCAAATGTCAGAAATGTCAATATCAAATGGATACTGAGTGCTTCTCGTACGATGCCGGGGCGGTTCGCTTGTAGTTAGATATAAAATATAGATGAACTCCTTAATAATCAAATCGTCCCCATTTTAAACCCTGAACACACGATCATAAATCCCCACATTCATCATCAGACATTGGATCTATGCCGCCGCTATAGAATTCGGTTCTCGGCCCGTCTCAGTGTATTCTCGCCTTATGAATATGGATGAAAGATAACAACGAAGTATCAACGATAACAAGTTATTGTTGTGAATACGATTCCCTTATCGATTTTGATGAGGCTTGTGCAAAGTTACCGTTATTAATTTGTAGAGAAATTGTCTATAGATGTATTTATTAAGTTCGCTTAACTTGAGGATTTGTCTGTGTTTTTAGTCCTCTTCTATTAGATTATTCGTGGTTGTGTTGATTTTAATTGTTTACTTTATTTTATATACTGTTTCCTAAAATATACTCCACAATTCAGTAAGTGTCTTTATTGGGAACTAGAAGCACCTCGCGGTTTCACCCGCGTTAACTACTATCCTGCGGGAACCATTAATTTTTACGGGATAAAAGGTAGCCTATGTGTACCGGGGATAGCATAGCTTTCCAACAGTGAAATAATTTTTCAAATCGGTTCTGTAGTTTCGGAGCCTATTCATTACAACCAAACAAACAAAGTTTTCCTCTTTATAATGTTAGTGTAGATAAATAGGTCTGTATGTCAGCGATCTTGTTTAGTTTGAACATTCTCCTACCGCCTTTGGAACACATTCATTCGATAAGAACCGACAAGAAAGTTAATATTTTTTAACTATACCTACTTGCCACTTGTTCATGAACCAAACAAATGATTTCAAAACCAGTACAGTGGTATCTAAAACTGAGCATAAACTAGTCTAACAAATCACTAACAGAACTAGCGTTCCCAAAATGAACGTAAGGCATAAAAATAAAAAAACAACGATCTTTGTAATAAACTCAGTACTAAGTAAAGAGGTTGTAAAATCAATCGTGACACATTTTTTACATGCGACTCCGGTGCTGCTTTCCATGGTCCACGACGTGTTTAACTTGTTATTAAGAAAAAAAAACATTAAGCACATAATTATGAAGAATTGCTTGTGTTCCAAAGAAATGTAAAATAACTCTTTCCAATCCACTTAGTACAATCGTAGACTGTTATGTAACAAAACGCTTGCAAGCGTCTACTTACACAACTCCTAACTCCAAACGCGATCATTAATAACATTCAGTTGACTGATGAAACGTGCAGAATTGAATTTCCATTGAAATGGAATATTTTCTTCGATATTGATTCTGCGAAGTGCGAAGTGACTTCGCGTCGCAATGGTTAAAGTTTCATACGTTTGGAATTTGCTCGGGCGTCTTTACTTAGAGATATTAAAAGAGGATTTTCCAGATATTGTGATTTGTGTGCCGTGTAAATCGCCATATTACAGTGATATATCAAATGTTTTTGTATATAGACGTGACTCTGAATATTGTAGAATATTAAAATCCAAAACATAATATTATAATAATACTGAAGTAAGCAACCGCGAAGAAGCTGCTAATATATTTATTTTCAATCAGAGTCATAACAAAAACCAATTAGCATATACAACCGTATAGATCCCTTATAAAAGCGTCCGAAATTTTCTTTGTAGCTGCACAAAATAAAATCAAAACATTCCCCCGATTCAATATAAACAATAAAGCTATGTACACACCAATAACCGATAACCAATAAAATACAAAAGAGTCCGGGGGGCCACAAAGGTTTTATCGTGCAAAAATCCCATCTTCCGGCCGCGTCTGCACGGCGCACGGTTAGATATTAATCCCGGCCCAATAATCGTTTCTGATAAGAGATTTTCTTTCTATCTTCGGTAATGGGAAGTTTCTGCATCGCCGAACCCGGCTGTTTAAGTTTAATAACGTTTCGCGTCGTATCGCTCGCTCATTGTGGTCGCAACGCGACGTGACCACACTGCAGTGTGAACTACTGCTAACAACTTTGCGCTTTGTCTGCTGTGGGATGGTTCGTAAGATCTCTCGATAAAATGTATTTGTATGCCTTAATAAACGATCAATTTGTATCTAAATCAACGCGGTGCATATTTCGGTATCGATGTCGAGGTCGTGTATAATAAAGTTTTTATTTAAGGCGAGTTTATACTAAATTTCGAAGTTTTGTAAGCTCAGGAAACTAATTAAAATAGGCATAAAGTTATGAATGAAAAAAAAAAATTTGTTAAAATTTATCATACAATGAAGACGACCGGGAAGACAAACGCGATTATCAAAAATCGGCTGGATAGAAAAAAATCACAAAGATGACACTAAATTGCATTTTAATGTCACCTACTAAGAGATTCCATCATGAAACCACGTGAAAGTTATACCAACAAATGGGGCTTTTTATATAGGCAGCGATTGGAAACTTATATTTTCTAATTTCGTTATCACTTTTTTCTAAGAAATAAAAACATACCACAACTAGCAGTTCAGGCGCTCACGGTCATCTGCCAGTACCACCAGTATAACCACCTTAGTACAACCTGGCCTTAACTAGCTAATTAATACCCGTGACTTTGTATGCGTGGACTATGACAACGTATGACGTCATTATGACAACTCCAGCCCAGTCACCAACTCTATTTCCATAGCCCGTGGACATACGGACTCAGCAATGTTCCACACGGTACCCATTTTCGACTAATATTTAAAAAGACTTCACTTATTTATGAAACCTATACCGTTAACTCACTTGAACTTACTCCGTCTAGTACTATCTGAATTTAAAGCTAACAAGCAAACAAACAAAACACAAAAATTAAAAAAAACACATTTCGGGTTCAGTGATCTTTCAATAGCCGATTCCAGTTAGTTTTACAAAAATATCCTCAATATACAGACATGGCTCAGTTTTTGATTTTTATTATTTTTATTGGTTGAGCTGTGACTTTGTATGCGACTCCCGCAAAGCGATTGTCGCTTCGTGTGACGACCAAAAGTTCTTTTTGTGGGCCCATAAAATTTTGAACACTCATCCCGCCGTTTGCGCCTTTGGTAATGGTCCCAGAATGTCTTCAGTTAAGCTCTAAATCGACCGTCTAAGTCTATTGTCTACGTTTACTCGAAGAATTTCACTTCCGTGCCATTAATTTTCCATTTCACCCCTAAATCGACTATTGAAAGGCTCTGCCGAATTTTGAGCGACGAAATTTTCTCGATAAGTTACTATTATGTCTCTGTTCCGAATCGATTATCCAAACATACTTCACTTTAAGTGCCCGGGGGATGTGGAACGTTATTTTCAGTACGTTTATTTTGTTAATGACATTGTTATAGTAAGTACCTTAATAAAATTTATGTGTAAAGAACCCTCTTATTCTTTATTGCACTCAATTTGATACATGAACTAACAGTTGTGACATTTTTGCAAATAATCCGCCGTGTCTGGTTAACGTTAAAACGTAATTTTTTTACAACTTACTAGTGAAATTGTTCCATTTTTTAAATTCGGATCTTGATTTATATTCTAATTTAAATACGACTGGAAGGTCACCACATTATTGAAATTTGCTAAAAAAAATGCTACTCAGTAATACAGTTCGTTGTGTCATGAACTAGTTGAAACCATTTTATTTGTAATGTTATTTTGTAATATTATATAATTTTTTACGACAAAACCTTAAATGTGTTCCAACCAGAGAAATGACGGTTCAGCAATGTAAAGAGAAACATACTTTACTTTCTAAAAACTCATCAACGAAACTGCATCACTCTTTATTAGATTGCGTTCAAATTGCACCGAAATATGGCCAAAGACTATCTCTACAGAAGCGCTTTCGCATCCGCATTGAACTCTACAAAACGTTTCTACCAAGACCAACACATTTATTAGGCTTTTGACGCGACTATGGAAAAACTGAAAACTGATACATACTTCACACATATGCCACATTTATTAACTAACCAAAATTTTAATTATCAACTTTAGTACCAAACCCGTATGACCATGCTTTGTAAAACTCATCAGCGAAACTGCAACGCTTATTAAATTGTCCCCAAACCAAAAAGTGGATTGCGACAAAGATTATCTCTACAGAGGTGCTACTTTGCCGTAACTAACGCTGCAAAAATTGTCTACCGACGGGACGGCCTTTGATGCGGGTGTAGAGAGGGTAAACAAGCTGAGAGATAAGCCACATTCATAGCGAAATTGTAAAAGCTAGCGCACAAAGAACCTTATTAACCTGCCACTAACTAATGGACGAAGATAGGGTTAGAAAATGACCCTCTCTGAACGGCCCTTTGTGATGTTAATCGTAATTTTACCTACACAAAGCTTTATTTACTCTTTGACCGCTTTGATGGATGGTTTAATTTTTTATTCGCCGTTTCGAAGCTGGGTTGAGTTACTGTACAATTGGTCATTGGTACAAAAAATTGGTCATTGGTCAATTTTGCGTCTTTTGTGTGCCTTTAATGAAATTTTGTGTGGAATTTACTGTTGTAAAATAACTTGTAGCTTCATACATTTAATGAATTTGCATCGCTTTATTTTAGTACCTACTATCAGTTATTTAATTGTTTTTTTAGTAAAACCTGAACGAAATGAACACGCTTGTCACAAGACTAATAACTACAATATTATACTTAGCGTGTATTCGCATGGTCAAAAGCTCGCTCTCAACTCCTTGGCTGGACACACAGACTACTTGATACTATATACATATTGGCTGGAAATAAAAAAAGTATCCAGAATTAAAAAAAGCTTCTTTGAGCACTGTTTTTTTTTATGCCGGCCAGCACCAACGTTTTAAATCAAAAGGCGAACTTAAAAGAGATCGAATTCGCGCCTCCAAAGAGTGTCGTTACCTTAGAAACTCCTTTCCTTTACGCTGAGGCAGAACGTTAACTAGTGTGAGCCGTGACCAGCGACGATGAAAAGAGATGTACACACGATACATGCATAGTTAAGGCGTCGCTTTTGCTTGCCAAAGTTAATGGAACTTGGAAGGGTGGGAGGGGGAGACCTGAAAGCGTTCTTATCTGGCCGTTTAAGAGTTTCGCCGGGTTGTTTGTAAACACGACATGCATTTAAGAGCCTTTGTTTTGAGATAAGTGGGTTAGCTCGTAGGCTTGAGTGCTAAAGTCTGAATATAGGTACCGTCATTATTACTTTTTTAATGTATCACTGGCTATATGCACAAACAGTACGAAGCCATAACTAAAACAACAACAAAAAAATTGACGTGGTAGTATCTCTCGTTGTAACTACAATTGTTTTTGGGACTTTAGTCACTTATTTTCGGTTTCTGAATCCCTTGTTAATTGTCACATATTTACATTCTTAGCCATATTTTCGCTACGGTTGCCACAAATGCCATATCTATAATATTAAAATATAGTAAATTTTTGTATGCATGAAACATTTTGGCAAATAAACGGTAAACTGCACCCTACTTGGCTCGGAACCGGTTTTTTATCTCGATTATTTATGTTTTATTTGCAACCGATTAATGAACTCTGGCCTATTTTTTTATACGTTTTATAGCATGCACTGGCTTCCCATCGTGCTTTTTTTTAATAAAGTGACGGGGTTATTACTAATTCGAAGACAGGCCCCGAAATGGTTTTAATGCAAATATATAATAATTCAGCCTATAACTCTCCCACTGCTGGGCAAAGGCCTCCCCTCACTTTCGTGAAGAGGTCATAATCCACCACGAGTGCCCGGTCTGGATTGGTGGATAACATCCTCAGAAATAATTCTTGGGCATGTTGGTTTCTTCGCGATGTTTTCCTTCACCGAAAATAATAATAATTCGGCCTGTAACTGTCCCACTGATGGGCAAAGGCCATAATCCACCACGCATACTCGTATATACTGCAAAAATAAAACAATGCATAATTCTAAAACCTAAATATCGACTAGGTATACAGCTAGACTGCGATGATACAGTGTATAGGATTGCACTCTCCAAAGCTTTCAATACCTTTAAGCCAAAAATGCCACACGCAATTTACTTTAAAATTTTATTCATGCCTCTACTTCCCCGAAGTAGTTACTCGTTATTACAACCTATAAAAAGCACCCCCCTCCCTCCACCCACCCCCATAAAACGAATCACAAAATTAACAATTCCATTACCCACATGACAGTTTTAATAACATCATAAAACGGTATTTTTTCAATCATTTCGTGTGCCCGTCCGTTTTAAATAAAAACCGTATGCGGTCTAATCCAGTAATTACTGCGAGTTGTTCACGAATTTCTACGAAAAATACCGTATAGGCATTTTTTCTGATTGTGACGTTTCATAACGCCGATCCTGTTTCAACGTTGTGGTTAGTCCGTTGAAGAATCAGAATGTCACAATATATAAATATAATAATATACATCTGAGCGCTAAGCTAGCCTTTTAGATTTTTTTTTACTAAAATTTTAATAACTCTTGACACTGGCATAATGTAAAATGTGCCACATTAAAAAATATAAAAAACTAACACACATAACACATCATTGTCGTAATGCCTTTCGAAGTTGGTTTGACTATCAAATATCTACATATAAGTTATTTCGATGATTAAACTCAATTTAACGCCATTCTGACATTCGTTAATCGCAAAGTTGCGCATTGCTGTTTATTTACTTTATAGTTACTACGTGTAATTCAAAAATATTATTCTGAAAATTCATACTCGTCAATCAAGGTATAAGGTACAAATAGTCTCTATCACACGATAAAAAATATTGAAATTTGAAAATATCACAAGTTATTGTTATATTCATGTACAAATGGTGAAATATGTTCCGTAACGTAACGAATACAAAGTACCAGTATAAATTGCGAAATTGACACAAACCTTTGTTTCATGTATTCTGCAACGCCAGATTGCAGGCTCCTGAATTATAGCTCTAGGCTCATAGTCCATCATATTTTTTGTCATCATCATCATCATCGTCATCATCATCATCATCATCATCATCATCATCATCATCATCATCATCATCATAAAATGGAATCATGAAAAGCGGAACGATGGAAATCCGTACATAACTTACGATAGTCATTGGTGCGGGTCGAGGAACGAAACCAGCGTTGTTGGATTCTAGAGCGCACATTTTACCGCTCGGCCACCATCACTCCACGGTATGACTTACAGGACTTTTATGATAAATTCAAACTTAAAAACGGAACGATAAAATAAAGTTCATTAAAAATCGGTCTAGCCGTTGTTGAGTCATAAATGGTGTCTAACACGACTTTGTTTTAGATAAATAGATAATACTTCGAACAAACAGAAACCGAAAACATTTTTTCTCTAAATAAAAATCTACAAATCGTGCACCGATAAAGCGGGTCAGTAATGTGGCCGGGTGTTTCAATCACCCACCCAGGATTTTTATTAAGTCGCAGATATCGTTTGACCGTTATTACCACTTGGGGTCTTTTGGTCCCCGGTCATTTATGCCGGTCAATTTTCGGGTCGAATCGAACTTCGGCCGTACCGGGCCATACTTTAGGGACCCTTTCCGGTGGGGATTAGGGGAACTCGGCGCCCTAAGTTCCTTTTTATACCGCTATTGTCGCCGTTTCCTCGGAGATATGGGATGGGGTCGTGTGTAAGGCCTGAGTTTGAATATTCATTGGAGGAAGATAGTTTGCTTTTTTATTTCTTTATTTACTGGTTGTACCGCTTTTTGAATGGATTGCTGTGTACAATTCTCTACTACGCTGGCATAGTGCGGGTTAGTTACTGCCATATATAAGCTCAAAATAATAGAAAATACTTAATTATACACAAGATACATAGTTAATGGAGCTTTAGCTAAATCGAAAATACAAAGGGCGCAATTATCGCTGCAATCTCTTCCACTCACCCTCAATGTTAGCTGATTTACAGCACTTTTTCGATCAGTTGGCATCGTACCTAAGAGCATAACCTCACAGTTTCGCAATCATTGACCGCAATGGGCCATGTGTGGTTGTTTTTCCCAGCTCAAATTCGCCTTTGTACGCTACCGTAGTGAACTCGTACTGTATACAATTTTAACCAAGTCAGTCGCCCTAAAAGCCTACGTGAAACAATAAAAGCCGCGGTGTAGCTCTAGCCCTATATAAAAAACCGTGCACTACAAAATTGCGGGTACACTGCTGCTAGTCTCATAAAACCGGCTACTCTCAGTATAACAATAATATGGGAAGTCAAAAGGCACCCACTTGTTAAACTTAACACGGCATCTTTGTCACGCGATGCTAAATATTAAAAAATAGAACGTCTATTTTTTTTTACCTTCGACCCGCACTGGCATCGCTCAGGGGGCGATTTTAGATAGAGTCTGGCCAACGAAAGTAGATACTCGAATTTTTTCGAAACTAATCACTAATACACAAATTCCCCAATATTTTCAAGATGGTGGCAATTATGGGTTGCCATACTAATATTTTTTGAATTTGCCGGGGTTTTTCAGTGTCTGCTTTCGTTGGCCAGACTCTAGTCAGTCGAGATTCCAAATCATTGATCAATTAATTATATTATATTACTAGCAGACACGGTCACGCGTTGCTACGTCTAAGGTTTGTGTTATTGCGACTATAAATTGAGATGTAATAGCTTAATATAATTAATATATAATAAATACAGTTATAGCTATCCTATCTTTCAAGTTAGATCAAACTGCACATGGTGTGCAAATTTGATTTAAATCGGTTAAGTAGTTTAGGAGTCCATCGCGGACAAACAACGTGACGCGCAATTTATATATATATACGAGTATTAAGAAGAATATGTAATTGTTATCGTAAAGAGATGGTATTTTTAAAAGAATTATAGGGTAATTTTGATGATTTTTAAAGGGGACTTTAACATACAAATATTTCTCAGCTTTTACCACTGACAAGCGCTAATTGCGTTACATTCTACTCAGTAATTGAGTAAACCAATTAAAAAATACAAATTGTACCCTTTTTTAATTGTTTGTAAGTGCTCTGACTTTTGACCGGTTAGCAGTATACCCAACATTATGGCGGCATTGCCCCATCGAATTGCAAAGCAAATTCGACGAGTATTAGGGTCACGCGTCACAAATAGTTAGATATGAACTTATTAAAAAGTATGCGAAGTATTACTTGGTAACAATTTACACAGGCGTGGCCGATGACCTTGGCTCCTATTTAACCCTGCCCAAAGTTTTTATATTCATTTTGATGATACTGAGGTTTAATGGTCAACTCGTAAAAAGCGATGGCTTATTTACAGTTATTTAGTAATATTCTGACTATCTACTGAGGGGCACGCATGATAACTTGGTCGTAACTTGGTTACCACTAGTTCGACCTCTAGAAAAGTGTTTTAAGTTGACCTCGGCGGGAAAAGTTGGATGCGGGATGCTTTCTTTAAATAGAAGGAGTAGCCGGTCGACTAAGGTGCTCAGTATTTACCTCCCAAAACCGGGTGCTTTTGGGAGATAAATACAGTTAGGTATATTTAGTAGGTATACTGGTAAGTGAAAATGGGCGTTATATTAAACAATCGCAACAGTTTAATTATAAAGTTATTAAAATACAACAATGGAATAACACATTGTAAAATGAAAGCTTTATTCGCATCTCAACGGGTAAGTATCGACGTTTATAATTCAACTTTTTTTTTCTTTTCGATGATATCGTCGTGAAATGGAAACGCCTTCATTTTTCTCGTTTTGTCGGGTTAAAAATAGTCTACGCTGCGCTCTAAATTATGCAATGTTCCTGTGCAAAGTCGAATAATCTAAAAATACGGAACCCTAATAATATTAACAATAAAGCCTTGATTGGTTATACGTTGTTCAGAATATGTGCCATAGATAGTTTCACAATTAATGAATTCGTTACTACTCGTAGATGCACTTATTTTGCCATTCTTTATGTATACGAGAGTATGACAATGTTATGTTTATTTCTAATATAAAATATATTTAATACCAAAAAACAGTCTGATTTGATGACTAACAAATTAATGCTTGTCAATCAATAAGAAAATAAAGCCTAATACGGAGAATCGGGATACTCGCAGGTGACACTCTTTTTTTTCAGTTCTTTCTGTCTTGCAAGACAGATATTTTGGGAAAGTGTATGATTTCGTCATAGTATAATTTAGTCACACGCAAAACCCATTGTAAATCGGTCACGTCTGTGTTTTGTTTTTTATTTAGATGGATAATGCAATTTGGTCACACGTCAATTAGTGATTCTTTGTAGTGTCGCGCCTCTCCACCAGATTTCAGTACGTTAGAACGTTAGAAATCTTTCAAATTCTTAATGCTGCCCTGGCCAGGTGGGTTGGTTTTAAACATGACACATTTCGAAGAGTAATTAAAAGTGAATGTTCCTTAAACCTATGTAAGTACGGGTTGTTATTCAGTACCATAGCTTAGTTAGGTTTTAGGCGCTCTTACGCCTGTGTTGCTAGATCCTAGGTAATGCCTAGGTATTAACGGTAGCCTGGACGCGTTCTGCCTCATAACTCGGACTGTCCCGTGTGCGCAGTCCGTGTAATTATTTATGTGTTCTGCTCAGCTATGGTGTTAATTATACTTGTAATAGGGTTTTTAAGGCAAATGGAATGGAGTTTAAATTGTCTTTAAAGTTTCTTTTTCAAACAATTAACCTCTATAGAAGGTCTTAAACTTTCGCGAACTGAATACACCTCTATAGTTTCGTCTTTTTCTCTGTGTGACAGAAACCCTATAACCCCACAGGTATATTAAATTTTTTGTGAGTAAGGAGTATCCTTAATGTTATTCTAGGATGTAAGTATTCGTATACAAATTTCATGAAAATCCGTTAAACTGTAAACTTGCATACAAACTCAACATTGCAAATTCTGATACGTTTCCGATTGTGACGATCCTTGCTTAGTCCATTCCGATCCGATTCCAATTTAGTTCAAGAGAAAGTCCACTGTTTGCTGTACGTTGCGTCACTAGTTCGTCATTTAGACAGGAGCGTAACTGAAGTGCCGTATTGGTTGTATCGGGAGTAACGCAGTGCGACCAAACGCATGTTGGCAACGATTATAAACGATGGGCACAGCAAGTAAGTGCTCTCTTGGCACCTTTTGCATCTAGAATGTTAACCTATTTAACCTCACGTGGACTCAGAAGGGGCATAAGTTAGTAGTGTCTCTCCTAAAACTGCTACTAAGAGAGTGACAATATAGTTACTAAATTCTTTAGTTCCTATCACACTAAATTTATAAACAACAAACAAACGACTCAAAAAAGCAATCGATGCACTCGAAACAAGAAAAAAACGTATAAAAAAGACAAGGGTTTTACCTATTCATAAATGTTTCGTTGGTGGCGCTTCCTATCAGGAGTAAGGCCGGTTCGTCTTATTGCTGTATGGTATAAAAATACGTTCTAAATCAGGTTACGCAATATTCTAGAAAGCTCCAATAGGACCAGACGGCTTCCTTCCGTTAACTAGAGCACGAAACCGTGTCCTACGCTGCAAATAAATATGTTCCCGTTATAATAGAAGCAAATATTATTTTCTACGGAATCAGTAAAACATACCGTGTTCCACATTCTTTTTTATCACACACGTTCTTTTATAAGGCTTCATTATTTTTACGAGGGAGGGGAGATTAGGGAAATACCGGCACGCGTGACTTCACCGGGAGGAGCATTAATTTTGTATTGGCATTTCCTATAGCCCCCGATGTTGAAGATTCGCTTTCAAATTAAATTCTTTGACTGAGGAAATGTACTCCCGATTTAGGGATTGATGGGATATTTGATCGTTGTCTCGTGGATTTATATCTTGTCTCAATATTATGGCGTTATTTGTAAACGTCTTTGGGGGATTACTAACAGACGCACAGTACCTACATAACCTTATGTATACTTGTAATTACATAATATGAGAATCGGATTTCTTTAGACTCTTTTATTATTTGGATTAGAACTTGATTTCAATGTTAATTGTAGCAATGGCGCTAAAAACTATTAATCATGAAAAAAAAACAGCTTATACTGTCCCACAGTTAAATACTATTTATTTTAAATTACGACGCGATTTCGCCAAAACAGTTCAACAGAATTGAGATCTAGGTCCGTATTAATAAATCAAACTTAGCTCTGAGAGCTATCTTCAGTGTGCACTTGCTCTTTTGTTCTATTTAATAAATACATCTTAAGTTGTAGATTAGGAACAGAAACTTACATGATCTCTGGCAAATTAATAAATGACACTCAGCGGTTAAGTGCTATCCGATTATGACACAATTGACACATACAAGACAGTATCTAGTAGCCAGTGCTACATCTCAATATCCATTTATTAAATAGCAACGATCTCAAGATGCAGATTACATTTTGAGTGTGGATTAGCTGGTAGCGCACTTGGTAGCGCTATTGAGATTCATTTATTAATACGGACCCTACTAGATACTATATATATTACTTTAGGTTCTATTTGGCAGACGCTAGTTTCTTTTTACATTTTCAAGAGGCCCCCGTATAGTTATCTTTAAACACCAATAGAAGCATGTTCAGTCAAACAGGAAGTATATTTTCCTACTGTTATTGGGGGCTCCGCATAAATTCTCCATCACGATGAATCTATGCAAATGTGATATTTCTACCCCGACCGTTTCGTTGCGCCCGTTTTGGCCCGTTGTCCCGTTTTGTTGGAATACACGTGTACATAGTGGGAGACGGTGCCTAATCTTTCTACAAGCCGTCTGTAATTGAAATCATTTAGTAAGCACAGCTAATCACGGCATATCGGTTACCGCTTTGTCGCATCGTGTAGGTACTGTTTTCCTGTGTGCTAAATCACGTAGTTCATTAGAAAAAATAATTATCCTAACAATATAATCTTCAAGAGCTCGAAATGAATCGGGACGGTGCATTGCCGTCTAGCCCCGGTTAAAGTTACACTCGTTTCTATTCAACCTCCACTGACGTCTCGTCTTTCCACTTATAAAAGTGCCTACGTAATAAAAAAAGCAAGCTCAGGTACTACCTACTATCTAGACAATGTATTCCTTCGTAAAAAAATGTACCCGTGACATTTTATGTTAGTCCCTCTTCAACCGGAGCAGGTGTGTTACAGCTTTAATTATAAAATAATTATTTGACCCCAGTATTTGTGAAGCCGGCGTCGGATGACCCCGTATTTTTGTGGGCCCATTGCGTATGACCCCGTGAATATTTAATAGAGATGTTTTAAACTTGACATTTGTATTTTTATGCGCTGCCGTTATGTAAATAATGTAATTTTTTTGTTTATACAATTTGTCGGTTAATAGCTTCCCTTTATTGAGACCTTTAAAAATATGTCTCAGTTGTAAATATCGCAATATGGCATGTAACGAGGAAATCATTGGAAATAAATGGAAATGTGAACACGTGGGCCACAGAATAAACAAAAAACACCATGTTTTCGTAAGATTAGAAGTTTAAATAGCTAAACTGCTTTTGATGCCGACCTTTCCAGGGTAAAATGAGACGAAATAAAATGTGGATCGATCGTGAGATATAATATGACATGTGTAAAAAGTGAGTGAATGCTGAGATGACGACGACTGACATGGAAAAATGGAATGTTACCATTTCACACCGACCCCACATAAGTGGGATAAGGGTAGGCAGATGACGTAATGCCATTTCCTTCCCATCCCTTCCATCGCCAATATATACTTTCAGACGCTTGGTCATCCATCATAATTTTATTAATAATAAAAATCATAAGTAACATATTAATTTAATTTCAGGCATAAAAAAAGTATAGTATAAATATAAGATTTAAAAAAGTTACAAGAGTTAATTATCTGTTGATTAAATTTTTTAAATTCATCGTTTTTCAATTTCACGGCACACTGGCAAAACGGAGTTTACACCGCCTAGATTATTTCACAAATTATAAACAAATCTAAAAGCCATTATAATGATACGATCAAAACGACTCTACTATATTGGCATATCCAATTAAATTGAGTACCAAGGTGCGACGTAAACGAACTAACATTAAAAATTGCCCTAATCATTCAGTGTAATTTTGGCGAGAATCCGAAAATGAAACGTTGTTGACTTTGTATCTTTTTCTCAAACTTGTACTAGACTAGACTTGATATTGATTATCATGGAAATATTGAAAACTTGAGACTGGCTGAATGCACAAACCGTGTGAAGCCAAAACTAAAACAATATTATAACGACCTCGTAAAAGTACACAGGTTAAAAATGGCAGCAGTATAACCGTACAGCATAATTTACCTTCGTCGATAGCTCTGCCGATTACTAGCCATAAAGTCGCTCGCCTAATATTTGTCTTGCGGTATCGCCGCAAAGAATCGCCGAGTTTGAAGGGAAGTTTATTTGCGGTGTTTGCCGTACTGTTTGCGATGTACCTACTGTGTGTTTTAGGCGATTATTTGTGAATTCGAGAATTGGTGGAATTGGAGTGATTTTTAACCGACTTCAAAAAAGGAGGTTCTCAATTCAATTATCTGTGTTTATTTTAGTTATAAAGTAGTTCATACATTGTGAATATCGAACTGTTATTAATTATTTCTCTAATTATGGTTAAAGTAAAGATATAAGTCATAGCGGTAAAATGATTATCTTCCAGGCTTGTTTAAATATCTAACTTAACTGAACTTAAAGTTAGAAACTTCGCGCGCCCATTGCTAGAAATATACTTTTGCAGTTCTATTAACAAATTGTTTTAGAAGTCTTACTAATTAATGACTTTAACAAGCTTTCACCAAGTTATTAGTTAATTAATTACGAAGTGAGCCAATACCGAGTTTTTGAAAACATACCTTATATTTGTAAAATTACCTCGGCCTCTAAATGTTGCTCCAACACAAAAATAACGTGATAGTCGTCAATCGTGTGGTGACCCTATAATCGCATACCTACATTTTTTACGTAACTCACTATGTTAGCACGGTGTAAAAGCCCGAAGTAGTCTTGTGGGGTCGAGCTGGCAAAGTTTCCCTCCGACTCTCCACTAGTGACCCGACTCTCCACCAGTGACCACATCTCCGCCTCTCATACAATTGAGAGCTAATCTAACCACCAGCTCAGCTCAGCTCAGCTCAGCTCGCCGCAAAAGGCGCAAACCCTTAAATTATGACACTGGCATACGGAAGTGCTTAAGGCGGGGCACGCAATATTCCTTTACGAGCGATAAAATTACAAGCGGCGTTGATAACGGCGCGTTGTTTGATGATTTACGCAACCGGTACGTGATTATGCGTAATTTTGATATGTCGGTGAAGTTCGGCCGCTTTTTACGGCTGGCAGTTTCCTTTGTTACGGATGGTGGTGTCGGCGACGCAAGTCGGTGAACAATGCTAACGGCACCTGATTTTACATTTGGCTGTACGTTTGAAAAGTACTGTAACACTTTGCCGCTGGTGTTAAAGACGGCAATAAAGGTTTTAGATCACTAAACCACGTAGATTTTAAAGTGTTTTTAAATTGTAGCCGAATCGAGCTAAAATTTACATATTAATAATATTTTTAATAAATGAAATAAGAAAAAGCGGAATTGCGGTGACCACTTGTAAAATATAGGTACCTAGGTACCTAGGCAACTTGTTCGAAATAAGAAACGTCTCTTTTTTTGTGTAACTGGCAAACCCAAACTGTATTTCATTGTATACAAGTATTAGGTAAAAATAAATAATAAAACAACATTATTTCTAAGCAGTCAGGTAAAAATATTCTAAGAACTTCAGAACATTTTCGCCTAACATATTACAGCCTGTGTGTGCGAGTATTTATTTACGAGCACCGTTAGTTAATTACAGAGTAGTGTGTTGTGAACATAGCAAACTAAATTGTAGTCCCACACTCGTAGCGACTTCTATATTTGTCGTTTCTGTGTTGAGGGTGCTCTATGTGTTGACGTCACTGAGGGAGTAGTTAGTTGTTAAAAAGACTTGGAAAGAATATTAACCATTATGTGTGGGTACACGATACTAACTCGAACGACAACGTAAAAGTCTGCCACTAGGTTTAATAACTTATGCAAAAATAATGACAAAACCGCCCCGGAGGAAGCATCCCCGTAATAATGCTCTATCAGCGCTGCATCATTTATCGCCGCCTTAACGGCTACATAAACCTCCGAGCTTGCAGTAAACATGTCTCACAGCAGTTGGTGTGGACTAGAATAGTGTAGAAGCATGCGAGCGCACTTGCTTTGAAATAACAGTTGTAGTAGTGAAATATTGCGTCAGTTACCGGCCACGCCCGACCTCATCAGTAGAAAGTGGAACGAGGAAGCGAGGGAGAATCTTTACATCTTCGCTCGCTCGTCTAGCTCTCGCTAGTGGAGCGATTCTCTTGATATCGGGTCACTCATAACTTCTTCGCTTCTCATGCCGTACGGGCTGTGGCGGCCTCTGTGGTGTTAATTGGTGATGAACCGAGTGGAAGCGTGACTTTGCGGGCTCGACCCCGCTCAAGGCTAAAATTTGTATGACATGTCTTTGCTCTTGATTGCTTCTTCATGGGTCTCGTAGTTCCTTATTCCCTGGATACATGAGGAGTTATGCATGATCGTATTGCGTGTCCTATATTATGTTTACTGTCAGATAGGTTTCAGGAGCGGGTTAAGTCATCCCTTAGAAAAAATTGTTAGTACGAGTACATATTAAGAAAATCTATTGGATCAAACATCTAACTGCATCATAAACATGAGGATATGAAATAAAACGCAGCGCATGATGGATGCCATAGGTCACTTCCGTTGACTTTTATTTTAGAAGTCAGGCTAACTACTGTAAGTCCATAAAATACCTTTTCTCAGACAGACAGACATCCATTACCTTATTACACATGCAGGATAACACTTTAGTATTACGATCGCTTGTAAAGAGAGTAGTAAAACGTCACAACAGGTGAAAATGTCTCGCAGTGGTAGATTGGCTGCCGCAAGATGAATTAGTTATTAGGTGAAAGTTACAGTGAAAAAGTTGGTAGAATTTGGCAACATTAGGGACTTGTCAAAAGTAATGGTATCTTTTCCCTTGAGATCTAAACTTTGTGGTAAAAATGTACATAGTTTTCCCTAAGACTGACTTTAAGACATGATCTAAGGGAAATGGAAGATGTGATGATAAATAAATATTATATTGAATGAATATGATCTGTGTCGAAGAGTTTTGATTGAATTCGTATCTCATCTATGACGAAATTTGAACAGATCAGTTTTGATGGGAATCTGAAAATGGAAGTTTGGTAATTTTTTCCAAACTTGTATATTTTTGTGTTGCAGTAATATATTGGTGTGATATTAACATGGCTGTTAGAGATTTGTCCTTTTTACCCTATTTTATAAAAAGTGAAAAACTTGAAATCAATAATACTTGACACTGGCTGAATGTAATAATGGCGCAAAGCCAAAGACATACACAATCCGGAAAAAACAATAAAAAAAATCCGTCAAGTAACATGTCGTGTATATAAATGCTATAGGTAAATGCATATTTGTGTGATAAAGCCGAAACTACTGGCAGATGACTTGAAACTTTTTTCTTTGTGGCCTTGCTGTAATTTGTGCATGCTGCCATTTTGACTTGTGATCTTTTCGCTTATGACCTCCACAAGTTTTTCTTTTTTTATGACCCAACTAGCCTTATAAGTGGCCACTTCTCCCATATTATACTAAAGTTCAAGTACACATTATTGTTTGGAAACTGGTAACAATAGGGTTGCGTGCTCCACCCTTTTTATGAATGTCGACGTTATTCTACGAGAATACTATTCATAAAGAAGTTTATGAAAAGCGAGTATTTGAACTGGTTACGTCACGTTTCATATTAAACGTTACGCATCTACATGTATATTTAAAAAGGTTATAAAGGTGCACGTTGACGCTTTCGGTACTAAAAATGCCGCTCTTCAACAACTTCTAACAAATTTGTGAAAGTCTTGAGCTAGTCAGCCCTGTTGTCACATAATACATGTTTTTAAATAATAAACGCCCGTTCAAATTGGAACATAATTATTTACACCCTTCTGTTTCGCATTCGAATATTTTCAAATGCGGTGGGACAAACAAAAACAATGCGGTAGGGCTGTCCCAATAAGTGTCTCTTGCGGTACAACCCTATCTTGATGTTTTTTTTAATTATATGAGTAAGCCACAAACTGTCCGAGTTCTATTAAAACGTCGCCGTCTATTACTAGGGTTGGCTTCTACTAAGGGGTCGCTTTATGAAGTTAGTCTGGACTAGACGCTAGTCGATGATATAATTTACGTTAGAGCCATATCTAGACATAGTTAGATAGTAACTTAGTTAAGACTACTTAAAAACAGAGGTAGTGAGTTGGACAGTCAGTTATAAAAATAGCTGAACAAACTTCCAATTCAGGTAATGTACGCGAAATACTCAAACACTGCGTAGAGTAAACTGTGATTAGCATGTTTTGTTAACGACTGTACCGGGTAAAATCGATGAGTTAGTAATAAATTATTTTTGGCCGCCAATTTAACTAAGAACAAAAAACTTCTAATTTTATTTTTTATTTTGAATTGGGGTCACACTTTAATTTCGCAGCTCTATCTTTTTGAAGTTAATCTAAAAAGTAATCATTATCATGGTTATCATACTTATTTATGTAAATATCTCAAAATTTTCTACCGTTCGTCTTCTATTGGGCATAGCATGCTTCTATGATTACCATCTCCGTTGACCAGTTGATCATGAGCCGCATGCGAAGTTTGAGACTCTCTCGAGCTTGAAAATATTTGTGCAAACCAGACGTTTGCACAAATATTTGTTCCCAACTCCCTAGACACAGGGAAACCTAGTTAGATATCAAGATTACTGTATCTAGAATAGCATTTTATTTTATAGCTTTTATTCACAACTAATGACCTCGCTGCTGGAGTATTGTCTTGCTCTCCGTCTCATCTCTCTTTTGATATTTTTTTTAGAAGTTCAAACTGTAGTGTCCACTTCAGAATAGAAGAAATTCAACGCTTCGCAATAATAACTCAAGTCCATATTTTACCGCCAACAAAGCTATCCCTTGTTAGCTCTACATTTGAGGTTCTTTACCCACTGTGTTGCTTCCTATAGGATTCTTCAATTGAGGTTACAATCGGGGCTTCCTATTGGAATGCATGGGATTTGGTTATCTACCAACAAGCTGACACGAATCCTGTGAAAAATTTATGAAGAAACGATGTACCCTATTACTGTCTTTCCTATGTTTTAATATTTATTTCTGCTATTTGGGACGGAGACAAATCCAACAAAGCAATGATTATACAAATCGGTCTAGCCGTTCTCAAGTTAATTATGGTGGAACTAATACTACCAACTAACCTCTGATTAACCGCCGAAATTAATATTGTATCTCCTATCCAAGATTGAAATCGATCTTGGATTGCTGCCTATCGTTCGATCGATTTCCAATTTGCGTGCCTTTATAAACCAATCCATCCACTAATCGGTTATTGGCACGATTGAAAATAAAAATGGACTGTGATATCAACCCCAGATAGCAAAGTTTGGATTGGATTGATTATCAATTTCGGCCGTAAGGCGATGCAACCTGGCGTTCAACACTATATGGTTATATAGATGTACCAATATCAGCTATGAGGTCTGCACCATTGCCACTACAACTTGATAATTCTCAGAACTACAGTAATTACAATTCTTCTGCAGGTGTCCTAGTTTCGGATCTTATTCTTAAGACGCTTTCTAAAAGAATTTGATACGGTGGGTAAAGTGCCTTCTGCCATAAAGCAATGCAAGGATCCCGGTCTCCTTAATGATGCCCTTTTTGCGCATTGCCTCCCCCGTTAGTTCTGTTTGTTCCTTTTTTCGCTTTGACTGCTCTCGACCTATTACTGCTGTAAGAAATAAGACGAGACCCTTGTCGTCTGGCGCCTTTATTTGTTCTTATATGTTGTCACCCTGGTTGTAAAATGAAATAATTTCGCTGCTTATGTTGGCAGGATTGAGGCGCTTGAAGAATTGTTTATTTTTTTAAGAGTGTTGCTCGTAAAACCTTATTTTTGGAAGATGTTATAAATAAGTATTTTTTAAGGATTTGTATAGTTTTATGTAACTTCATTTGGTACTGTCTTGTACTTTTTGCAGTATCGCACTCAACAACGCAAAAATAATACAAAATAAAATAAACAAAATCTTTGAACTTCGTGTGCTTCGATATAAATACCGAAAATTAAAAAAAAATATGCCCAAAAATCGTTTGAAATGAACTAAAATTGTATACGCTTATAGCCTTAGTAAAATCCTGAACAAAGATCTAATATATTTCGGTATTGGAAACCAATGCCTAAATTGTCCGAAGCTCTAAAAAAAGTTGCCCGTCCTTGGACCCTATGCCGCGAATTAAAATACCCCTTTGGTAAAACATGCGTCCAATATAAAGTTATGAGCAGTTGTCCGATATTTCAGAGACATTATACATGAGACCTTTAGTTTTTCTGGAAATATTTTAGCGCTTTATGGACAACGTTCCGAGGACTTTGTTTGCTCTCTTCGTCTCCAATTATGCTTAAAAGGCAATAGGAATACTTCGAATATGCTTTTTTAGTACAGTTACATACATTTTCCGTACATTTGTTTCAGTATAGTTTGGATTAATTTGGATATACGAGTAGTACCTCGCCATTCTGACCGATACCTTTACTTCTACTCTTCTTTACTCCCTCTCTCTCTCTCTCTCTCTCTTCTTTTTATCTTTACTTTACTGTTTTGTAGCTATTGTGGGGTGTGAGAGCTTTTACATATTTTGATCTAAAGTTTTATCTTTATTCTGTGGAAGATTGGTAAGGTTTTTTATACTACGCAACAGAATAACAGGTAGGTAGATCACCACATCATTAGCACCATTCCTGCCCATAACAGTTGTTGTATATACCACACCATATTTTGAGTTATTACCATCCACAGTGCAATGTTCTCGAAAAATGATATTTCACACTAATTCCTCCCATCAAGTGTTTCTCATAGATTCACACACATTTTTCTCATAAAATAAACATGCAAACATTTTTTTATTGTATTCCAAATTAAACGAGCGCTTATGCTAACACTTAATCATTCGCTTAACCTAAAATCCACAAATGCAGTTCTCAGAAGCATGTTTCGTGAAATTATTTCGCAACTTTATAGACTGCAACAAATTATAATTTATTCGTGATATTTTCACGAAGTTTCGCATAACTGGCTCGCGGCCAAATCGGCGGTTTCATGATATACGGGGATGTCAACGGTAAGAAAACTATGATCTGAATTTGTTGTAATGTTATAATAATGTCGGTATGTTTACTGTTGTGTGGTTATATAAATAATTTAAATATAGTGCAGTAAGCTGATGCTTATATTCGTATGATATTCAATAAACAATTATTGCATTGTATTGTATTGTAAACAATACCAAATCTAAAGCTAATAAAAGCGTGCTAAAAAGAAAGAGTAGTGTGATGTGAAGTTGATCGGCGTAACTGTCGTAGATAATGACAAAAAAAGCCTTTAATAATGGTCCTCGATCACAAATCTAGATCTTAACCCCTAACAAAGGTTCTCTTTATCTAGGGAACAGGCTTAGAGCAATCATAATTTACTTATATTCTTTATATTTTTATAGCAATGTGTAGTTGTGTATCCTATTCCAGTGGTCTATTTTGTCCATCCAAAGGTCTGGTAGATATCGCTTTAAGAGATAAGTCCATTGTACCTATTTTGTGTTTGGCCTTTCTGATTTCTGTACATTTTAGTGTCAATAAAGAGTTATCTAATTATCTACAATGAAGTGTTTTCTATTCTACTATATTCTATATTTGCCCTGTACAGGCATCGAACCCGCTACCTCCCGCTTCTCAGCATCACCAACAAAGCTCGTACTGAAAACGTTCAACCCTATATATTATTATAATACGCAACCAAAATATAAATTACTTTTTGCTACCCTCAGTCTTAAAATTAATCTTAATATCTCGACTTTCAGTTTTAAAACGGGCATTTTAATTCCGAGACACGTAGCTACTCTCATTTTCGACATCTCTATAGCAACCATTATTACGGGGCTCTTCTTATTAATCACATCCTGTATTTCTCCGAGATTTTCCTTTTTTCGACCTCTGGATAATAATAAGTTCTCGTAATTTGCATTTCATTTCAGCTTAATTTCTCGTTTTTTTTAATAAATTATCTGTCGGCCACGGGAACAGTACGAGGTTTAGCTTGTCTTCGGATATTGTTTCCTTTGTGGCCATGTTTTGATAATTGAGGGCTTGTCATTTTGATCGAGATTGACGTTTTGGGGTATGCCAAACAAGAAACGAGACTGATGTGGTGATTTTCACGTGAAAATACGTCGCAGTGTGTAACGATGCACGATTTTTTCGTGCGCCTAGTATCACATTCAATAGTTTAATCTGCCTAAGTAGATTTTAAGGTTCCATTGAAAAATAATCCTTGTGCCATCCAACGACGTCACATTTTCGGATATCCTCCAATAGCCTTCTAACTAAAGTAGGGTTGTCAATGACTCAGCGCATCTCCGACAGCGAAAATCACCAATACCTACTCAAGAATTTGGAAGGCGTTTCTTACTAATGTAACATATACACCTACACGGGTCTATAAGCCACTGCGTAATCCCTCGATAAAACATCAGCGTATTTTTTGCAGGAGCTTTATTAGATCGCGTTACTAAAACGTCTTCGGGTAACGTTACTGCGAACGTGGATTTTCGCGTCCATCACCCGCCGCGGTGGAAATCACAAATCGAACCGGATATAAACGATGTCCCACGTGGGGAGGTGATATGCGGTGGCGATATGTCAAAACAATATGCACCAGCAACTATGGTGCTATTTTTTCTTTATCTTTTGGCTTCGCAAGATTTGTGCATTAATTATATTTCAATTTGTAAGGTTTTTAGAAGGCGGATATCCATCGTATATCCAATAAATAGCATAGCACTGTCCCAGTGTTTATTTAAACGAAACACACGCTAAAAAGGAAACGTAAAAAGGTGATAGGAAATAGTGATTAGGAATACAGTATTGGCAAGTGAATGGTTGGTTGAGCAGAAATCTAATAGGCATTAAACTCCTCGGCCTTCTTAGATGTTAATATAGCAGCTGCTAAGCCATGTCAGAAACTAAATCTTGAGACACTAATTCCACAATCTAGTAAAATGGCAACGTTGTTCGTCATCAAAAACAACGATTACAGTATCGCTTCGCTTACAACCGCCTCGCTTCCCACCCGTAGCACACGACCCGAGCCCGCTTTTCGGCGTCGTCCAGTCGATACTCATCAATCATTAGCCCGGGCCGTGATAGATGTGGCCCGGGCCGAGATTGGGCCGCCCTGCCTAGACGTATCAATTTATAAGGCGAAGAATGACCTGTCAATGTTTGGGCGTATTTAGCGTTACACATTCATGTGTTCTGCGGTCGTGTTTTGTTTTTTACGCATGAAATAGGACCAGTGTGTTGGATTGGGATCTTTTTAGGTATTTATTTTATAAAAGAAAACGTTATGTTTGTAGAAGTTCTTAATCTTTCGCGAACTGAATACATGTTAATTAGTATTTAAACGGGTCTAATTCGCGCACAAACTAATATCAAAATATATAATTTTGACATACCTCGACGTTTCAACCGAGTTACATCGGCCGTGGTCACGAGAAGACTGGTGAATGCGGATATCACCGTCCGGAGCGGCAGGTGTTGTTTCCAACTACCCGCGTTTGATCTTGCATAACATATAAACGAGGTATGTCAAAATTATATATTTTGATATTAGTTTGTGCGCGAATTAGACCCGTTTAAATACTAATTAACGTTATGTTTGTATTAAGAATGTACAGATATGACAGATTGACTTCAAAATTATACAATTTACCGAGCACACGTATTTTTATTTCGCGCTCCTGTTTGTGTTTCTCACACAGTGTTGTAACTTGGATGGAATTTTAAACTTCAACACTCAGAACGTCAAACAATAAAATGTCAACACAAAAAATTCAACTTTGTGCCACCTCCTTATAACCGTACTTTTGCACTAATGTTCATCGGACATTTTACGTGAACACGTACGGTCTTACCATAAAACATTTAAACAAGAGTAAACAGATGAGTCTAAATATTTTCCACCAATCAACGTCTGACCCTAGCTTTTTTAACTCAATAACAAATTTACGTGTGAAATAATTAGGAATGCCAGGATTGAGTAAGAAAACGCGAGTGATAGACGTCGATTTTGTGGAAATAAATTTAAGAAACATCTGTTTAACTCTGATTTAAATTTTTGTGGTAAGACGGGTAATGCTTTCCGTGTGGAACTATTAATAGCAAACTGTGGTTATCAGTTACTTATTTGTTAGGTTTTGCAGTATTGTTTCAAATACTACTTGCAATCAATGCAAGAGTTACCTGTTACACATGTCAAAACGTATAATAGGATGTTAATGAAGTTTGGTGCAAAAATTGACTGCATTTGGCATTTATCAAAAGATTTATTACTCCAAAAGGGGAGTTAACAATGAATCTATGTTATCTACTTACTACGTTTTATCGCAATGGGTGTCAAAGTTTATACAGAAAACATGAAAGCTGAGGCTGAAACTGGGGCTTTGGGCGCAGTTTTTATCAAAATAAATAAATAAATAATGCTCGCACAATTTATGTATTATGAACACAACAAAGAACAATGTATCACAAATCATGATAAAGCTAGTTCCGTCTCTCTCTGCATCAATCATGAGCTAACTTGTCCCACCACTGGGCCCAATACGGGAAAATAGATTCTGAGACAGTAACATTACGATGATGGATCTTTAGGTTGGTGACATTTTACGCGTCATTATATACGTGGGAAGATTTTCTGTAGAGGAAACTGGAGGTACATGATCCCCACTTTAATTCAGAGTCACAACTCCCTTATTTCACTGAATAAAAGTTGACGGTAGATTAAAAAAACTGCGTCAGCGGTTTCACTCGCGTTGAATATTATTTTTGTAGGTTAAATAGTGTTCCATGATAGATCATGTATTTTGAATTTTGTATAAATACTTTTGGTTCTGGAATTTCATCAAAATCGGATCAGCCGTTGTGACGTGAAGAGAGGACAAACACAACGGCACCAAGTTTCCCACAATTATAATATTAGTGAGGTGCTACATCATGGACTTATTGTCGTATATTATACTGAAACAAGTATCTCGACAAAGTGCTACAAAATTTACTTATTGCCGTATGTTATACTGAAACAAGTATCTGGGCAAAGTTTCTGTTTTAAGCCATGTTTTATCTATGGCTTCGAACCACAGCAGGTAAAGGAGTCAAGTTACAACTTTAACCGATTACGTTGCTACATGTAAACCTTACCTATGTGTATAACATCAGCAAAGTTAGGATACACGCCCACTGCAGATACGTAATAAGGTGAGGGGGAGCGTTTAAACCGACTTCAAAAAAAGGAGAAAATGATCAGTGCGGTTACATACATACGTGCATTTAAGAGTCGCTCCCGGGGTAGGTGGACTATAGCTTTCCACGAGCTACGATCCTAACGTGCTTCTTTCGCTTTTTCCACTTTCATGACTTTCTTAATACTTGCTCGCCGGTTGTAGGTACTTTTGACCTAGCCTTTCTTTAGGACGTCCTCGGTTTGATCGCGATGGTCGACCTTTACCGGCTGGCCCATTCATACTAGATCCATAAATCTCTCGTCAATCCTCCTTCATCCATTCTTTCTAAATGTTCAACCATCAAATCACCTCTATATTAATAAACATAAGTTTCCTACAAAATTGTAGGTGCAGTGTTGTTCACAGTAATTAGACATTTTACGTACCGATGATTAGGCGTTTTGTTAAAACGTATTTAAAACTCTTCTTTCTTCTTGAAGTCTACAACTTTTTCGTAGATATCGAATTCACATTTACTATTAGAAACTGTTAAAAATCAAATAAATTTTAGATATTATCTGTGCGCAAGTTGGACCCCATTTTGGTTAATAAATATTTTTAATTATTGCTAAAAACATGTTTTTATAGTTAGAATTGGAAGTCGCAGTTACTTATTTGGCCCCTTTCACGCCCTAAGTCCGTATTCCCCACACTAAAATGTAACGGGTCATAAACACGCTGCTACCCCACAGCACAGTTCAACCCTGTCTGTAGGTGACCGTGGGAAAGTTGCACACACTCCCGGCGAGTCTTATTTGAAATAATAGACTTTAGATATAAAATTAATTAATATTGGTTTTTAGGGTTCCGTACCCAAAGGGTAAAACGGGACCCTATTACTAAGGCTCCGCTGTCCGTCCGTCTGTCTGTCTGTCTATGCGTTTGTCACCAATCTGTATCTCATGAACCGTGATAGTTATACAGTTGAAATTTTCACAAATGATGTATTTCTGTTGCAGCTATAACAAAAAATAGTAAAAAAAGAGTACAATAACAATGAGCTCACATGCAACAAACGTGATTTTTTGCCATATTAATAGATAATGGTACGGACTACGGAATCCTTCGGTGCACGGGTCCGACTCGCACTTGGCCGGTTTTTAATTGGTCTTCCCACCACGACTTCTTAATCACATCATCAAACGGGTGCTTGCCACCATCAACGTACATCTCGTATCAACGGACCTTCCATTCTCGAACCAGTCGGGATAGTGCCTGATGATGGCTAGCGTCCGACCGGCCACACTTTGATCCCCAGTTGGTTTAGTAGATTTTGATTTCTACCATTCAAACTCCTTTTTGTGATTACACAAAAAAAAGCGTAACATAAAAAGGAAAAACAATTCTTTTCTTTTACCATTTTATTTTACGTTTCTTTTCCGTTGTTGCGTTTCTTTTGCGAGAAGAAGCAAGATTCAATAAATAATTGATCAGGGTTAAAAAGGCACTCTAACAATTGTAGCACAAAATAGAACAAGTAAAAATAACCGTGCAAATGCTACAGTATCGGATACCCGAAATAAAGGTTTTTTTACTTAAGTCAAATCCAATAGGAATGAACGATGGAAATATAAAGCTGAAATCTGCTTTTAACTTTATGAAAACCGAGACTAGACTAGCGAATACCGTCGAAAATAAAATTTGATTGGTATACAAGCAACGGAAAAACTAGACGTTACAATACAAACATATTTATGACGATACTTTATTATGTGTTTCTTGTTAAAACATATGTACGTAATTATCACTCGCTTTTCGGTGAAGGAAAACATCGTGAGGAAACCAACATGCCCGAGAATTATTTCGGAGGCATGTTATCCCCCAATCCGGACTAGGCCCCCGTGGTGGATTATGGCCTAACCCTCCTCACGATAGTGAGGGGAGGCCTTTGCCCAGCAGTGGGACAGTTACAGGCTGAATTATTATTATTATTATTATTTATTATCTTGACACTGAATTAATCAAGATAACAATTAACCATCGCTGTAGTTCCGTTTATTGACTCCGGTGTTTTGTTGCATAACAAGAACATAGTGTTCATTTGTGGGTTTACAAGTTAATTAGTGTTTAAACGGGTCTAATTCGCGCACAAACGAATATCAAAATATATAATTTTGACATACCTCGACGTTTCGACCGAGTTACATCGGCCGTGATCACGAGAAGACTCACTTTACTGTGGGTTTACAAGTCGGGACTGCAACGAAGATGCTGTCAAGGGAATACGTCATTTGTTTTGTCAAAAGACAGATTTGTTTGTCTGTAGCAAGTTTTTAGTTACCTACAATTTTATAGAACATTCTTACGAAGTTTGTTGTCTTGCAAGTGAAATATTGTATTTTCTTAAGACAATAAAGATCTTTAAACCGAAACCGCAATTTTAGTTAAGGGCACAACGATCACTATCTTATAACGCTCCTGGCCCTTAACTAGGATTCCTTGAATCTAAGACTTGCGAGAACCACAAACACCGAGTTAGTACTAAAACCTGTACTTAATCACGGAAATAATTACCTGGGACAAGTATCGAACCTGCAACTTGACGCTCAACAAAAACTTACGCTATGGAGGCCATCTACCGCATTTACTCGATTAAAGTTTACCGATCCCTAAATCTATTCCGTCTCGAGTATTCTACTATGCAAATAGAAGCTCAGCTTTTGCCCTTCGCTCTGTTCCATTAACTCTGCACTAATTAATGCAACGGCGCATTCGGCATTGAGGCGCACATGCACAATGCGATTGTCTAAATCTAAATTGATGGTCGAATTACTATCGATTAGGTTATATTATTCGCGCATGTTAGGTAATTTAATTGGCTCTTACGTCAACTGAGCCCACTCCAAACTGAGTCCGCGGGATCAGTTGACCTAATCAATATTTGAATCGGTCAACTGAGCCCACCAACAAAATTTTCAATATATACAGTCACGTATCGATTAGTGACACGCAGACTCAGATATATTATTCGATAAAGATTTGTATTATTGTCTTTTGTATAGCCCCGTACTAGGATTTCTGCTGTGTCGTGAGTACCGTTTACAGACATATAATTTCACATACACATAACAGACTAGAAAAAAATATCTGTGGATCACACAAATTTATTCCGGACGGGAATCGAACCCGCGACACCAACGGCAGCAGTCCGTGCTCAGCCACTACGCCTAACGTGTTGTTAGATCGAAAGTATCGATTTGAGAGAAACTAACAGATACCGATAAACGAGTGAACTTCAAGTCAATCTATCATTCACAACGTTCACCTCGCAGGTACAAGTTTCCCCGAGTTCAGCAATCGAGTCAATTTCATACAGTTTACATGATATTTGAGCTTTGATAGTTTGTGGGGATTTGCTCTATTTAGTGACTTTAGTGTGTTGGGATATAATTATACGAGTTGCTCTAGACCGGAGTTGTACTTAATTACGTAGTTATGTGAATGCCTCATGACTCATCGGTGAATTAAAACGAGAAGGACTGGTAGTTAGCACACGGTAGGTAAGTCTGTCTTAATTAAACTGAAGATGGAAGAGTTAACTAGCATGGAATAACTTTTTTTGAAGGGAAAATGCTTTCGCACTATCCCTTCCGCCACAGGAGTGATATGAATATGGGACTTGAATTCTAAGGTAGCTTAATTCCAGTCTATTTTGTTTTTTTATTTCGGAATATCAATACGGAATATCAATATAAGTAGGTAATAAAGAAAGGTGCATATAATTTTAAAATATAGTGCGTATTTTTATTTTTTAAAAGTTTACTACTTAGTCCACCTTTATCTTTTTTTTATTTGTTGGGTTTGTAATGCTGATGATGAGTTCAGTCGGTATCAAACTTTGAAACCTTAACAAGACTGCGAATACTTTTAACTGTAAAGCGTAAAATTCGATTCATTCAAATGATACCACTTCAGTATCTAAAATGTTAATACCCAAATCATGAGATTATTAATAAAATGAAACCTTAGTAGTGTAAGAAACATCAAATGTACTAGACCAATTTATAAAGAAATACTTATAAGATATTTTTTTCATTAGTATAATACCACTCTAACTTTCCTTTGTATCCTAGAAAGCGATAAATCTTAACCTTAATTGATTTGAAACTTATACGTCTTCACAATTGATTCTCATTACGTCGACCCAATTCTAAAATACCGAATCCCACTTACGAGTTCGTTGCTGCCCAATGTAGCCCCAAATTTTATGTAAATAACTTCCATTCGCTTCGGTTCGGTTCGGATCGCAACATGTTGTGCCATTATGAATCGGTAACGCTCGGCCGCCATTCAAATGCCGATACAAATGTGAACTCATTATAGTCGGGAACAGCAAAATGTGCTGGGCATACGTGATCTACACTAACATAGCCCGCTTTTCAAATAACTGTTTCAATGTGACCGATGATACGGAACTAAAATTTGTATGTAGTTGTGTATGGTCCAATAGAATAATTTTATTTGTAGTGATTTTGTACGTTTTTATTGCTATTTTAATAATGTGGTAAATGGTTTGTATTTTCCTTAATCGCTTTATGTAAGCGCATACATGATAATGCAGCTTACAATTGAAGGGCTGGCCACATTATTGCAGAACTTGTCTAAGTTACTACGCTAATGCTACTGCTTACTCTTTTAGACATCAATCAAATTGTTATTTCGAACAAAAAGCATATACCTACAACTGTTTTGGAAATCACGCTTATTTGAGATCCGTTTAGACTGCGTCGTATTCCGAGCACTTTCAGCAAATTCATTTTTTGCAACTTAGTACCTACTTCACTGACAGTAGCTAAATAAATCTTATTTACTATTCATTTTTAATTAATTCAAAAGTTTTTCAAGTAGGTACAATACTGAAAATCCGACGAACAGTGTATCAACATTTGAAAATCTAGCCACCAACCCAATAAAATTAACCCCAAATCACTCAAGCTCTGTTTACGACAAACAGCACGCGCCGCGTCGTCCCAGTTGTAACGCAACTGTATGCCAGTTGTGTGCCAGTTGTGGCCCAGTAGCGTACAAATGAGGTCCTAATTGTCCCGTTCACTATTGAGCCGGCAACGTGGGAGCAATCCGTCAGTGGGGTTACGGAATCCCTAACAGCGGTATCCATCTACGAGTATTCGAGAATTTATGCGAGTGCAGAACGGTAAGTACATACGTAATTAGGAGATTGTATTCAATACTTCAAGACTCCAAATGTAAAGTCATTTTGAAGACGCATTAAATTAAATTCATACACAAAATGTTTGGTTCGTTCAGATATGGTGGCCGTGTGGTAACTTATGCGCTTCAGAATCCAACGTTAGCGGGTTGGATTCTCGGCTCCGCATAATGAATTTCGTAACTTATGTGCAGATTTGCGCCGCTTCAAAATGGCAACACATGATGACTGCGAGCTGATTTGAAGAAAGAGTCGGAAAGTAGAAAACCGAACTCCTAAACTAATAAACAGATTCATGGTGTGGGCTAAATTGGATTACCTTGCGAATACGTATAGAACCATGTCTGTAGAAATACTTAGAGGTTTATTTTAAAAAAATATGTACCTAACTTACCGCTTCATATCAAATATTACTAGAGAAAATTGCCTAGTTTCTATTTGCCAAGATATTCTTGAGCTAAAACAAAAATGTGGCATGCGCAAAAAATATTCATAACTAGTACGTGCTTTGAAATTATTACTGGCCCGCAGCTGGATTCCTAACATATTTATTTTAGTCTCAAGAACGCTCTGACATTGATGATAGAGCTTATAGAGGTTATTTTTCTCTGCTTAAAATGCTTTTATCGAAATAGGGTATTTATCTAGAAAGGAGATTTAATGTTTATATTATAAGTTCTTCGATTTTCAGGAATCGTAATATCCCGATGTGAGTGCCAATAGATTTTTCAGCTCACGTAATATTGTATTGATTGGTACTTGACAGGCATGCAAAGTTTCAACTGAATTAACTTTCAGAAGTGGGTCAAAATACACAGAACTATTTAACCTCAGAACACCTATACATTCATACTATCACAGAGTTCTTTAAAATATTGTAATGTAAACAAGTCAAGTGCCACATTATCGTTTATTTCATTCGTGGAAATAAGTTGTGGTTGCGTGGTTCATACTCATCTGGTGCAAAATGACGTCATTAATCTCGGGAAATTGGAAATAATTTTCATGTATGTTTTCAGCGACACTATTCTGGACACTATGAAACTCCAGTTTCAATATGCGATAACCATCATGTATTTCAGTTTTCAGTAAAAATATTCTGGACAGGACACTATGAAAATTCAGTTTCGATATGCGATAACCCGTCATGGTCCACCTAATTATTTAAAATACTTACAAATGCCTAACATAACTATTTAATTTTACTTATCAGGGATAGTTTATAAATAGAACGCAATAGGTTCAAACATCACTTTGTTTGAGAATTGTTTCTCATCATAATAGCATTTGAAAGCGAGTGAATAAAAATACTAACACGTTACGATTCGAATAGTTACAGTACAAAACGTAAAGTCGCCATAGCCATTCGAATTACAAGATTTCTCGACTCGATAATATGTAAAATAACAAAGTTATCGACCAGTAAAGGACCCGTGACAACATTTGACCTAAGCATTCATGAAGTTATAAAAGCTTGTAAGAACGAATAAAACGCTTACTACAGCACATACAGCTCAAATCTCGAGCGAATCGAATTAACATATAGTTCGATCCGATTTTTCGGTTCTCATTGCCCTTTACGGTTGGCCATAAAATCGAATGGTCGTCCGGCGTGCTACGGCCAGTAGGGAAATCGAACGTTGTAGACTTTCTTTTTGTCAGAATCGAACTTCGAATTGTGTTATGGGCCGGCTAACGATCGATTATAGAGGCGGGCTCGATCGACTTTCCAGAATAGGTGCGCCGTTATTTTTCCAGCTGGGATTTTTCTTTCTGTTTTTCCATTAATGCAAAATTTTGTTGAAATTGTAAAATGCTGATTGCACAGTTCTAGTTTATACAGTTTTATTGCAAAGAAAAATACTGTTGTTGATGTACAAAATAAAAATAAAACAGATTTTTATTAATAGGTAATAATTTTTAATCGTACTATGTATTTGTAAACGTATCGGAATACGAATGGGACTCACTCGATATTATTCTAGCCGGATATTGTTCTAGCCAACAGCTAGGGCACAGCATGCGGTAACAATAAAATTAAACTGTGCAGACTTCCAAAAATATAGCAAAAATATAGTCAAAGTACTTGCTTAATAAGTCAAGTGCTAAAATACGCCCGCCATAATTTGATATCAGAAACAGGCCTATAAAATATACCTGCCATATTTTGTAATTTCAGTTAGCAAGCAAATACAGGCCTTAAAGTCAATGCCACAGTAAATACAGTGTCACGCAATGCGACATTTAAAGAATCAATTACTAAAGGCGCCCGCCATTACAGATATTAACATACGCCATAGAATTCGAAAGCATTCAACTTGACGGAACCGGTGCAAAAAAGATTTATTGGTGCTGAATTGTAAAATGTTTGTCATGAAACTCAACTCTATCAGTCAATTAATTAGGTGCGTACCTACAACCAAAAGTAACGTTGTGAAAGAGTACAATTTAAGCTATCATTGGATCTTTCTTTAGTTCATTCTTCATTAACTTATTTACTCGTATTTTATGACGACACGTTTGGTGTAGTGGCTGAGCACTCGGACTGCCGCGCTTGGTGTCGCGGGTTCGAGTCCCGCCCGGAACAAATATATGTGTGATCCACAGATATTTGTTTCTGGTCTGGGTGTTATATGGTGTGAAGTTATATGTCTGTAAACAGTACCCACGACACAGGAGAAATCCTAGCGTGGGGCTATGTTTTATAATAAAAAAAAAATTAGTTTACCTTACTTATTGACAAGGTCTAAACATAGTTCGGCAGCTAAATATTTGTCGCGCTGAATTTGATGCCTACTTAATAAATAATTAATTAAATGTTAGCTCTTATATTATTAGAAAAATCTTGTAAAATAAGAAGGACTTAATTAAGACGCTAAATCCAATTAATACGTATCAACGCAAGTTTCAATATCGTTACTAAACGGACGTTATTAAATTGTTCCCTAAATCCAATTTAATGTAAGTAATACTAAAACAGAATTCTACCTAGTGATTAAACTGCCTGGGGAAAAAGAAAACCGTGTGGACACCGGGCTGTACGTTACAAGTGTTACAACATACGGATAAAAAGTGAAAAAACCTCTGTTTTTTCCCTACAACATTCGTCCAGTGAGTTACGGACCGTCACAGTTAAATGTCAGTGTACAATCTATGTCTAAGTTGGATAACTGGTTGATCATGCCAAGATGCTCGTGGTTTCATAAGATATCATAAATTTGACGTAATTCGCAATTCAGGAGCAAAATATTAGCAAAATATATTTTTTTGCAAAGAAATTTATTAATATGGTTTTGCATGTTGTCAAACAAATGACTGGTAAACATTTATAGCGTAACCATTAAATGCGATATATCTAAAACTTAAACAGCATGGTGGAAAATACTAACTACCTACTCGAAAACATTTAATGTCAATAGCATTTAATTTTATAGTTTCCCAGCGCAACTGTGCATAGTGTGCACTGGTGCATGCACATTTAAGTAACTTCTGGCACACATAGCAAGATTCTCTACTGGTCCATTCACTGTGGCTGTGGCCTGGTGTAGTGTTGCACTCAAGGATCTGGAAAACGCTTTGTGTGTCAGTTAAAACTTGAAACTACCTATTACTTTCCCAGCTTTTGTAAAAATGGTATGTTGCATTACGTGATTTTAAAAAGTTAATTTATTTTTGAGTTTTCTTTTTTGTAATATATAGTTAAAGATATAATAGAACAAGAAAGGATACAGAAGGAACTTCATCTACATCTAAAGTACAATGGGCGGACTTATCGCTAAAAGCAATTAATTCCAGTCAACCTTTGGATGGAGAGATATAATTGAGATAGGACTAATAAATAAAGTTTCATAACATGTAAAGCAATTATCTAATATTAATTATTAAAAATCGTGAGGAAACAAACATGCCTGAGAATTATTTCGGAATCTCTCAGGCTGTAAATTTCAACGAGTAGTAACCTAGTACACCTTTTCAAAACTATGACAAATCTAGCTTGTGACCGAGTGGTACTAACTCATGTTATCCACCAATCCCGACAAGGCTCCCTTGGTGGGCTGTGGGCTAATCCTCCTCACGAAAGTGAGGGGAGGCCTTTGCCCAGCAGTGGGAAAGTTACATGCCGAATTATTATTATTAGCTAATCTATTATGTTTTGATCGTCGTCCAGCTTGAAACTTTACATAAGTTTCAAGTTGTTACGTACTAATTAGTGTTGTATTTCAACCTCAACTCATCATCGTCGACATTTTCAGCCCTTTCCAACACTGCTTCGTGTGGGGATAGGATACCCATAATCGTATAGTATGGGCCTCCTTTCGCTCCTTTCTCATTTCTCTCCTCCTCTTATCAAATTGCCTAGTCTTAACGAATTAATTAGTCTTCAGAGCCTTATTAAACAGTAATATAAGCAAGGGTTAGCGGTCAACATCCTGCCCAGCCAATCAATTCGCATTAGAGATGCGCCGCGCCCTCGGATCCCCTTTTAAATCCATTAGGCACTTGATACCGATACCTACAATCAACTTTAACATCCATTTGACTTCCATTTTTGTTTCTGAAAGATCATCCATTACAGCCTGAAAGGTTAAATAGAAGGGCCAGGGGCCGTATTATGAACTCTTAATCCCAGTCAGTTTACGCCGTAAACTGAACTGCCTGGCTATGTCGTATTATAAACTCCTAATGACAGCCAGTAACAACACGGATAGTCAAACCTACGAGTATATCTGATCTAATAGTAGGCTGGCAATTTCGCGTTATAGATTTTTAATTTGACATAATGTAGGTCATAATACGAAACAGAACAATTCAGTTTACGGCCGTAAAAAGAACTGCCTGGAACTTGCCTGGTTTTAAGTAAGCTCGTAATATGCCCCGGAAGGGTGGTTGGTGTGTCAAAATGAAAATTGTCTTCAATTTATTATTTATTCAGTTGCTATGTTTGTTATGTGTTCATTATTTATCTATGAAGAATCTAACCCTGCGAGATACTGATACATAATCATGTGGCGGATATTTCTGAATGTTATTTTATTTCCTTTTTTATATTATGGTCCATCTTTATTATATTATTTTATTGGTTATTTGTTATGTTAAGCCGCGTCAGAGGTTTGCGCGGCCTTAAAACGCCGCACTGATCTCAAATGCGGCTTAACGACACCTATAGATCAATATTAACAGGGAACGTGTCTTACCGTGCCCTCCGCGACAGTGATCGCAATAAAAATCAGCTCATAAAAAACGAAGTAATTGCTGCTAAAGCAACCTTACTGGACGTAAGAACTTTCCTTGATTTTTAATTTTCAACCACCAGGGCATTTTCAATTGAATATTCTCATAGTGTTCAAGCTAAAGGCTGCTTTTCCCAGTAGACTAAACTTCCGACAGAATGTAGGCTTTATTGAATTACTTCCAAAGTGGAATGACCTTTTTTCCCTAAGGAAAACATCTGTCAAAATCGTTGGAGAAAAAGTTTTAAGTAAATTCGTGAGCTTCAGGCGATATCGTAGTACCTCCCTTACCCCTTCTGTGTTTATGACGTTATTTGAAGTTGTCCAATTTAAAACACTACAAGTTATATATCAAGATTATGAGACCAAGTAATTGAAATGGTTGGAGTTCGTTGTTTTCTGTTAGTTTTTGAACAAGTAAAAGCGGCGCCCTGCGCCGTCACATTTCTCAACACTTGTGGAATGTATACGTAATACGTCAGGAACGTAATACGTTTATTACGTATACATTTGTAGTTCTTGAAATTAAATTGGGTGGTTAATGGTTATTTATATGTTTCTATCAAACGCAGTGCGACCATCGTTTGCAGAGATCGCATTCGTTCAGATCCCGTCGTAATAGTCTGTGTCTCATATTCCTATAAAACCCATCTGCCGCTTACAACGTCACGCCGTGCGTATGTAAGAGACCACAACCTAGGAATAGAATAGGTTCTATTCCTAGGTTGTGGTCTCTTACATTAATTAATGCCATACGACCTTAATTTTTCCCCCAAGGATTCAGAATGGAAGTCACAGAGATGCCACGTTACTCTCACAGATGTTGTCTAATTGCTGCGTAACTCAGTCAGCAAACTAAAATGTCCATGATCGATAACCAATACCACTTTTCTGGCCGCGATCAGAGATCAGACACAACATAATTTGGCTCGTGATCGCGGAGTGCAATGTTTGAACGAATCGTTCAACTGAACCGAATAAACCACAGCCCGCAGTTGTTCATTAGGACTAGTGATGAGCTGAATATGGATTGTGCCGAATACGAACTTTAACTTTGTATATTTACCGAAGCAAAAGTTCGGTAAAATGTTGCTCGTTAAAGTGACTAATTAAGTTTGATTTTTCTCTCCGCGACTTAAATAGCCATAGTACTGGGGCATTTTTTCAATGCATTTTGTTCCATTTTACGTGATTTGATCTGAAGAGACGAAATATTTTTTGATAGCAAATAAAGATTGAGTAAGTTGTCTCTAAGTCTTTTATTTATGGATATTGAATTATTGACGCCTACGTAAAATAAAATCGATCATATTTCCGCAGCACTATGTAGATTCAGCCGAATCCAAAGGTCAGCAGTACATTTGGTCAAAGCCGAAGATAGGTAACAATTGGAAAAGCTGCCGAGATTTTACCGAATGTAGAATTGAATATCGGTTCATCTCTAATAAGGACAAATATCTTAAACGCTTACGCTAAAATGAAGAGCATAAGTAGCTATATTTCTACTTGTGATTTGATTGGGACTAAATATTTGATACAATTTAGAAAGAAACTAGATTGCCCATGCTCAAAGTTACATTAAAACCATAACGTAAACATTTAAACACAACTAAAATGTTAAGTACAACATAATATTTTGTGAAAATTTGCACATTTTACGAGCCATTGTAATATTTTATGTTAAATCGTAAAACTGAGTAAAGCCACTATTGATATATGGCAAACATATGTTTCTGTCGCGGTCGGCATTCGTAAGTTGACTTCATTTTCTCCGTTTTATATTACGAAATTTTATAGCTCCACGGTACGAAAAAAGGTATCCGCCGAAACGTACCAGCTCTTTTTTTATTATTTTTGTGCGCTCTAATTTTTCTTTATTAAAACTCGGTATCACTTCGCGTCTCCAAGTGTGCGTGCACAAAGAACCTTATTCCGCCCGCGTTAGCTCCGTCCACGCTCGGCGCACATCTAATATATCTCACGCGATAAAACGCGGAAATTTGATCTCAAGCGTAAAATATACGATATCCTATTTATTATAAGGCATTCCCTTTCCTTTTCGGCGGAACGTTGGGAAGGCGTCAAACCGTACAGCCTCCTCAAAAGACAATACAAACCTCTCAGTCAAAGGTAAGAAAGAAAGCGACGAATCTAATAAACGAGCCCGTATCCATTCCGTTTGTTGTTACACATCCAGCCAGATGAGACCCCCGGCACTTGCACCGGCCGCCCCTCGTTAGTCCTTATCAATATTATTTGCGGGATGGGCAGGAGGTCACACTAAATCGGCCGCGATGGACGTCCAATTCTCGGAAATGGAAGGGTACACCCACGGGACCGGCTTTCACAATGGACCTTCCCGAATGAGAGCCATTAATTCGCATCTTTGTTTTATAAAAGCACAAAGTGACGCGAATTGATGCTATGTGAGCTCATTTAACGATAATTCAGTTCAAAATCACTTTGGGGCAGCGCGGCGCTCGCTCACAGCTAACGACGTTGAACCGAGAGCATTAAGTTCAATTGTCCCGTAATAAAACGTATTGTAATATCCCGAACGGGTTTAGCTTAAGCTTTTTTAATAAAAAATAAAATACAAACAATTTCTGCGAACAGCGCCAAATGAGTCGGTCCCTTTGCCTACAATTACCCCTACGACCCTTTTCAATATTGATGTAAACATAAAAAAAATATAAAAGCTGCAATCGACCGAACTAGGCAATATTTTCGTGAAGAACAACTCGCATTTATAGAACAAACGTGAAACGGCGGCGCATACGAAATCGTGGAATGAAGACTTTATTGAAATAAATCACATCGACCGCAAACAGCGGCGTTTGGGTTGTATCCTTTTTTTTTTATTAAAGTATTGAGTGGATGAGAGCATCGGGATTTACGAGTGTTTGCGGAGCAACGAATCTGTTCATACAGACCCGGCACATAAAATCTCGCATAGAAAGCGGGACCAATAAAATTTTCCTTTTTATTCGCGCCCGGGACGAATGGCCAGTGTCGGCGATTTATACGACGTAGTTGTCAACCGTAACTGACTGTATACGGAACATTTACCTCAAGAAAGACTATTTGTCAGTTTAGAGCGCTGTTTATTCTGTTTATAGCCATTATTCATATGAAACCCTTGAGGCTTATTTTAGAGCTAGGAGAATCACGTGAAATAAATTCAGAGCCACTCTGTTATAAATGAAAGTATGGCTTCCGGTCTTGCTTTAAACGCAAATTTATTGGGGCCTTTAAAGATAGTAATTTACTAGGTTTTGATCTTGATGGGTCTATCAAGATCTATATTATGTATACTTTTGTTTACTTATGTTAGAATGACGCGATTACTTTTTTAAAGCGCCAATTAAAACGTTACAGTGTAGACCTAAATACGGAACACTTTACGACCGTACCTTATTCCTAGCGAATAATGAATTTTCCTAAAGATGCAAGATATAGCCATCAAAAAGTCCATCTCCAGGCGCCTTTAATCACCCGTGCTAAAAGTCAATTCCTCCATAAAGCCGTACCATAAAAGCAGCATTCCCCATTATGATCCGAAAACACCGTCTCGCTCTCCATCCTACGGATAAACGATATCAAAACTCGCTAATCCCTTTATCTCATTAACAGCCGAAAAGATTATGAAAAGCCAAAATAAAGTTAAAGTTTAATAAAACAACCAGATTATACCATCGTTGGTACTCGCCTCTCGTCCCGGCACGACCGGTAATGGTCCAAAAAATGAGTTCATAGTATTATAAAATAAGCCTCCTACCGGCACTCTTCCCGAGTAAGTCCTTTATACATCGATGGGGACGCGAAATTTGAACATTTACTGCCCCAACGTTATATTTTTATAGGCAGTTCATAAAATAACTTCGCGAATACATTAAGAGAGCGTTTAGCCTGCCAACGTTTGCTTTGAAGCAATATTTTTAACGTTTATAGATGTTTTGCATAAGCTTCCGAAGTATAAAATGTTTCTGAATAATGTAATTTGATGTCTGTGTGAAAAGTTGTTTTGGGATAATAAAATTTAAAGCCCTCGATGTTTTAAAGTATCAATTTTACAATTCTTATTTTAGCTAGCGTTGTCTCTATTTTGGCATTAGATCTAGAAAAATATACTATGGGTGTTTGCCGTTCTAATGTTCTGTAACTGGAAATTTAAAAGCTACTTACCATTTGGGACGTGTTTACAGACCATTATTACCGACAAAACTGATAGAGATATCTAGTTCGCGAAGAATGCCTAGCTCTGAATGTGGTAGTGACGTGTACAGACAGAGAAACGTATCTATGTGTGCGTCATAACTAGGAAATTCCTAGCTTAGGCACACTAGAACGATTTTACTCAAACACGTTATAATTGCAGTCAGGTATCAATAACATCAAAGAACACCAACGATTAGCAGAATCTTGTATATTAATAAACGAATCCCATGTTCCACCTTTCAATCAATTCCATATTCTTCCAAAATCCCGGACAATGATCGGGAACCCGTACAATGATCAGGGAATTTAGCCACGTCCCGGGATTCGAACGAATGCGGGCCGCGATTCCCGCCGTATTTCACGCCACTCCGGAATTCATAACTCGCATTGATGTAACACCGCCCTAGCTTCCCCGTGGAGTATGATTCACACTACTTATGATTCCGCCATAACTAGTGATGTGGTGTTATCGATGTTTTAAAAATAGAATAGAAAACATTATAGTGTCACCAGTTATAAAAATTACGCAAGGTACATACAGAATGGAACTTAACTTTGGTGGTTTTATCGAATTATTTTCAAATATATTTCGTACATCTCTCAGTGATGGGTCGAGCAAGTCGTTTACCTGATGTAGAGCGTCTCTAACAATTACAGGTGTTTCTGACAAACTAATTTTAGTAATCAAGTGATAAGTATGTTTATATTTATTACAATGCGAAACCATAATAAAAACATTATATCTATAGCTACTGAGTTAAAAGAATCAGGTACCTTATTCCATTCCCTATCTCGAAAAAACATATTTCAGGATTTAATGTATGTTAAAGTTTTTATATAACGTTTCTTTATTTACTATATGACTAATTAATCAGCTAACCGTCTCTAAGTCGATACAATTATTCATTATCGATAATGTAATCGCATTCCTTATTCTAGCGAAGACTTTGCGTGTAAAGCGACGTGAACGCATATGTACAATGCTAGTAATGACGTTTATTTACTGTCGAGGTGATGAAATAGGCTGTTCTGGAACTCAGCAAGATTATGCAATACAATTGTTTAAAGAAATATATTAACATAAAAGCACAGAATAATAACTAGTAAATAAAAGTTAGATTTGTTCCTTTATTACAGCTGAACAGATTATAAATGAAGTTTGTTACAAAATATGTATACACTTGGGGTGGGGGGTTGTAACGTAGGGAGATATATGTATATATATGTATATATATATCAATCCCAAAAAGTACTTCTAAAAGAGGGAAATAGGGGTCTATGTTTGGGGGCATCTGCTGGTTATTAATAAAATCAGTATATGAAAATACGTTCGACGAAACGAATACCGAGAAAAATAGTAGGTACGTAATATAAACTTGTTGGGAAACGATACAAGTCATGTACAAACCGAAGAGATGCCGTGCTCTACAAGTACTAAGAATGAGCTACACGAAACTAAATTCAATAGCGAAATGAAATGGCGGTTCTACGCTATACTGCATTGCGTCAACAAATGGGATTTACGTCGATATAATATTTAGATATATCGTGAATCCTGCAAGAAAACAAACGTGTTTTTCATACTACACCTAATCAGTATTTTCTTTCTTGTAAGAAACATTTATCTTGTCCAGAAAAGGAGGCTCAATATTCGCTCAAAGTTTCAGCTCACGTCGCGGCGTACTTACGATGCGGTGCGGCCGCGACTCTTATATTACCTAAGGCCGTAAACCCATGGCACCTCATGGTGTACTCAGTATCATGTGCGAAACGGTTAGGGAGATAATAAACGTATACCCCGGCTTGCTTGTGGTAACACTGCTAAATCCCAAATGAGATGACTGCGCGTAGGTTATAGGATTATCATGGGTTTTCTTTTTAGTCGTGTAAACAGGGCTTTGAACCGTGGAGCCCATCGGATTAGAGTTGTTGAGTTTAACGACCGAGGCAGACGTACAATTTGAACTGGTAGCGAATAACCTTCTTTACAGTCTTTATTTTTAATAAGTGGTTTTGCGTCGCCCGCGTGATTATTTTCGACGACCTCGAAAAAATTATAGATTGACAACTATACATATACACAAACCTTGTACGAGATACAAATCTCATGTTAATACTGTACGTTTAAATATGTTTTCCGTTCAAGTTATAGTTTCTGAGGTAATTTTCAAGACGCGATTGGTGACGTCATTTAGTAGTGATAGATTTGTATTAGTACAGTAAACTTAATGATTCGATACACAATATAAGTAGATGTGTAGGTACCTACCGGTGTAATGATAGTGAATAGTGATTACAACACTTGAGTTATTCATAAGCATTTAATGGTTGCTATGATGCATTAGAAAGTTAGTTGTGAATTAATAGTGGTGTGATGAAATGTTGCTATGCTATGATGGAGCAAGCAATCTGGAATAGCAATAAAGACAGAGGATACATAGCAACTCCTCGAATCTGAGACAGACGCTCTATTAAAGACGCTTGATCGCTTTGGAGACGTGTCCAAACAATATGATTCCAATCTTCTGTATCACTTTTGGAGATATCTTGTTTGTTTTCCAATAATCTTTATTGTGGTGGAAGTTTGATTGATACGATTATACGATACGATATGATTGGAAGAGTGAGTATGTGTTGTACAATATACGTTATGTAGATTGTAGACTGCAGAACATAACGTTATGATCATAGTACTTGTAATGGCGCCGAAACATGGGAAACTCAAAACAAACAGTGGTAAATATCATGTTTCCATTGACAATAATTACTTATTCATCACTTTGTGTAAACACAATATTCGGTTCATTGTCACATTCCCCAACAAACCGCCTCCACTGGTGGCATTGTTATTTGCAATTAAGCAAGACGTCTAGAGTATCCAGTTATCCAGTTTAATTTTTCCAGCGACTGCCAGTTTCTAAAGTTAGAATTTTGTTTACTTCATTTTCGATGCTAAAGAAGTTTTTATGCGGCAAGGTTTTATATCTTTTAATTAGCAACAGAAAAAGTGTTCGTTAATTCTGACCGTTCAGACTGGGACCACAAAAAAATGTTTGCTGAATTCCCTGTGTTTATTAAATTAGAACACTTTTAATGTTGGTTTTGCTATTGGTTTTATTATAAGTAGTTTTTACGGGGCAGTATATTTATTATCTAATAAAATAAATGTCTAATGCATACACCCAGTTGGAAACTAATAAACAAATACTGAGCACTTAGCGGCTAGCCTACCTTAGGTGTAACTTGGTGACGTCATTAGTCCCTATTGTTTTCTAATCAACCACGACTTTTTTGCTTCCAAAATAAGTATATATGATATTCCGTGACATGTCGGCCAAAGGTGTCACAAATCCTATATATTTCCATCACGTATGATAATATTGAAAATTCCTGTCTTCGCCCCAACATTTCACATTCCGCATGTAACCTGATACAGTGCCAGAAACTTAAATCAGATTTTATTTTGCGACTCGAAACCCCCAGACTCAAACTTAAGTCAACTTCCTAGTGTGCAATTTTATTCACTTTATATTATAGTCGTAATGTATTAAATATGAGATTCCATTGTTCTAGATTTACGGGGATAATAACTTGCGATAAGTATACATTAAATAGGTACGTTTAAATAAATCACGGGGACAAAGAACGTTACTGCGACTGCAATTGCTCATGCGTCCCCGTGAGCCCGCACTCGGCTAAATGGGAGAACTTTAAATTTGAAATTAAAATTATCTTATATGCATACATTAGTGGTATTTTTAGAAGGAACAAAGATTAAAAGGAATTAAGGAAGCCAGGTAATATTGTGATGGCATACCGGCTTGGCGCTTACATACATACAGTCCGTCTATTTCCCGTCGGGGTGGGCAGAGACTACATCTTTCCACATGCTACGATCCTGACGCACCCCTTTCGCTTCTTCTACTTGCTTCATACATGCTTTCCGGTTATGGGTACTCTTGACTTGGGCTTTCCTTAAGACGTCCTCGATGTGATTGTGGTACGTATGTCTACGTCGATCCCTACCGGCTGGTCCATTACACACAGTTTTTTAGCAGTAACTCAGTTTGTTCTCTTTGGATTTCGATTAGATTATAAGCTCAGTAGTATTACAAAAAGACAGATCATGTTCAAAGCTGTTATCATTCATGTTAATATCTTCAATGTACAGTGATTTTGTTATATTCTGATTTATTCTAAGTACCTATATTTGATATTATCAATATTATGGTTCTAGAAATACAAAGTATCTGCCAATTCTACTCACTTCAGCCCCTCACCCCTGACGGCTATTTCCGTAGCTCCCCGATCTGTTTCCTTTTAAAACTTGTTAAACAACTGAAATTACAGGTAGACAGACAGCTCTCGGGGGGCGGTGTTTTAAATTTGTTTACTTAGCCGCGTCTCACTCACTACTAACCTGTTTAAGGTAAAAGCATTTTAAAGATGGGAAATGTCATGGATGTCTAGTTGTCTAGGAGAGATCATTCTGAGGGATAAGACCGGCCCTTGTTAAACAATTTTTTAACTAGTCGTAAGTTTTTGGTTGGGTTATTTATATTTGCTTTTATTCTAGTCTATAGTTTTCTTTTGTTCGGTGGGGCAGTAAAAGTTTATTTATCTACATATCTACGGTCTAGAGGTACCTACTCAACAGTCTAGACAACGAGATGTATCCCCGCACTAAAGTATTAGGTTAAATCGTTTTGACCATTTCGGTGCACCTCGATTATTTATCGCAAGGTCCATCCTTGGCTCCTGGCTCTCTGGTAAGCCTCAGCGCCCGCCGCATCCCAGCATTCTAGGCTATAAACAAGGATGCTGAGAATCTATAACTAGTTTATTTTTACCGGCATGAAAACTTTACCAGAGGCTCACGGAACTTTTCATCGGCTAATCCGCGGCCGCCGCGCTAAATTCTCGATTTACTCTGTAGCAGAGACCGAGGATTATGCGGCAGCATATTTTTCAACCGACCCCAGCGGTTCCAAGAGGATTTGTGCGGTGTTTGTTATCGTTAGCGACGTGAACCTGTAAAAGAACAGGAAGTTTCAATAGAAGTTGTTAAACTTTCGCGAACAGAAAACATATTAACTAGAATTAGACCGGTTAAATCCAGTTAATACGATTCAATATGAAAGTGAAGCATAGTAATGACGGCATATGTGTATCACGATGATCATTCCCTCAATTAAGAGACTGTTTACTGCGCAAATTAAATTAGACAGCTATTGACATCGGTTCCCTTGAAATATCGATCTCTATAACATAATGTGAAGTACGTGAAGCTTGTAACTACATACGAGCGGTACGAGCTTGGATAATTAGCTTTCTGTCATGACGTCCCCTTTGATAGGTTCATGGTTCGCCAACCATCGTCAAGTTTCTCTCGACGATTCCTTTGTCCATCGATCTCTACTTGCATCAGGCCTCCGTAATAAAACCCCAAGGTGAAATTACTTTGGAAGTTTTATTGACAGACGCGGTCTCGGGAACAAAGTTCCGGTTGACCAGTAGCCAACTTTTACTTTGCCTCATTGATACTAGGATCCCGGGACGCGTGGCTACAGATGCCGCACAAAAGGTCCCGATACAGCCCCGTGCCAATAAATAACGCGGAAAATTGTCTCCGCTTACTCACGCCCGATATATCTTCCGTAGTTTATATTATATGAGGGAGTCATCTTTCTTAGCTTTCACGTAAGTTTGCACCCGGGAAGATGTTATGTCACAGTGTAAGTAGGGGCGTACATTACGCAGAAGTGCTTCTACCTACAATGGATAAAGCTATATGGCTGCGACAGATACTAAGCTCGTACCTTAGCATCTGCCTATTGTCTGTCTATTTCGGTCTTACTGTAGTTCCTAATTTTCTTCCGTCGGCGTCGCAGTACACTGTACTTGAAATTAGAACATAAAAAGTAACTGTATACATAAACACCATAGTCACACAGCACACTCGTCACCACACACAGATAGACTACTGCTTTGTTATACTGCACCGCTCTCTCACGCGTTAAAAGTAACTTTGTTTTCTTTCGTCCCGTTCTGTGTTTTACTCGCTACCCCTTGCTATATCTAGCCCCCGCCTGCATGTGTCGATCTGATTTATGACCCTTGAATAAATAACTTGAGATCCCATTTCCCATTTATCACAAACGCTGGTAAATCGGCAACAATAGTATTATTTACATCGCTGAATCGAGCCCTGGGTAAATATTGGTTCGGTTCGACGGCTCGATACCGCTATTAGCGTGGAAATCGACGAGTAATCGTTAAAATTATTTGCAGATACTGTTAATTGATATCGGGGGGGACGCCTAATAATTTTGGCAGTTTATATCGGTGGTCAAACAAATCCGTATAATTAATTCGTTTTGTAGGCCGATGCGGGTCGGTGTTCCCTGTACTGGAAGTTAATTACTTTGGCTACGCGTTGGTGTTTTATAAATAGTTGAGTCTTTGCTATTAGGGTGGGTAGTTTCAGTTTTTTGGAGCACCATAGCTTATCATAATTATTACTATAACCGCCCAGTACCTACTGAGCACTGGTGTCTCCTCACTTCGGTGGGGAAGATTAGGCAAAGTTCATACATACTTATTATACAAATCATATATTTACACCACCAACTTGTGACTCTCCATTATCTCTCTCCATCCAAAGGTTGAGTGGAAGAGATCGCTTTTAGCGATAAATCCGCACACTGTACTTTAGATTTAGATAAAGCTACTTCTGTAATACCTTGTATATTTTTATAACTGGTCACAATAAAGTGTTTTCTGTTCTATTATATTCTATTATTATTACACTATTATCTTTGGGGCCCAATTTTCGTCTCTCCTCTTTCGCCGCCTTTGATATGTCCTGGGTGACCCGGATGTCTATCGCAGCATTCATTACATTGGCTTCGGTGGGGTCCAAGCTACCGTCCTCTGGTAGCGGTTCTGATTCTGGTAATAGTACTTCAGATTCTGGTAATTCGAGGTAAACACTGTTAGACCTCGCTGGCGAGGTTAAAGATCCCACGCGGTTAGATTATCTCCAAAATAGTCATGGGGTTAATACAACTGGGGCTCATAGAATCGCTACTAAGATCTAGAGATGTTTTATCCCGTCCCCTTGTATCGTGGTACAAGTTCACTTCCACTTGTGATTATTGTATCCCACTCACTCCATTTTTGAACAGATAAATCATTCAAATTTACTATAGTAACAAAAAAAAACAACTAAATGAATAGGCACGAGCAATTGTTCTTTGACTATGATAATAACCAATTGCAAGATCAGTTACCGTTCAGTTTACCGTAAGTTTTGTTAGAAGAAAGATGTGATACATTCTGTATGTAACCCGAATTAAAATAAGCAGCTACATACTCGTATTTACCTTATTGAATCAACAAGACTGTAGTTCATATGTTTCAAACGTCGCGTCGTGCGCTTTTCTTGTAAATAATTCATAACTCTTAAGTCCTCGACAACTCGATATCAGCGCTATGCCGAGGCAGAATCTAAATAAATGTTTATTTGCTGACTCTATCTCTACTTAGGGTTGGCACTGTTGCATGCTTCGTCAGATAGGTAAGTCTTCACTACGTAGTATAAAACAAAGTCGCTTTCTCTGTCCCTATATCCCTATGTATGCTTAAATCTTTAAAACTACGCAACGAGTTTTTATGCTTTTTTTTTAATAGATAGAGTGATTGATGAGCAAGGTTTATATGTATAATAACGTAGTGATACCCGTGCGAAGCCGGAGCGGGCCGCTAGTATAATATATTTTATTATTTTTTATCCAAGTTGCATTGCAATTAGAACGGCGCACTCTACTCAACTCTGAATAACTTTGTTTGTTCATTTAGTTTAGAGTGACACTGATGCGTGAACCCATAAATAATCATTTATACACACACAACATTTGCCTATTATTTTTTATAGGAATTTAATATACATAATCCCAGAAATAAATGTTCAATTCTTAGCACGAGTGTGTAATTGTGTATGTACTAGTAGGTATGTAAAGAAACGTTAAGAAAGCCGAACCATCTTACTAGTGGAGATATATTGTATATATACAAGTATCGCACACCGAAGTATCTTATATGTATACTAATGTATAGTGTGTATCAAGTTTCATAGAGTTTCTTAGGTGGGAACCCTGTGTCTAGCGCCGCTCTACGAGTAGCTAGAGACGACTGAATTATTGAGTTCACTAGGAAATTGCATTAATGTGTGTCTGAGACATTATTTGCCATCGCTAAATGTAGATAACAGATAACCTATTTATATCTCTATTACTAAATAACCAACTATAAGTATATAGAACAAGCCTCCTGTAGAACACCGTCTTCCTCGTCGTTTCATTTCGCTGAAAATGAAATTCTACTAAAGAATCCGATACGCCAAAGCTAGGGAAACTCAAACGGCTTCCCAAACTTAAAAATACGTTTCGCTGCGGCGGCAGACACAGGTAGATAAATACGTTAAGTCAATGCCCGGTTGTGGAGCGATTGGTTTCAATTCAGTCGATTTGCACCGATGACTTGCGTTGCGACTTCTGAGAGAGGGGTTGGGAACGATATTTCATTGGAAACGCTGGTACGAACTAGTTTCCCGCGATCCCGTACGGAGAACTCGCTTAGTGAATAATCCTACTAAAAATAAACATAGAAGAACAAAATGAAAAACCTTTTCTTTCTTACAAATTACTTTACATTGTTTTTGAGTTACAGATTTTTAATACGCTTACTATTTATTACTTTATTTATATGTAAATCCTACTAATATCAATATGAAAGTGTGTGTGTTTGGATGTTTGTTACCTCTTTGAAACAATTTGATCTGATGGTCTTGCTTTGATATTGTTAACACTTTATTTGCTACTGCTTCTATGTCAACAATCTTTTGAAAAACTTAGCTTATATCCAGACATACATGAATCTACTGAATATGGTAATAATACATATTCACTAGACATAATATGCATAATTCATATTCCATTCCACTCAAACACGATCACAACTGAAAATAATCTAATTCAATGCACTGTACATTGTCTATTTGCAAAGAATACATACTCGGATCCTCTGAAACTTTATTTGAATATGAACATCATAATAGCATGTTCTGAGATCGCCAAGAATATTGATCTCAGACTGGCTTAGCGCTTACATAAGTTGGCGAGACAGTATATTTGAGTGTATGTTGATATTTTATCTGTCTATATTATTTTATACTCTACCCTTTTCTGCTTGATAGATTCAAGCAAGTGCGAAAAAAATACAGTATAGATATAAAGCTGAAAATTAAAACTGACTGCTACAGCTGATGCACCAGAGGAAGGAAGATAAAGAAAACATTGTTTTCAGTACTATTTTACGCCATTTTTTTTACTTTCCTCCTGAGCGAGGCCTCGTGTTCACTGCTCTATTATTTATAAAGCAAGTACAAAATTCGTTTCCCACTTGAGGACCAAGCTTTTAAACCGTCGAACGCTGTCTCTCCGGAATACCGCACTTTCTTCTAAGAATTCAGATTTTCTAGACCCCGAGTAAGTTTAAATCGAACTTTCATCTCTAATCCTCGGAGAATAAGGGTTGTTCTTCTTCTGTTGGAATATTGAGCGCGTGCTGGTAGTTCGGAAGTGACATAGCATATTACATTGTACTAAACCTATACTACAGCCTGTACCAGTACGTACAGTGTACGTAAATAGCTTTACTCAGTCTAAAACTAATTTGACAGTTAACTTATCGAATACTTTCTCGATAGAGGTTCCTGCTCACCCTACAGTAGTGTAGAAACTACGGCGTCGTGCGTTTCAGTGACGTCATTCGATGTTATAAAGCGACCGTTAAAAGCAAGCCCAAGCTTAAACAGTCACTCATCGAAGTACGTGACGCTAGAGACATTGCTTAACATGACAACTGAACGTTATCTTTTTATATCTATCTACCTATGAGTTGAATATTATAATTGGTTTAGATCTAAACTAAATGTCCAGCCTATCACAGGTTAATATAGTGGCCCACCCATCTGCCAAATTTCGTCAAATCCAGTGACAAAATACCAAACATTTATACTTTCACATGTTGGTTACATAATGTTTAAATTTCCGACCATAATATAAAGGCCGTGACAAATATTAATAAGCGAGTATCTTGAATTATACAAAAATATCGCCAATAATTTACGATAGGCAAATACTTTCTCTCGTGGCGCTCTTAGTAAATTTGATTTAGCAAGACCTACTTCGATCGGTGCCGTATAAATTCTTAATGGGAACCGGAGTTTACTTTCGGGTTTAATAACTGGAATCCTATGAAGCCTCTGTAAATATTAGTTCCAGGAAATGTTTTCGATATTTTAACAACGGGTAAAATTTACAACAAAATAATTAACACAAACACTGTATAGAATTTTTTTTATGTTTTGTTATTTATAAGGTTAGTCCTTATAATTACGTTGCAAGGTTATTATTAATTTCTAAAACCAAAAATATGAGAAAATTTATTTTGATTTGCGTTATAACTTATAAACTCTAGCTTTGGTTATATTACCATTTAATTCGTGGATCCAAAGCCATTCCTTCATCATCGTCATTTTACTTGTACCTAGTAGAACCGAAGCGTTCGTTAAGATAGTTCGACTGAGGGATATAAGTCGAAGCAATGTCTCTAGCGTCACGTACTTCGACGAGTGACTGTTTAAGCGTGGGCTTCCTTTTAACGGTCGATTTTTATCATCGAATGACATCACTGAGACGCTCGACGCCGTAATTTCTACACTACTGTAGGTGAGCAGGAACATCTATCGAGAAAGTATTCGATACGTTAACTGTCAAATTAGTTTTAGGTTTGATCAGCGCCTTGCAATATCGACGAGATACGTACGCGAACGGCTACCTTGATCGATACGTTAACGATACAAACCGTTAAAATTTTTGTGCTTGCCCTATTGTAGGAGTACTGATCAAATCTAAAACTAATTTGACAGTTAACGTATCGAATACTTTCTCGACAGAGGTTCCTGCTCACCCTGCTGATCGTTTGTAGGATTCCGTATCAAAAGGGTAAACGGTGCCCTATTACTAAGGCTTCGCTGTCCGTCAATCTGTCTGTCTGTCCGTCTGTCACCAGGCTGTATCTCATGAACCGTGATAGTAAGACAGTTGAAATTTTCACTGCTAATGTATTTCTGTAGCCGCTATAAGAACAAATATTAAAAAACAAAAAATAAATATGTAAGGCGACTCCCATACTACAAACGGGTTTTTTAGCGTTTTTATATCAAGTGGTACGGAACTCTTCGTGTGCGAGTTCGACGCGCACTTGGCGGGTTTTTTAACACCGTAACATCAAATAGCTGTGAACAATGAATGCCAAAATGAATGCGTCTTTTTACTGTCGTCTATTATTGTGTCCGCTAATTGATAGTCGTTTAGCATAAGAAACCGTGGGCTACCTGAAACTAATGAAACCAGTGTCCTAAGACATTTATCATTCAGATAGATTGATAGTAAAACCTCTGTTAATATTACTTACCTAAAAAAAATAGTATAATAAAGAGACGCAAAAACCGAGCGCCGTTTCTGATTGGGCCAACTGAGTTTTTACAAAAACACCGGCATAAAAATAATCCGAGATTTACCGGTAAAACGAAATTAAATATTAATTAACGTCATAACGCGGATCCCGGGAAAAACAATCGAAATCCCGCGGTGCTCTCGGCTGCTTTCGATCAGGTACCGTGGGTCGTCGTTAAACTCATATTGGATTACTCAATTAATTCCCTGTAATCGCCGTTCCACTAATTAATATCCCGTATTCCCGGCGCGTAGGTATATCTGGGATCGGAGTTTAAATAGTTTATTGTAATTATTGTTTTATTGTACTGATGCATAATTAAGACCGGGATAAATTATCGTAATATAGAATGGATTAGAGTTGATTAATCGGACAGGGGATATGATTGAAACATTATCACGCAGTAGAAGTACTACTAACTTCAGAAAAGAGGAGAGGTATTTACATATATTGTGTACTTTAAAGAAAGGGGAAGCATTCTGAATAATATATGATATTATTATGTATTTTTAGGACAAATATCAAATCATTTCACCTCAAAAATTAGGATAAAGATAGGGAATGCTGGCGGTTACACCACAGACAAAAGCTATGCTCTTATCTCGTATTATAAGAAGAGAAGAAGGAAGCATAAAGCGTACCTAAAAATATATTCGGAATGGCTAAATAGATTGCGATTAATATGTTTAATTTGAAAATATTACGCCTTATGAACGATGCTTTATTAATTTGAGGAAAAAAAAATCATAGTTTTTTTATAATAATTCATTAAGAAATCGTCGTGTATTTTCCGTTATTTAGTTCAGAATTATATTTCAAGCAGGTATACGTTTTGGGCTTATCGTTAAAATACCCACACAATTCTTGAAACGTGTATACAAACAGCGGCACAGAATCCTAAAAATACCCTTCCCAACCAAAACCACTCCTTTGAAGGTTAAAAAAAACATAAATCTCAACATCTATTCACTATTATTCACGCACGACCAATTGAAAACTCCCCCGGGTCCCCAGCGACCCCGTATCGGCCTTTCGGAGTCTAACGAGTCCCGAGACCTCTAAGGCCGTTTTGGAACCAGTAATTAGGCGTATAGCCCTAATAGAGGTACGGGGCCACCTGAGATGTGGGCGACGGTTGGTACGGTCAGCAGCAAAATCATATTCAAAACCCGATCATATTCAAAACCCGAATATGTGTTTCCTTCTCATAAAGTATTACCAGCCCCACTGAGACATACACAATTAAACACCCCGCTCCTTCTATATGCAACGGGCCGTGCCAGGCTTGCAGACTTGCAGAGGCCAATATAGAAATCACTCGTTAACGGACTAGGCCAAATTGGACTTCACAGACCAATCCTTTGACCAAGGCAACTATGGAGCCCCAAAGCAAACGATACCTGTGGTCTTGCGTAATATTCTGTACAATAGACCATAATAATTAAATAGAGATAAATTTACACTTTGCGCACGCAAACCACTTCTAGATAGTATTACCTTCACTGATGGCGCATTCATTATTATCATTATATAAAAGGGGATACAACTTCACACAGATTTTGCATAAAGTTAGAATAGTGAATTGAAAGTTTGGAATCAACGAGGGCCTTTTATGCGAACTGTACCTGTTCTCGGGTGTAGTTATTTGCGGATTTCGGGCTAGGTGTTTGTATTCAGGTAGGTATGTGAAAATCTAGTCTCGAGATTTGCGGTGACGCCGGCTGATTTTCAGTTAGGCGTAGCTATTTCTGCATTATTCCCGGATAAAATTATTTGGACGAAATATGTGTGTTTCTGGTGACTTTTATAAACAAAAGTACACCAACTTTTATTCGCACTTACACATTGATTTAATATTTAATACACCGAATATCTACACCGCAGTTTTGTCAATATAGTTCTTAGGATAGTACCTATTAACATACATAATAATATATGTAAGCGAGCAGCAATTATATTCAATTTGAAGAAAGTTCTGCCACAAAGTAAACAGACGCTATATGTACTGTGGTTGTAAATTTGTAACGTCTCTAGCCCTACTGTTATTATGATAGAGATGTTACGGTTATCGTTATCCGAAAATCCGGCTATCCATCCTAAAAACAACACCCTGAGTCAAAGTTACGCATAGTTTGGGACATCATTTACTTAGTTCACGATAACTACATTAACTGAAAAAAAAACAAGGAATAGTCATTAACAGAATTCGATCGATCAATCGAAGCTGGTCATATAGCATATTCTATAAAAAGTTCACATATACAAAAATAATAGAGAACCTTTTATAAAATACCCATGTATATAATAGTATGTAACTGAAAATTAACAGGCATGCACATTTTTACGGCGAAAACTGGGCCACAATTGACTTACAAATGTGAACAAAACAAACTAATATAAAATTAACACAGCACGTCAAATAAAAGCATGTTAAAATTTCTAAAATATTCTTGTCCGAAACTCATTGTCTAGGTCATCACTAGTTTCCAGCACGACTATTATTATGAGCACTATTTCATAGTCACGTTGTCTATGATCTATTACTTATAATAGAGGAGTAATTTGCAAAGTTCGTTGCCTGTCTACGCTAAGACATTATGGAATAACTACTGAATCAATTTCAAAGGGGGTTTCACTCTTGAAATGCCGTAAAACCCTTACATTTTCGAAGTTTCTAAATAAAATACAATAATAGATTTTTTTTATTTTCTCGGTATTAAAGAGGTATTATATGGTGTTTATATATTATATAAACACAATACACCTACCCAACTATATTTTCACTTAATTATAAAATAATTTAAAAAAAAAAACAACATTCGGTACCTTTATTTGGTCCTCATTATAACAGGATAAAATAGAGGTCAAAGCTTTTAGATGACTGGTAGTAAAAAAGAATGCTCCTAGCTTAAAGCCCTTCTACATTTCATTTATATGTTAAAGTATAAATAAATCTCACTAGAAACACATAGTAATTTAGACCCATCAGTATCGGTCCCTCAAACTCGCAAATAAGTAAGGGAAAGAGCACAGAAATAGGGCACCCTACAAAATCGGTAACACATAATTGGTGCCCAAAGGTAACGTCTCCCGTTCCGAGCTGAAAAGATGCCTTCGACCTACGGCCGGCTCGTAACGTTTATTTATTATTCTCTCAGCTTTGACGCCAGGTAAAAGGTTTTTTAGATTAACCGGTGCACCCTAATGAAGATAAAGGGGTGGGTAATGGACTAAGGGTAGGTAAAAGAAAACTGTAAACTTTAAGGACCTGTAGGCAGCGAGCTTCCGTAAAATGGGCGGTTTTTTGTCAAAAAGTTAAGCTGTAATTACAAATATCTATAAGCCAGAAAAAATACAGTGTATAGCCAAGTGTTTCAGTTAGCTAATAAATCAATAATATTGGACTAAAGTTGTCTAGTATCTTGAGAAAAAAATTCACGAGAAAGGACCCGAAAAAAATCTTTCGTCACATAATGCTCAACATTTTCAGCGACAACTATCACATTTTTTGGAACCATAAAAAAGGCAATTTTATTTTCCAATGAAATTTGAATTTTCCAATGAGCTGAATCGATTCCGTTCTTCTAAATTAATAAAAACGACGAGAATATGATCAGTTTGAGGGCGTACTAGACGGCTCAGTACCCGCTACGGCGTTTCAGAGAGAGGACGTATGTCGCTGTTCCTCAAAATTTTCTCGTCGAATTTACTGTTTGTTCTCCAAAAAAATAAAGCAAACAGAATCTCTACATGGTATACAACTGGTTTATTTACTTAGTTGCCGTAAATGACTTCCTTCGACGATTACTAAACTTTTATTATAACCTTTATTACTTTGTATTTATTCTCCATTGTGTGTAAAGAATAATGGCTAATATGACTATTCTTGCACCACCTGTAACTGAAATTAGCAGCAAAAACGCGTTTTTAGATTGTTCACTTAAATAAAACTGGGATTTCTTATGATAGTTTGGAGTTAATCAAAGGAGCAGATTATGATTGTATATTAAAATGAAGATGTAGTGAACTTCCGTTTTCCATAATGGCGGATCTGGCGGATGCATATTCTGACGTTTTATTTTTAGCACACTTCCAGTAATCTTTCTGCTCAGCTATGAGCCAGTTTTTTCAATGTTTTTGCTTCGCACGATTTGTGCATTTAGTCACTGTCAAATATTATACTGTAAATTCGAAAGTAACACTGTTTCTCTGTTTGTCTGTTTATTTGTATGTTTGTTTGTTTGTTACTTTTTTATGGCTAAACGGCTGGACCGATTTCGATAAAATTAGGTATAGAGAGACAACAAAAATGAAAATGAAATTTGGTAGGTATATGGGAGAAGGAAAGATGAGGACCTGGGGAGATGGGGAGATGGAGAGCAGCAGCTGGAGAGATGAGGAGATGGGAGATCGGAGATGGATGAGGGATGGGAGATGAGATATTGGGAGTTGGGGAAAAAAGCGATGAGGAAATAGGAAGATAGAGATATTGACAGAGACGTGACGTGCCCGATTGATTTACAATAGCATACAAAGTTCACGCATATTGTGTTCTTACTATAGCTGGATTCGATTTAAATGCAGACGAAGTCGCGGGAAACAGCTAGTATTCCATATTTTTACAACCTCGTGGTAAAGTAAATTTACAGTCATAGCTACGATTCAGTAAACTTTACTAAAACTAGCTTTTACGTGCGACTTCATCCGTATATGAAAAAGCAACTGTTTAGAAAATAAATATTGAAGTCTTTGTATCTCTATCCCTGTCCCTGTCCCTTTCCTTTTCCCTATCCTTAGTCTTAACCTTTATATTTTATCAAGAGCCTAAAATAATGAAGTGTCAGATCACCTACTTGAGAAATTATGAATTGCCCATATAAATTTTCAACTCCTATTTATTTAGATTCTAAGATCCCTATTTTTTCTGACGAAAAATAGCCTATAGCCATCTCATAGGTCCAATCTTGGTCAAGATTGATTCAGCCGTTTAGACGTGAAAGGATGGCAAAAACTAAAAAGAAAACCAACAAACACACACACACAGTTTCGCATTTATATGATCTTAGTACGGATGCCTGACACTGGCTAAATGCACAAATCTTTTACTCCGTCATTGTCATTGTCAAAATATACTTTATATCAAAAAGAAAATTATGGAAGTGGACTAAAGAGGATGTCTTGTATCAAATGGACTTGACAAACGCGCATACCAGAAGGGACCAACACTAAATAAATTTAATACAACTTATTTAGGTGTGACTCCAATAATTCGTGCGGCATTCTAAATTTGATAGGATTATAGTCAAGGAGGTAATAATTTATGTAATGCTGGCGGTAATAATTCTTTAGGAACGGAACGTAGCATCTCAGACCGCTCGGCCAATCTGACATGTCATTACAGTGTCGAAATAATTGAATGCTTCAGACTAAAGCCTACGTAGTAACTATCTAGTAATCTGTGCTAAGGCCACGTGATGCCGTTAGTAAGAGTATAATAATTATGAATTAGCGTTTTCGACTAGCCGTGAGCGCGGAGCCAGCGTGGCGCGCGGCCCGGCCAGGTAACTTTCATCTTCTAAAATACATGAATCGCTCCTATATTAGCGCCTTAACGCCTGCGACTAATTGGGCCACGATTTCTCGTCGGCTGATTTATGACGTCATTAGTCAACGTTGCTTTCGCGATGTGATGAAAAATGGAGTGTTTACCTTACAGTTGTGCGTTATGGTGCAGTGCATGCAGTTATTCAGTTGAGTTATTCGATGTTACTTATGCTGTTATTGGTAACAGTAAAATGTTATTCAATTATTTCAGGTCACAATAAGATAACATACAAATCTCTGTCCTCTTTGTACGTTTTTACCAATGTTTTGTAACTTCACGACAACTATTTTATGTATTCATTGGATTCAGTTCAATAATCACTTACGCACAGCATCACATGTATGTCATTTAAAATATAAATGTATATATTATATACTTTGTCAGTCTAGTTCATTCAATTTGTTGATAATATTCTACCAGCTCGCGTCCTTATAAACTCCCAAATCCAGTAAGCAGCGCGTACACTGGCAACCCGATACGCGACTCGTTACCAATCGGATTAAATCCGAGGAGAAAAACTCGGATTACGCAAATGAGTACGTACATCTTACCTCTTCGTTTCCCATTTGAATTCGCTCGCCTTAAGTCGTTTCTCGTAATTGAAATGAGATTCTGAGTTGTATCTGACGGCCGGTTAATGTACGCTTGCCCTTAAGGCCGTCACATACTTCGATGGCTCGTTTGGTATAGTGGCTGAGCAATTGGACTGCTGCGCTAGGGGTTGCGGGTTCAATTCCCGCCTGGGGCAAATATTTGTGCGTTCCACAATTTGTTTCTGGTCTGGGTGTGATGTGTACGTGAAATTATATGTCTGTAAGCGGTACCCACGATACAGGAGCAATCCCAGTGTGGGGCTTCGTTATAAAAAAAAATGTTGCATGAAAACGGCTAGATAGCTTTATCGTACTTATATACCTACCAGCCTAAACTACCTCCTATACTTATTACCTTCACTAGATACTCTACCCGCCTTTCCTTACCTACCTACCTACCTTTCTTCTACCTACTTGACTTGACTGTGCCTACTCTATCGCACCAACCTTCATCGCACATTTGTAGTTCAAACTTAGATTATACACTCTTCAGAACTGGATTGGGTTAATAGTTTACGACATGCACATAAATCCTGACGTTTGATCCTTATTCCCTAGGCACGAGGGACTACGTTGCCCATGTTTCTAGGAAATTAAACCTATATACAATGTTCTCTGTTTTTCCAAAAAATGACATTTTTCTTATTAATTTATAAATCGGGTCGTTTTTAAGTATGTTTATTCGTTATTTTTCGTTAAGGCTTAACATGTGTAACATGCCTTAACGCTCGGAATTATCCAGTCGTCTTTATTTTCTTAGAGTAGGTCTTTTCATTTTTTCATAAGCGTAGAGGATTCTTACAGGCTTATTTTGCATATTTTAGTAAGAGGGACGCGGGATTTTCGTTGTGTAAAATAAAGTCTATGGTTTTATGTTTTTATGTGCACAGGTACTTTTGCTACACGTGTATAATTTTATCTCTCAATATGTTTAAGTTGTTTTTTTTTCATATTCTCGAAAAATCTTTGAAGTATATTTAATTCAGGTAGGTTCCTACTGGAATAATTTGAAGTACCATACAAAAAAAAATAAGTGCGTTAGTTACTTTATTCTTGTAGTTTTGTGTGGATTTCCATACGTTTGCTCCGTGTTTCGGGGAGTAAGTCGAACCATCTAGTCAAGTCCATCGAGCAATCCTTAATTAGCAACGTCAAGGGCCTTTGGGGAACACCGATAATTCTTGGTTTATTAAAAATTAAATATGAAAAAAAATCCATCCTACGCATTGATAATAATAATAATCGGTGTCCTGAGTGTGAGTTTACGCGGCAAGTTAACGCGCTCAACATAGAACGCGTTAGCGTGCGCTTTGTATGAAGATCCTGTGCAGCGCCCCCACCGGCGCGTTTATGAGCGAAAGATCTTCATACTAAGCGCGCGTTGACGCGCACTATGTCGAGCGCGTACAAACTTACACTGCATCCCATACGCAATTTCCTAAGTGAGAATTATCACCCATAGAAGAACACTTGTAAACCTCTATGACCATCCCTGTTCCCGCAAAGTAGCAAAGCTGATAACAAATCTGCCATGCCACCGCGTAGACTTACTGTCCCATATATTGTATCACCAGTATGGGTAATACACTCTACGGGTGTTACAGGCGCTGATTAAATAAATCGATTAATTTGTGCATACATTATTTGGAAAAAAGTCGCGTGTACTCAATAAAATACATTACAAAGAAGATAACGACTATTTATAGCGGACTACAGCTGTTTATCGTTTAAAAGTATCAAATTATGTCCTTCTCTAGCATCCAATCATCATTCTCTGTATTATAATTAATCAATTCTAGTTCAACGAGAAAACTTAAAGTATGATAAAGATAAGTACGGAGTTAGCTTTATCATGCTTTTTTGAGTCACGACTTGAGAGATCCCTAAAATAAAACAACTTCAAGAACGGAGACCTTCAAAGTGGCGTTTGAATAAAGTTGCGTCCTTGTGTCCATACTGTTTCCAACTATACTGTGACAGAACTTAGCACTGAACCACGTTGGAAGCTATATATCACATAGATAAGCCACACCTATTAGACAGTCTACCAGCTTTTATTGAGTTAAATAACTGCTGTTAAAATAACGAATGTTTTCACTCCTACGTAGAAGTAATGAAGGAAAAATATGCTTATAAACTACCTTTTTTTCAACGGTTGAGTATTACAATACAACAATTATTTATTGAACACCATTATGTAAAGAAGCATAACAATACAAGGTGAGTAGCAAACATTTTAGTTTCTTAAATATAAGTGCTCTAATTAGGCATTTTGGTTACATTTATTTAAATTTATCATCTGTAAATAAAGTTTCAGAACGTAGACGGAAAATAACAGGTTATCTCCAAAAATAGCTCGTAATTGAAACTATTATATCATCGAGTTCCGACCGCACCAGTAGCGGGCCGCAGAATTTCTCCCCATTCTCGAAGCTTCGATACTAATATTACCTCATACCACCAAAATCCATTTACAAGCTCTTCATTTGAACCCTGACATAAACTCTTGAACAAATGTGGGCTATATCGGACCAAAAAATAACCCCTGAAATGGTACGGTCGGCATCAAAAGTAGCTTACCATCTCCGTATCTTAAATTTAATATACACCCTAAAAATAAACATTTTGCGTATCTACAATTGAACGGCCTCTAAAGAAGTTGAACATCTCCGTATCTTAAATTTAATATACACCCTAAATATGTACATTTTGCGTATCTACAACGGAATTGGAAACTAAAACATGTTAAGCTACTTTTGATGCCGACCGTACTACCGGAGCGGGTGGTCGAAGTTGATACGTTCATGCGGACGCCTGTTCTCGTCTGTATACAATCCTGCATTATTATTATGAGCTTGCGTATTAGTTTTTTCTAGATTTTGTTTCTTTTTGTGGCCACATTTTTGTTTGTTTTTTGTGTCGAGGAAGAAGTGTCTACGGAACGCTATAACCAAAGTTTGGACGTAGCTTATAGACTGAATGGATAGATAGATAACTATTTATTGACACCAAATTAAAACACAAACAATCATTACCATAGGCGTTCTCAAACTTTAGCGATCAGAAAACATCGTAATTTTTGCCCGCTGACACACAAGTATACACACCATGTATGTTGATAAATTCTAGGTAATAATTCTTTGGCAGAACATTTCAAGAGACAATATAAATATATGAGCTACTTTCGCCTACTATCACAATGTCCGTAAGGATTGAGGAGCCACTTTTGAAAAATTAACAATTTCTAAATGGAATATCACGCAGTTTAAATGTAGGTGTGTCAATAAAATTTGTACCCTAAAGCAGATTTTAGTAGATTTTATGCATAAAAAGTTCTGTTACTGTAAAGGTGGCACCTCAATTCAGCAAATCAGGATTGAGGTGCCATTTTTCAAGTGAATAGAACTGGTTAAGTTATGGATGAATATTTCTGAAAACGCAATATCTTTACGGACGTGCTGTATATTGGTTGCCACCAAACTCTGGGGCTTGAACGGCTTCAATTTAAAAAGATATATAACATTCAAAGTGGCGCCAAAATCTATAAAAAATCGATTTTAATTTTTTTATTTTTCATTGATATAACTAGTCAATTTACAAAATAAACTTAATGGAAAAAATGTAGATAGTTGGCTGAAATTGTAGCCAGAGAATGAAGTAATAAAACCAAGTGGTTTTTTTGCTGCGACTAATTTTATGTGGCTCCTCAATCCTTACGGTCTGGAAATAATATTTCGCTATAACTACGTGACAACAAAACGAAATCGAACGATGAATATCCCAAAAAATTGTAGATATGCGTACCTTAATATTCATATATAATTTAATCACGCTACGTATCCTATATTGGACAAAACACACAATTTTTTACTTTCTCATACAAATTTTCTTAAGCGGTGACCATAATTTAAGTATGTAACCAGGGATATGGAATCCAAGAACTACTTACGCTTTTTTGTGTTGGACCCGCACTGTTAGTGCAGTCAGCCAGTGTAAACAGCTCGTTTAATAATATAATATCTGGATGACCGAGCTTTGCTCGGTACCTACTTTTTTTTTTTTATAAATTGTGTTTTTAGGAAATTATATTTATGTACGAATTACTAATAAAATGATGAAATATGAATAATATTTTTCGATCTTACCGATAGAATAATAAAAAAATATGAACTGGTTATTTAAAGAAAAAATCATAAAAAAAAACACGGGAAAAAACAAATGATTCCTAGCTAGATCGATTTATCGTCCCCGAAACCCCCTATATACTGAATTTCATGAAAATCGTTGGAGCCGATTCCGAGATTCCAATTATATATAATATATATATATATATATATATATATATATACAATAATTGCTCATTTAAAGATATAAGATAGGGAGGTATACATAAGTAGTTTCAATTAGGTAGGTAATACCTAATCTAAATTTACACTATAACCCAACATGAAACTTGGGTGAAAACATGAATGTACCTTCCTACTGATTAGTTTTTTGGTGTATTATATTATTACCTATACCTACACCCGAGCGTGTGTAATTTAATATTATTATATTTAATGTTAATATTATATACCTACCTATCAGCAAATATAGCACTTGTACAAACCATTAGCCTGGGTTACACAAGAGGAGAAGGTAAGTAGGTAAGTACCTACTTATCTGGAACGCTAACGGCAAAACATGGTGTCATAGTATGCAATTCTCTCCTGTGGTTGTTAGGGTTATACGTACCTACAGCTTGGTACATACAGCTTGGTAAAATATAGTAGTAAATAAAATCAATAGCAGTGCCACTATCGCATGTGTAATGTGTATTGATGAACTGGTAGCCCTCATGGCATAACGGATCAATTTTGATACTTTATAGTAATTAATTTAATTTTAAATGAATGAAGCACCATAAGTACCTATGTAACGACATCACATTTAACATACATGCACAATTGCACACATCATATTATTACGCCTCTTTCCCGAAGGTGTAGCTACTTTTATTATTTTTTTTATTTTCATATTATAAAAACAGAAAATAAAAAAATTACATTTTTTGTATCTATATTGTTCCACTGCTGGGCAAAGGTCTCCCCTATTTCCTTCCACACATTCCAAAAAATATTAAACTACTCTCACTCTCTAGGGCCTAACAACCACGTTTAGGTCCGCTAAGCTGAGCAAATAATAATAATATGACACAGTTTTTGAGCATGAGATGTGAAAACTCATGTACTATTTACGCTCGTAAAATAAATTTGTAAATCTATTTATTATAGGTACTCGTATAAAAACCAAAACTGACTGACTGACTGATCGACTAACGCACAGCTGAAACCACTGGGCCTAGAACCATGAAATTTTTCACAAATATTTTGTATGTGTCGTAGGCGTGCAATAAGAAAGGATTTTTGAAAATTCAACCCCTAAGGGGGTGACCGATTATATAATTATTGCATCACTAGCTGCGCCCCGCGGTTTCACGCGCGTTAGGATAATATACGATATATCTTTATGAATTGTAGTCCATGTGTTATTCTGGTATTATGTAAGCTATATTATTGTGAAGTTTCATCAAAATCCATTCAGTAGTTTTTGCGTGATAGAGTAACAAACATTCATCCATAATTACAAACTTTCGCGTTTATAATATTAGTAGGATAAAATACACTTCATATGGAAATGATGCGAATTTTTGTCATTAAGATATTTTTTTACCGACACATGGGCTATTTGCACTGAATAAACACACTTTCAATTATATATCCTATATCACCATAATATTATTATCTAATACTATAGTCTGAAGGTGTGCACAATGCACAATGCACAAACCAGATATAAATCACAGATTCCTAGATCAGGGTAAGTATAATCATTTTACAATAAAGATTTGTTCATAAAACGAAAGCGCGACAACATAACGCTATGCAAAGATATTTTTCACTATTTTTTAGTTGTAACCGGTTTGATTATTATTTAAACTGTACAGTATTAAAACTAAAAAAATATCACATAAAATTAATAAACCACGAACCATAAATATCTATGCATCCGAAAATACTAATAACCCAAAAAACAAATCTAGATGTGATATGGGTAGGTGTGAAATTGCGTTGTCACGTTGTCTACTGGTGGAATGCTAACCTACCCACGTTTGTGTACTTATTGCCAAGTCAAATGAACATCTTTTAATTACGTCACTTAGAAGATTATTTTAAAATAAATTATATAGATGGCTGATTATGTCACATGTGCTACGTATTATACGATACTCGCGGTGTAAGTAAGTATATTAAATGCACGCCAGAAGTTAAGTCACGCCATGTAGTTGTATTCTACTTAGACCGCTCGTATCGTAATGTGCCTACTACCTACCCACTTTTATTTATGTTATTTTATATCATATAGGTATGTCATAATATATTAATATGATGTGACGTTGTTATTGATTATAATTGAAGTAAAACTTCTTTAAGCGCGACTAGGGAGTAACTCAGATTTTTTCTGACGGAAGTAACGCTTACTATAGTCTGTGTAGTTTGCTATTTAAAAAAGGTTACATTGACGTGTCAATGTAGTGTCAATGTAACCTTTTTAAATAGCAAACTACACAGACTATAGTAAGCGTTACTTCGGTCAACGCCAAAAAAGTTTTACTTCAATCGCGCGTAAAGGTTACACGCACACACTTTTTTTTTAAGTGTCCTATTTTTTTCTTGAATATTATGGTCACCGCAGTGAAATTTGTATGAGAAAGTAAAAAATTGTGTGTTTTGTCCAATATAGGATACGTAGCGTGATTAAATTATATATGAATATTAAGGTACGCATATCTACAATTGTTTGGGATATTCATCGTTCGATTTCGTTTTGTTGTCACGTAGTTATAGCGAAATATTATTTCCAGACCGTAAGGATTGAGGAGCCACATAAAATTAGTCGCAGCAAAAAAAACACTTGGTTTTATTACTTCATTCTCTGGCTACAATTTCAGCCAACTATCTACATTTTTTCCATTAAGTTTATTTTGTAAATTGACTAGTTATATCAATGAAAAATAAAAAAAATAAAATCGATTTTTTATAGATTTTGGCGCCACTTTGAATGTTATATATCTTTTTAAATTGAAGCCGTTCAAGCCCCAGAGTTTGGTGGCAACCAATATACAGCACGTCCGTAAAGATATTGCGTTTTCAGAAATATTCATCCATAACTTAACCAGTTCTATTCACTTGAAAAATGGCACCTCAATCCTGATTTGCTGAATTGAGGTGCCACCTTTACAGTAACAGAACTTTTTATGCATAAAATCTACTAAAATCGGCTTTAGGGTACAAATTTTATTGACACACCTACATTTAAACTGCGTGATATTCCATTTAGAAATTGTTAATTTTTCAAAAGTGGCTCCTCAATCCTTACGGACATCTATCACAGCATCGCTAAACAGTACAGTCATAGAAGAATTTACAGTTCTTCACATTTACAAAGACAAATAACCAATTCACACGTCAGTATTTAAATGAATCACAAGTTTTCCAAAACAAACAAATGTCGGCATCCCAACATTTCACTCTAAAAATTCCAGCCCGATTTATTGTATTATATACGCAGCACAGTGCTTTTTTCAGCACTGGCAACACAGGCCTTGATTTGTGCATTGCCAGTCTTATATTACTCCCACAGTGACAACTTGAAAGGCGACGTTTTTTAAACACAGCTATAATAAATGCCGTCTGTACTTATTTCGAGGCACAATTGGAATTTGTAGTCCACTGAGGTTTGAAAATTGTACCCCCTTTTTACATTAATTTGAAGAAATCGTCGGTGGCCAGCAAGAAGTCACTAACTGACATTTTTAGCCAAAATGAGTTAATGATGTCAAAGTGTTTTAAAGCCCGTTATCTACCTTATGGATAGACAAAAAGAGCTATTTTTTAAGTTTTCTAGATAATACAACAATGTCAGAAGTACATAACTAGTTCTCAAGTAAAAAAATCAGCCTATAAAAGTTAACTAACGGTACTTGAGTAATTTATGAACATCGTTTTACTAACGCGTGATATCAATTTTACCAGAACAGCATTTTTCATCAAGGTCACTTAGTTACTTTTTGCATTCATTATTCGTTATCCCTCTTACCCAAGTTTTTATTTTTGGTTATGCTATAATTAACTAACTTACTTTTTATTATCTATCTTAGTAGCGTTGAAGATAATTAAATAATTTATTGAACATTCAGGTGCAGAGTAAAAACGTCAATAATTTCTTTCTACAAACCATTGTTGTAACTATAAGCGTTGATGAGCCATGCCGATTATAAGTACGAAAAAAGTTTAAAACGCGATTATCTACGAACTAGATTTTTGCAATTAATGACTTCTTGCTGGCCACCGACGAAATATTTATTTATCTGTCTACTGTCAACGCAAGTATCCTCAATACAGGTGTGGCTTAGGAAACCCCTTAGGAACAGCTGGAAAAAAAAATGAAAATTTAAACAGAACGTCTGCAAGTGGAACATAATTTTGAGAAAATAAATTTCATGTCTAAAATAAACAACGACATATGAATCCTATCCTATTAGGTATTGTAATGTCTATTAGTAGATGTTCCTATTTGCTACACTAATTTTCTTGTCATGATACTAGCGATGTCATTGTAGCTTGTGTCAGTTAAGGTTACCAACTTTCATACTCTTATAGCAAGCGTGGACCCGCACAGTCAACTTAAAACGGTACAAACTTATTGGTGGCGCAAAGCGGTACAAACTTCTTTGTGGCGTAAAGCGGTACAAACTTCTTTGTTCCGCTCGCACCCGCTAGTTTAATTCAACCCGAAATTTGTACATTTTGTCTTCCTGCCTTTACTTTCGTCGCTTTTTGTTTGCATTCGCGCTTTTTAAACCTACGAAGGGTATTCACTTTTTTTCAATTGCTCATGGTAATGATACTTTGATTTCGTCACTGTGGAAATTAAAAATACAATTGTGTTTGCTACTGTGACGAGACGAACCAATAATAAAATCGGTTTTTAAGCCGTACCCACCTATTGCAAAGTAAGGGTATCCAATATCCATTGCGATAACCAATCCAATTGACATGAGATGTATCGGTTTTTAGTTTCATTACTTACTCATTCAGTATTTAATCGTAATAACTTTTGTCTTTGAAAACGAGTACCCTCAAACATTGTATTAAAAGCCGAATGAATGAACTAATTGCCTAACCCTATTAAATTAATATTGTTTTTGTCAAGTATAAAACATAAACGCTTTTCAACGTAATAAAAAAAAAATCTACTAGCTTTTAAATATAAGCCTCAGATTTAATCTAAGCCACACGAAAGTGTTTTTAAACCTTTATATAGTCCCGAAAGAGAGACTAAAATATAACTACCATAACTTCCCATACTTACCAAACTATAACAGTATGACTCACTCGCAAGTAGGCGCTCATAACAATTGCTGGAAGTGGAAAGTTAACCTACTCGTATAGACTGTAATTGCGGCATTTGAGTAACAATTCAAGTTCTTGACTCCAATTATTATAACACTAGTGAGCGAGGACTGAAAACTTTACATTTTTACGGTACCTGTCTAAGAAAAGAACGTAATTTCTAACTTAATTTCTTTTTTCTAAGTAGGTTAAATAAAATAAAAATTACCCCGGTGATATTTGAAAATTCAATGAATAATATACTCGTTGAGCTTCAAAGTAGCTAAAAAGACAATTCGTTTTTGTTAATTGATTTTTGGCTTCGCAAGGTTTAAGTATTGAGTCAAAAATTAACCTCAGTTCTTATAAAGTGGGTTACCTACCGATATTTTTAAATTATTCGTCTTTGAAATTTTTAGTTGTACTCGTTAGACACTAATCTTTGATGTGAGCACTCAGCTTGCTGACATTGTAAAAGCATAAATAAGAGCCTTTGTTCTACCTTAATTCTTTATGGCAATTAAAAGTGAATTAATTTTTGAGGTGGTGCTATTTGGTTGAGTGCTTTTTGAGTTATTAAGGGCACGTCGTATTAACTAAAGTAACTTACCTAGTTAGGGCGGTTTGAGAACTCATTTAGATATGAATCCACCGAATATGATATAGGTATAAGTATGTAGATAAGCTTTAGCATACTCTGACTTGACATAGTTAGCTGATAGTTTCACAGGATATGAAGAGCGTTAACCGTCGTTTTATTCCCGATCAACCAACAGTTAATATTAACGCTATATCTTGTTAAACATTGTTTAAAAGTTTGTTAACTCCAGCCTTACTACTTATTCTTAAAACGCACTTAAGCAAAGCTTCTTTCTTGCCTCCCAGGGGCGAACTCAACTTAACACGACTTTTAATTATTTCGCAAAGTAATTTCAAAGTAATTATTTGAATAATAGGCGTGTATTTAAGAACGTTGCTATCGTAATATAAAATTCAGTAGAAATGACCCCCGAGGCGGACTCTCAATAGTAATGACTTCTCTCGATCGATTTTTATTGTGACTTTTTGTTTTGATTTATAGAATTACTTAAATATAATTGTATAGGTAGTACTTTTTATTAGTGATATGACACCGCGGCTGTAGATTCGGTTTTCGCTAAAAATCTTGTTTCGCGTACTACTTTTAATTGAATTTCATATTCTGTAACATCCAATAGCTTGAAAACTTTAGACGGGCACCGTCACGATTCAGTAAAGAAAGAAGTGGGCGCTTGACTGAAACTTTTTACGAAGTTTTGTAATAGAACATGAAATAACACGTTTTTAGTATTTGTATTTCATTCCCTCTAATACGAGGGATCGTATCTACATAAATCATGGCACAATAATTAATGAATGCTTTTAGCTCAAGTTTACCAAAAGTTAAAATTCGTCAAGTTAGCAACAATTAACCTGAAAAGCAAAGTCAAAGTCAAATTATTTATTGTAAATAAGCAATAAAATCACACTTTTACAAGTGAAACACTTCAATCTAATTAACAAATTAATAAAACCGTAAATGAAAATAAAATATAATTAATTGATTATGGTTTGAGTTTCAAAAAGGATGTTTCCCTTTCAAGCACTGGTCCAGGATTGAATCTCGGACAGGAAAACTCCGTTGACTCTACCAGTGCTTCGGAATACGCCCGGTAGAGAAGACAGCATCAAGAAACTCTACGGGGATGTCATTTTTAAATAAGCTTTAATGGATTCACGCAAACTGTTGTTCAGCCGTACAAAAGTCGGAACACCAGCTGTATTTCACTTTTCCCTGTCAAATACACAACAAAACCAATTTCAATCAACATTATGCCGACTAATAAACTTGAACCTGATCCATTGCTTTCATTTCACTAATGGCCGCCGTGACAAAAAGGCCACAACCGGTAATGGGTCCTGAATTTGTTTCCATCCATTTGTCGTTTGTCACCTATTGATGGCCAAACGATATGGAGATTAGAAGACACAAAATTTTGCGATTCTGACTAAATTTTAACCGTATAAAATTTAAGCGTCTTACCACAAAAGATTAGACCAGTGTTAAACAGAGGTTTCTGAAATCTCGTTCGGCAAAATCGATGTCAATTTCTTGCGTTTTCTTACTCAACCCTGGCATTACTAATAATTTTACTTGTGAATTTGTTATTGAGTTGAAAAAGCGAGGGTTAGACGTGTATTTGTGGAGAAAATATTTAGACTCATCTGTTCAACTCTGGTTGAAATATTTTGTGGTAAGACCGTAAAGGTTCCTGGATTACCCGTTCCTACTCTCTATCGCATAACAACAAAGCGTATTATAAGTTAGGCGTGTTTTATAAATTTTAATTTAGGGTCATCACCGCTAAGCGGCTGCGCCTGTCACCGTTTTTGCACCTTCAAATGCAATCGTCCTGTTAATTATAAGTTCCAATCGTTCCAACCTTGTATACCTAAAGGTCATAATTATGCCACAGTTTGAAGCGAGAACGTGAGCATTTGCGAGAACTCTACGCTTACATAAAAAGGTTTGAACATTTACATTAGATTCGTAACAATCACAACAGATTCTCAAAATTTCTATAGACTTGAGAGCAATAAATATATCTCGTCAAATGAATTTCCCGCAAAGACTCGACGACCAATCGTCAACATTAACTTCCGAAGTTTACGTTTCACTCGAAAAAGAAAACTTCTCTCCAAACTTGGAATGTAATTAATTTGCGTTTATTCGAGAAAAAAATTTAATCAACGGCCGAATCTCGATGGTTTGGGAAGCAGTGAATAAATCCTTATTAGGAAATGCTTTTTAAAAGACTCGTGAAATTGGACGCTTTCATGTCGATGTGTCAACCATTGTGGAATTGGAACAGCAGAAAATCAACGAAAAGAAGACAATCACCATCATCTCATTCAGCCTTTTTGTTCAGAAGCTAACTTCTTAAACGAACGGCATTTCTAGTCTGAAGCAAGCGGACTTTCTGCTCTCTGAAATGAACGGTCTATTCTCAGCTGACAATTCCTTGACGTGTTTTATGTCTTAATTTAAATTACGTTTATCTTGAACACGAGCATTGTGGACGACCAAAATGGCGGTAGAGATCGCATTTTTCACTCTCTAAGACTGGAAATTACTGTTGGTTTCTCTAATTGTCTGTGAAGGATTATGGGGAGAGCTTTTGTCTTGGGAGAGTTTGTTTTGATACTTAACTTCAAAAGATACAGACATTTTTGCTTTTTTGAAAGTGGAACGATAGAATTTTAAGAATACAGGTAGCGTGCATGATTTTTTGAAGTAAAACTTCTTTAGGCGCGACTAGGGAGTAACTCAGTTTTTTTTTCTGACGGAAGTAACGCTTACTAGTCTGTGTAGTTTCCGCTGTTTAAAAAAGGTTACATTGACATGTCAATGTAACCTTTTTTAAATAGCGGAACAAAATAGCGGAAAAGAAGTTTTACTTCAATCGCGCGTAAAGGTTACACGCACACACTTTTTTTTATTTGTTACTCTGATACATAACGAAAATATTCATAGACCAGGTGTAGACTCTAAATAAGTAATATACCTACGGCTTAAATAACACTTTTCATAAACAACCGCAAATGTAATTTCACCTTCCCAACTTCTCTAATAGAAATATATTCCCCATTCCGTCCCCACATCTATCTCTTTCTAACCTAACTTAATAAAAAGAGGCCACGATTCACTGTACGCTTGCAGCAATAACTTTAATGCAAACGCATCTGTATGTGGAATCTCTGCTCTTTATTTTCATTTTATTTGCTTTACAGCATCCACTATATTCCAAATTATAAAAATAGCAACAGATTTAGTGAAAGTAAAACTATTTGTAGCCGACTATTGTGTTGAAATAAATAGAATTAAAAAAAATATTACGTCTTGTGCTCGTTTTCTGAGGTTTTGTTCAGTAAACAGAAGCTTTTGTTCTTGCAATAAGTCACGTTCCACCTTTAAACACTCCCAATTTTCAATTTCTCCACGGCTCCTGGCAACCTGCAAAAAAACAGAGCACGCTGACGTTCCAAATTCAAAATTGTTTTTTTTTTCGCGTAACTGGCAACCGTAGAAATAGATTGCAGAAGGTACCTACCTAAGTAGTTATACTTCCTAATAAACGGTAATAAGTATTTTTCCAACGTCTGAAGGGGGGTTGACGTGAAAGATTGATGTCGGGAAAAGGCGGGAAAACCCATGGGGGATGTTCTATGAACTCGTATTTCTTTTGTCTATATATTAATCATAAAAATGTGATCGCTTAAGTGATGGGATATTTATTAGGTGTTTTATTATGTGTGTACTTTTGGTTCCTTTATTTAAGACTTCTTGTTGATTCATACTTTGATCTTCTTTTAGTTTTCATAGAAGACTGTCACCTAGCAATGTAACTTTCAGTTTATTAGTTGGTCAGCCGAAAATGAGACGTTGTTGATTTTTTATTTGTTTTTTTTTTCAAATTTGTTTTTCGTGTGTTATACTAATCGTTAAGCGTTCGTTTACGTTCATGAGTGTGGTCGAATGATATAGGTAAACTAAAAAACTGATTTTCGCATTTTATTCCAAAATTCCCGAGAACTTTGACTAATAGTCACGCTGACTCTATTTTGACGTTTAACGGTCTGAATTATATATAATTTAAATATGTATGGAAAATGTTCACAAAATAATAATTATAAATTATTCACAGAATTGCCATTTGCAAAAATTGCATTTTCTTGAAGTTTGAATAAAATCATTTATTACGTCGTTGTATTTATTCAATTCACATCAAAACAAAAGCAAAAACTAGACAACAAATTTTAATAAAGAAATTATTTTCTCCTCATAACATGAACCCTACAAGCCTTATAAAAAAATCAGTTACAGTGTCATGACGACACTTAGAATGATTATGGTAATTGTATGCGTTTACGACATTTCATGTCTTTGCTGGTAACCACTCAAGAGTTCCATAGTCAGGAGTCAGGAACAACCCTGATTTCAGCATCAATGTCATAGGAAAACTGATGCGTACAAAAAATTTCGTGTCTGTGCTGTTGACCGTTGAAGAACTAATAGCTGATTGTCGATTCAGGTCATTCTTATCATAAAAATGCATTGGCATCGGTACTGAGCCATCAAGCAAAAATTCAACTCCACAGGATGAGAAAAAGTGGTTCTAATCGAGCTTGCAAGATTCGACGGAAACATAAAATCAAAAGTCTGTAAAAATCGGTAAACCCACCAATTCTTTAGCACAATTTCAAAAACCCTCTCGCTTCAATTCAGCACAATATATTTCCGAACAAAAGGGAAGTAAATCAAAACAAAGTATCTCTAAAGTATCTCTGTTGCAAATGTTTTCTTTTAAAATTGTCAGTATTGCTGGCAACACTGAGCCGAATGTAAAGAAAACCACCGAACCGTGCGCGCGGATAGTTCATTACCGTATGGGGCCGTCTGGGGCTTTTCGCTATTTTTGTTATTTTATACGGATTATTTTGTGTGGACAAATTTTTTTTTTTTTTTTATTTACTATGGACTGGAAGACGAAGTGTAGGTAGGCCTCCCGCTAGATGGGCCGACGAGATCAAAAGAGGCGCAGACTACCGGTGGGTACAAGTGGTAAATTGTCGTTTGGTGTGGCGATCTACGGGAGGCCTATGTTCAGCAGTGGACGTCTTCAGGCTGATGATGATGATGATAATGATGATGATGATGATGATGATGATGATGATGAATTATTTATTCAGGTCTGCCAACAATCGTTACATCACCTCGTACATAATTTCGTAACAAATGATAATTCCGCACAACAATAATGTTAAATACCCCATTGATTAGAGGCAAACTTTAAATTCTACTAATATATAGATATAAAATCGTGTATGTTTGTTTCCTTTTCATATCGCCACAGCAATTTTTTAGATTGATGGCACAGACACAATATCAAAACTTAATTATTGATTGTTCGACACACGCTTAATTACCATTTATTAACATATTACTGGTAACACTGCCCTATAAACTGAAACAACACTGAGTGTTCACATGTCGAGAGTGTTTAAACTCTTAATACTTTTTTTTTATTTTAACCTCTTTGCTATAATTGTAAAGAGTTTATATGGCACATTAAATTAAAAAACAATATTGCATGTTTGTACTCTATCTAACTAACCCGCAACACCCACATTTAGAGTGCCAGGTGTGACATACAAAAATACTACCATAAAACCAAACGGTGTTCAATACGGTAGAGGCATGCGCGCGTTTACGGCAAGATATAAACATACCTCCTTTTACAGGCGAGAGACACGGTACATACGAGTAAATGAGGAAAATATTGACTGTACATAGGACGAACATGCCGCAAAATTTTCGCACGGAAACTTCCGGTTTTGGTGGAAATAAACCAATAAATTGTTGTTAGTATGTATAGGTAGTATGTATGTATGTAGTATTCGTAAAATGTATTAAAAACTTCGTGGCTGTGACCATCAGCCGTAATTAAAACCACTCACATGGCACAAGTGAAGTTTTAGTTTTCACTTGAACTTGAACACAGTTAAAACTCCTGATGCTTATATTTACCATCCTCAAGTAGCCTGCGCCTTCAATTGAACTGAACCCCGTCCTGAAAACGAACTCAATTGAATTCCAAGTGGATAGCAACCCTTAATAATAACAAGGAAACGTCTTCAATCAACGATAAAAGTAAAGTATCGTAGTAAAAGGATCGAATTCGAATCACGCGCAGTTTTAATTCGAGTAAGTAAATTAAAATGCGGCCGGCTGTTCCACCGTTTGAATACAAATGGTTTATTGTTGGAGGCCGTTTCGGTTCTGAGTCACTTTTTCTTTTCTTACAGCGACGTCCGCAGTATGGCAACTTGAGACAAACAACTCGCTTCTAAACTCAATGGACGGACTGTTGTCCGTTGTTGTTGTTAACGAAACAAAAGATGTTGCACGTAGCTGCAGTGCAGCAATTTAAACCGAAAAAATATAGATATTTGAGACGTTAAGTTACCTTCATAGTTTAATGGGACGTATGGACACTTTTTAAGGCACTAGTGACGAAACTTAGGGAACATAACTCAGACGTTTGGGCCCAAGCCCCATATCTTTTATATATTTTTTTGTTCTTTTTTGCTTAAAAAAACGTAGCACCGTATTCATCACAATTTTTTAGATGGCTAGTATAGACATTAAATATACTCGCACTTCTTAGAAACAAGGAATATTAATCTCAACCGAGAGCTTAGATTATCTTTCTGCTATTATACTTTTTAGTCTGGCGCAAAAAAAGTAGGCGAACTAAATTTGCATCTAACCACAACGCACAAGTGAATGGTGTCTGAAAATTTTCAGTAACCTCTTCTTTTCGAGGACAATATCTTTTCAAAGACAATTAAAATAGTCTTACTTAAGCTACTGCTATTTCTACACTGCTTCTAACTCATTAGACGTTGCGAATAGAGCGCGCGAGTTATTTACGGCCCCGTTTTTTTATTTATCGCCTCAACAAAAGGGTGTCTTGATTCGATTATGCTTTTTTGCGAAAATATCGTCCGACGATATTAAAATGTCTCCGTACGATATAAATCGTGAACCTTTTCTTATTGTAATCGGAAAGACAACGAATTCCACCTTTTTTCGTTCAATCTTTTCGAACTTGGCGTAATAAGTGTGAATATAATAGCCTGGAGATCAATTTAGGGGATCGGGCGAGGAGCTCTGATCGAAAATTAGGGATTGAATTTGTAAAATGATTTTGGGGAAAAGCAGGAAGTTAGGCAGAATATTTATGGAGTGTTTTTGAGAAATGCCAGGCTACTTAAGTCTCGTTGGGGGATACGTTTTTCTGTGTAAGTATATTTTACGTGTCAGTTTTAGTACGCGTTTTTGGGTATTGATACCAAGGTTTATAGAAGGGTGAATAAAGTCTTAGAGAGTAGGCAATGCATCCACTACGCCCCGAGGATTGCAAGTGTCCGACCATCAGACGGGGCGTCAGATTGTTTGTCGCTCATAAAAGAAGTTCAGCGTTTCTGAAACGGATTGAAATGACGTTGTTTTTGAATGGTCTTAGCTCTCTCCAGGCGATGGGTGCCTTGGGGTAGCGCAGTTAGGTGACGTCTTAATACTTTAAAGTCATTACAAGAACACAGTACATAGTTAAGTAATAGTTTCAGGTTTTCCCCGGTTTACTGAATCGTGACATTGGCTGCGCCCTGAATTGGATATTATCATTTTTATTCCGTCATATCTAAATGTGGTAACGTCATTAGTCGCCAACCTATTCATTTTGTTACGCTGCACGCACGGTTATTTTTCATCCCAAATTTCAATTAATTTGTCACTTGATTGAATTTATGTGCCTTAATTTTGTTCTCATTGTTATTCTAGTCAAAATTTTGACCGATAAATTGAGGTATTTGTTGTTACGGAGCGATTTCCACATTTTATTTTCACTGGCAACTATCTCAATATAACACAATAATTATAATAATTTATTCGGATGATACCATAATGCGCAAGCTTTGCAAAACGTGTGAGAAAGCAATATGAAATGTCAAACGCATACGTGCAATTTCTATCTGCACTCTCACAATTTCATCACAGTTTATCGCTCAGTCACGCACCACAAAAAGGGAAGAAAAACCTCCCAATTCCCTAAACTCATCCATAAAAACATCCCCACAATCTCGGGAAAAAGTGGCCCTAATGAGGCTATATCACTCGCAATCAGTACAAAATACTGCCGGCCAGATGGCCTAATGTAACTCCGGCATAAATTCAACAAGTAAATTATCTCAGGGTTTTAATTCCACTGGTTTTACCCGACAATGGTACGGCCGTTTATCAAAGCTAGCAACCCTGATATTAAACCGGCTAACATTTAGAAAAATTACTGTGTTGCCGACAAAATTGCTTGTAGGTGAAGCTTTAAAGTAGCCAAGTAATGACTCGAGGCAAATAACCGGTAAAAATGTGTGAGGGCAGGTATCCGGGTTGTCTAAATATAATTTGAGGCGAAGATATTGGTCCCTTCCCTTCAGAATGGTAATGAGAACCTAAGCCACTTTTCATTTTGAAAGAATATACTTATTGCAGAGGGGGTTTATTTTCTTGACAATTATGACCATTTCTCTTATGTTACGAGCTTGTGCAACTTTAGTTGTATACAGAAGTTTACTACATTCGCAATTGTTCTGGTACCGCTGCGTACAAACATATCCAGTACCTATTTGCACGTTTGTGCCTTTTAGAGCTATCGTAAAACAAACCTATGTACCGGCGGAGATTCTATTCTTCAAAATATATTGACACAGGACCAGTAAACGTGCTAGTATACTTCCGTGTAGATGGCTTCTGTACTGGCGTCGAATAGTACAGTATTACCCAACTGATATGGCTTACCGATGTACCTGTGCAGAAGATGAATTTTCAAAGCGCGGGAAATGTTATAAACCGCTTTTTTGACGCACGCATTTGAAAATGTTATTGACGCTGTTATTGAATTGGTCGGCAGCCGCCGCCATCTTAGCGAGCTTAGAGTGATATGGAACTAACAGCTGCAGTGTATTATGAACCTTATAATAGTGATCTTAGGTTGATAGTAAGTTTTAAGCATTCTTTCGTTAATCTTCGGACCATACTTTCTTTTCTGCGCGAACGAAGATTCACGACGCGCCTTATAAGTTGGGTACTAGTATACGCGAAGGTGAATCGACTCCGCTAGAGGCATAGTTTCCAAATTTCGCCGGTGATCGAGTCGATTGTCTCCAATCGTTTATTCCTTCAATTTGCTTATTGGACGTCTTTGTTGTTCAAACTGAGAGCCTTGAGTGCCACTGAAGTTCGGTAAGCGCTGTTGATGGCTGAACAATTTTCTTGAAAAATTTGAATTCTCATTGAGTATGTCATTAGCGATCGCTCCATTCGTCTCGAAATGTGGGATAAGTGTGTTTGTATTATTATCTAGGAATCTGTTTGATCTCTAGAGCCTCATTTGTCTTACTTTTCTCGTTGGGCCTCCTGTTTGCTTTAAGTTTTATTTCTGAAATCAGCAAAGGCCCTATTTATTATCCAGCGAAATTATATATCATAATTACTGTTATTTGATGAATTAGCAAATGCCGGGCTCCGATGTCAGTGTTTCTCAAACCGCCCAAGGGCCACACAATTCAATTAAAACATTGTAAAGCTAATAAAGTCGTCTAAGAATAGTATATATATATATATATATAGTAATAGTACTATCTTCCCGTTTGTAACACACAAAGCCTAACAACGCAAAGAGTTAGAGACAAAAATGCTTAACAACATCCCGTCAAAGAGTAACAGCAGACCGTGAACAACGATGTAATTTAAATTCTTCCCGACTGCGTGCCGCCGTTATCGTCAGATTCGATGTTTATATTTGCACAACAATCCCTTGCACCAAACTGGTCCTTTGTTGTGGTAATTTCATTAGAAGAGGTCGCCATTCGCTGCATATTAATAGGCCAGCGGCGCGTTCGCTTCGGACCGTATCGGTGCGATTGAACAGTGTATACACGTCTGGACTCCAGACTCTGAAGATCGAAATAAGTTGCTGGCAGGTAAGGAGATGCAACGGGATTGTGAGGCGTACCTTTCTGGCTTTGTTTTTACCCTACTATGGAAGGATATTATTCTTTTTTTTTTTTTAAACGTATGCCCATGCTAAGGCTGGATCGTGGATACCGCTTACAGACATGTAGTTTCATACACAAATCACACCCAGACCAGAAACAAATATTTATGGATCGCACACATATTTGTTCCGGGTGGGAATCGAATACGCGACACCTAGCGCAGCAGTTCGATCGCTCAGCCACTACGCCAAACGTGGCGTCTGTGGCATTCATGTTGTTTTCCAACAGTTTAGTACGATCTGCCTACGCTATTGAACTTCTATACTTACTTACATCTAATAACCTTTTCATCGATTTTTTCCAATAGCACTATAGCCGTGTTATTTGATCTTAGTAAATTCGCCCTTTGATTCCATTTAGCTTTTAGTGACTTGAGTGTGGATCGAAATTATCGAAGCTCCATATAGATGTGGGTATGACCCTATTGGAAGATGCTCTCATTTTTGCAAATGGCCGCCAATGTCAAATCTGTTTTGACATTTGTGGACTAAACAGATGTATATGAGTGTCATTTTCTCTGTATATACAGCAGAGTTTTAGCACTTCCGATTGCATTTATGTTTTTGTTCGGAGCTTTAATACTGTCGGACACATCTGCAGGTATCATTTTAACTTTTTCCGTGTGCCATGCCGTCATTTTACTGTCGTCAGTAATTGCGTTCGATAAAACCTTTTTAACAACGATAAAGTTCATAATGTGTTTGCATTTGTTGCTTTTGGCGCATCCATTTTGGTAAACGGTTAAAAGTATTGGTGAAATGTTTCAATGCTGGATGCTGGTGTGATATATATCTTATGGCTTTATTAAAAACTTGATAAGCCTATAGAAGATTCTTTTGAAATACGCTGGAATCGTCGAAGGTGGTTAAGAAGTATCAAAAGTGTTTTTGTTGCGAGTTTTGCATCGTCATCAAAATTCTTATGCTTTACTTTCGCCAAAATGTGTGACGGATGTTACGCTATGTACCTACATGATTACTATTAGTGAATACTAAATAGCCAGTATAAATGGCGGACAACATGAATATACCCACCCATGGCAGAAAAAAGACGGCTAGAGGCGTGCATCAAACTGTTTCATCATATCAATATGGATTTCCGCAAAGTTTCATCTGAATCATCAACTAAACCTATAACTGTTTGACATTAGCAATGAAATTATGCCGGTATTGCTAATGTGATAGGTACACTAATTATGTGGGGCATACATTACCCATCATGGCCGTCTCAAAGCACTTCGCACAACCGTAATGGCCCATGACTTGTGCCAGTTGGCTCCTCCAATGCGTCGCCAGTACGGCATAGAATATTATGCCCTATTATATGCCCAAGAATGTAGGTACATGGAATATAATCGAGCTAGTGTGAATAGTGAATACGTAGTCATGGATCGCTATTCAATGTCGATAGTATCGCTCAGTTCAAAGGCTTTTGTCGTAGCGGGGGCTTGCTGTTTAATTTGATCTTAGGCGACGTTCAAAGATACCAATTCGCGAGAGCTGATTAAATTGATAAACTTGCGGCGGTATACATTTGTATGTTTTGAATTCGCAGAACTTGTGCATTTAGTCAGAGAGTTTGTCTGTTTCAAGCAGTCAAGTATTACTCGTTATCACTCGCTTTTTAGTGAACAAAAAATGTCGAGAGGAAACCTACATGCCTGATTTTTTTTATATACCTACTCATACTTTATAGGCTAGTATTTGGTCACTACACTGCTACTACTTTGACTACCTACTTTGACATTTTTTCAAAGGAACCACCGCATCATGTTATTATCGCCGTGACATTTCTATAAGTACCTACCTACAAGTTTGTATCACAGAGATAACAAGTCACCAAATCCCCCACGCGTTCAATCCCTTTCCAGTTTATTTCCTCTGTGGCAAGAAAAACGCATCTTCATCTTCCGAGGATGATGAAGCATGATTTATGGTCCCCACACGTTTCGCCATAATTAGATTGTCGGGTAAACACCTTGCGGCACCAGGTGCCTCGGAGAATATTGTATACGCTATCTAATTATGCAAAATATACCTACCTTCTACGTATACTGTTGTGGTTATCCTGCGCTTTTGGAATTGTGGCGCATTTTTAACATTAGAAGTTACGCAAATATCTTTGATATCGCTAATTTTAATCAATATTTGAAATGGGACGTTCAGGCGGTCAATGTTACTAATTTAGTAACGCTTCTTGTTACTGTAACGTCACATCTGTCTGATTCTGAACAGATTATGATTAGAAAAAGTCAGTGGTTAGGAAAATTACGTGGTTCTAAATGAATTTTACTTACTACAATATAGTCTACGTTTGCTTTTTTATATACTCCATATAAAATGGTACACTACCATTCACTCCGGCAGAATTTTAAATCTGTTTATGTCTAGAATCTCGAAAAATCGCGTGACTTTACTCTGGTTCCGCTGTATGCAAATCTGATTATCCCCGTATGACTTGTGTGTGTGGTGATACCAAGCCAGGAAGTACAGTGAGGTACAAAAGTCCAGAATTTTTGCTATTTGGTTTTTATCTGTAGAATAGATGAATGGCAAACGAATGAAGAACTATGTACTTAGTCTCGTCCAAAGACGGAATATACTAGCGACGACAGGACGAAAGTTCTTTAGCCACCTTACACGACATGAACACTTTATAAAGAAACTTCATAGAAAAGAAGGTAGAACCTATCGTCTCATCCTCTTCTTCCTTTTTTATTTATTTGACTGACCGCCCAATAGTAAGTCGGGGTATTGTTGATGAGCTATTTTTGATACGTGTTAAATTCTTTGTCATCTCTACTACGCTAGTTTTTCATTAGAATAGTATGCGGGAGTCCGATTGGTAGGTACATAATACTATGTTGTGTGGTAAATGGCTACATTTTTAGTAATAATAGTTGACAATGACGATGAGTAAAAGTCAGTGTTTGACTGTAACTCATTGAGTGCGGACGCGTCTAGACTATGAGCAACACAGTAATTGGATACCTCTCTCGTTCCTAAAAGTAGGATGAGAAACCCTACGCACCAACAGTTAACGAAATTTACAAAAATTAGTTTTTTCTTTGTTTTCCTAATTTAGAGCAAAGGAGGTATTTCTGTGAAAAGATTCTGCCGATTCCAATAAGTATATTTGGGTGGTTTATTTTTAACCAAGAGGCCCAAGGTGCCTTGAAGTAAGATTATAATTATTATAAAGTAAATATTATGAAGTAGGATTATTTAATTTAATGTAAGTAGCAACGAAGCTTATAAATGCAAAATTACTTACGAACATTATGTTTGTGTAACAGTAGGTATTTAGTTTTTTTTTACTGAAATGCCTTATAAGCACACAACAACGTATTCTCACTCTACGCCAAAAAATAAAATCACAAATACAACCGCGTTTATAAATAAACCAGAAATTTTCCTTATACCAGCTAAATGTAGGAAATAACCGTCGAATACGGAGGTAATTCCACTAATGCACTGCAAGCAAGCAGCGGCAGGTAACACACTTACGGCGGCGACTGTACTCCGCCTGAGAATTTTCAAGTAATATTGTTTATGGTAAGCAGAGAATCTTGTCATGCCAGTATTCTGCCGTAAGTGTATTCATAGAGTGTGGATCGAGGGAGAGTGTACATACGGCTATTTTTTATTTGCAACTTGCATCCGTATATATGTAAATACGCTGTTTGTAAACATGTGTGCTTGTGTTCCATCGCTCCGTGATTCGCAGGATACGTTAAGCTATCGGTGCTGGTTGTTTTCGATTGATAGCAATCGTTAAGCCATGTCAGAGAGAGCCACGTTGAAGGGCCGTCGTTTACCTTAATTCAACAAACATACAAAACAGGGGCTGTTAAACATTTCATGTTAACACCTTAACGGTTAAGGTGTCACTCGAAGTCGCGTGTTATGCATTTTTTACGACCGCGTGAATACATCTCTGACTCTATTATGAGGTTTGCTAAAGATGGCACCGTTCCACACTAAAATTTGACAAATAACCGGTATACAATGTTAACAAAGTGATACAGTAGGTTTCAGCTTTTTTCATCGCTAACCGGTTTCAAGTCTAAAAGCATAGGGAGGATATATTATACAATAATTTACCTATATTTCTTACTAAAACATTTCAATTCTTGTTGTACAGTTTTCGCGCCTGTATTACAGTCGCTTGTGTAGCCAACACAGGCTGTGCGGCACTCTTTACATAAATGTTTTATTGTTTACGTCTTTATACTTGGAGGTGTCACTTGAATACTTAAGCGGTTTGTTTTATGATTTATTTATCCGCGAAAAAATAAAAAAAACATATAATATTTTTATGGACGCTTTTTTACTACTGTTAATTTACAGCCGTGCGTACTACGTGCCGATCATATTGATTAGGTATTTAAGGCTGCCATTTTTATTTACAGTACGCATGTTTATAGCAAACACCTTTACTTACCTCTTATGAGAACACAGGCTCCATCTACGTGTACGATTATTATGTGGTCATAATGCCGTTATGTCGTTGGTTCTTAATTTTAGTTTTAAGTTAGCTTAAGGCGATGTATTCATACTTTTTTTGTAACACTTATATTCTGATAGTGTGCAAAAGTACGCACGATATTTGTGAAAGCTTTTGGATTAAGTTTTTGTCAATATCATAAGATAAGCCTTGTTTACGGACAACCTTAACATTTATGTTAAGTTGTATGCGTATTTATAGTTTTAAGACAAAAAGGCATATTCGTTTGTATACAAAAAATCATTAATGGACTATCATGTACCGTAGGAAGAGACAAAAGGTGTGTCAGGATCGTAGCATCTTGAAAAATGTAGTCTCTGCCTACCCCAACGGGAAAAAGACGTGACTTTATACATATTTTATTTTGTAAACAATGACGTTTTAAGCGGAGAAACCACTTCAAAACATGTTTATATTTATCTTCTTAAGTGCGGAAACATTTCAGCATCAAAACTAACCCCACCGTGCAGCTTAAAGATTAAACCACAGTTTTCACGAGCCTATAAAAACTATCTAACTAACTAAACCAAGGCAAGTTCACACGCGTCTCGCCCTGGTTTACGAGGTATAAACACGAGCGTCGCGTGAAGGATTGCACAGGGTTAATGCATTCGTGTGATGTTATTTCACAAGGAATGTCTGTAACTTCGGCAGCAATGAAGTGAAGATATAAGAGCTGGCTAAATCTTGGGTTGCCACACTTCTTCACTGTGCCTAGGGTATTATTTATTAATATAGCTATTCTGTGACCGTACAAAATATACTATGACTTGATTACGATTACGATGAGCTTGTATTGTTTGATTGTTGGCTTTGAATACAGATATTTCTAATCAGTACTGACTTAAAAAGTATTGTAGAATAAAAGCCTTAAATAAATAAAAAATATGGATACCAAAATATGAAATGCTTTGGGATAACCAATAGAGTCCAGAAAGTGGAGCCATAGTTTTATTCACAGACAATTTATCGAACGTGAACGGTATTAACTATTAAATTTAATTTAATCCTATTAATGAACGTTTTGTCCTCTCTTACCCATAAAGTTAAATGGTTTTATTTTAATGGCACCATTATTTTGGGGAATACCGACGGCTTATTTGACGTCGAATTTTATGATAAGCGGGGGAGAGTCAATTAAAAATTGTCGTCACATTTTGAACAGTGTAAAAAAAATAATAATTTTAGTGAACAACAGTAGTTTGTTATAATTATATTCTTTAGAAAGTATCTTAAAACACAATGAGAAACCTACTATGACTATATGTATATGACAAAAATATACCTATTTCTCCCACTTTCACATAAATGATTTGATCTAAAAATACGTTCCATTGAAGCGTAATTCGCTCTATACAGCCCCTTAACGGAACGCATAAACTTTTTTTTTTACACACGTCAAACGTACGATTTTTTTCCTTGATTAATCGCAACGTATTGAGGCTGTGATCACAGCAACGCGCCGGCGTCAGAAGAGCACGCGAGCGCGATTTCTCATCCGCCCGCGCGGTCGATACTTGAATAAATCGGTTTTCTACCGCTCCCGGGAATTTATCGAGCGTACCGCGGTTAATAGCGCACATTAATATGAACCGCTCTCGCTATCGCTTTCGTAACGTGTTGTTGTCTTTCTATATGGAGAGGTAGTGATATAATTAATTGGAAAATAATGGCGAGTGCCTCAGTACGTAAAAGTAGAATCTATATGTACGAACTTTCCCACAGCTACACCTAACTTTTAAGAAATTTCCTCTTTTCTATAAATCCCTCTCCTTTTTTGAGATTGTCGATTAAAATTATTATAATTATTGTACATTCGATTAAATATTCAAACGGGAATGTATTATGACTTATAATAAGTAGGTATAACCTAAGTACCTATATCAAATTAGCTAAATAGGAATGTCCAATTCCCACCGACTTTGCAGCACTCTCCAAACATGAATTTACGAGACAATGCAACTATGTATGTTGCTTCAAAACTTTGAAATCTCCAATATCCTATATAAACTTTTTATTATTAATCTTTAAACACTGAAGAAACTTTCTTCCACCTCAGTTACCTACTATAAAAGTGTTTACAATGTAACTCTATCGTATCTCCGGCGCGTTGTATTTCATGCGAAATATTGAACCATAAATCCACCATATTATAGCAGGAACTAATAGAGTCTTCCTTTGGGGCCATTAAACGCGCTTCATATTCGACTCAATATCCTGTAATGATATGTTGTAATATATATCATTTTTATTGCCTGAATATATTTCTCTTAGCTGTCGCTATGATTTAGTTTTGCTAGTGTTTTCATTGAACTTTGAGTCAGCAAAATGACCACTCAACTTCTTTCACTTCACTTCAAAGACCACTCAAAGAAATCATTTTGCCGTAAACGTATATTTTCATCTTTTACCAATTACTCAAGATCAGCTTTAAAGAATTGTTCTGAAGAATATCTATAATCTCTAAACGGAAAGCTATAAGGATTGAACGCAGTTCTTTATGAAGTAAGTAAGTATTGAGCGAAATATAAAATTATTCGACGAAACTGTAGCTCTACGCGTACCTACCTCGCTAGAAAATCCATATAATCTATACCTACTAATAATAAAATCAGTATGAGACAAAAAGTGTCAACATAAAAGAATTAAAGTATCTACATTGAAAACTAATTTCTTATATTTCTGAGCTATAATATTATAAACCGGAGTAATAATTCCATAACTATGATTGTTCTGGGTTGAAAGTCGAGCGTTCGTTACAATTCGCGAGAACATTTAAAATTTTTCTTCGTATTATTTTTAACGCCACCGTCGCCTTTGAGGTTTCTCTTTGTTTTGTGTCCATTGTTCGCTGTATTTTTAACCTTTTTTGTCCGCGCCATTCATTAGCGGAGATGGGGAAATTGTAAGTGGTTCTTATAAGCTTTTGCGGTGTTAAATAACGCTATTTAATAATGCAGGGCTGCTGCTGGTAATAAATGCAGTAGAAATGTCAAGATAACTTAACTCGTATTGAAGGTAGCCAATTTCAAAATACAAGGACAATGTATGCGAATTCTTGCGGGCTGGTACCAACTACTTTTTTTTATATTTAGCTTTGTAGTTTTGTGCATTTAGCCAGTATCAAGATAGTTGTTATAAACTTGCGTGTATCTATATGTATTATTTATTCTTCAATAAGTTGGCTTAAAGCCGGACCCAATAATGGTATTACTCAAGCGTGAAAGACAAATATGTCTATAACATAGGGATAGACAATTACGTCTAAAAGAAAGAAACCTTTCTATCTCTACGAGTATAAACCGAAGACAAAGACCACTATTTACTTAAGACACAAAGAAAGCACTCCATCCACCGCGTTACTTACAATACACTCCAAGAAACCCAATGCAAACATAAAGGCTCTACCATTAAACCATTTTTATCGCATCTCACAACAGCTTTGAATAATGGTCGCACTATATACGTCAGACAGTGCTGAGATATAAATCTTTCAATAATCGATGTTGCGAAGTGCTGTACATACCTAAGCAATCGACCTGTTTAACATGAAATGACATACATCTTGATATGGCCCAAAATTTGAACGTGGGCTAAAGAATTGAGTTCAGACCTTTACAAACCTTTTCGAATGTTTGGCGTAGGTCGACAGTAAATGCTATATTTATATATTATTTAAGTTCTAGGTATACATACTAGTGACAGCGGCTAGAGAATATCTGATATCATAGAGTTGCCATAAATAAAAGCGTATTAGAAGCTATCAGTCTGCTTCCCCAGCTTTTGCTTTCGCTACCATCGCGTTGGTAGCTTAGGTGTGTCCGGAGCTTTATCGATGTTGCGATGTTTATTTATTGCATCGATGCCGGTATCGAGATATCGGCCGAGAGCTTTTTTCTCGATAATAACAATGGAAGATTTATAGTTCCGTAACTGTACTGTTTCCGAAGTTGAGACGTTTCACCTTTGTGTTGTATCGAGCACAAAAGGGTAAAATGGGGGGATAAATATCGAAAATACTTATAAATCGTACCTACATATTATAAATCGCATATGCATTTTTTTGTTCCAATAAATCGAATATGCCTTTTTATTTCATAAGTAATTTTAACGTACCTAGATTATTGCAAGGTCTTGTGTAACCTTAAAATTGTAAACTAAAATACGACAACCGCTCGCTTACCCAAAACCAAAACTTTTGTAACAGACGAAGACTTGGAAGACATAGACGAAGTCGAGCCTAATACTACAATAGCCACGGCAAACGTATCGCCGTACGCACCACACGAAGAAAAACCTAAAGAAGAACTGCCTGACGAAGAGAAAAATCAACCTGCAATAGAAAAACCGACGGTGGTCGCCCCACCACACCAAACTAACGGATCGTCAGATGACGAAGACGAGGACGAAGATGATGAGAATGGCGATCCGTACGAGTTAGATAGAGAACCTCACGTCTACGGAAGGCGACCCGAAAACGACTTGACTCCACACGTGTACGGTCGAAGAAGGCCGGAAACTGACGCCACGCCACACGTATACGGTCACAGAAGGCCGGAAACTGACGCCACGCCACACGTATACGGTCACAGAAGGCCGGAAACTGACGCCACGCCACACGTATACGGCGGGAGACAATACGGAGCGAATCCGTCATACGGCGGTCACGGAGCACCGCACGTGATCGACGAGCCGCCACACGTCATAGACGGAATACCTCATTACATAGACGGCATTCCTCACGCCGTGGACAACGTGCCTCACGTCATAGACGGATCGCACTTCAAGTTCCCGCCTGTTATAGAGAAGAAAGTTCCGGATACGAATATACGGCCGCCTGTGAGTGGGGCGTACCCGCCGGTGGTTCCGCCGATTCCGCACGCGATTCCCACAGTCAACGACTCTGGCAGCATTTACATAAGATATCTGACGCGTAAGTTTGACTAATTGGTCCTTCTGTTTCAGGTCCACGGAGATTCGATTTTAAACCCAAAGATGCTAGCTACAAGTATAACACCAATCCCAAAACCGTTTGTTTGAATTGTAAGGTAATTTAACGCAGGCAACCGGCAAAACATGTTTGTCTAAAATCAATACCAAATTAATTTGGATAATCCCACTTAGAACTTAATGAGATTCTAATACGTTATGTTCAAAATTAGCATCCGTTCCATGCAATTGTAAGCGGACATCCCATTTCATTTTCAAGGATTAGGTCAGCATATCCGGTTATTAACAAACCAAATTAATTACGCTCGGCACGGTGAAGTAATAAATATTATACTGTTTAAACTGCAATCCACTTCTATTTACTCGCAAAACCGGTTATGGGCGGATATGTCCAGATTATTGTCATAAATTGCCTGTACGCCGTAACTCGGTATACGGTGAAAAAGCCGTATGCACATTTCGATTAACCGTATTGGACGACGTAATGAAATGTGCCCAGAACAATAAAATTAAATCCAACGGGCGTAACTCGATCATTCGATGTAATAATTTCCTATAAAAATGAAAACGGTTATGGGGCTGCCGGTTGTTTAATAATGTTATAAAAATAATAATTCAATTTACTCTTCTGAATATAGCTTACACTTACAGCTTTTTTTTAAAATGCTTTATGGTTTTAGTTACTGTCCCGTACCGATAGGTGACGCCACTTATGCCTGAGGCAATCTTGGTTTTGCCCTCTATCTGGATAAATATTGAAAAGTATGAGCGTATGATGATAACATTTACCTTCTAAAACAGAAATCTTCCGTAATAATAATGAAGTTACAGTGAAAATACTAGATATATATCACCTTTATTCAGCCATATTTTTGCTAACGAGCAAACCATCGATGCAACCTCGCACAATCTCTCATTTGACTGGTAAAAGAAATGTGGTAGGTTTTGATTTAGCCGGATAATCGGCCAATCGTGAGGGAACCAAAAAATCAATTAAACGGAATACTCGGTACTGCCTCGACATGCAATAGGGTATTATAACCTATTAAATTACAGGTTGTCTAAGCATTCTCTAAAAATGAAGAGTATTGGAAATATAAGATTTTTTTTATTTTTTACAATATGTGCAAATGACTGTCTACAATTTCCTAGCCTAATAGTAAAGTACTAATTTGCAAAAACTCGAATTACAACCGTCTTGTCTACTAGAACTGTCTCACCTTTTAAACTTATCTACCCAACTGTTCCTGGTTCACAAACGGTAAAATAGTTTAAAAACGCGTATTTTTCTGACGTGGTCGTGGCGATTTGGACGTCGGGTAGGTTTAAAAGTTATCAGGAATTCTGTTCCGATAATTCCGGCCACTTTTGTGATGTGTTAGAAATCAGTTCCATTTCGAATCGATACCGAGCCGGTCTCGCATCGCTGAGTAATGAATACTCGTCGTTAATTGAACGAAATATTGCCCTTTGTTGCGTTGTTTTGCAATCGTTAGCTTTACACTTGCAGCCTTTTGCTCTTGTGATGTGGGAAATAGATGCAAGTTACAGTGTATTATAGTCTTTTGAGCGCTAGGTATCTTTCTTTATAAGACATTTTAAGAATTTATATATAGAGTCGATTGTTATTTCGACCGCAATACAATTCGCCCGAGAGGTCGAGTCTCCAACTTTTATTTAATTAAATATTATTTTAGTAGATAGCTCGACCGCTATAAAACTAAGTATATACACTAACATTATTGCTTAGATTTAAAACCTTCAGAAGATGTTTTTTTGACTATTTGCTGTGTTATAGTTGCCGTTATTAAACCGATTTGAAAAAAACTGTTGACCCACCGTCATGTTTTTGGTACAGAATTGATGTCAAATTTAATATTATCATGACAGACCATATCAGTCATTAAAAACATTGTCTCTGGGTGACAAGCACAATACAATGCCGCGTGAGGTTTAGAAATGCAACAAGCAAACGACTTCCTCACTCTTAATATGTAGGTAATAGGTATACAAAATTTAAACAAAGTTACACTTGCCTCTTTTTTGTATATCTATAACGTCATCCATCAAGACTACATTATCTCAATATATATGCTGTTGTCGTTTTTAAACCGCATCCGATTGCAGCCAAACCAAGGCACGGACAACCAAGTTACCCGAAAATCCAGCGACCGCTGAAATGATTTAAAAGTCCCGTACAAAAGTTGGACGTGAACAATGTAAAATAGCTAACAGCTTTTCATTCACAATGTTGTGCAAATAGCGTTAAAACTGAATAAAAATATAAAAAGTTGGTTTTATATTAATACGCCCGTACCGTGAAATTTTGTTCCGACGATGGAAAATATAGAACGGCCGGTATCAGAATTTCATTTCATACTGTTACCAGCCTTAAAATCAAAGCACCCACGATTTCGCAACTCTAGATCAAAATACTACCAAAGTGATCTAGTTACAAAATGGAGTCGCATTCAAAATGAGACATCTTTTTAATTCAGCAATTTCATATACGGCCGCATCTAGACTCTCCTTAATTTGATCCTGAAAGGCGAGAATGACGCGCCAAAAAAAAAGTCGCTTTACTGCTTTTTATTTGAATGCGTCCGCCGGCACGTCCGAGCTCGCTTCAATCCGCACACATCAAACGTGACCATTCACCTCCCTAGCTGGGAATAAACATAACCCAACATATCCGTCACATCCCCACCCCACTCGGAGATTCAAAAGCAAATATTTGAATCCTGACAATTCGCGTAGTTAGCGAGATGGCTATCATTCCCCTGTAATTGGACAGCCGACGGTGAGGTTATTAAGTTCTCCGATATCGGAATTTAGATGTCGTTTTTATTATTTATCGCGAACCGCCGCCATCCCCGCTCGCCCGGGAGCGCCGTTCGATGCGAATTGTTTTGCTTTATATCAAACGCGATATACCTTTTTTCTGATATCTCTAATCTGGCCGCGACCTCGACGGTGTCCGTTCCATGAATATTTTAACTCCTGTGTGACATCCTCGAAAAATACGGCACTCGAATTCGTTTATTAATGTGACATCGATCGACGGATCGCCACCCGAGGGACTGAAACCTCTCTCCGTACAGCTAAATGGGATTTCATTTTCTAGTTCAGAAATCAAACGCTCCCGCGGCGTGGACCCAATGTCTCCTCGAGATGGCTCCCTTTAGATATTTTCGTTCCGGTTCGTTTGCCGCCCGGCTAGAAAGTTCAGCATTCACGTTTCGTACACATAATTGTTTCGTTGCTGAACGCGCATTTTTCCACAAGATAATGCCATTAATCTCGCCCGGCGTAATGAAAATGTACCGCGCTCCAGCCAGCGTCCTCTGGCTGTGTAATTTGGTGGAAAACAATTCTGGCGAATTCTGTTCGTGTGTCGCGGCCAACTTCGGGCTAACTTTCGCGGAGTTGCGGGGTTAAGAAGTTAAATTCACGTGACTGGTTAAGGTTACGCAACGCGCTTCAGCGTACTCTTTGAGATGCCCTTAATTTATTCATAGTCGAAAATTGGATAGGAATGAAGCGGGACGGTGACAAGTGGCCTGAAGCTCGTAAAAGTGGACCGATGGAGGTCTCCACACATACATAATTCATATCTGTAACTCTGTCCAGCTGTTCGGATTAGTTACAGGCTCCGACCGAGGGACACAGACATTTGCATTTCGGATGAACGGATTAGTTTTTTATTAGATTACTTATCTATCATGGAGTATGCAAATCATTGGACTGTTATTCATTGGGCAACCACTTATTCAGAAATTTCCCCCTTACCAGCGCTTGGGATCCCGTTAAATTACCTTACTATTAGCAAATGACTTCCTTAGAAACCTTTTCCATTCATGTGAGATCTAAAAGACTGACGCAATCAAGAGTGTATCCTTCGGAACTCCGCAACATCCTTTCCGTCGTATTTTTTTCGAGTAAAAGTGAACCTTGCTGCAATATACTGACGAGTGTTGTTTGTTTGTGTGTCCAGATCCGCCCGAGATCACCATCCGGCCCAGGAACCTGCAGGTGCGCGCCAACGGAATAGCGGCTTTTTTCTGCGCGGCCCGAGGCGACCCCATACCGAATATACAGTGGCGGAAGAACGGAAAACGAGTCTCCAGTAAGTACCTTTTATCTTTTTTTTTTTCAAAAACAGCCTTACAGTAGTAACATTCTATCTTTTTTTTTTTAATAGCCCCACACTATGATTTCTCCTTTGTCGTGGGTACTGTTTACAGAGTTATAAATTCACATACACATAACACCCAGAATGGAAACAAATACTGTGTATCACACAAATATTAGTATCGAACGCGAATCGAACACGCTCACCAAGCTCAGCAGTCCGAGTGTTCAACCACTATATTAAACGTGGCATCAAATTTTATTCTATCGGTTGCCTGTACTTTTGCGCCATTTGCCCTTTCTGTTTGATATTTTTATTTCCAGCTACTAGGTAACATGGGTAGGTATAGGTATGTCTAGATATGAGATGGCATTTTAGCTCGGGCTTCGGTATCTAAAAGTTCAAGGGAATTAACTTATCGTTTTTGGATCTATTACATTAGGATTCTTATCAAGCAAAAACATGAAAATGAAAATTTGGACCTTACGTTTTTATAGCTACAGATTGTGGAAGAAGAACGAGGTAGCATATCAGTTTCAAAACGTGCCTATTTTGCTAAGCCAAATTATTTTAGAAATGTAAATTGCCGCGGGCCCAGTCTAAATGTAGGAGAAATTGAATCATCATTTATTTATGATTTACGTGAATTTTACCCATGTTTTAAAAATTATTCTGCTGTTCGGAACGTAGACGTATCCAATAGAGCAAAAATTATGAAAATCTATCCAGCCGTTCTTGTGTTATAAATGGTGTAACTAACACAACTTGGTTTTATATATTGTAGGTATAGATATAGATACATAAAGATTTGTGACTCGAGCGTTATTCGCACGGCAACAAACGTGCAAATTTTCTGTTTCGATCTTTTTCGAGGTGAGTGCATAAGAGGGTGGGTATAATAACTAAAATACTAGGTAGGTATATACACTAAACACACACATTTAGCTTATAACTATGTAGCGTTATTGCACCGGTTTCTGTTCCTGTAATGAAATAATGAATTGCATTATTTTTGAACAGTTTTGATAAATTAATACTCCTGGATACACATTCAGCGCAATCCGACGACGCTGCAAATCACATACACATGCGCTTTGAAAAAACACAAATTCACCAAAAACCAGTGAGCTGCACATCGCGTAGCGTCACCATTTATTAGCGAGTGAAATTCGCCTTCGCTGCGTAAATAAAGGCGCGTGCCAATAATGACCCGCATGAGGCAGGCAGTGAAGTAAAAAATCGGGATTGGCGAAGAAAAGCGGTATGCGCGAATTTACGCCTTAGCGATAGCGACATTGACAAATATAGGAAACTAGCGACACACCCCGACTTCGCACGGGTAGCATCGGCCCCCAGATGACTTATTGGTGACGTCGCCAGTGTCAGAATCAACATCAACATCAGCGTCGTCACTTCAGCTTCGTCAGGGTTGGCGTCGACAGCGTCGGTGTCGTCAGGGTCGCTGTCTTCAGCGTTTGCATCATCAGCGTCGGTGCCTTCGGCGTTGTCAGTGCCTCTATATCCGTGTAGTCGACTACATCAGCGTCGACGACATCAGCTTCGGCTGCGACGACGCCGTCAGCGTGGTCAGTGTCGGCGTCGTTGGCGTCGTCAAGGGCGGCGTCGGTGAATTTAGGGGCGTCGTCTTCATCAATGTCAGCGTCGTCAGCCTCGACGTCGACAGTGTCGGCGAATAGTTATCATCAGTGATGCTATAATTATTTTATTCGACTTTGATTCACTCCAAACGACTTATAAAAAAGAGGATCAAAAGGCGACAACCCTACAAGAATCTCCCTGTAAACAGTTTCATCGCGTCCCCATGAAAAATGTAACAGTCAATCATTGAGCCCTATCCACCATAAAAGAGTAATGGTGGCTATTACCATGTCCCATTTCATGTTCTATGTGACTTATCGAACAAGTTATTTTGCTGTGAATTCGTGTTGAAACTAAGTAATAAAAGAAAATGTTTTTTTTTCGTATATCTAACATCATAATGTATCTATTTATTAAAAGGCGCACTCGATATAATTATTATATACCTTATGGGAAATGTTCTAAATACTTTAGGTACTAGAACATCATTTAGGTAGAAGTGAAAAATTCACCGTTTCTGTCTTGTTTACATTTTCCCATTCGTATCAAAAACCTATGAATATTATATACCTTCTTACATCCTACCTCGTGTACAAAAAATCTACGAGAACCGAATGAAACGACATAGGTGTGAGGTACCAAATGATTTGCTTACAGATACATATAACAATTACAAAAATTGTGAATGGCGTTTTTTCCTATATAACCTCGATCAAAATAAAACAAAATGAATCCTATTCCCTTACATTATTACCTTTACTTTGACATGATACAAAGCTATCTCTAGAATGCGCTCAGCTAGGAGCGTAGGGTTAGCAATCCATCATGGAGGGACACGTTGACGCGTTCCGTGATTGTCAATCCGGCGTGCGACACGTCGCGACTCGACGCGATTTCTGACGACGGCACATTACACACTTTGCTGCGACTCGGTGAGAAATTGTCCCGATCGCACATGCGAGCGGAGCGAAAATCGTCCCGCACGTTTGAGTGATGCGCAAATTGTCCCGCTAGCACGTTGAGTGATGCGCAAGTTCGCCCGCTTGTAGCTTTGGTGATGCGAAAATTGTTTTCTGTCGGCGTATGATTCGGAGATTGATGATGTCGTAGTTGACTACTGGGATAGTGGAGCGGAGGATTATTGTGTTTTCTTCATATTTCATTATTCCTATTCCGACTTTTTGTTTAAAAGGTAAATCATCTGGCCCACCGTGGTCCGCCCTATACGTATAATATTATGCTGTTTATATAGTTCGTTAATTTCTTCCGTAAAACTTCCGATATTTATTTTAGAATTTTTAAGATAATAATTCCTTAGAAATATCCCATAAATTTCAATGACCCTGTCATATAGAAGAGGCGTACAGGAAATAACTCACTCTCAATTCCCATAAAACTTTATTTAGAAACTGTCTACACTATAAAAGGTCACGCACGGATGTGTCAAACTATCGAAATAGACAATAACAATAATTCACGTGAAATGTAATAAAAAATGTGTCTGTACTCGCGTCGCGTGTGATGTTTCCTATTTCTTGTGAGGCTTTAGAAAATAAAATAGATAGTTGATTTATAACTTAAATTGATAGTAAAAAAATCGCCTAGGAACATAGGCCTTTTCTTTCGATATGTCGATTCCGTGAGCATACTGCATCATAATAATTGTGATGCGATAATATTACGATCATGTCCACAGGAGGAGCTGCCATTGGCCCAGAGACAATATTGAGGAAATAAATACAGACACCATTTTATCCAATCACTTCGTTTTTACTTACGCCTATCAACTGCAATCTCTTACCATCCCGTACCTACAGTACCTACTTATTCTCTGCACGTGTAGGTATCTGATATTGCTTCATGGCACTCATATATTTTACAAGTCCAACGAAACTCCTTTTGTTTACTTTTCACCACAAATCTCACGCGAAAACCACCTGTATCCCGACGTGTGAAAGCCTCCAGATGTGATTGTCACGGATATTTACGATATTTTTATGGCGATTCATTTATATGCCGCGCAATGAAAAAATATTTCAGGTTTAGTATTATGTCAACTTTGTACATAGTCGCCATGCAAGTGTGTCAGTTTGATACAGAGATAAAAGCTTAGGTATAGATAAAATCCTTAAGTGGCTTGTGCTGAAATCTAGAATGTTTTTATATCAAATAATACTTTTATCTACAAGGAAAAATATTAAAAACAGATATTTCCAATACAAAAATCAACATCCAAAACGCGCGCTTGTTAAACATATCTTCTCATGCCCGAAGATGTTTTTACATCTCACTGCTCATGCCATTGAGTTTGGATTTGATCATTATGAGCTATGTTCAATAACATTCTTAGATTTCTTAGCTATGTTAGATCTCATCAAAATGAGCAGGTGGCCAATAAACTACATCAAGGTACATACATCCTCGTAAAAACATACCTACGTACGCACTGTCCGTACGTAGATCACTACAGTACGCAACAGTTGTATAGTACGCATTAAAGCCATTCCCTCTGCAACCACAATCACAGAGAACCCCATTACGACTTAAAAACTGCGCTCAGAGATACAGCGATTATTCTCACTTGTTGTGAAATACATTTTCTTGGCACTTACCAACAGCAGCGATCTAACTATGTCGCACTACTGCCGACCCATATTCTAACAATCGTACACCGTGAACGACGCGATTCAGACTTTACTCCCTCCGCATAAGAGTCAGGAGTCCCTCCCAGTATATCGGAGTGGTTAAATTCGCGGCATAAATGCAAAGTGCAAGGATACACCGCAAGAGCTGGCATTAATAACGATGTTCCTCAGTTTCAGCTTGAAGCGCTTTTTTGTAGAAAAGTGCGAATAACGCGCGATGTCCTTGTTGTTGGGATAATTAATAGACGCTTTCACGAAAGAAGTTACAGCACTTACGGAAATTAAAAGGAAATTGTTTTGAGACAATGCTTATGACCATAATCGGCCTATTATTTTCCCACTGTAGTGTCTGTAGTCATAAGCCAAAGAGGGAGAAAACGTGTATATTAATTATAATATTCGCGTGTTTCTGGTAGCCGTTTGTTACAGTATTCTCAAAGTTATCCTTGTAATTGTTTTTTTTTTCATCACATCACTCTGAGGTTTTACGTCGATATTTCGTTTAACCACAAGCTCATTCTCATGTTAGTTAGGTCAATTGGTTTCAAACTCTGTGCCGCCGCCACCAGAACCAACTCTGCAATTATCATTACATCTTTAGCTTTCAAAGAGAGTTGCTGATTGTTCTACTTAGGTAGGTACTTCGCAAAACTCGTAACTCTAGAAAGCTCAAAGTATATTCGCTCGCACAATCCACAGGCAACTGAACAATCAAAGCGCATTTTCACGACGCGGGAACCCTGCATTACATTCCAGTGTTACCACACATTCCGGGATGGCTAGGGTTGCCACAGTGTAAATCGTCGCAGCCGCACGGAGACGGCACGTGACCTCGTGAATCCGAATAACTTTTACACAGAGTTACTATGGGGAATACAGATGTTGACGCCTCTGGAATTCGTTAGAAGCTGTGGCGAAATAAATAAATGGGGGTTTTATTTCATATTTTGGTTAGGAATGTTTAGCGTCAATTTTGTAACGACAAAGTGGGGTGTGTTGTTGTTACATTTTCAAGTTTTTATCTTTGTGTTTATATCTGAGGAAATTTCAACCAATTGTTTGTATGTCTCATAATATCTCCATTACTTTGTATATACTAATTTCATCCGGTTTTGCGTGCAAACAACTGGTGTATTTCCTCTTTTCTATACTCTTCCTTTCCTTCGACAGGCGTGCAGTCTCGATACCAAGTGTCAGGCATGGAGGCGACGGCCGGGCCCGGCGCTAACGGCGCCGTTCTCAGGATCGAGCCGGTGCGTGCGCAGCGCGACGACGCCACCTACGAGTGCGTGGCCGAGAACGGCGTGGGAGACGCCGTGTCGGCTGTGGCAACCCTAACTGTCTTTGAAGGTAAGTCAGATTTACTAATATTTCACGAAGACTGGACGTAGTAGTGACGTACGAGTATATAAAAAGCGTGTGCGTCGTGTACACACACGTATGGAATAATGTGTAGTGTATGCGGTATTTTGATTTACAAGTTTCTTTGTCATGGAGAAGATGCTGGTAGTATCCGAAGATAAGAGATATATCCTCAAGGATAGACTTAAAACAAGATAAAATCAAAGAACGTCACGACGGAAAATATAACAAATTGTATTGCGTCAAGTAAAAAGCTCCGGCACACACGTTTTATTACGATATTTGTAATTTTATTTATGACGTGAAATAGCAAATCCACTTGACGAAATCATCGTCATCGAGCCACTGAGCTATGAAATACGGAAACATAATATTCAACGGAATGGATGAGCACACGTGGAAATAGTTCGAAATAACATGAAGTTACACGTAATTTGCTCTGGCTTTTTAGCTTGTTTGTTGTGGCTGTGCACACAGGCTCACAACCTATTTGTCAGTTTCATAAGTTAAGCTGGCATGAAAATTAAAATGTGAAAAGGGTACACAAATTTTAGGTAATCTACGCACACGTAAGCATCTTAATCTTACCAGAAACGCAACATTATCTTTTTCTTACCCGAAAACTTCACTCCTACTAGGTAACGTATTAACTGGCATGTAACTACTCTGCTTGAACATTTGTTTTTGAATAAGATAGTGCTGGCTTTTACTGTCAGGCCGAACACGGACGTGACTTAACAGGCCCTCCGAAGCACAGGAGACGTATTATCAACTTATTTAAAACCAGGCAAGTTCCAGGCAATTCTTTTTACGGCCGTAAACTGGATCGTTCTTTTTCGTATTCTGACCTACATTATGTCAAATTAAAGTTCGTAATACGAAATTGCGAGCCTGTAATTAGGCCTGAAGTAGGTTTGACTGTCACGTGACGTTACTGGCTGGCATTAGGAGTTTATAATACGAAATAGCCAGGCAGTTCAGTTTACGGCGTAAACTGACTGGAATTAAGAGTTCATAATAAATTCATAAAGCGATGAAAATCCGCACATAACTTATGAAATTAAGCCATTGTTGCGAGACCATTAAATTACAAGCCAACATCTTATTTCTACCGTTGCCACTGTCCTAACTTTCATTAGGTCCAAATGACTGTAGACCAATAAAGTAGACGCGGCGACACTCTGATCCCTGCGGAAAATACTCCAAAGACAGTGCCTTTCAATAAATAAGCATTTAAACGGTGGTCGGGCGCTCCACCGATAAACCTGCCGGCAGATTTATACCATGGCTTCTTGGGACCTTAGGAAATGGAGGAAAATAGACTGTCCCTTATCTAACTTCTACTTTCTAAGGTTCTTGATCATTGCTCTGATCTCTTTAAAGTTTATTAGGGTTGTAAACTTCTAACTAACTCTCTGGTCCTAACCGATTACGCGCTATTTCTACGCGGGCAGCAAAGCCGCGGGGAAGCTAGTAGGTACTTAATACATAATAATGTGGATATTCATTTATGATGCTGATTGTACCTTTTCCCATGCAAGATGATAGTTGTGACCAAGATGCACACAAAAGCTGCAAACAAATTGGCGTGTAACAAAATTGCACTCAATAACCATCTAAATAAAAAACAAAGCACAGGTTGCGTATGACCAAATTACACTATGACCAAACTACACTAAGCCGTAAAAACTGACTGTGGTCACGTATAAACGCCATCGGTCGTTGACAGTGTCACACACAGTTGACCGCGTCTCGATGCTTACTATAGAAATTTACTGTTGTGGTCCCTTTCACATGCTGATTAGGCGTACATTTCTGTAGTACATCATGACGCCGCGTACGGCTAGGCGGTGTAAGCGGCCGATGGCGCTTATGGAAGACGTTAAATATAAACTTAATAAAGTTAAGAGCATAATACAAGGCTTTATATAAAATACGCATCAGCTGGGCATCATCACTCAGCTGTTGGTTTCTAAAGAGTTCAGTTATGTACCTTCTATCTTCGGCGTCAGATGAGCGCGGTCAACGTAATAGAACGGAATAGGAAACTTGAATTTCATGATTACACATCATACAAGTGAAGCTAAAAAGTACATAGAAGACTATAAAAGCTTGTAAAAATAACATTCTCATCCAGTTGTCGGGAAAGTTAGGCATTGAACATCCAACTGTATTGTGTGCTAGACATTTCATAAAACTTTCGAGCGCAGTTTAAAACTTCTCAAGTAAAAAGTAATAATGTGGCGGCTTGCCAAAAAGCTTAGTGGTTGCATTATGTTAACTTTGTATAATATTTTTATTTATGTCATTTTTTTTTATCAATGCCGCCCTAGCAGAACGGGTCCGACGTGACGGTGTAACATGCTAGACGAAGTAAAAAGTACACAGAAATATTTTTCCACTTAATTGTCGCCAAGATTTTATCATAACTTTTGTGATATATATATGAATAGACTTATGATATTTGACCGGATTTGTATTTATTTTAGTGGCCGGCAGACATGAATGACATGAATGATTAATTGGATTCAACCGTCACAGGTGAAGAATTATTTACTTTGATAAATATACGATGTCGATATACGCCCACAGAATCTTTATGAATCATAATTATTTGGACTATTTTTAGAAGCCTTATTTTTGGTTTCTGATACCTACTTCACCGTCATTGTATCATTTTTTAAATCTACAAAAAAGGTTAAAGGTTTCATAGGTAGGTCGAAAGGGAAATTCGCTCCTCTCTCAATATACAGTATCATCTAATCAAAATAACGCACAAGGGCATCAAATTCTAATCACATCTATGTATTCCATCCTTTCGCACCAAACAAAAACCTTTATGAGCGCCAGAAACACCCGTGTGATCCGGGATACCAATCACATCAATTTGCAAAGTAAACAACATATAAAAAGTATTGCCGGCCCTAAAAATTACCTCTTAACTTGTGTTTTATTTAACATGCCGCCCGGGCCGCGGTCAGGGGTGTCCCTTCCCAATTTTACGGCCTTCCTGAGGGACCGAGCTTGTGATCCGCCAATCTGACAGGTGGGCTTAAGAGAAGTAATAATACGCACATGTGTGACCAGCGACGAATTTGGAATGATAATTCGGGCCCTTTTCAAGTGCGGTTGTCAGCCGACGTTAGGTAGACGTTATACTATTTCTTGTGCTCTAGTGCCTATCATACATATAACGGCGTACTTTTGTTTGTAGTTTTTTTGGATTGTATCTTTTGCTCACACTCGTGCACGTTCAGGTGAGGTTTTACTCAATTTCGAAGTTTTTCAAGGTCAAGAAACCAATTAAAATAAAAAAATAAGTGATATTTTTCTTCTTTAAAATTGATCATACAATAAAGACGATTGGGAAGACAGAAACGCGTATACGAATAATTAGCTCGATAAAATCACAAAGATGACACTAGATCGCATCTTGTCACCTACTTCTGAGTTTACGTCATGAAACCATGTGAAAGTTACACCAATAAATGGAGCTTTAACAGTTCAAGCGCTCGCGGCCATCTGCCAGTACTTACCACCAGTATAATAAGTACAACCTGCCCTGTACCAAAATATACCTAATTGTAAATTTGTCACATGTTTTACACATGTATCTATTATTATAAAGACGGTGGCTGAGTAGTCGCTGATGCGCTTTGCAACCTAGGGATTGGGAAACCCGGTTCGATCTTTGACATACCTCGACGTTTCGGCGGAGTTACATCGACCGTGGTCACGAGAAGACTCAAACGTCGAGGTATATCAAAATTATATATGTATTTTGATATTTGTTTGTGCGCGAATTACACCCGTTTTTAGCTAGTTAATATGTTTCCTGTTCGCAATAAGTAAGTGTAAAACAAATAAAAAATCAAAGTCACATTTTCGGTCTCTACAATAAACAATACATAATTATTAACCAGATTTAAACGGGTCTAATTCGCGCACCAACGAATATGAAAATATATAATTTTGACATATTCGGCCGAGCTACATCGACCGTGGTCACGAGAAGACTGCAGAATGCGGGTATCACCGTCCGGAGCGTCAGGTGTTGTTACCAAATACCCGCGTTTGGTCTTGCAAAATATACCTAACCGTCACGACATAACTAACAGTATCCGATGTCCCACTCGAACAAAAATCGCGCCGCAAAAACACTTGCTAGTAACCGGATTCCATGAACCAGAAAACCTAAACCCATCTTCGCAATTGAAATTCCGGTACTTATTGAAACTTAATACAGTAGAATAGAATAGAAAACTCTTTACGAGTATTAAATGCGAGCTTACCTATACCTATAGTAGACACAACAAGTAATATTATGTACTTACCTTTCGTTATTTAACAAACTCCGTTGCCTTCTTATATGGGTAAACAACAAAGTATCGGGTAACTCTAGGAGTTTCTGCATGTATTGGCTTCGGGGCTTGGATACGGGAAGCATCAATTGCGGACATTCTAGCCAAGGCTTGGCTTTGCCTGACTGGTATTTGATTAGTGATTGCAACGATATAAGTAGACTGAATTTCTTAATTATTTGTTTCTAATACATATCGATGATCCGAATCTGTTATATTTTCCAAACGTTCATTTGTAAAGATCTTAGAAACTAGAGAATTTTGACTATAGAGTTAAACATAACGTGAGACTAGACTAGAGACTAAGAGTTAAAAACTTACACCAAGAGTTAAGAGTTACACTTAACTTGAGTGAACCTAGATTAAAAAAAGAGTTAGCAACGCATCGACAACGCTGCTAGTGTGTTAATAATTTACCATCAGATGTTTTCCGATCTATCACATAAAAAATACAACATTTCCGAAACCCATAAAACATTAACAAAAAGCACAGTGTTCCACAAATAAAGAAATACATCGGAAAATATCAAGCAGCCAGGTGTTGAATATCGAACGTATGAGTAAATTAATGAACGGAATAAACATGGCTATGAAAAATGATACAGTACCAAGCGCACTGTTGACGGAAAATATATATATTAAACAAAGAGCCGCCTAATGTAGCATAGATATCAACAAAAGCCTTGGTAAGTCCGCCCTTGAAGCAAATTAAGATAATTGTACATTGCATATCAGGAAAGCGAAAGAGATCTGTCAGGATCGTAGCATGTGGGAAGATATAGGTCTCTGCCTACCCCGAGAGGAAAAAGGCGTGTATGGATGTACATCAGGAAAGCTGCATCTAGAATCTGAGTTTGTTATGCTTATCAAGGGCCTCCGGCGTGACTTATAAACTGCTATCATTCGATAACAACCGTGACCGACTACGTCCTGTCCGAAACATGGGTTGTGAAGGGCATACCTTACATGCTCAGCCACCATGATGATAATGATAAAAATAACAAACAAAATTCTCTGATTCAAGAAGATTCTTCTTCGATTCTCATTAGGCTGTGGTCTGCTATAAACGGCATGCACTCCAACAGTGCGCCATCCTATAAATAGCATACTGTTGGAGTCCTGTGCCTTGCGTATGAGTTTTTACTAGCTCGACATAGTACGCGTCAACTAGCTCTTTGTATGAAGATTTTCCGTTCAGAAACGCGCCGGTAGGGGCGCTGTACAGTATCTTCATACCAAAGCGCTAGTTGACGCGTACTATGTCGAGCTAGTAAAACTCATGCTAAGGGTACTGTGTATAACCCAATTTAACTCGTTTTAAAGTGAGAACATCAATCCCGCTCACGGCAGCATCACGGTGAAATTGCGGACGAAAACGCGGACGTTGCTCGGATTACCGTAATTTATTCGGTTTTATCAGCAACATGGAATACTGTTACAGTTAATGAATTTTATACATTGTCTTGATTGGGTGCGGAAGCTAGAGAAGTGTTGATTTCATTCCACGACTGGGATCTTCCATCATCATCACAAGTCACCTGAAAATGCCAGAAACACACTTACTTTCCAAACAAAATCTGTCATACGTACAGTACCTATGTGTTCACTGGTTTTGAAAATGAAGTATTCGTCCATCTTAATATATAATAATATTTAAAAATAAAGCCTTTTCCCCGGCAGTTTAAATTTAAGAATGATGATGATGATGATGAAGCAACCTGTCTGATATCAGTCTAATGTAACTCCTACCTCTTGGAGTTATACCGCTCTACATCTTTGACCGCAATGCATAGATTTTTACAAAACCAGTATTTATGGATGCTTAAATAAACGCATTCGCATGTAACTTATAAAGCTTATTTACTGTTCCTCGTGTATGTAGTGATGACACCGTGTAAATCAGTCACACAACAAAATCACCAATGCGATGTTACTCGATATACGACAAATAGATTGTATTGGGTATTATTGTTTGAGGATATCTCGCTTGATTTTAATTGCTTAGTCCATAAAATATGCAGCCTAACGTCTTAGACCTGGTACACATCAGGCGTTTTGAGGCGTTTAGGTGGGTCGTACGTCAACTGAGCCCACTCCAAACTGAGCCCGCGGGATCAGTTGACCTATTCGCTTCTGATCAAGCGCGCGATCAGAAGCGCTCGCTTGCGCGTGTACACCAGGGATGTTACGGAGGTGGTTTAATCGGAACCGAAGTCGGAGTCGGAGTTTTTAAATTTGGTTTGTCGGAACCGGAGTCGGAGTCGGAGTCGGAAGCGGAGTCGGAGGCGGTGGCGGATGAGATAAGTGTTAAGGGCTGGCCTAATACAATAAAGTTGTACAAACCATATGTTTGGGTATAATCAGCTTGTTTAATATTAAAAATTATTATTCACATTTTCAGTAACAGATCGAAATTAAATCAAAAATCAATAAACTTATGCATGAAAATGAAAGAATGACTTAATCTTGCGATTCCGTAAATGTAATTTAGAGCGGCCAATCAGTGGCAAATTATCAAAAGATCAATAAATTGTATTTAATAAACAAAAGCTTCGCAGCTTTGTCTCCGTCTAATCGATTTCTTAATGGGTCATAGATTAGACCAGCACCACTAAAGAGTTGTTCACTTGCTACTGAGCTTGGTGGACACGACAAATATTGACGGGCAATCGATTGGAGCTTGGAATTTTGTACTTCCATTCACTTTCCACCACAGTAAGGGGGCATCACCTATGGGAATACGTTTTTCTCTCTTGTACTCATGCACACCTTTCAATATAAGAAATTTGTCCAACATTGCATGTTGGTCGGATGTGGTATCATCGTCATCATCGCTGCTCAACAATATATTCGATAAAATTGCTTGAACATGAATATTGCTAGCAGCCCCGCTATCCAATACCTATGCTTTGACCTCCGATTCAAACCTCCGATTGAAATGTTTCGGATCCGAAGTCGGAACCGGAGGTGCAATATTAATCGGAAGTTCCGACGTATCGGATTCGGAGTCGAAGCTCCGTAACGTCCCTGGTGTACACCTCCGAACAACCTCTGTAGTCTTAATAAGCGCGTTACCAAAGCGTGCGCTTCAAAACGCCTAATGTGTACCAGGCCTTAAAACATGAGTTATATGATAGACAGATGACAATTCATTCTGTTCATTCTATTCTATTCATTCTATTGACTCCAAAATGTATATATAAAAAACACAGAAAAGATAAATATGCCATATATACCAATGATGCTTATAGAAAGATCGTTGATTTGTCTTTATACCGCTCTTTTGTTATAGTATTCATAAGGTAAGCATCAATCTTAGAATAATATCTCTGAGAAGGATGGTTCCATAAGTAGTTTCATTCTAAAGTGAAGCACCTTTTTATCAATGTGTGCGTGAGTGCCATGTAATTATCTTCTCGAAAACGCACACAAGCGCAATAAAAATGTCGCATGCGTGTTGGAATTAAGTCCAAAAGCAGGAAAAATAAATAAATATTTACTATAAAAGCTTTGATTTTGAGCAATAGCGAGCGAGTCAAAGGCCGACCTAGGCCCAAAAAATCTCAGTAAAAATGGCGATAGCAAGTACTTGATTTCTATGGCATCAATATACATGAACACCGGCAAAAATATTGCCTTTCCATCCAGTATTAGCATCAATCTCGCTATACATCCGTCACGTAGGCGTCGCGCCGCCAAGTTTTGATTGGGTGCGATGGAGTCGAGTCCTAATCCGATTATGGGCCAAGTTATAATGACAATCGGTTCACGACACGCGGTAATGGGTTGCAGCGTGGAGCTTGGAGTTAAGGCTCTATGGATTTGAGCTGCTGCGAAATTGTACGATGATTGCATCGTACAATTATGAATTACATACAAGATGAATAAGCGGTTGGGACGCGCGTCGTGAACTTATAGGAATAAGTATATGAAAATCATTGTTAGTAGTTACAAAAAGACGGAATTGAAAAATACATTTCCTTATTTATAAAAAAATATAAAAAGACTTCCAAAAACACCCAACAAATACATTGGCAGATGGCTCGTTGTAGTTTTGGCTCAAAATAGAAAATCAAACTATAACTTCAAACTCAAACCGATAAGGTTTTTCTTCCGAAAGAATAATATGTTAATTTTACTACGAAGACATTTTTGTTCGATATGTACTAAACATAATGCGTGATGTTGCAAAGTAAAGTATTGAAGAGCGATGTATTGGATATGGCTGTTTTTGCCTTCCAAAATTAAGTACATAATATTTTTATGTACATTGTATGTAGGTACCTACAATTATACTAGATTTAGATGGTCTACGCTTGAACGTAACACTATGAAACGAGACACAGCATCGAAAACATAAACGTAAACGTACACGGTAGCATATATAATTATATATTATATGAAACGTTGAGAAATCTCAAGAGGTGTGCAAAGATTCACTGAAGCGTACACTCCTTACCCGCCTATTCTTATAGAAAAACCGACACCTTCGGCCCCTTACCGATACCCTGAAGAATATAACTATCAAAGCGGAGCCACATTGTAACAAAAAATGTTAAAACTTTTAAGTTTCAAACCAAGTTTGCGCGCTCAAGTGGTTGGTAGATATCGATAATTACTAGTTCATTACAAAGAGGAAAGATTCCTCCGGCTTCAAATATTCAAAAGTTTTAGCGCAGTTTCTCTAGTGGCACATTCGTGTGTCTAGAAATGTTTATTCTTAAGTCCTTGCCCCATAGATTGTTTGTTTGTTTGTCATATGAGGTTGTGCAATGTGCAAGCCTCTAGTGTCAAAGTTTATCAGGTCACCCAAGAGCCTCTGACATGGCTTAACGACTGCTATAAATCGATAACAAGCGGGACCGACGGCTTCACGTGCTCATTTTATCTTATCTTGCGAAGTCATTGCGGGCCTAGGATCGAACTCGGTATTGCTGAATTCTAAAGCTACCGCTTGGCCACCATCTCTCATACCATAGGTTAAGCATCATGGACCCATTGTCCCATAAGATCTAAACGCAATTTCCCTAAAACGTTTTTTTTCTCAATATAATATACCTACTTACAACTTATTAAATTCCAAATGTTTCCTCATTCACTGTCCTGTTCTCTAAACTCTTATTGATCAAAACTTCGTGCAACAATGGTCTTTATTTGTAAAAGGTTAAGACCCTCGGAGTCCCCTACCATGGGTAGTTACTATCAGCACTATCAAAAGCCTTTCAGATGCGACACGTTTCGGCGAATTTAGTACCATTACCCACAAAAGCTGCCGGAAAAAATATGGCACCGTTTGAGCTCGCATTACAAGGGCTCAGCGAGATATTGCCGGTGCAAGTTATTGGCTTTCTGTTTTATTTATTTTTTCTTAGTACTTTGGCAGAGTTCACCCTTATATAAAAAAATCAATTTTCTGCTCTGCTTCACAATAAGTCAAACAGTTTAACTTTTTCATCTACTGTTGATCCTCTATAATTGGAGGCTGGCCATCAGCTCAAAACTTTATCTGTGTCTTGTGCCAAATAAAATTAGTTTTGCGTTGGCAATGCTCGCCCATTCACGCACGAATGACCCGTGATAAGTACAGTGGAAACGTCTATTAGTGTATAATGATTTTATCAGCTTCATCAGCTTTTGTTCTAATCGATTAACTCTATCAGTACAATAACTTCGAAAGTCTCATAACTTGGGCCAAACCTCAAGGCTTTGTTTCAAGTGGCCGCATTTATTCTGCCCATGTCCGAGTCCACTTTAATTATGGATAATTTATATTCAGATTAAAGCCGGCAGGTGCGGCTATGCTCCACAGATCCCGCGTGCCCCGGTGCCGGGCGCCCCTAGTGCCACGATGCCCCACGCGTGACTTATCCCATTGATATTAGCGTGAGTTATTATCGAGGGGCAGTGGTAGGGGTCTTTGATGTCGACCATTTTTGTGTGGAATATCGCTTTGATTATTTATTGCATCATTCGACATCGATTTCTGAAGTTTTTATTTTGAGACGGTATAAGGAACTAAAATTTGAAAAACGCAACTTATGATTATTGGATCGATTTGTTGGAACCAAAAATAGAATTTACCACCATCATCGCCGGCCATTGTCATATTATTTGCTTTACTAACAAAAAATAAACTAAGACTTGATAGAACGTTGGCATATAAAGAAAAGTCTTCTACCAAGTGTTAATCCCCACTATTGCCAGAGTCGGCTTTCAGGATTAATCTATTGTACAGTCAGCAAAAAAAGTCGCTCAATATCTTCTTACTTACACACGCTTTAAAGTAAGCTCTGAAATTGTGGGCATGTTTAATCACTCCGCTACGTTGCCCAATTTTGCACGCTTTATATTAGCTTCACTTTTATGTTTGTTTGTATGTTTGTAACCGACTCCTTAGGGAGTAATTTTGACCCACTTTAAACAGCCAGATTCCATTCAAACTTTGTAATTTATCGAGAACCGATGGCAATACACTAATTTGATGACATTATTCCATTATTCAATTTGCAAAATAAGATTTTAATCAATTTATATTATAATGTTACGCCGCCTGAAAAAGGCGCCATCTGTTGAGGAATAGAAGGAACTAGCTCACTGTGCGCCAGTGTGCGGCCGCCTGTATTTGAACAGCGCCATCTCTCTACGAAGCCGAACTCGTCAGGTGCTAGAATGGTGCCGAAGGAAAATGGCCCTAGATGCGGACAGTAAATGCAAATATGTTCGAGAACATGATATATTAAATACTCGTACATTAATTTTAACTAAAGAGTAGATAGGTGTAACTATTGACACCATGCACCCCACGTTTTTTTTAAATAAAACATTTTATTCTTATTTACACTATTATTAATTTATATTTCTTAATTCATTTTTATTAAAATATAATTTATATTTTTTTAGTTTGTTTTTCTATATAAAGCGTGCTTCTAGTTTTTTTTTACTATTATTTATTTAGCACCGGGTTTCGTGCGGTGGATTGGAACTCGCGACGTTAAGGCCGCTCTATCCACTGTTTTTGCTGACTGTACTTCGCGCAATCTTTCCCTTCTTTTGTCTTAAGTCCATTTTCTTTGATAACATCTTTCACGGCGCTTGAACTAGTACCTAAGTAGGGGTTTAGGGATTTAGTGGTTGACTAAAGATAGACTAATAACAACCTGTTATCTATCACACTGTGTTAGTTAGTTTGTATGCGTATTCAGGTAAAATCTAACCCCTTCATTCATAAAGAGTTATGTAAGGCTTATTAACAATGTGCACTAAAAAATTGTACTGCACAATACTAAGCGACGTTTAATAAAAGTTTATGAATAAGGGAGTTCGTCAATTGGACCCAAAACAACACTATGTCGCAGAAGTCTGGAATTGGAAACATTTACACGGGTACGGTTTTAAACCGAGTTACATAACCAAGTTTGTTTTATCACAGTACGTGATATCTAAACACTTGACTTGTAACAGCTAATTTTTTTATTTAGTACTAGCTGGTGCTCGCAACTTCGTTTGCACATAATTAGTATTTCGAGTAGGTAGCTTATATTAGCGTAGCGTAGAAAATAACTAACATTATGACATTAAAATGATCACATAAATAATGACTTATTTGACACTTATCGTCATATTTTGGACAATTCACTCAATATCTTTATAAATTGTAGCCTATGTGTTATTCTGATGTATAAGCTATATTATTGTAAAGTTTCATTAAAATCCATTCAGTAGTTTTTATGTGAAAGAGTAACAAACATCCATCCATCCATCCATACTTACAAACTTTCACGTTTATAATATTAGTAAGAAGTAAGATACAGAGTTTTATCTGAAAGTCAAAGTCAAAGCATTTATTGTAAATAGGCAATTAAATCGCACTTTTACAAGTCAAACAGCCAATAATTCTCGTTAACAAAGAGAATCATTATAACATAAAGTATGATACATTAAATTAAACAGTAATTGATTATGGTTTGAGTTTGAAAAAAGGATGTTTTAAAAGAGTTCTGTATTATAAAATTTTTGACTTTAATTTCTTGCTAACTCAAGAGATCGAATATTCCTGCACTACTAACCACGGTACTACTTAGAATCAATAGCCTGATAACCGCGACATAAACGATGATTTAAACTTTACAGTAATGATTATGGTAGGCTCGCGAACTAATCCTAATGGAGTGTCGCAGTTTGGCCAATAAACCAGACGTAAGTTGATGAAGTTCGCGCCAGTTTAGTGAAGTTGGCTGCTTAATGTCGTGAGATATGACGGCCGCATCCGATTGGTAGAGATTAGGGCGTGCGGTTGGTAGATAAGCTTATAGACAATTTGACGAGGAGACCAGCGATCGGGGCCGCTGCTAAACTGGGACTGTGGTCGCATTTGTGTGGTCTGTGATAGGTCATGTACCACCATTAATAAAATTGGTAACTACCTAGTAACAAGCTGAACTGCACACGGTGTGCAGTTTGAATTTGAAATTTGATTAAAATCGATTTAAGTACCTAGTTAAGGAGTCCATCGCGGACAAACAACGTGACGCGTAATTTATTTAAATTTAAATAATAATAGCATCGTGAAATTTTCCACTCGTTGACTTAGTTATGTTAACTGATCACACTGATAGTGATTTCAACCGACCCTACCCTATTCGGGCTATCGATCTTATCCCTCCATAAGCAGTCTGGTAGATATCGTTATTGAGTTTTTTTCATCTGTATATTCCACATTATGATGGTACTAATCTCAGCGGCATCAAAGTGACTCGAAATAATTATATGTCGTCCAAGTAAATGTTTTAGATTCAGTTTTCTTTATAAGTAATTAAAAGTTTTATTTTTTTAACCCTACAGCCTTAATTTTTACGTCTAATACAAGGCTTTAATCGGATTTAGCCGCAAGTCATACGGGAAAACTAACAAACGCACTTACTTTCGCATTTATAATGTTAACAAGATTAGCACACGTCATAATAACTAATCAATGGTTGATGGTACTTAATTACAGCTTAATTAGCCGTGTACCAGATGTATCTAGACTTACTGCAGTTAACCGAAATCATTGAAATAGATAATACGATTAAATGAATTATACAAACTCACAGTGCATGTATTTCTTTTATAGATGACGTGAGAACACTTTATAGGAGCGTTTCTTTTTCGTTCAAAAGTTCCAGTCTCAGAAACATAACTTTGTATGTAGTAAAAAGTTTGCAAAGCTTTTAATTTTTGAAACAGAGAATCTTTGTAGGAAGACTAATGAGCACCGGATTGGGGCGACTTTACAAAGCCTTGTAAGCCGCGGGCGTATCGACACGCAAACTTTGGCGTAACAACGTATACACGGTTTGTAAAGTCGCAATCTGTATTTTCACTTTAGAGATGGCGCCTTTTGCTTATAAGCCGGTGTGCGGGCCAATGTACAAGCCGAGCGGGAATGTCTAATAGTAACGCATGGAACAGAGAAGTCGCTGTTCATCATCATCAGCCTGAAGACGTCCACTGCTGAACACAGGCCTCCCCCTTAGACCGCCACACTGAACGACAATTTGCCACGTACATCTACCGGTTGCCTGCGACTCTTTTGATGTCTTTTGATGAAGACGCTGTAATTTATCTAGAATTCAAGAAGATGTTGAAATCTGTCCAATGACAATATAAAATATGATCAAACGTATATATTCACGACATTTTTTAATGAGATATTGACGGTTATATACTTAATTAGATATCCATGCTGAAATATTGTGGAATTCACACTTCTTCGACGATCTCTAATGCACATCCTAAAAAGGTCAGACGAAATTAATATCGAAAACAAAAATAGTGGGAAAAGTTTCTTTAAGAATTCTCTATACAGATTTTAAAGAAGGAATTCTAAAGTCAACAAAGACAAATCCAGTCGAACGATAAACAGTACCTAGTTGACGCGTACTATGTCGAGTTAGCAAAAACTCATACTCAGGGCACAGGTCTATTGTCTTTGTGGCGTAGAGATCAGTAGAATCGGTCTTATATTTATTTTTGTGATGTAGAATAGACTACGTCACGTGTCTCACGCAAAATAGCTAACCCTTGTGTCTTGTCCATGTGAACTCTTATCCAAATCGCTAGTGCTTGTGCCTCGTCCATTCCCCAACAATACTCTGAATTGCAATCTTCTTCGCTTTGGAATTGTTTGTGATTACAGCAGTTTGCGTGGAGAGGGCGAGGTGTAATTTCGCTTTCTATGAGTGCGCGCTTACCCCCGTCGTATCAGTGCACGTGCACCCTCGACGATTCTTATTAAAAAACAGAGGTTAACATTGTTTGCATTGCTGATTTAATTTTCTTTAAGTCGGTGAAGGACGGTGACAGAAACTGTTTTGAGGTTACTGGTCGAACCGTTGTAGTAAAGCAACTGCTAATACTTTCACAGGTTTTATTTAACTTGTGCAATGTATTATTCATAGAACTATAACTGAGTTAAATATTTATTTGCTAAAATGGTTTATGGAATTATTTGTCTATAGATCATTATTTTAAAAAAACATAACGAAATAATCTATTTTACATTTAACGTGCTACAGAAAGAAATTAGCTGTAAAAAGGATGATACTTTCGTATCGGTTGCGTATTTGTAATCAACCCTTTAGTACCGAATGGACGTTACCCTCCCTAAAGGCGGTATGATATATACTCGTACAGCAATCGGTCGGCGTACTCTTGGGAGGCGTTTGTCAATCCGCGTCCAACGCGTCACATGTCACATTCACGTCTGGGTAATACAGGGAATTGCTCGTAGTTGTTGAATAATTGGGCCAATTTCGAATGTCGAATGTCATGGCATTAGTTTTTTAAACTATTTTTTTTATACATACGAACTATTATAAAAGTTAGTTCAAATAATAAATGTATACGCTCTGAGTATGACGCTAATTTCCACTTGATCCATTGGCATGGCTTGTTAACATTTTGTGAGGCTTTAGAGTTTAGCCAGAGCTTTAGCGAAGCTTGTGAGATGAATGCAAATCCATCTCGTTATAAAAATATCTCCGTCAAAATTATGCGAAAATCAAAAGCTAAAAACTGGCAACTTTTGCGTTCGTTAAAAAAGGCACACTTCGTACTGGATTACAACGGTTCCCGGCACCGTCTTTGGTGTCTAGAGAGCTCTTGAGAGCGTCTACGAGATGCCAGACACTAGTGTAGTGTATACTGCACGGTGTCCCGACACTCCGTGAGTTTTTTATCCTTTAATTGCGAGTCCTATTCTATCACAGCCTGATTTCACTCCAGCATTTTGTTATGTCTTAAAGTTAGTTATTTTTTTTATTACGGCATGAAATTGTAAAAAGAAGGAAGTGAACAAGCGCAGGTAGGTATCCAGTAATTAAATGGCTAAATCGAAACGATTAAAAATACCAGCGTTTATCCATTCAACTCCCATCGCTAATTCAATACGAAAACAAACTATTTATTTCTCCTACCAATAAAACGTCCTCTCATTTCAACTTGAAATGAAATAGCAGCTAAGAATTAACACAACATTTTAAATTAATTCTCATTTCCCCGTCCCTAGTACAGTCGGGTGCAATCGAGTTTCCTTTTAAAGTAGCAGTCTTTGTTAGTAGTTAACGCCAGCACTATCTCCCGCAGCAGGCATTACTTGTACAGTCGTGAACAATTATATTTATACAATGCTTTTACTCCTCTTTTTTAATATTTTAATTTTTAGCTTAATAATGTATAATTGTGTATTGTCAGACGTCAGCTGTCAACATGACTTAGTCAAAAGAGTTTAAACCTCAAACATATTAGAAGTTGTGTTGTCCTATTGGTTACGGGTACCTACATCTAAACTCAGGTGTAAAATAATACAATAAACTACCAAGCATTTGAATATACCATGTATCTTCCACTCTAACTACGCGACACTGGCAAAATTGTGGCAACCCCGCAGAAGCCATAATAAAAAGATGAAGTTGAAGTCATATTAGAAGTTCCAAAATCCTAATGCAAGAAACAACAGAGAGTTTTTTAGGTTGAAATCATAATTATTACCTTATACTTTGCAGTGCAATGTTCAGACATAATTTACTATCAAAAATTAAATTAGTGAGTTTAAATAGTGAGTATAATTCTGGCGTTAACAGACCGAACACGTGGGAATTTTATGCAAATTAGAATATGTGAGTTAACAAACGATCTGTAGTTAACCAAATAAACTCTGAGTTTCATTGGTGTATAAATTAACATTAACGATTCCTGGTGTGTTTACGTTACGTTTACATTTGGCTTGCGTCGGTAGAGTCTAGGTAGTCATACATTGTAAGTTATTCCTTTTGAGTTCGCACCGATAAAACCACTTGAAACTACATCATCGAGGGACTAAAATAGACAACGAAACATTTCTCAGCTTTAGAAGATACTAAAGTAGACAAAAACATTTTTTATATTGACCACTTTTTGACTAATAGGTTTTTTTTTAATGGCATGAATTTAATTTATGTAATAACTCGTCATGTTGCATATTTTTCAGCTAGTCATAACTTGACAGCTAACTGGAACTTTTTGCGAAGCCAAAACTTGAATATACAAATGGATTCGTAGGTATTCACTTATTTCAGCAATAAAGCGTGCCTGTAACGTTTTTTGTCCTCAAAAAAGCTCTAACCTAAAAATATATCCCACCAATGAAAAGCAACGCCACTGCATCAAAATACCGGTAATTTTCATCCTAATGAACCATTATTACCACAAACCAACCTAATTTACTTCCCAAGCTGGTATTATTTCGCGTCTATTGAATCTAAAATTAATCAAGTGGCAGCGAAGTTTAAAAGCTCGCAATAACTATTTAACGGAAATATCCCTAACAAAGTGGCTCATTTAAAACAGTGTTCAACAAAAGCTATAAAGGATCTTTTCATGTGTAACACTTGTGCGCCTAATTGTACCCATCCTCTGTACCAAACTGTCTCTCGGGTAATGAAAGGAAGTGTCCTCAGAATGCTAGCCTACTTGTGTTACCTACCTCTTTTAGTATACAGTAAAAAAGAAAAAAATTAAATACGTTTGGGAAATCTTGCCAGTATCAAAATTGTCGAATTGGCGCGAATGGGTTTCGATTTGCGAATGGATTTTTAAGATGTGGAATGGAAGTAGGTACCTAGGTAATGTTTGTATTATTCTGTAGGTTTGGTAGTTTGGTTGATAACGAAACGAAAACTAGAAAAATATTTACTATTATTATATTTATGTTATAAATTGATTTAAAGTTGAATTATTTGCATAGTTTTATTGTTACATTTTAGGATATCGTTTTAATATATTGGCAGTTTTCCTCAATAATAACATTCACTTCCCGTCAATAATTATTAGGTACCGAACCCCATATAAGTACTTTAAGAAATCTAAATTATATACTCCCACGGTGGCACTAAACCAATGAGATGTTGACATCCGATGGTAGAAAGCGTAATTTTTCTGGCAAATCTTCTTTTGCATTTTACACGTGAGAGTTTGGATTTTTCCGCTTTTGTCTAAACCCATTATGTAGGTACCTACTTTAAAATCAGCGCCAAAGGCCGCTAAATAATCGCTTACTACTTATATAATACTGAAAATTAAACGATAGGCCCCTTACTTAATCGGCCCCTTACTTAATCGACTTAATAGATATTTGAAATCCAGAAAAAGCGCTTCGGCTACTTAGAAACCACCGTGGATAAAACCGCGTTTCGTATCCGAAACCTGTGCGTGAACACATCCGCGTTCATCTTCCAACAACAACATCCACAATCCACCAGCCTAAACGCAAAAGAAACATCTCTGGAACTGCTCCCGAATTACTTTCACTGTTTACATTAGATAACGTGATAAGAGCTCTACCCGCCCCTGCTCCACCACTGAAAGCATATGTGTGTCGACAAACAGGCTTAGCGTTACCTGCTTTGTAGAGCTCTCCTAGAGTATGGATATGCGATGTTTGAATTTTAAATATCCGCACGAGTTTGTTGCTCGCTTGAGTATTCCGGTGGTTCTAGGAGTTTATAAAGGCATCTCGCGTGACTTAACAATTTCGAGAAATTCGAGCGATTATCCGCCAAAAGGTAACCTCTACCAAACAGACCCTACATTATTATAAAATGTGTCATATAAATTAATTTATATTCTATAGGTGCATGTGATCTATTCAAATCCAAATCAGGAAGGTTATTTTTAGTTTACCCGCTTGGCTCGATACAACCCCGTGTTCTAAAACTAAAACAAACCTGAACCAACATGTCGGAATCAAAACAGCACGCGCGCGTTTCGTGAAAATCAAACGCGAACTCACAACAACACAGTTTACGTTGCGTTATGGTTTGTTACCGGTTAAAGGGATTATCAGCTAACTTGTTGTTGGTAATATGCTATCGGAAAGTTCCCGACTGAACAATTGATAGTCGGGCGAAGCTACCAGTTCGTAACATGAGTTGTGAAACTAGAATAATAGATTGTGCTATTAATCTACGGATAATCATTATATTATCAGTTTACTACGTCGCTAGTGATGAAGGATATAAAGCGAACAAAGCATGAGCTAACGCCGCAAGAAATCCCGTACCAAAAATACTTATTTACGCGTCCCCAAATCGCATTTCTATAAGTTTGTTAAGAGGCGGGCGTACAAAACAACCTCCCATCTCGTATTGCTTACATTTCTATCATTCGTAAACATATTTGTGACAAAACATCCGTACATTATCCAATTTGTTCCGTAAGAACCGTACAAAGCAACCAATGGGGCGCGCCATTGATGGCGTTACGGCAAATCGAGTTACATATGTACGTTTGTACGTAAGAAAACATCGGGACGAATAACAGCTAAGTGTATTTCCTTTGCGGTGTAACACACGAAAACGAAAATAAGTGTGTTTGTTGTCAATCTGCCGGGGGGGGGGGGGGGGGAGGGTTGGGGTATACTAGAAATGTATTGGGAGTTAGATTATGTGAGCCTCGAGGAATGTTCGAGTACAAATCTTCTGAAGAATGAATACAAACTCGTGATGAGAGGTGTACTTGAAATTAGAAGATACTTGAGTTATACTTGTCCTTATAAAAACAAAACTGTGTGTCAAGAACACTGGCTGCATAGAAAGAGCAATAATAGACTAGTGCCTATACGAGAAATAAGGCAGCCTTCTAGTCACCAGAATATTATGTCATTAATTTGCTTTTTTTTGTAAAGTTTTAGTTTTGTTTTACTATGATGTAAGTTGCGCTCGAAACTCCTATAAGTAGAATTCAGTGAACAACTTCCCCTAAAAAAAATCTACCGTTACTTTAGCAATCTTAGTAGTAACTATGTACATTCATTCAAGATATTGCTGATTTAATTGACATGCTCACTATAGGCTTGTATGACATTATTTTCGGGGAACTGTGCACCTCGCGAATGTGCATTCCACTGTAAAACTATGTGAGAGCGTCATACCATACAAGTATATTAAGTACACGTAGGTACACACAAACTCTCATGAAATGTTAAGTGCAAACTTCCCAACAATATCAACAGACTTTAATCCGGCTCCTTATGAAAATTTCCACAGAAAATGTTCAAATTTTCGGTATCTTACACGAAATCTGCCCAGAAATGTGCTATGTTTACGTCGGCAAGCGAAAACGTTGCGTGGTAACCATTGGGAGATCCCATCTAATCTCAGGGAGGCGTCTTGTCTTCTCATACAGCCACTGTATGTTAATACAGAGTTAATTATGCGTTTGGTGTGCGTGAAAGTAAGCCGGCTTTCATCCGGGTATCCCGGAGATTGCGTCTTACGTATTTAAACTTGAATTTATAAATTTAAAGTGAGTCTGCGCCTTAAATGTGTGCGTGGTGTCTTAATGCGTAATTGCGACTGTGAATGTAATTAATGAATATTAACATTTCAAACATTTGCGGATTTGCTCTTTAGAGACCGTTGACACAAATAAATGTGTTAATAAAACTTTTTAATGTTATTCTTTCCACTTTTTTACAACTTCTTTTCTGGCACGAAAGTGGACTATGCAAGCTTTTGGTGTATTTCTTGAGTTTAACAAAATTAGTTGATCCATTTAGGCTTAAAAGCCAGAATACAATTTACAGATAATGATGTATTATTAGAAAATACAGAGTTTCAACCTCCTATACTGCCCGAAGTCAAATAATTCACTGCCTCCACTAATTTAATATCAAAATTCACATTGCCTATAAAAAGTATACACAAGCTCAGATTATTACAAAAGTTAACATCTAAGGGCGGTTTTTATCGTGAACAATGCAAAATACCTATTGTAACGGTCCTTCAGACGCTCTTTGTAATACAAGCTGTCGACCTTTGGCAGAAAGAATAAAGTTTTAGTAACAATACGTGTTAGGAGTTCAGTGTACACAATGCCTTAGAAAATAATCTTTGGAAACATAATGCCTACATTTATGATTCATCGTCTGCCTATCTCAGAGAGAGCATGGGACATCATACACCATGCTGGCACAGTGTGAGATGTCACAACTCCTTGAATTCGTAGGTTCTAATTTTCTTACGATATTCTCCTTTACCGTTTTTGGACAATGGCGTAGGCCTGCACGTGGCTGTGAAATAAAGCCGAATTCACATTCCTAAATTTCATGCATGTTGGAATTAGTTTCACGACACCAAAAAGTTGGAAAATCGTATAAAGTTTAGTGCCGCGAAGCCTACTATCACAGCGACTAAGGCTTTAAATTTTGGACGGATAAATCTGATGCAGCTTTATTAAATGTGTCAAATTAATAAAATAATAATAATTATTATTATTGAGTTTATTAAGTCTGACGCAGCCAACGCAAATACAACACAGTACGTTCAACGTAACCTACCGCGTAACTATGAAACTTGTTATGTTATCTTTGTATTATGTATGAGTTTATTTACTTTTATGCCATCTCTTGGGCTTACTGTTAGGAACTGTGTGACTAGACTTCTTCCAGAATGATACTGGCACCATCTTTACTGATGACGATGTTTTTAAATTGCAGTCCTCGCTTTATTTATATCTGCCAAGTTATAAAACTATTCTTTCTCGCCAGTAATGAATGAGATTCACTGAGTTTTCACGCAGGTATAGGGACTTTATTCCCTCTCTATTTAGTAGTTTCATGGCATTATTCGTTTTGACCTAAACAGTAAGAATACCTAAGAAACTCATGTCTTTGAGGAAAGCTGTCGCAAAGTTTTTACTGCTGAAGTTTTCAGACATCTCTCGTTACTGAAGTGCAATTCGCACTTGACTCGAAAACTCCCTGTATAAAGTTGTGAATGTAGATTTCTTTAGACGAATATACTTTCGACAGTTGCAAGGAAGTTCTGACTACTTCTGAGACGATGTTGATTCAAATTCAATTTTGAAATAGAACCATTGTTCAATGTTACTTTGTAGACTACCTGAATGTATTCTGGATCAGATTTATTGTATTCTTAAAACTTGGATAAGGAAAATCTGATCACGAACTTGGACTTGTACGTCGAAATAAGTACGGCGAGTATAATGATATTGTTATAATGCTCTCACCAACTGAAGTCGCAGATCTACCTCGTGTTTTTCTTACCACAGATTACAAAATAGACAGAATTACGTGTTCACCAATTTTGATTGATCTTAACTCTGAACTGTCTATTTGTCCAGCTACCAGCGTCATTAAAAATAGACTTACTTTGACATACAAAGAAACCGTAATGCCGAAGTAAAACCGGTTCAGAGCTTCAGATAACAACGAAGAAAAAACAAATTACAACCTCCCACAAACCCTTCTTGACCTGAGAGGAAGATGGCTCTTCTTTGCCCAACAAAAGGGACGTGCGAATGGAACACGGTGGGCCATTAGTAATACGAAAAAAGTGGCTTTACATGTGTACCGCGAACAAATCCGTCCGTTTTCGCCCTCTCACCTCGATGTAACTTAGAACTAGATAGTGACTTGTTCGAGTACTGGCTGAACGTTAAGAGCATAGAAAAGTTTAGAACATAAAAAGTGAACATAGAACATAAAAAAAACTTAATTGCTTAGGTAACGCGTGCGAATGTCAGATGGCCGTGATGTAATTAAATATTACTGAATAAACCATGTAGTTAGCTTTGGACAGTTGATGGTGACTTATGAAAAACTATTTCACTAGTATTTTGATAATAATTAGAGCAATTGAAAGAGTAACTGAAAAAAAAAGATTAACAGCTATAGTACGTAAAATAATACAATTGAAATGAATGCAGTTGTATTGTGAGTGTATGCATTATTTTTAAATTATGTATCATTCCAACTGCTAAACCCTAAAGTATTTTTAAAATGTTTGGATGCCTAAAAATAAAATAAAAAGCCAATAACAGCCTGCTCGGTTCAAACTGTGTGTAAAATGCAGATTAGAAATTGTTCAAGTACGAACCGACTGCCCCAATGTAAAGGCTCAAACGCAGCACAATACTAAGTCGAGCGTCGAGAGGTCATATCACACAATGAGCCACGCCTAGTCCAAAATCTCGACAGTGAAAACGCGACGTGAAGAGCAACTTTTATCAGCTGAAGCTTACAGGGGTCTTTTAAGGCTTCTTGTCAACTTAAAGTTATGAGCGAGCAATTTTCGAGGCTCTCGTCAACTTAATATGGGTGCAATTTTTAGGATTTCGTCAAGTTACTACTGTCTCCAGTAAAGTCGAGATTACCGCTACTTGTCGCGGCTCGCTGTGATGAATTCCGGTGCTTGCGGAGTCAGGTCGCGTCGTCTGCCGAGGGTACTTTATGTAGCGCATTTTTCATTTTAGTCAGCCGTAATTCGAGTACAACTGGGAGTTGCTAGTTTGGGAAGGGGAGCTGTGAGTTAGAAGTTTAGAAAGCATGAATGAAAGTGATGGAACAGTGAATGTTATGCCTCTGATGTTTTATTTTATATACAGACTAAAAACTTACCTGATTTTATAATCTTCACTGGTTGGCATAGAATTGACAGCTATCTCAGCTGGTACTTAGTGATGACGAAGTGGCTAAGTAAAGCATAGTTAAACTTGGAAGTCGGCCTCCAAACAGTCAATTATAAACCTCGGTTCACACCAATACAAATCCAAATGTTTGCATCTACCCTATGACCGCAATACCGGTCGCATTCAACGCAATCTCTTTTGCCGAAACAAACCACTACTCTGCACATATTAATCCAAACTTCCTGCGTTCATATTTGATGAGGGTCTTTACACAGGAGGTCTTTACAACATAGGTCTGATAGTCGTGTCGTGACGTGTGGTGTAACCGTATTGGAGTGATAAATGAGAATACACCACTCTTTCTTGTCAACGGTTCAACCCTTGCGATTGTTCACAATGAGCTACTTCTTCGAATTTTGTCACGATCTTGATACAAAAATTTTGTTGGGTGCATCCAATTGAATGTGTTTCTGACGGGCGCAATACGACTTGATGACATCGGAGTCGCCATGCTTTCAAAATTCAACTCACAGCTCTTGAGTTTTGGGAGATGTTGACTGCGCTTTGATGTGGGTAAAGCTGAAAAGCAGTTTTGATTGAAACAGAAGGCAAGCGACGCATCGGGAAGATAAAGTAATCGTGGAAACGCAACATTCTCGAGTACACAAATCTTGCCAGCGTAGAGAAAATATTATTAACGGCACAAGATAGAAGGAAATTCTCTAAGCCTCCTGATGGAGGGCCACCAGAAGAATAAGACTGACCAAATTATGACAATGTCTTAGTCTAACTCAGGGCAAGTACGCTAGACCTTTTTAAGATCACAGAGATCGATTTATTAAAACCATACTGAGTGTATCTCCTGGTTTACACCCTTGGCATCTGGATCCCTTTATGTAAAGGAGTCGGGTTCGCTCAGATTTGTCAGGGGCACGGTTACTCGGTGCACATGACACCGAGTAACTTGCTTATTGACGTAACCTGAACATAGAATTAGGGAATAGGGAGCGAGTAAATCTTAAATAGTATAAACCACCTCATATTGAGTTATAAAGCGGTTGTGGCTGAGTGGTAATCTATGTACTTTGGTATTCGAAGACATCAGGGTCGAAACCTGTAATAACGTAATGTCATACGTGCAGCTACATGCTTCCCGTAGGCTGTGTTTGATCGATAATACTAGCTGTCAACTGTCAAGCCATTCTCAAAATGTATGAGATAATTCATTATCATTAATATTTCTTTCTGTTTCGTGAATGTTTCCCATGTTAGAATAGTCATTCTGCTATTCGGAACGGAGACGAATCTAACAATGCAAATTTCATTAAAATCGGTTCCGCCGTTCTTGAATTATAAACGGGGAAACTAACACGACTTTGTTTTAAATATATAAGGTAGATATAAAATATAAGGAGACTATAATTAAAGTCAGCTATCGGGACTCGTTGTACACGTTTTCAAACCTGTAACAAATCGGGCCTGTGACCGAGTGGAACTAACTCATACTGTCATAATTTGTGTTATTGTGTCATCTCAATTCGGTTGTGTAATTGCTTTTCGTAAGTTGATAGTTCATAAAGCTTTCAATTAATTTGAGCCTTATGAACACACGTGTGACTTTCGGCAACTGACTAAACTGTTTCTATTACTTCAGAGCTACTTGGAGGTCGATAATAGCTTGAATAAAAGGCACATTGACTTGCCACATCAATAGTCTTATTTCAAAAATCATTTTGTTAATCAATCTGTCGAGATTCACAGGAACAATAAATAAAACCTTAATGGAACATTTACTAGAACAGCGACCAAAATCTAAATCATTTTGTTCCATTATACCAACTTAATTAAGCCGATGGAACCCAAAGTAATTTTTGTGTATAAATAATCATGCCGCTATTGTGAGCACCGGTAAAGAGAAATTTTAATTAAAGACTCCTCGTGCACTCCTTATAGGTGGAAAGGCAATTAAAGGCGACCGAGTGAAATATGAAAGCTTTCAAAGCTCTTCAGGTGAACTTGGACTTGGCTGTTCACACTTGCTTTTGTGGAAATTAAATCGAAATCTGTTACCTGTTTACTGGCTAGTTTAGTTTGTGAAATTGAAAATGCGTTGGGAAATAGAGCTAAGTAGAAACAATTAAAACGATGACACAGTGTGACGATCGCAGTGCAGCGCTAAGTTCTGGTTGGCACTGCAACTGTTATATCGATTGACACCAATCTTTAAGCCACGTCAGAGCATCAGACATACGATAAACAAACAACATGGCACTTACTAAAAGGCGAATGACCTGACAGGTCCATCGCAATTGAAACGATGGACACCCCAAAGCACTTAGGCAAAAATTTTAAACCACAAATGCCGTGACTCTCGTTACCGCAAAAATTTGTTTCTGGTTGTTTAGTTCAAAAGCGGTCGAATCCGGCTCTACTTTTCGGAAACCAATTTACAAAAGCCTACTTAAGATACCTAATGTCCAAGTTAAGCACATTAACAGAACGTAACATACTTCGGGCCCGAACAAATGTAATTGTCGGAGCGAAATGAGAAGGACTAACTTCACCTAACACGATTTGGCAGGAATGGACAGCTGTATCTGGGTTCAGCCTCCGAATTTGGTACTTATTGTAATTTCGCGACAGAAAAAGTTGGTACACAATACTTATAATGACCTTCATAGTACCTGGATTTTTGGCAAAAACGAAAGGTTGAGTGAGAATGTATTCAATATTCACTGAGAATTCAAGCATGTAGAAGTTCTTAAACTTTCGCGAACTGAATACATGTTAATTAGTATTTAAACGGGTCTAATTCGCGCACAAACGAATATCAATATATATAATTTTGACATACCTCGACGTTTCGACGATATTCGTTTGTGCGCGAATTAGACCCGTTTAAATACTAATTAACATGAATTCAAGCATGTGATCTTTCATGAGTAGACATGTGTTCAAACGCCCGCTGACTTAAGTAATTATAACCACAGAGATACAATAACAGTTACGGTTATTCAAGACATCAGTGTTGAATGTTCGTTTGATAGTAGATGTTTTGATGTTGAACGACTCGAAGGGCTTAGATAATAATTGTTTGTAAATCCTGAATGACGTAGATAACATTTTGTGCGTATAAATATGCCTATAGTTTATTACTTCTTAACTTTTTAGCAAACTAATCATCAGCTGCAAAGCATGGTTGCAACTCTTAAAATTTCGCGCCTTTAATTATTTACCTCAACGTTTCGTGAAGAATGTGCAATTTTCGAGAGCGGCAGAACCGAATAGACTCGGGTGCCCAAAATACCCAGAAATATAAAATAATAGAAGACAAATAGGACACAGAAGCCCAACAATTTTCCATTGCAAAGCAATGAAACGCTGAGCAGGAGCGAAACGTTATATCAGCCGTTACCATATATTACAATTTGTGGGTAGTCTGGGAACTGGCTGCGTAATTAATATCAAGTTTGCTATAAATTTATTACCACGACCATCGTGCTTCATAGCCACGTTATATTCTACCTTATATCTTAACATTTGTGGGCTATTTTCCTCCAACGAGTAATGCAAACGCATTGTTTTCCGAAATGCAACGCTGAAATGATTTTTTATGATATCTCACTTTTCATTCCTTCAGTTGACTGATGATGTTTTCACAATGTCTCTCGAATTCTCGTTATTTTGTTTGATTGATTGTATTAATTTCATTGTAAGAAAAAGCTGAAAGCACTGTTTGTATCTGTCTGTATACAATGGTATGCATAATTACAACCATCGTCACTTTCCATCAAAAGTTAAGATTGGACCCAGACAATCGAGTCTTGTTTTCACATCACTACGCTTCGGTCTCAGGCCGAATTATTATATTAACGTGTATGGGAGAAATCGCATGGGAGTGGTACAACGTACACTGCAAGTTGCGGACCCTAAGTAAAGCGATCTTAAATCATGGAATCAACCCTTTACCCGCTTACTGCGAATTTACGGGGCTTAGGTATTAGACCATACATCTACCCTCATGTCCTACTTATGAAGAAGATAAGGCATATTCTCAGTGGGAGCAATTAGTTTATTTTCTCCTCAAAGTTACTAATGTAGGAGGCATTCCTACAATAGTCCGCCTGGGGAAATACATACTTTGCTGGATATTGAACAGAATATTGAACAAAAGGAAAATTTCTAGGAACAAATTTCTAGGCATGTATTTATAAAATAATCTGAATTATAACATCTTAGTACAAAACTTCAAATTCAGGTAACTTTATTCCCATGAGAGATCTTTATAATCACTTAACTGCTCATTAAGTCCTACTCATAACTCCAGCTCATGGTCCTTAGAGCCAGCCGTAGACTCGTTCCATTGACGCATTTAAAGAGGAAACATTACCATTTCATTTGTATGTAAAATCGTCTCTCACATACGATGCCAGTGAAGTTTGTAACTCAGCATACACTCGAGAACTGTGCTCGTATAAAAGTGTATGGCAGAGGGAGTTTTAATGTTAATCAAATGGCAATAAAGTTAAGAAGTTGTTTTTGCTTAAAAGGTCAAAGTGACGAGAGAAGTCGCTCAACAGATGGGAAGGGGTATATCTGCCAATAGTATTGCTACCCAGAATTTGACTAGGTATATGCTCTGTCTTTATTCTTATAACAAACTTTCTGTCGAGAGTTGGCATTGCTTCACAAAAGGACTGCTATAAAGACAAAGCAAATTCCTGTCTGTCTGCGTATACATAATAAAATAAGTGGTAGTGCAAGCTTAGGTGAAGTTACAAAGCAAGTTGCCTTTAGTAGCCCGATCCAACTAGAGGCAGTCCTATTATTTCTGTGATGTTGCGTCTGAGAATTCGTGGGTCATATAAAGTTCCGATTCGATAAAGTAATACAAATCGATGACACGCTCGTTTCGCGTGCTCTTGTATCAAGTCAATGTTCGGCATAATAGAACTACTTATCTCGATACAATTGGACTCTCAATCCTACATCCAGCTGAAATCTCCGAATAGTGAAATGTTAATTTTCCAAATTAAATTCCGTGCCTACGGCCGAAGTGAGCGAAATTTGATTAAGTTACAAAGCTGTCATTATTTCTCAAGAATGCCGAGTTTCGCGAATTAGCGAGTGAGAGCGAGACGGCCATATTTAAGGTTCCACAGTAAAGGTTCGAAAGATGAGATTGCTTTCGTGAACTTTAGGACGCGAATGAAATTCATTGTCTGGTAAAACTCGGTTCGATTAATTGGATAAACAAGGCGCCGATTGGATGGGGAATTACGCAATTTTCCAGAAGCTTGTTTGTGGTGAAGAGTCTACTGTATCCTCAGTGTTAGTGTTGGAAAGGATGTACGAAGTTCTAACTAATTGTAACACTCGGTGAAGGACAGTTTCACGAGATATTAGGTACCTAACTATTTTTTACGCATCTCGTTACAGACCCTTACCTGTCCCTAAAGAAATAGGAACTGTGCGAGATACTCCTAGAGTCAAAGCATATACACAGAAATATTCATGACGAGACAATCCTCAACCCGTCGCTCGTCGAACATAATTATGAGGAAACTTATGGTTTCTTTCAGTCTGCGCCCCATTCGAGGGGTACAAAATTAGGTGTTCTACAACGATGACGTTTGCATAATAGACATGTAGTATGGTCACCAGCACAGCAAACTGCAGCACCAACTAACCAATCTGTTTCTTTCCAGCTGATAAAGTGCCCCCCGGCTTTCCGACCATCGCCCCGCCACCGTCTACCATCGTGGTGGAGGTTGGCCACACGGCCACGCTGCCATGCCAGGCCAATGGCACCCCTACGCCGAAGATCAGGTGGCTTTGGAACTCGCTACCGCTGGACGTGGCTTCCAACCCTCGATACGCGCTGCTGAACGATAAAATGCATGGTAAGTTTTTTTTGCCTATTCCAACACACTAAAAACTAATCATTTTACATAGAACTTGCAGTACTTTGTGTCGAGTTTGCGTTGGCGGTTCAGTGTGTGAAGGCTTTACAAAATTGTCTGGTTCAACTTTTCTCTCTTATTTTAAGATGTGTTTGGAGTACTCCAGAATAAGTACTTATTTGCTGGAGATTTCCTTTTCTTTTTTTTTATATTTGTGCGCTTTATTTAGTCTACATGTTCAAGTCTGGATTGCACGGTCTCATATCTCCGAACTACTTAACCTTCTCGTTTACTTATAGCAAAATCTTATCTTCAAAGATAGAGTTAAACGAAAAAAAAACCTAGTAATGCTGTCTGGGAACTGTTTAAGTCAGTTTTTAATTTAAGAATTTACTTCGCCTTTTTACATCTCAAGACGATTTGATTAAGTTTTCTCATATATGTTACCACAGACAATGTTATTAATGTAAATATACGGTCTTTCACGGACTTTTTTTTTTAATTTTATGATTATACTCAAAAGGTACTCAATGCCACGTAAGAGAGAGACAACACGCTCAAATGTAATACAAAATCCCGATCAAGCTATCTCGCTTTAATTGAGAGTATCCCTTCTTTTAGGCCCAAGACCCTAGAATGTAGGGTATTAATATAGGTATTTTGTAGTTATGATTAAAATCCATGTTATTGATCGTGAATACCGTGTAAAGAAAATTATAGTACAATGGATGTGTTAGGTAGGTACTCATTTTCTTATAAAAACAAAGACTCCGTGACCTACTTCGGTGTTGCCTGAACAAATCTTCGATCTATTGTTATCTGTAATGGGATCTACACATCCATCAAACGGTAGGTATACCGTGTCAAAATCTAATGAAGTTTTTTATTGAGTTTGTTTCTGAACGATTTTTTGTAGATAGAGTTTTGGTGTGAACTTTTATTTCAGTTTGGGCTTGCTTTTACTATATTTTTGAGTCAAAATTACTTAGATTTAGTTCGTTCATCTGCAAAAAGCAGAAGGTAGACGTGAACTTTTTAATACTAGGTACATTGGTAGTGAACGGGGGGTCAATTCTGCTAATTTAAGAACGTTTCAATTGAATCTCAGTGGAGTGGCTTCGGAATAGTTTGTGACATTTCATTGTGACAGTGATTTCAAATGTACTTACTCGACAAGCAGCATGACTAAAAATAATTGCAGACTTCCATATGTCACAAACTATCCCGGAGCCACTCCATTGAGATTCGATTGAGGCGTACTTTAATTAGCAAAATTTACCCCCAGGTGGGTAATATATAATGCCGCACCAGAGGAATCTTCCAAGAGTTACCAGTATGAAGAAAAACGATTACTTTCAATTTACTTTTTGCTTATGTTAGGACTATTCCAATTGCAAAACTTCGAATAGCCTTCTTACTTAGAACAGAAAGTTGTCATAAGTAGCTACATAGATAAAATTTATAAACGTTCCAAATAAACGGTTCCCGGTACATGACCGACGCTGAAGTTAATAAAGAGGCAGGATTTGAAGGCATTACCTAGAATTACGAGAAAACTTTATTAAATGTGTATCTTCCTTATCCGGGGTTGGCCTATTTGGTGCCGGGGAGGTTGTGCAGTTTGGGGTTTTCGGTTATAAAGTCAAAGTCAAAGTCAAGGCATTTATTGTAAATAGGCGATTAAATCACACTTACAAGTCAAACAGATAATTCTCGTTAACAAAGATAATCATAAAATTACAAAGTATGATAAATTAAATTAATCAGTAATTGATTATGGTTTGAGTTTGAAAAAAGGATGTTTCCCTTTCAAGCACTGTACCATATACTATCCTGTCTCACTGTTTAAAAGCTGTATTCGACTGCTTTTGTCGTTTTGGTGTCAAGTCTGCTAATTTAAGAACGCTTCAATCGAATCTCAATGGAGTGGCTTCGGAATAGTATGTGACATTTAATTGTGACTTTGATTCCAAATGTTTTATTTAATCAGCAGATGATTCAAAAAAATCTAGCAGACTTCCAAATGTTTTTCCAAAATTCCAAATTACTATTCCGAAACCACTCCATTGACATTCGATTCAAGCGTTCTTAAATTAGCAGAATTTACCCCTAGGTATCTATTGGATTTATGAAGCGATTGAACAATAATTAATTTTAGTTTGGAAACGTTGACCTCCACGTGGTAGTCCCATATGACTTAATAAACATTTCCCCGACAAAGCCGATAGGGAGAGGAGAGAAAATGGCCCAAAGAATCCCAAGAGATTACAATACTCCATTAATTTATATTAGTAAATGTAAGTTAACTGACTACTAACGGAGTCAAACTAAATCAACACATTCGGTAGGTTCGTATATTCGTCATAACGTCGACTGTAACAAATATTGAGGTTATCGGACATAATGAAAGTTTCACCGATATTGGATAATAATATATTAGTCAATGAGTTATTTGCAAGCAAATATACATTCACGGTAGCAATAATGTGTGATAGGCCTCGGTATGAAATATTTGATTGTCGTTTATATAGTAGGAGAATTTTAATTCGGCTCGTGCTTTTTTTTTTGCTTTCTCTAATAAGATTTTTTATCTCGCCTAAGGCTAGGGTTCTACACGTATTTTTTTCTATTTGAAAAGGTCCCTTTTAGACACAAAAAAGTGATAAAGATTTTTTCGTATATAAAATATGGTCCAGTTGTTTAGTTAATCAATTTAAAGACGTTTTTCTGCTTGTTAGAAATCATTTTGCAGTCCTTTCTCTCGAGAGCTTTTTAAAAATCACTTCAAAAGCACTATAACTAACTTTACTCGCTCCATATTATGCTAAAACTAGACAGTTTATAATATAAAGGTGGTTCACTTAGTTATTCAGTAAGTTCCATTAAAATTTGCAAATTAAATTCGTCGCCACGGGGGCTTTTAATTATGCTCATCTTTTCGTAATTCAACTTAATTGTTGGTGACTTTAATTGATGCAGTAAGACGGGAAGTGGCTCGGGTAACTGATTCTAAGGTGTCACTTAAAACTGCCACTTTAAATGTAATAATAGAAGACAATTAAGCGAAAAAGAACTCAATGCCACTCAATATAAAAGTCACAAGCTCAAGTTTGTTAGCTATTATGATTGCCAGAACCTGTAATGTTGACAGTTTTAGATTTGACAGAACTTAAAATCGCCTGTCGTACGTGCTTTAATAAAAAAATACTTCGCAGCTTTATCGAGGTTAAACAAATACATTATTGCACTGCTCCATATACCATATATCATGAGTACTAATTAAGATAAGAACCTTGATTCGACTCTACAGAATGTCTGCAAGCCTATCTATCATCCAAAACAACGCGTTCAAAATTAACTACAAATAAACCAATACCAAGAACGCAGCTTTATATATATTGTGTGTACATTGTACATTGTCGGCACTTCCGCGCCAAATATCGGGAAGTAAGAGAATTAATCTACACGAATAAATTAAAATAAATGAGATTAAAAGAGCCCACGGCAAGCTTTAACTGAATTTAAATTAGTTCTCACCTCTTCAAGTGCATGATAGCATTAAAATTGGAAATTATTAACATTTTCGCAGAGAGGGACGCCGCCATTGTTGACGGAATAAAATAAACTTCTTAGGTTAATTAATTTAGCGTCTGCGCTTAAGAAGGGGCGAGATAATATTTGTAAATTAATAAAATAGTACTTATTTGTTCGGTCCACTTAACTTTTACTTTTCTGCTATTCAAATTCTTTCTGATAAATTGTTTTATGGTGGCTTAAGAGTCTCATTTTTAATTAATTTATTAGCTTAGTAGAATTAAATGCTTAAGTTTGGACGAAACACTATTTAGTGCAGCTAATGGCAAAGACAGCAATAGACTTAAATCTGTTGTCAAAGACCATCCGTTAGTTCGGAAATCAAAATACTATGCTTCTTAATATTATAAACGCGAAAATTTGTAAGTATGGATAGATGGATGTTTGTTACTCATTCACGTAAAAACTACTCAATGGATTTTAATGAAATTTCACAATAACATAGCTTACATATCAGAATAACACATAGGCTACAATTTATAAAGATATATCGTATATTATCCAAACGCGGGTGAAACCGCGGGGTGCAGCTAGTAGAACTATAAAGCACTACTTCTATGTCAGTAATATTAAACCACAACGCACATTTTCAGTGTCTTCAGTTCACAAAGTCTAGGTAAAAGTTACGAATCTCAGAATGTATGACTTGCTGAAACTCAGGTTACCATCCACGGCTATCTGAACGTAAAGCAGGTTCTGAAAACGTTTCTCCAGATGTACTTTATATTATATACCTCTCTGACTATAATTTTTAGAAGCTTGTTAAAGCCTTATTTATGAGGCTGTGTTTGGCTTCGGGGGTAGTTAGTGGTTAAGTTAGTGGTGGTGGTTAGTGGTTAGGTTAGTGGTGGTGGTTAGTTAGGGTGGTGGTAGTTAGTGGTGGTTCGGTGATTAGGCGCATTATTGGGGTAGGATATCGATACGATTTTATCTGTAGCTTGTGTTTATGTTTCATTGGGATTGTAGAATATTGTCTGTCGATTATTACTTCCCAAGGAGTAAAATTAAAGTTTGCTGAAATTATTGTTTGTTATACGCAGAGCTTGGGAATTTTCCTGCTTTCAGTTTTATTTGAATAGACTGGAGTCGGATTTTTGTGCATTTTCCTGAAACTAAACCATTCATCCTCATGTTATTTACTGGTAGATTATACGGGGATGTAGTATTATACATATTCTGTGGTTTAGATATAGATGTGCCTAGTAAGTTTAGAATAGAAAATTAATATTTCTTGCTTATTTTTTAATAGTGGTAACATTTAAAAGGCTCTGGTTCAGGCACCCTTAGCTTTCGTATCTTGTTACCTTTATTGCGTTAAAATAAGCCTAATAATTATTTTGCCGCCTCTAAAATCTACAGAAAAATACGTAAAAGGTTTACGAGAAGCTAATTATTTTTCCTCAACAAATTATTTAGCTTAATGAATTAACTAATTTTATAGGCACAAACACCTACCTTTCTATTTGATATTTTTACGAGTAATTAAATGAAAAGAAGCTATTATTTTAGTCGGGATTAGAATTCTTTGAGTTTTTTATATACTAAATGTAGAAAAAAATCGGGTGCGGACTCAAAGCTGTGCCCTTCAATGTCTAAGCGGCATATTATACTTTAATATCAACATACATAAAACCTGAAATTACATAAAATTTGTATACAAGAAGACACCAACTGAAGATGACAACTTAAATAAATGTACGAAAGAATTCTGCTTGTAATAATGTAATGAAAAAAGTGTATAATAACAGGTTTCATAGGTATTATCTCTACTACTGTTATTGTTATTAGGGATGCCAAAGGGTAGTCCTTTTGCAATTATTAACACGAAGGTGAAATCACTGGAACTCGGCGTGGACAGTTTTCCACAAACAAATAGAGATTCTAGAATCGATAATAATGACACATTATAATTTAGTCACATTTTTATTCTATATTAGCTGTTGCCCGCGACTTCGTCCGCGCGGACTACATTATATCGCGATAAAAGTATTCTATGTCCGTCTCGAAAGTACAATCTATCTCTATACCAAATTTCATCGAAATCGGTTCCGCCGTTTAGCCGTGAAAAGGTAACGAAGAAACAAAAAGAGTTAAGTATGGATGAACAGTTGATTGACGCACAGTATGGATGGGGTTGAGAAAGTTCCTAAGAAGTATTCAAATAATCCAAAAAATATTCAAACATGTCAAAGTTCTACCTTGTCTATGTTCCGTGTTAATACGGATTTCGAATTAAATCTGATGACAATATTTTGCAACCTTTTTTTATAATTTTAGGGGTTGTATATTAAAAAACGATGAAATACATGTAAATCTTTCAAATAATATAAATGCCAAGTTTGAAGTAGATTTGACCAAGGAATCACGTTGTCCCATACAAACTTTGCCCCCTTTTTCACCCTCTTAGAGGTAGAATTTCGGAAAATCCTTTCTTATCGGATGTCTACGTCAAACAAAGAACACACCCTCCAAGTTTCAGGTTTCTACAATCAGCGGTTGGTCCGTTAGTAATTCAAGACATCGACCTCGACTTCGACATCCACCATCTTCTACCAAAATACCCTTTTTATACAAAAATCTTCCATTTTATAACAAAGTTTACCATTTTCTCCCAAAATCTACCATTTCCTACATCTTCTATCATGTACAATTTTTTATCATAATCTCTCAAAAGCTTCCATTTACTAAAATCTATCAGGCTACCAGAATCTAACAAAGGCTACCATTTCCTACTAAAATCTACCATTTTCTACCAAAATGTACAATTTTCTACCATAATCTACCTTTTCTTTCGAAATCTTTTATTTTCTACCATTTCCTACCAAAATCTACCATTTTCTGTATAAATCTACCATTTAAACGAAAATCTACCATTTTATTTCTGAATTTACTATTTTCTATCAAAAGCTACCATTTATTACCAAAATCTACCGCTATTACCAAAATCTACCATTTCTTTCTAAAACTACCATTTTCTACCAAAAGCTACCATTTCCTTTCAAAATCTACCATTTTTACCAAAAATCTACCATTTCCTACCGATATTACCATTTCCTACTTAAATCTACCAATCCCTAGAACAATCTACCATTTCCAACCTAAATCTATCATATTTTACCAAAATCTACCATTTTCCTGCCTATATTTTAGGGATTGATGTTAAAACACGCGGAAACAGGTGCTAAATTAATTTTTAAAGAATTTTATTCGAACTTTGTAGTTGATCAGACCAAGAAAACACGTTGTTGTATAAAAATTTTGCAACCCCTTTTTACCCCCTTAGTGGTTGCACTTAAAAAAAATTCTTTCTTAGTGGCACACCTACGTCACTAAGAAATATTTGTGAAAAAAAATAATTTCGTAATAAATCTGACGAAAAATATTTTGCGACCCCCTTTTATCTCTTAAGGGGTTGAATATTCAAAAACTATGAACCACGTGTTCAATTAAATCTTTTAAAGAATATAACTGCCAAGTTTGAAGTTGATCAAACCAAGAAAACACGTTGCTCCATACAAACTTTGCAACCCCTTTTTACCCCTTTAGGGGTTGAATATTAAAAAACGATGAAACACGTGTTTCATTCAATCTTTTAAAGAATATAATTGCCAAGTTTGAAGTGGATCAGGCCAAGAAAACACGTTGCTCCATACAAACTTTGCAACCCCTTTTCACCCTCTTAGGGGTTGAATTTTCAAAAATCCTTTCTTAGTGCACACCTACGTCACTTAAGAAATATTTGTTTAAAATTTCAATGTCGAACTCAATCAGATGTAAAATATTTTGCAACCCCTTTTTACCCCTTTAGGGGTTGAATATTAGAAAACGATGAAACACGTGTTTAATGAAATGTTTTAAAGAATATAAATGCCAAGTTTGAAGTTGATCGGACCAAGAAAACACGTTACTCCATACAAACTTTGTAACCCCTTTTCACCCCTTTAGGGGTGGAATTTTCAAAAATCCTTTCTTATTGCTCGCCTACGTCACATAAGGAATATTTGTGCACAATTTCATGGTTCTAGACCCAGTGGTTTCGGCTGTGCGTTGATCGATCAGTCAGTCAGTCAGTCAGTCAGTTCTTGCTTTTATATATATAGACTAGCTGACCCGACAGACGTCCTGTCATTGTTTCTATGGGAAAACCCTTCCTCTCCTTCTATCTCTCTCCCTTTACCTGTCGCTCTCACTCTCTCCTCTCCCTCTTCCCCTAACATTATCTCTCTGTCTGTCTGTGTCTCTTCCGCTATTTCTGTCCCTGCCCTTTAATCTCTCTCCCTCTCAATCTCTTTCCTTCTCACTCTATATCTCTCCCTCTCCCTCTATTTAAGTTAACATGGTCGCTAAGTAATCTAGTTTGTCTTATTTTCCGCGCTATTTTATTACTTTTTTCTTTCATAAGAACCTTCTCCTGACAATAACAAACACAACAAAAAAATAATTCAATATGAACTTTATACAATAGCAATAAACCTCGTTTTAGTTAGAAAACGTTTGTATGGGGAAAAAGGAAAAGGGTTGTTTTTAGGGGGTTTCCGGCAATTATTCGAATTTTTCTCACCGTAAAAACCCATCTTTGAACTTCAACGAACATTTAAATAAAAGAATTGGCCAAATTGGTCCAGGCGTTGTTGAGTTATGCGCTTACCAACACATTTTGCGATTCATTTTTATATTATAGATACATAGTAAATTAATTTGTTATTTTTATACAACAGAGTAATAATAATTAATCTAATAGATGGGCGAGTAGGACCATAAGGTAATGGAATCGCGGTCCCAGTTGCCCCTTAGCGTTTGTATCAGTCGACTTGGACCTTAAACTACATGACACAACTTGTACCTACTGTCGCACAAAATCATGAAACCAAACTAATTAACAGTATAGTATAACCATCATCTATAGAGAGCTTATTATCATTGTTTCAGGGTAAACCTAGTAACAAGCGGTATTCAAGGTAATACCAGAATAGTGATTATACGGTTACCCGTATGTACTATGTACCACTAGGATTCGCTGAAAATGGCAGCGCTCCTGAATGTGAAAATTATAATAATGTTTCAAATATGGAAATGTGCCATATACTATGAAAATACGTATGAAACTGCTTATATTATATATATCTCGTAATAAGCTTCATAAAATTCAATGTAGTAATATTTAACCTTTTGGAGGTAAAATAATACTGACATTATTCAAACGGTTTAATTTTATTAACCGTTCATGAAATATAATTATGTCCAACGATTTACTAACGGTTTGGTAACGCGTTTAACCCATGTTTACTGGAAAATGCGTTGCGTAAGCGTTAAATAATATTTTCTTTATATGTCTGATAATTTGACTTACAATCCTACACCGTTCTGAACAATAAAGCTATTCTTATTCTTATATTAACCTTATACCTTATTTGGCCTTAATTACAACCAAACCTTTGTTTTTTTTCAATATAAGATATGGAGATAAATTTTTCCTTGGACAATAACATTGACTTAGTTAGGTATATTTTTTTCTTTCTTTGTTTTTTTTTTACAGCGCAACATAAAAGGCCTATATTAAGTTGAGCTCAGTTTCAATGACAAAGCTTTCTGTATGTCAAATGAATATTATTAATAATCTACGTATTTTTTACATTATGCCTAGGGCATTACCATATTATACTAAGATCTCAGGCAGTCTACTCCAGACTGTATCTGTAGCTGCAACCTGAAAGATTTTTTGGCAAGTAACACATCTAGCATTTTCGCGTCCGTGTAAAACCCTAGAGTTAGATACAAGCCATGATTGCGCCTCACCGCTCGAGATGACGATTAATTTACATACAAATGCTGGGACCTTCCAACTTTGAATGGGACGCTTCGGTTGACTGTTGTTCTAGCAAAAAGCGGGCTTAATTCAAACAACAATAAGTCGGAGGGCGCTACTCGCGTTGATTAAGGTTAGGTACGCTCCGCCTTCTTGCCACTTCCAGTGGTTGTCATTTTTCTATGGCTGTGTTTGGAACGTCAATTTAAAGGAAATTATACACGGTGTTTTAATTTGGTATTAGATTATACTTTGATGTGATATAACATCATTACCACACACATACACAAACACATCATCACCACTAAGTACTTATTTTGTGAATGCTTTTACAGGCATAATATGTCTTATGTACTTACTTAGATACCTATTCGAATTTTATTACACTGTTGACGTGTCATAAATAAAGAAAATAAATTATCATCTCATTGGTCATCATTAATGTCATCGTATAAGTACGGCATCTATCAACATCTTTCAATAAACATAATAATAAGCATGCCTCCTGTAATGTTTTATAGTATGTCCTGATTGTGATGTTTCATCTTCACTGCTAAGGTGATGATATAATTATACCTACTTGTGATAAAATGTATTACTTATTACTGCATTACGAAACGAATTTATACTTATTTTGAAAAAACAAATGTTGTATCTTTTTAATTATACGTTTACTTTGATAGCAATGGCGTTAATACTAAAACCAGGCAACATTTTCGTAACACGATCAATAAATTCAAAATTTCCATTATGTGCAAATTGTGTGAAAGTCACTATAGAGTATAGCCATAAAATACAATGTACTGTTCTATAACGGGATTTGATAGACCCCTCATTATTATTATCTTTATCGAAAATGAACTAATATACGGACTCGAGTAGCATATAATACTGAAATTATTTGTATCGGTTTTATTTCAGTAATACAAACATTTGCCGAAATGCCGCCACTTTAATAGTTTGCATATTCTTTAAATAATTATATTATTTTTTTGTTATATTTTTGTGCTCTTTATCTTCAATGATTTATAATTTTAACATATTATTAAGTAAATATAAAATAAAATAAAAATAAAATAAATGAAAATACAATTTGGCTATTTTTGAAAATTTTATTACGTCATAAATATTTACAGATATTTGTGTTATTGAGACCATGGATGGTCCAACAGGGACTCGTAGTTGGGGCGTAGAAGCGTAAATGATATATATTTTTTTATTATTGTACAAAATGTCCATACATCCTAGTACAAAATGTAAGACATCACTACTATATAAGTAATTAATACCGTACTCATCTACCAAATAATAATATTCAAAAACCGACTCCCACACACACCGAGCGCTTCACTATCCCATCGCCCCTTGAATTAACACCTAACCACGTAATCCTTCACAGCGTCCAATAACACAAGATAAACCGCGCGTTCATTAAGCAGGAAATAAGGGAGGATACAGCCATAAGTGTCCCCGCAAAATATTATCTCTTAATATCGCTTAATCAACCTCTGCGGGGCGTAAAACAACCCTGTCCAGCTCTAAGAGCTAGATTAAACGTAGCCGCCATGAAGCTTCTTCATCCACTTTTTACTGACCTCAGTTTAGTCCTAGTGGAAGGGTGATGATAGAGCTCAGCGGCCACTGGTTGTTATAATGCGGGAACGACCGAGCTATTTCGTGTGACGTTTATGAATAGCGCTTATTTTTCTTTTAATTACGCACGGCCAAAGTCTGTTGTCTCCCGTGGTCGCAACCCTACTGACGGGTGGCAACCTTGATGTCTTATAGTCGCATCCCTATTTACAGGGCAGCGGTTGACAACCCTGTTAAGTAAGGTAAGGCAGGTTCACATTAAACACACGCAAGCGGGCCACATAACGCAAATAAGTTGATAAAAAGTTGAAGCGATTTTATAGCGATCAACATAACTGAACGTCTGTCTGTCTGTCCCAGAATTATGGTGTTATTATTATTTTACTACTAGCTGTTACCCGCAACGTTGCTTCTGGCCGTGGCTATATATTTTTTACAAAGCAATGCAAAATAATGTAGCGGCGCGGCAAGCTGCCACGGTGCTTACAAACAGTTAAATTTAAAAGCAACGTACGTCCGTTTTTTAGTCAGATTCGAAGCTATATCGAACAATATAAACCGTATATATATTCCAATCATTACAATAGTTTGTATCTGAAACGTGAACTAATAGACAGACAGACACTATTTCAAAAATGTTAGGCCCTTGTCTATTAGACACCCAACTTACTTTTAGTACTTACAATAAACCATATTTCAGAAATGCACTTCCAATTTACAGGACTATTTTCATTACCTAATTACAATAAGGATAGAGATAGAAAATATTACCTACTTTAATCTCAAAAAACTTTCGCAGAAATAAACCATTCATTTGTCAAAAAGGAAGCCAGGCGCACCTGTTTCCTAATTTATCTAGGCCTCTTACTATATCTAGGTGCAAAAACGAAGCGAATAACGTTTTACGTACTCCAGTCACGTAAGCTCTCCATAAACAGGCGTTCTAGAATTAGGCAAGCCTAGCTAGCCCGGACGTTTGCGGTAAGACCCGTATTATTTTCAAAATATCGTGAGTTGGGAACAAGCACGAAGCTTGTTTATAGTATGTTAGCTGGAGTGCGTAATATTAGCTCGACTTACAAATGTTCGATGAACGTTAGTACCAATGCCTGTCCGATAAACTCGTGCTCAAAGGATTTTTAATAACCATAGCTAATATAAAGTGTGTTAGCAACAGCTTACGCTGGCAAAATTTTTATCAATAACTTGCCTTTTACGGTAGCATTATTACTTCAGAACATAATAATATGCTGCCGCAGAAGCATCGATGATAGCAGATTCAAGTCCCATCCGTTTAATATCTTATGCGATTAAAAGTTTGGCTTCCCATCCGACAAAATAGCAACAAGGTTGTCGGCGGTCCATAGAATTCCAAGTGGCGTTAATCCTAGTGATTTATACGTCGAGTCTACCTTATTTATGCACGGAATAAGTAAGATGGAAGGGGACTATCAAAAAGATTACTTGAATAGAGCTGATGCTTGAACCCTTTCTGTGAACAAGGACAGTTAATTGACAGAGGTATTTCGGAGGTAGCCTCGGATTGACAAGCGTACATTTTATCACGTACTTTTGAAGAAATTGTTTTGTTTTTTTTTTTCTTTGAAAATGGTAAGGTATTACGTAATCAGTCTAGAGCGCTCTCCCTCTCCACACTAATCTCAGTATTAAATATTTGTAATGTATACTTGAATAACTGAATTTATCGGTACACATTATGAGAGACAAGATTGAATAATGCTTCTAACAACTCATCAAGATTTGAAACATCTTAAAATTTCGTTCTCTGTCTTTTATTTGGTTTTATGGCTATTAGTCTACAAGTCTCTCGATTGTTACAATCTAATTTAGCTTTAAAGTGCTACGATTCCAGTATATCGAATAACTCGCAATTTAATTATTCCAAGGAACTCTAGTATTCAAATGGTGTCAAATTGGCGTAACCGATACGGTATCCGGTGGAATGGCAGAATGGAAATTGAAATTCAAGAAGCTGAAAACCGATCTGAGCGAGGGCTGTGGAAACACAAACTTGATAAGCCTGCGGATAATTGTTATTGAAAATTGGTTTCAGTTCTGTAACTTCACTTAAAACACAAATAAAGTTTTAGCGTGCTAACAATTATAGATATAGCTTAGCTTGTTTAAGGTCTGTTTTTGAGTGAATAACTGAATTACGTAAGCGTGTTATATAAACTTATACCACTGCCTTCCTTACGAATTGTATTTGACGCCCAACGTGGGGGCAAATCGAAACCAATTCAAAGATCATAATTTATATGTAACAAACAACATCACGATAATGTAATTGTCGCAATTTTAGCGTTATTTTTCTAGCTTTCTATAATTTAGAATTTTATAAATCACACATAAAAATTATACACCAATTACATTTTCTACAATCTTCATATGATACCTACCTATTACTAAATTCGTTAAGCATAGTGCCCCAAATAAAATCAAGTAATAATGACATTTGTCAGAATCATGAATTTAATGATCTCTATCACAAAACAAAAAGCCTAGATCTAACTTCTGTGTTGCATCGGACTACTATCAGATAACATAATTATTGGGCAAATTCTGCTGCATGCGCTTACGCGCGAAATTCGTGTATATGTACCTACGTTGCTCTGTAAATTCTCTATTTACAAGTCTATCCCATTTGGTTTTTATGTGTACACAATCCAGTTCCTATCAATCCTAATTTTTAAGTTCTACCCCTGTATAAATGATTGTGTACTGTCTTGTGTATAATACAGTAAATAAATCGTCGAGCAATTGTCGGCGGAGGAAATCCCTGGACCGCATCACGTAGGCGCGGCCATCTTTATTCCGAGCACATGACATGAGGATTCGTTGTATTGAATTTTGGCGCGTAAACTGTAGATGTTATTTGGACTTACGATATTTCTTGGTAAAGTGTTTGTTTTGGAGCAGATAATATCAGATGTATTGGATTCTGTATTGAGATTGCTGACATTGATCTACTTAAGGGTGAGATAGACCTTATTATAATTCCGTTTGTATAATTTGTACGTGAATTCAAGTTTTGTGATTAGGACAAACTTAAAGTTTCATGGTAATAAAACAACTACTCCATTATATTTTTCGTGCAGAATTTTTGTCCGTTGGTTGTGTTTTATAGTAGGCCCGATTCTAGTCTAGCTTTTTGCCTTTTGTTTTAGCGCACAGCTTTCCCAATATACGTTTTTGTTTCAAAACTTCGCTTTGGTTCCTCTGTGGGCAAATTCATTGGTATCACAAAGGGGCAGAAACTTTCCTGAATTTGACATTCAATATAATTTGGTGGTTCTTGACAGCCATTCCCATTCTAGGCTGGACATGTTTCGACACACTTTCGACCACATCGTCACTTACGACCAGGTGAGATAGTGGTGAAATGCTAACCTATTATATAAAGCATAAAGGAAAATATTTTAATAATCAGTATACATTTTATAATATAATAATATACATTTTAATAAATAATAATCAGTCAAGATATTTTACCGCATAACAGATTCTTTAAACCCATGCCTAGATCCAAATTACATTGTGGTTGCGCGATAAGATTTTTTTAATTACCTTATTCATAGTTAATTAACTATGAATAAAGTAATTATCGTCTTGATGAATGCTATAACGAAACCATTTTCTAATTAGCTCGCTTCATTAGTAGCTTGTAAGTTTGTGGTGTATGCAAAATGTCTCGGAAAATGTGTTTAGACTGAAGTTGAAATTCAATTTATCAAATGAGATGATGATATTTATGAAATTCAAAATTATTTAAATGGTAACCATTTTTAAGGTTTAGATTTAGCTAGAATTAGGTTTTTTATTCTATTTTCTTAACTTGTTTCTTTCATTACCTATATAAAAAATATATGATTTATGATATAAAAAAAAAATATTTTTTTTATAAAATAAAAAATATGTATGTGATGAATAATAATATTATTAATATTATTATTCATCACATATATTTTTGTATCATAAAAATACAAAAAATATATATGTGATTAAATGGTGAAAATAAAAAATATTTAAAGTAAATGGGCTACGTGCTCAACATCTACGAAACAAAATCCAGTTAATTATTAGACATTCATTAAAAATCACATAAATATCACTCAAAATTTAAAATTTATTCCGTCTTATTATTCAGGCAAAAATAATAGTGGTTTAAATCTTGAATGTATAAAAATAAATTATTATTAATTACACCTACATAATAGTATGTGTATGAAAACGAACTCGTTATTCAGCCTACAAAATCACTACCAAAACAACTACTAAACTAAAAATAACATAACAATCTGAAAACACATCGAAACTAGCTTCACTCGAATATCTCTGAGCCCCAAACAATTTTACGTGTATCGATCACCCATTCCCGTTTGAGGATCCGAACACCTGTTAGTTATAACAGCTTTAACAGATGCGCCATCGGAATTTGACTTAATAACCTTAATTTTCTCTATAGAGGCACTATGCCACCCCGCCGCGACCCCTGCGTCGTACTTGCCCCATGGCCAACAACCCCAACTTCTAGGTTATTAGAACCATAAATCTTTATGTATACCGTGAAAACCCAACTTTCTGGGATAATTTTCGCGTTAGTAAACTTGAAATTCTTTACAGGCTTCTAAAGAATATAGACTAAAGACTCGAACGCCATTTAGTGTAAGTTAAGAGCCTTTCCTTAGCCTAAATAATACGTTAAAGGCTTATTGCCGTTTAGATTAGAATTATTATAATAGTTATATGTATCAATATCCCTTTTTAATATCGCAATTGAAAATAAACCAAACCAATGAAATACAAAAAACAAAATTGTATTATATTAAAAGCTATTACTAAGATAATAGACTCAAAATAGATAAAAAAGTGACTTCGCAATTTTTTTTTGTCCTAGAATCAGAGTCAAATTCATGAACCTCAGACCCGCGAAAATTAACTGACTTTACCACTGGATTCGGAATAAAGTCAGTCGAGAAGAACCCAAGCATCCCAACTTGCTAATAATTTTAGGCGTCACGTAGCCATAGACCCAGTTTGTAATGTTCGCTTTGTTTCAGGCACCCTCCAAATAGTGAAGAGTGAAGAGGATGACCACGGAAAGTTCGAATGTGTCGCCGAAAACTCCATCGGAACTGAATTTTCCAAACACACTCTCCTCTACGTCAAAGGTATGTGTTCTTCCTGTAATATGACTAGTCAATGTAGAGAGACCAGCCGGTGAGTGGATTGGGTAGCCAGTGTATACTGAAGGACAAGGGACTGGGTTAGTAAAGCGATATTTTAACTTTGAAGATACATTGTCCACGTTGAACTTTGAGATTGCGAGCGCTGTGGTCAGCGATCCCTTGGAAGTCTTGAGAAATCAACTCGCTCTGCAACATCCTGGATAGTTCGATGTTATGTTTTAAGATAAGGGTGGGTGACATATTCACAGGAGCCACTTAAAAGCAGATGAAATATTAAGATAGGGTTATATTTACTATACCATAATGTAGTATGAAAAGTGTGTCGTAGATTTTTGTTGGTATTTTTCTTGTTGTAATGTTTTCGTATTAGGTAAAAACAACGCTTGGAATGGGGCTGGACCTCAGAACCCTTACCGTACAGGGGTTTGGCAACAATAGGTGTTCATTTCACCATGTGAAAAAGAACATACTACCCTATAATTTTCTACAGATCTGCAGAAACATCTCTAATACGTACAAACGCATTCAAAAACGTAACCAAGCCCATTATTATGCATGTACATTGGGCATGCCTATCATCCGAAACAGAGCTTTCACATGAAAAGGTTAGCACAGACCTTGCGCGGTAAAATTACTTAATGATCTACCATTCGCCCCGACACGCAACCACCATTACTTCGGAAAGAGATGGGAAACGGCACTGACTGCGAGAAAGAAAAAGATGGGAGACCCCAAAGTACAGTTAGTGGAAGAGGTCTCTCATTATAGTGTAGTACCTTGGTTTGATGTGGCAGTAATCAGAAGTAGGTTATTTGGTGCCCGATGCTTGGCTCCGATGCACGTAGGATTGTTAACAAGATTGCTGGCGCCGTGTCGCTTCGGAACCGTTTGAGTTGGGGTTATTTGAAAGCTCTTTTATAGACAAAGAAGTTGCTGCTCCTAGATGTTGCCGATATTACCAAAGAGTTCCCGAAAATCCAGCCGTAGTTGATTGCCAACCCTTCTTGGATAAACATTTTTGGGATAACTGAAACGTAATGTCGTAGGTACGTTAGTGTTTAGTTTTTCAAACTTGTGTCGCATATCGAAGTTCGTGTTTGTCTTTTTCTTTGCCAAACATTCACATCATTACATTGTGCCTTATCGTTTAATACCGTTTAATCTATAATCTCGTTCATTCCATCACGCATATGAAAGTTAAGTTGGCGATCCAACCGGACGACGTTATCGCGCGAGATATATTTTGCATATTATGAACGTCCCGCCAACCTACTTTCAGTAATGTGCTCTATTTAGAACTGAACTATTTATGCGGGAAAATGTGCGGAAAAATGAGCGGTTCCGCACAGCGAAGCCGGGTCGTGTCCTGTTTCCAGAACGTTTGTCAAAACTTCTAACGATGTTCGTGCTCTTTGCTGAATTTGGCACTTTCAAGATCGTAGAAAAACTGATGAGTTTATAACTAGTAATTTTTTTTGCTCGTTTTGATCATATTTTTGTATACAATTGAGAAATTAGCTTAGCTGTTAATTTCTGACGGAAACAAAGCAGCGCTATATAAAAGCATTGGTAATCCGCACATGGTCGAGTTTTCGCGGGGGTGAAAAGCGAGGGTCACCGATCGGCCACAACTACTATTACTTCCCACATGGTACCAAGAAATCTTCTACCATGACTTTTATACGGCTGACTGACTAGACTTAGATATTTCCACGTGCAATCTTTCGCCAACCATTTCAAAGTTCAAAGCGACAAACGCGAGTCAACTTGACATTTGTTCAAAAGCTCCTGAAAAGTTTATCGGAACAAATTACGGCATACACTCAGGAGCTGAGCTGGTGACCGACTCTTATTGAATTAGTTTCCAACTTCTGGAAGGACTCGAAATGTTTTCTCAAAAGAAACTTGTGCCCTTAAATAACGTTTATGTTTTTCAGGTATCGTTTACCGTGTTGTTTTTCATTTCGTAACGGCAGATGTTAAGTTTTGTATTACCTTCTTCGTGTAGAATTAATAATTATACAAGGCTATAAAAATGGAGTGACGAACAAGCAGGCGGTTTTCCTGATGGTAAGTGGCCACCTTATAAAGTTGTGGTACCCAGCGCGTTATCTACCCTTATCAGAGATAATTTATCGCCTTAGTATTCAAATTGTCACTTGAGACCAAATGACTTCTGTAAATAGCATACATATCAAAAAAGATAAGTATTTACAAAAAGGTAAAAGAGAAAGATAATAAATATTGCATTTTATTAAAGTCACGTCAAATTATAAGTTTCATCGGAGAAAAAAATCATATCATATTTTCTCAAACACCATTTAATGCTAGCTAAAAGTTACCAAAAGTCTCTGAGTACGGCAGATATTGGTAATATTCTTGGTCTGAATAAGTTTCATGGCAGTTTTATTGAAGCAAATGATACCATCGCGTCATCAAACGAGTCCAAGACGCAATACCAATAAACTATAGTTATTGCCTCGAATCTGTCGGCTTAGCCATAATCTAGCCTGCTGGCAGACACCGATAACAGCCAATTTCGTTTGTCTTTGCCGTCTGGATTGTGATTTGATAGAGAAGCCCAAGCCATAAGATGTAGCGAGTTAAGGCCAGTACTAAGGTGGTTATACTGATGGTACTGGCACGTGGCCGCGAGCGATCGAACTGCTAGTTTTTGTATGTTTTTATTTATTGATAAAAGTGATAACGAAATTAGAAAATGTATGTTTCCGATCGCTTCCTATATAAAAAGCCCCATTTATTGGTATAACTTTCACGTGGTTTGAACAATTCTCTTAGTAGGTGACAAGTTAAGATGCAATTTGGTGGCATCTTTGTGATTAATTTCTATCGAGCCAATTATTGGTAATTGCGATTGAGTAAACCTTGCCTCAACCCACGAAATGTAGCAAGTAAAAACCGCGGAATAATAAATATTACATACATTTACATGCATTATTTACTGTCCTTTCAAACCCTCGATTGATTACATTAGATGTCTTTCTAAAAATCTAAATAATCAAGCATGCACATTTGAGAGTTCCTTACTACGAAGTCGAACCTACTTCATATAACAAAATCAAAGCATGTACGAGTATTGTATAAGATTGTATTGTGTACGAGTATAAGAATACCGCACTTTGACAAGTCAAACATTTAAATATATTAACATAGATAATAAAATATCAATAAAACAAGAATGATGAATCAATACGAGGAAATAATGAATTGCTTCTGTCGAATATTTGGTGTTGACATTTTCTGTTTTGACGTTCTGAGTCTTGAAGTTTAGTATACCACCGGTATTATAAATTAATCAATATGGTGATGCCCGCAAGATATTTAAATAAAGCAAACTATTTTTTTAATTAATTATTATTAAAAAATAGTGTTCTATTATAATTATTAAAAACTCATGAAATCCAAAGACACAAAATATGATTACATCTACCTTGTTATCGTCTTCAGATGTAAATTCAAAACGTGCTCTGATAACGTATCGGTATCTATACGTATCGTTGCTAAAATTATAGTATCGCACATTTCCGGTACAATATCGAATTATCTCTGAAACTCGTTAGTTTAATCGGTACCCCGGTCCAAAGTTCATAACTTGATTTCCGATACCTGAACTTTCGTAATTAACTATTTCCTCTATTAAATTAGATAAACAAATTTAACGTGCGCTATTTTCATGTTCTGGAATTATAACTTCGAGGCATTGGAATAATTTGAGTTTCATAACTACCACGAGGTATCTGAGAGATGCTATGTTAGTTAGTACACAACCCCACTACACCACTTTCTAGCCTTGGCCCCGCATCAATGACCTACATATTTTCGTATGTTATGCCAGAATTTCCATCGTTCCGTGCTTCGTGCACATTAGCCGTCGGTCTCGGTTGTTATTGATTGATCGCTGTCGTTACGCCATATAAGAGGGCCTTGGGTTGACTGAAAACTCTTGACTACTGGTCGCCAAAATCTCATTCTACAAAAAAAAATTGTTTTATATAAAACTGCGGATAGAGACGGTCGTTTTTCTAATATAAGCGTGGCTTTACGACAACTCTAGTAAGGTTATATCTACAATGCGCTTAAAAGAGAGAAAAAACGATGTCTATGGAAAGCCTCGTCATTTCACAGTATTTTAATACCATTTTTACGGCCGTTATGAAAATTACGAAACAATTAAAATAAACTCTCATATTAAACCATTTAATAAGGTAAAAAAAGCAAACGAATCCTAGAACTAATTTTAATTAATCGTGAAAACAAAGTGGGAGCGCGTAGCGGAAACGCTTTGAATAAAAGAACAATAATTTCCCTTGCAGCTAAGAGGTGGTTTGGTCCACGGCATAAGCGGATTGAGAAATGATTTAAGAAGAAAAAATGAGCTATACTGTATACTGAAATGGCTAGTTATAGCTCTCAAGTTGTTGACTTGTAGTACTTTTATAAGTATATACTTACCAAGACAGTAATGGGGGTGATTTATTGGAAGGGTAGGGAGCAAAATATGCTCCTGTGAGGGCTCTATTCAACATGGCCAAATATTGGCCCCCTTTTGGGAGATGTTAGGTGGTAGTCGATTATCAGAAAAACATTTTATGTGGCACTTTCTTCACATATTCTGCTTTGCGGTAATCACTTCGCACGTTCTGATACGATAAAATGAAAAAAAAACAGAGGAAAAAAGACAATAATGTTTGAAATCACACATGAATAATTCTTTCTTGGTTTTGATATAACTTCTGATATATTTTTTCTCGTCACCCACTCATGACTTACGCCACCCTGCCACCGCGTCAGTGAGAAATGGCCACCGCAGATCTTACAAACATCTCCGGCTACGCCCGTGCTGTCTACGGCCCACCTTAATTAAAAGAGGGTAGCCGCTTTCACCTTGGGAGGTCAGCCCCTTAATAAGATGTCCGGTGTTTATGCTTATATCCGCTTAAATAAAAACGGCATTTCTCTTATTTTACGCTCATGTAGGTTGTAACAAGATCAAATAGACGGGCGATGCCTTTAGACGGTAATTTTGTATTTATATTACTTGGACAAAACCTAAAGATCTAGAACTAAAGCCAATAATGTAGATTGGTTACCGAACAGTGAAATTTTGAACTATATTACACGAACTTTGTCTACGAAACGTCTAGATATTGCGCGCGGCCTTACAGCCCTTTGTTAGGCCCCGTCCTAGATTCGGAAGGAGTTCTTAGATTCTTAGAAAGAGCAGGGGCCTTACCATGACGTCTTATTGCGATCCAATTGAGGATCTAAACACAATCGTTTCACTACTTATTCGTACCGTGTCGTCTTGTTGTGACATCTTGACGCTCAATTTAGGTTGATTTTAAATCTATAGGGATCGATGCCTACCTATGGTAAATGTATTCGAAAGCCATGTATTACTATTATCAAAAGTGAAACGATTCTGGTTAGGTCCTCAATTGGATCGCAAAAAGACGCCGTGGTAAGCCCCCCGTTATGTTAAATTCGTTAAAAAGAGTCTGAAACAATAATCATCACTGATTTATTTCGAAACTCCTACTAAAATGTATTGAACACGTAGTCTCGGTTAGAGATCATTTAAACTCACTAGTACAACTTTGTAACTCTTGATTTTTTGAAGGATGATTCCCACAAAAGCAGCTCCCGTAGATCCAATACGAACTTTAATCCTATTTAATATGAGAAATTATAGTTTACTAGCAGCCACGGCCTCGCGTTGCTGTGGGTAAGGTTTTTGTTATTGCGACTATACATTCAGATGTATGTAAGCTATCCTATCTTTTCAGTTAGATCAAACTGCACACGGTGTGCAAATTTGATTAAAATCGGTTAAGTAGTTTAGGAGTCCATCGCGGACAAACAACGTGACGCGTAATTTATATAAATTAAAGATGTAATGTACTCGTATGTAGTGATCAGTCGGTCCGTAAGGGCTGCGTAGATTTTGATGAAACTTGATCTACCATACTCTTTAGATCCTAGAGTAAAAATATAGGACAAAAATACACCCGATGTTCCACGTTCTTATAATTTTGTTACTACTTCGACTCCATTGCTACGTATATAAAAATGTTACCTACATCCTGCTACCTTTTCAAGAAAACGACTTCTAGGGCCTCAACTTTCGTTATTAATTTCCAAATAGCTCCAGAGTATTTCTTCATGAAATTCAATTTCCTATATCTTATTAAAGGTTTCTATCTTCTATGTTAACGATAATGTTCCGAATTTGCTGTATCTAAAGCAATTTTTCCAAGGTTTCATAGAAATGTATAACGATAGTAGAAACCTCCCGAGAAAAAGGTATCGAGGCTGAAATATTAGCCATTATACTAGTAATTGCCTTAAGTACCTATCTAACTGTTTACTTTCGTTCCCAGTCTCTGAGCCTGTGACTAATGGTACTTCAGGTATTTATATCGTAAAAGAAAAAAAATACTACACTGTTATACGTACTTGTCATGTAATCGTGTGGAATACCGCTAAAGTTGTTGTAAGTAGATAATTACGTGAAGGCGCGTGTGTTGTTGACTTTATAAACGGCCGCCGCACAGACGCGATTGATCGAACGATAACAACGCAAAAAGGCGTCGCGCGTTTTTATTGGCGTTCCGATGACATTATCCCAGCATGTACCTAGTATGTGGACGCACGCTTCCCAATACAAAATATACTAAAATCATGCAACAAATGCGGGACGCGAAACCTCGGCGCGTCGTCTTTTGTTTTGCGTCCTACCTACCACGGCGAAAATATCGCACGCGTCCCACTCAACTCCCGTATTATAAAAGTCTTCTTTGACTTTTGCCTTCTCCATTTCGCTTTACATTGGGTATTACAGAACTTTATTTAGAACTGCACTTCTCAGACTTCGGGAAGTCTAACCAACTTCAACGTGTAACCTTAATGATGCCAGCAACGCTGCGCTGCCCTATAACTGTATAGAAACCAGCCCAGAGGGCTCTTTTTGTGCACGCAGTAGGTCAATCGTCTCACCTAATGAAGTCGCCCATTCGGTTTTTAATTACATTTTGTTAGTCACCTGGCAACACAGTTTGTGCGGTTGAAAAGGTACTCTGGACGGGGCAATTGTGTTTTTTATAAGTGTTTTCGACGGCAAAGTTCGACGGTAGCTTTGACACTGTTACATAACATGAGTGTTAAAGCAGCGAACGGGAAATTAATAAGGATTTGTTTAGCAGTTGTTACATAATTATGACTGTGTGCAACTTTTGTTAAACTGTGCTCGCGACACTGCGTCATTTGGTTTATTTCATATTTTCTATGGTAGTCGGGTACCTACTTTAGCGCTCGTCTATCTAGCTACCACCCGCAAGCAAGAAATCTGTTGCCAATCTTCTATTCGGGGTGTTTCGATTGGAACCCTTTTCTCATCTGACATTAGTTAAGTACTTATACGAGTATAACTTCTGTTGCAAACAATTAACTTTACTATTACACGGATCAAGCACTAAACAATAAAACTAGAACAATGAGTAATAGGGTACTAAATGCTCCATGAAATACCCAATACCCCATCAATATACGCGCATGAAAAATTCACCGTGTTTGATAATGACCTATTCCACTGACCTCACGAAAGAGAGGAGAGGACCGTGCTCAGGGGAGGCGGATATGGAGATATAGGTTGTGATGATCATGATGATGATGGTGATGATTGTTTGTGTATTGTCCACAGTGCGAAGAGTGGCCCCGCAGTTTTCGATCCCACCCCCCGCCCGGTCCGAGGTGATGCTCGGAGGAAACCTTACCCTGAAGTGCGTTGCGTTTGGATCGCCCATGCCCACTGTGAAATGGAGGAAAGGTGAGGAAGATTACACTGTTTAAGCCCTTAATTTGAATTAAGATTACATGTAAAAGTTCCAGTTTGAACCCTCTATTTGTACCTAATCTGTAAACGAACTCACGCTTCTCGCGTTTCTGTAGACTCACCACAACTCATACCACAGAAACTGTTAAAAGAAGACGACAAGCTGATTTCAAATCCAGTTTGAAACCTTTTAATGTCCAACAAAATCATGCGGTTACATTAACAGGTGTAACATCCTTCGACTATGTTCACAGGTCTAACAAAATGGCTGACTCCGGAAGACAACCCGCCTCTTGGCCTGAACACGCTCAAACTTGAGGACATCAGGGAATCTGCCAACTATACCTGCGAGGCAGCCAGCGTGCTCGGCGTCATAGAAACCACTGCTGAAGTTAAAGTACAATGTGAGTTACCTTGCAACGGTTTCAATTGAATTTCTCCCCACTGCCCAACAATTTAAACTACAGGAGAAAAATCTCACATGTGTTTTGTTTCTCGTTTTATCCCGATATTGGTGGATAAAGTCTGGTGGCGTGTACTGGCGCCGTTGACAAAGAATACCTAAGCAATTAATATTTCAGCTTCTTCTCGTTGGATACACAATATCTATTTTAGTACAAGTGCAGCAATCAGTTCAGTAGCTTAATACAATAAAGGACAGAAAGTCTGCACGTTAAAGGTGTGTAAAATTAAGGTGACAAGAGTATTTTAAAGTGGGCAAGCCTGATGGCTTGCCCACTACGCTCGAGTGTTGCAAGACTCGCAAGTGTCCTTAGGCGGCAGTAATAATTTACCATCTGACGGACCGTCAACGTGTTTGCCGCTCTATCGCCTAAAAAGTATATGCATTTGGTAATTTATAGCAAACCATGGCAACCCCAACTGGAAACGGTTAGCAACAGGTCTGGTCCCGCCGAAGGATGCTTATCTTTGTCGTCGAGAGGGGCTGCTCATCCCTTGTACCTTAGTGGAGTGGTGATAGGTGTCAGTTTCGTAGTATATCTACATTTATGTTTGTTTGGGACCCCTTAAGTCTTTTTCATCGTTGCCTCAAACATTATTACTCTCAAATCAAATCCAATATTAAAATATTATAAAACACAGAAGATAAAGAAACAACCCAACTCTAGATTGTTAAATGTCTACAACATTTTGTTTTCGAGGTACTGCAATTTTGAAAATGGATAGCTTGTAAATGTATCCTTAATTAATTATAGATGAGTTATATAGAATTTCCGGTAGCTCATCGTTTTACGAAAACCCACAACGCTTGGTATATGCCGGCGTAGCGCCGCCTAAACGCCTAAACGTAATTGGTTCATTAATTTAGTATTGCAAATCCAACTGGGCAATGCCACCGACATGTCGAGTTTGCTGGCAAAGCAGACTAGAGCATGTAGGCTAATCACTTGCCCGTTTCAAAATAATTTTGAAAGGATAAGATAAAATATAACTTACGAAAGACAAAACCTCAGGCGAACGGCCAAACAAAACCCAAAAGTGTTTAACTTGTATTAGTATTGCTCAATTTACTTCTCAATAGGTACAAAAGGGATACATAAAGTCGTTATTCGCGTAACCTCGAGCCAATACTTCGAATATTACCCTTCAGCGAAAATTTACAGGACTTTGTACCGAGCGCGGCTAATTGATTTCGAGAAATCATTAACTCCGCTCCACTGCTAGCATTGTCTAATTTAGCCGAGCCATTTCTCAGCAGATTCGCCCGACTCGACTGAATCGAATCACACTCATAATTTCTTGGGGTAACTGTTGCAAATTTATGGTAATAACTTCGCCGAGGTGGGAAGGATTTACGAAAATCAATTTGATAAATTGCGCCAAGTCGCGAGACATCCATTATGAATGAGGAACCTTTCACACTGGCGATTTGTGACGAGCTAATAGACTAAGAATGAGCGCAACAAAATCGCTGCGGCTTATACCAAGTACCAAACACATCGCTTACTGTTGTCATGCCTTTTTTGTCGCCGGCATCGCGATCTACCATGAATACTCAGGATTCATGGGACAGTCGTCATTGAATTTGTTGTTCATATTTATTTTTTTTGTCGTCTCACTCCAAAGCGCCAGTGTGAAGTGGACTTTATTGTTATAATTCATAATCGAAAGGCTTGCAAAGTTTGGCGGATCCCGGAGGACAAACGAATGTCGGCCTGATTAATGATTAATTTATTACTCGGGCAACGTTTTCTCAATTTAATTGGGATTACGGTGGCCGCTTTCCAGCAACGAAGTTTAAGCTCGGTTATCGGTCTTTTAATTTCGATCGTTATGCTCTGATGAGATTCGCTAATGTTTTATTTAGAAGCATTTGTAAAGATTTACCGTGGCACCTGAATAAATTTTAAGGTTGACAGGTTTTGTTGTTTATCATATCAAAAGAGAGGTCAGATTAGGAAAGGATTATAGGTTTCAAACACACAGGTGAAGCTGGTCGTTTTGTTTGTATGAATGATCATTGCCATGTAACAACCACTCAGAGCAGAACTGCTGGGGGCTTACCATGACGTCTTATTGCGACCCAATTGAGGACTTAAACAGAATCGTTTCACTACTTATTCGTACCATGACCGTCTTACAATACCGTCTGGTTGTGACATCTTGACGCTCAATTTAAGTTGATTTTAAATCTAAAGGGATTGACGTCTACGTAAATGGTATCGTAAACCATGTATCACTATTATTTAAAGTGAAACGATTCTGTTTCGGTCCTCAATTGGATCGCAATAAGACGTCATGGTAAGCCCCCCTGCCGTAAGCAGCAATGGTGCGTCCCGTTTCGATCCAGGTTTGAAGTATTACGGTCTTAGTTCAGTATTGATTGCACATTTTTGTAACCGAATCACTTTATCATCAAGTCTGCATTAGTTATTTTTATAAACCTGATCTTAATATCATACATTCTAGTTGCTGTTTTGTTTCCCGCTCAGAAAGACTACTAAAAAGATCGATATATACAGAAGATACAGAAAATCCGATGCGGTCCGATGCGATCTAGTCCAACCCAAATTACGCTTGTTGAAACATTTACCTCCCAAGTGAAATTGTATCGTAACTTTATTATGAGAAGCTTTAATTTCCGGCAGCACTTCCTGGACCACCGACTGAAGTGCGGCCTTCAGAGATCACGGCGACTACGGTCAGACTGGCGTGGACTTACAGCGGGCCCGAGGAGCCTCAGTACTACGTCATTCAATACAAGCCTAAATACGCCAACCAGGTCAGGACCGAAAAAAAATATATTTTGTTAAATATTTTATTATTATTATCATCATATTTATATTTTGGATAAAGCATACGTTATACGTCGTCAATAAAGATGTTGGGATTCGAAATGAACCGAAATTATATCACATAACTCCTTCGTTATTATCAGTCCATACGATTAACTGCAGTGATACATTCCTTTTCCCCAAATGAGAATGATTCGAAAGAAGATCAAGTTCGTGCCACCAAAGTATACTTTTAGTACAATGCATTTTGAATTCTATTAGCCTAATTACTAGTCTCCATTCAGCTTACCGCTCAATATTAATAAACTCTTAAAAAAGTAGAAAAGAAGCTTACCTTAAAACTTACATTGTGATCATTTCGGCCAAGTAATTGTCTTGTGATTCTGTCTCGTTTTGGAAACTAAAATCAATCTATTTACAGGCGTTCAGCGAAATATCCGGAGTGATCACTCAGTACTACGCCGTGACCAACCTGTCCCCGTATACTGAGTACGAGATGTATGTCATCGCCGTCAACAACATCGGAAGAGGGAAGCCATCCTCGCCCGCCGTCATCACTACCGGAGAAACTGGTATGTTGGACACTCCTTACATCTCAGTGAAGCGGTTTCCATCTCCCTAAGATGAGAAATTACATGCTCAATATGTTTAAAAAAATTGACAAAAAGAAGCTTAGTTAATTATAGGTAAATTAAAAACTATTTCACTATTTTTCGCCCTAAGCTGTCCTAATTATTACAACTATATCAGTATTTTTATCAAGGCTGTGTTGGTGGAACATTGTATTAAACATAGTAGACACCGAAACACGAAAAGAATCCGCTAGAAAACCTACCTTAATGCAACGTTAATTTATTTGTCCTCTATTACCTTTTATAGGGTAAGAATTTCTCGCTTAAAACGAAATTAAAATCCCCATACACCTGACGGTACTTTCCAGTTAAAAAGATACCATTTTCTGCATTTTATCCATACGCTTGTTTTCATTTCATTTTCTTACCTCCGCTTTCTTTTCGTAATATCGTAAAATTAATTTTCCTTGCTTTTGGATTTCGGTAAATAGATTTTCGTTTAAGCCAAACTCTCAGTTTTAAGGTATTCCTTTGATCGTTTTTACATGCCTACGCGTTATAACGACGTACGGCCGCCGCGCTTTCATGTAAGTTAGCTTCTATTCTAACATTATTTCTTATTTAATTTGCACCTGTTATTCATGATTTGTAGTACGTAGTACGTAGTTGTAGTGCGTGGTTTTTTTTTATTTATTTCATGCACCATTTCGTTTTTATCAGTGTGAGGGACTCACCTAATCTCTCGGCGTGGAATCGGCTAAGTGGTCGGGAGATTCCATATTTATGTCTTTATAGCTCTTACTACTGTTCGTGTAGTATCACAGATTAAAGACATCAAACATTGTTTCATGTTGTTGAATCATCATGAAGCCAAAGTATCTGCCAAAAAGGAAATACGTACAATGTAAAAGCTATGATGCCGTAGAATCAATGGGCTTTTTGACGCGTTTCATCTGATTTCGCGTCGACAAATCTGGCCCGACTTTTAGGATCAATTATGATAGAAAACACAAGAACGTTGAAAACTTTTCTTGCACTATTGTTGGCATTTGTGTTACTTTTTATTCGACTACTCATAAACTAATGCTGTGTTTGTTTTTGCGTCCGTCTGCAGTGGATCCGCTTTATGGAGGCGCAAGTGAGTACATTTCTAATAAGACTTCTGTACTTAACCAATGTGGAGTGTGTTAATAAGATTATATTCGTAATAATGTGGAGTGGGCTACCTTTAGTGCTTACACCATGCATGCGGCTAGTTGACTAATAGTCAGTGTCTACTCTAATTTGAACATAAATTTCTTTGTTCCGGGAAATACATTATTAATTTACTGTTGTGCATTTACGTTTTATTATGTATTCTACATAGTTATCTTTTAATAAAGGCGCTGTTTTTGATAAATCTGGGCTACAATTTTTAATTTATTACTTTATAGGATCAGAAAGGTCAGATCCAATTAGAACTCGAATGCAAATTGTTTAGGAGTATTTACTTGAAAAGTTTCGACAACTTTTCAATTTTATTATTAACATCGGTTCAATCTTTGTTCAGTGATTCGTACCGGGATGGTTTGTGTACTTATGTAAATTTTTCGATCATCTGTTCCCACACACAGCTCTATGCTTTTGTGATTTATAAAACAAATAATGATTCTAAAAAAATGATGTACAATGAGCGGGCAATTAGTCGCTATAATTAGTCTTACAAGAATATCCAATTCATTTTTCATAGAATGTTTATCCAACTTTACAACATATTATCATTACTTATTAGTTAATCACCTAGGACCGTATTTCGCTCGACTATACCCTCTAAATCAACAGCCGGTAGAATTAACAATAAACAAATTGATTCAGAGACGATTAATTAATTACTGAGCCATGTTGACATGCGTGCGCGTCCCGCTTATTAATTTCCGCGTATCAAGTCCTTGTCTCGTTCATAATTAGATATCATAGCATCAACGACTCCATCTCATGTCGGAATTTCATTTTCCTACTACCCTTAAATTCCCCTAACACAAAGAGCTATCATGTCTAATTTGCACGGCAATATATTATTAATTTTGACTCCGGATATTTCATCTCACCCGAAATTACCGATGTCACATCGCCATACAACCGAAAATAAAACCGCTATGACGCTGTAATGAAAACGCGGCTATATAAAATTGCCAACAGGTTTTTTTATGGCTTCCTTTACGTTTCTAATAAAAGGAAAGTTTGGGTCGTCGCGCTGCCCGGATTTCGGCTTCCAAACGAGATTATAGCGTTTTAATATTGCAACGTCTACTGAAAAACTTTTATTGTTTCGCCCTTTCCGAGTATTATGAACAGAAGCCAGAGTTTTCATTGAGTGACGCCTCTATTTTCTTCTTGTTAGGAGCAGCGATTACAAATCCTATTAGATATTGTCCTCGTGACTCTCATACTCTCATTATTTTTATTTTCATTTTGTTGGTAATTGAGACGGCGCACTCTTTTATTAGATGTTATTATGTTTTTGTATTATTGCTTTTATGATAATGGTGTGTTTGAATGTTTTAAAGGAAGAATGTCTGGGGTTTATAAGCTTATGATTTCGCTGACTTGTGTAAAGGCATTTTAGAATTGAGGGGATTTGTGAAAAACGGTGTATAAACGATTTGAATTCGTTATGGTTCGGTTTGTATGCCAATGTTATATGAATCTATAATGTGCTTTTACTCCACGTCCGTTTATCAAGTCTACTTTCTCTATCCCTTGTTCAATTAAGTATACCCAAAAATGTAATTATATAACTAACAACCGGTTTCAATAAACAATTTCTAATAAAAAATATATTAGCGTGTTTAATGCCCACCCGTAAAGTATTCCGCAAAGAACAGGCAGTAAAGACAACGTAAATTCCCTATAACTATCCCAGTTCCATTATCACCTTAGATACTAATCTAATGGCATTTAAGAAGACATTAACCGAATCCGGCTACTTATATAACAAAAGTGTGTAGTTAACTTTAGGCTTGTAATGGTATGTCTTGGGACCTTTGTCTTTCAACAAAGTACTCCCATATATATTAAAGGTATATAAATTGGTACCTACATTCCACTGTGATATATACGATAGTCAGCTTTTTGCCCAAGTTTTGCTACGATATTGTTTCGTATCCGATTATTATTTAGTTTTGTTATTGTTATTTATTATTTACTTACTATTCTATTTTCGAAATATAATTATATTATTTATAAGGTATGTTGGTGTTTGTTTGTCTAATGAGGTTGAGTAGTGGCGGCCTCTAGTGTCAGACTTTGTCAGGCCGCCCCAGGGCCTCTGACGTGGCTTAACGACTGCTATCAAATAATAACAACCGATAATACCTCATTTGGGAAACAGAAACAGTACCCCTAGTATGAGTTTTTACTAGCTCGACATAGTAAGCGTCAACTAGCGCTTTTGTATGTAGATCCTGAACAGCGCCCCTACCGGCGCGTTTATGAACGGAAAATCTTCATACAAAGAGCTAGTTGACGCGTACTATGTCGAGCTAGTAAAAACTCATACTAGGGGTACTGAACTTAAATACGCGATCATAACTGGTGTTTACTGATAATACGATTGTCTACTACTTTCTATTTCATTAATTTTGACCATCAGGTACTGGTGACTTTAGAAAATAGGTTATTTGTAAATAAAATGTACAACTTAGTTTATAAAATATGTTTCCTACAAAGTTGTAAAACATTACAAGCTTGAATCACGACATTTCTCAGGATCAGAAGTTTATCAAATATGTTTTTAATTTGGGAAATGAACTGTTGGATTCGTCTAACAAAATCCTTTGAAACTTCTCCAATTTAACTACTTACCTAATAATGTAGGTATCTAAAAGCATTGCCTTAAACTAAAGAAGCATTAATAAAGTGAAAGAAGGTTGCTTATTATCTCCTGATATCATTTAATATACTTATCTGCCCTTTGCTTTAAGTGTTGGTAACTTACTCGTAACATTATGCAAAATAATGCGTTTGCATGTATTGTAGTTTGGTGAATCCACGATAGTTATTTGAGTGATGGGAAATCATACTTTTACATACTCGTATAGCCGCTGTATTATATAGCTTCCTGTAAAATAGCGGGGCTATAAGAAAAAATATCTACTTCTAGCTATAATTGAATTTGTAAGGCTATTTAGTTGTATATAGTATAGCTTATAGAAATAGTAGTTGCTCTTGTAGTGTTTTATAGAAATACTAGCAGTGCCCCGCGACTTCACTCTCGGTTATTTGCTACAAACACTATAATTTATCCTATTATTATCTTCTACTTAAAACAATAAAGATCAATAAGTCAATACATTGAAGATAATAAAAAAATCCGGCCAAGTGCGATTCGGACTCACGCACGTAGGGGTCCGTACCATTATCTATAAAAGCGAGCAAAAAAAATCTCGTTTGTTGGATGGGAGCCCCTTAAATATTTATTTTATTATGTTTTTTAGTATGTCGTTTAAACGGCAACAGAAATATACATCATCTGTGAAAATTCTAACTGTCTAACTATCACGGTTCATGAGATACAGCCTGGTGAGAGACAGAGAGAGAGACGGACGGACGGACGAACAGTGAAGTCTAATAATTAGTAATAGGTTTTACCTTTTGGGTACGGAACTCTAAAAATGGTCAAGGACTTATAATAAGCTGAACAAAATGTTTTTTTTTTAATTTGTGTTTATTTTCGTGTTAAGTACATAACGTTTTTCTGGCACTTACTTACATTATTGATAGATGATAGTCGATCATTTTCCCTCCAATTAAATGAGTATGACATGAGTTCTACTCACCTATAGGATTTCATCATGCTAAGTACTTTGTCTAAATATATTATCCATTTACAGAACCGGGGTCAGCTCCACGGAACGTCCAAGTTCGTCCCCTAAGTTCCAGCACGATGGTCATCCAATGGGACGAGCCAGAAACACCAAACGGTCAAGTCACTGTAAGTAGAATGATACGTATAAGTCACACATACCATCATTTTTAAATGAACCTTGGGCCTTTTGGAATAAGGTCTTGGCTGGATTTACGACACCTAAAGGTCAAGTCGCTGTAAGGAATAATGATATACGTCACATACCAGCCTTTTAAATGAACCTTCTGGCTTTTGGAATAAGGTTTTGGATGCACTAACAGAACCTGGTATGTGCGAGGACTTGCACTTGGCATCTGAAGCCTTTTTATAGCCAAATCAACAGTTTATTAGAGAATGATGAGTTTGTGCTATCAATAACTAACTGCTATCAACTGTGTTTGAGTCAAACACAGTTTGATAGCAGTTTTTAATCATATTCACATATTATGTTCATATGAATACATTACATTATATTCGTTAAAATCTTACGATGACGTGTAATAAAGTTACTCTTTAATATCTATAATTATACAAAAGCCACAACTGACTGACTTACTGAAGGTATTTGTGATTTTATGAATTTGTTTGTGTGAAAAATCGTGTGTATTCTTTTTGACTCGATTTTTATTTGCAGGGTTACAAGATCTATTACACCACGGATCCTTCACAGCCGTTGCAATCGTGGCTGTCGCAAATGGTAAGTCTTGAAGACGCCGGCACAGGCACAAGTCTCCAACACTGCGTCCAACAGCCTTACTCTGTCGCCACAATGTTTCAACCATCTCAATCCACAATGCTTAAACTATCGTGAAGAAACACAAAGAAGAACATTAGAACAACAACACACATAACAGAACAAAACAGGGGGTGATTTTTGAAGCCATCGGTGATTTGATGTCACCAAAATGGGCGATTTTCGAAATTTCCTAAATACTGCGTAGAACGGAGCATAATCGTGTTTGTCAGTGGCAAAACGCTGTGAAATTATTTTATGTAAAAATACCATCAAAAATCTTTTAACGATGATACTATTATTATCAACAGGTGATATTCAATTGAGTCACTGACTAGTAAAGACTTTTAAAAAATCGCCACAACAAAAACAGAGCAGAGAGGAACCGTGTGCCTAGTGTGAATTTTTACGCGCTCGACATTTCACGCGTCAACACGCGCTTTGTATGAAGATCTTTCGTTCATAAACGCGCCGGTAGGGGCGTTGTACAGGATCTTCATACAAAGCGCACGTTAACGCGTACTATGTCGAGTGCGTAAACTTGCCGCATAAACTCACACTCAGGGCAGAACAGAACAGTAGAAGATCAAACGATGCTAGCGGTGTACATCACTTTCAGATGGACAACAGTCATCTCACCACCATCAGCGAGCTGACTCCGCACACGGTATACACGATACGGGTCCAGGCGTTCACTTCGGTCGGTCCCGGGCCCATATCGGCACCGGTGCAGGTCAAAACTCAGCAAGGTATGTGTTAATGAAGAGCTCAAACTAACATTTATGGTCTTACCACGAAAGAATTAAACTAGAGTTGAACAGATGTGTCTAAATATTTTCTCCACAAATCGACGTCTAACCCTCGCTTTTTCTAACTCGATAACGAATGCACAAGTAAAATAATTAGAAATGCTGGTTTGAGTAAGATAACACGAGTTTAGCATTACGAAACAAATATTTAAAACAATAATCATTCAATTTAATCAGGATATTATTTAAAGAATAAATAGTCATTGGTTCGTTATTAAAACATAGATTTACTGGAAAATACCTCAATATTCTTTATTCGCCATATTTTTTGCAATAGAGGTGTATACCTATGAAGAGAAGTAAGATATGTAAATAAAAACAAATTATCCGAAACGCCACATAAATAAAAAAAATATCTTCAATCATACAACTGTTGAAACTCTAAGGGTCGGCTAATTTCTCAAAGGAAAATGTAAAGCGAAACCCTCCCATTTTAAAATCGGCTACACAGTGCCAAGTGAATATTGCTTGTTTATAGGAGTTCCGTCACAACCGTCCAACCTCGTGTCTACCGAAGCTGGAGAGACGTCGGTCACGTTATCCTGGAAGAGACCAGCTCACGCTGGAGACAACATCGTCTCTTACGAGCTGTACTGGAACGATACATACGCTAAGCAACACCATAGGAAGTAAG